>OZ010605.1:61907227-61989727 GCA_963932145.1 Acanthosepion lycidas | reverse complement strand
AACATAGTAATATCATCGTACCTACAGATTTTTCTCTGTTCTCATATCTTGATTAAGTTTTGTTCTTTCATTTCGCAGTCTATTTGTTGAGTCTTCTGTCTGAACATTTTCTCCGAACTTTTCCACGTTGTGTTGTAACCCTCAATCTGTCACTCCCATTCCGGTGGATCCTGGTCTCGGCACCAATTCAAAACACAAATAATGTTAACTGTTTTTAGTTTTAGTTTTAGGTAATGTATATGTCGAGTGGAAATTTTTTCTTGTGACGCGTTTCGTCATTTAGGGCATTGTCGCACTAAATTAGCTACGTAGACGCATGCGCACGAACAAGGGATGATAAAATATAGCTTTAAGGTATGCCATATTTATGGGTTAAAATGCTCAATACAAGGGATATAGCGTATATATATATATATATATATATATATATATATATATATATATATATATATAGTTGTATATTTAGGCAGAAATCCTTCCTTTATGCATGTTTCATTAAAAACAACAGACAAGGTACTACGGTTAAGCTTTTTTATTTAATTTTTCTTGTGTTTGAACAAGAGCGTTCTTTTCTACACAAAGGGTGTATAAGAACTGTCCAAACCACAATGTGCTAACCGTATTCTGAAATTAAAAACATCCCTACCACGCACTAAGACATACACAGAACGCACACACTCAATTAAGCTGAAAAATCGAATCATCCTCGATAATGGCTAAATGTATAGCCGAAAGCGCTCGGAAATATAAAACATTTGGACAGTTCTTACACACCCTTTGTCTAGCAAAGAAAGCTCTTGTTCGAACACAAGCAAAATAAAAAAAAGCTGAACCGTATTACCTTGTCTGTCGTTTTTAATGAAACATATATATATATATATATATATATATATATATATATATATATATATATTAGCTTGGTGCAAAAATAATGACGTAATAATGTCGTTTTTAACATTAAAAAATACGTCAAAAAACGACATTATTACGCACTAAGCTAACACACACACACACACACACACACACACATATATATATATATATATATATATGTGTGTGTGTGTGTGTGTGTGTGTGAATGTAAAAATGTGGCAAAACTTCTATGAATAAATTTGATAGGCCTCCCATTGGATATTTGGTACTGCAGCGAATGAATGTCTGAATGTGACTAAGAGACCATAGCACAGCTGACGTTAAAAAATACGTCAAAAACCGACATTATTTTTGCACCTCGTATTCGAGGATACCAGTCTACTAAGGCGGCTAGTAATCCCTGTTGCAGATACTTGCTCAGACACATTTGTGTTTGTTCGACACCCACGGAGCCCACCTGTGGCTTAGAAGTGTAAGTGAGGATAACAGTCCGAATAATGTAAATAATGTAAGTAACCATTTTCTGATCTTTCAATTTTTTGCATGAGGAGTTGGCATCATTTACATGATTTACACACGGATCATTGTCCACATTTTTGTTGTTTTTATCACAACGTTTCGGTCGTTGCATCCTTCGACCTTTATCAGTTGATAGTCCATCTGGGTAAACTTCAGAGAATTTCAAACTAAACACTTAAATCTACGGGACTAGATTGTTCGCCTTCCGCTGTCCTTAATCCCGGATATCGCGTCTAGTTCTTATTTAGCACTTTTCAGTCATTGCTTGTCCTATTTTTATAGGCTTTCTAATTTAAACAACATTATTTTCCGAACGCCGTAATCTATCACACTAAATATATACTCGACAAATTTTGTCTATCCCTCCTGTGCCTTAAACCTCTCTAACTCGGGTCAACGTTGCTCTACATATACTTTTTTGAAATCGGGATGATTCTGGGATTAAACGTCTGCCGTTCAGCTGGTGC
The DNA here is from genome assembly GCA_963932145.1 of Acanthosepion lycidas. Taxonomy (NCBI): domain Eukaryota; kingdom Metazoa; phylum Mollusca; class Cephalopoda; order Sepiida; family Sepiidae; genus Acanthosepion; species Acanthosepion lycidas. The sequence continues at coordinate 61,987,868 of OZ010605.1, read as the reverse complement.
TTGAACCTCCAACATTGGGGTTTGTGTCCCGATACGGAAGAAACAGTTAAAAATTAAAATTTTAAAATAACAGTAAAAAAAATAGTGATTTTAAAAAAGCTTCTTCTTTCGCATTCTTCCTCTTACTTGCTTCCCTGCTGGCTATAATCTTCAAGTAATCAAATGTAATGTCAATCAACAACTTCTGACGCCTTGATCTTGATCCTTGTCCTTCTCTATATCTTTTCCTCAACCTCCCCCTCTTTACTCTTGCTCTCACTCTCTGTAACCCCTTGCGTGCTAGTGGCACTCCCACCTTGTATGGGGTGAAACAATTTTCACTGTCGAAAATAACGGCCTCTTCTACTCCAACAGATTCTTCTCTCACACTTCTCGACAGCGGAACTCTCTTCCTCTTACTTGCTTTCTTGATAGCTATAACCTTCAAATATTCAAATCTAACGTCAATCAACATCTTCTAGTGCCTTGATTTTGATCCCCGTCCGTCTCTTTATCCTTTCCGCAAACACGCTTCTTTACTCTTGTTCTCAATCCTCTGTAACCCCTTGCGTGCTAGTGGTACTCGCGACTTGCTTGGGGGGGGGGGAGATTGAAAAATATTAAGTTTAATGTAACAGATATTTTTTGTTTTGTTTTTGTCCAGACTTTGTGAATTGAGGAAATCAATTTAATTTCTTCAAAATTCCAAGGAATTAGTATCAAATTGAAAGGGTTCGCGACCTGAGGATTTGAAGTTCCTTAAAGTTAGTGATTTAAAGAACTCAACTCAGTTGAAATTCCACTGAGTTTGTGATTTGAAGAACTCAATTTTCGGTCTGGATTGGAATTTCGGCCTAAATTTCTGCCTAAATCGGTCTTTTGGCCGGAATTGCAATCAGAGTTAAAGTGAAATTTTGAAATTCCATGGAGTGAATTGAATAATTCAAAGTTATTTCGTCAATATTATCATTGCTGTTTTCTAAGCGGCCCCTTCAGATTTGGGCCGGAGCTAGCTTAAAAGGCCGCGGCTTTTAACCTAGTATTTAAATAAATTTATTTTAACTTTATTTTATATATATATATATATATATATATATATATATATATATATATATATATATATATATATATATATATATATATATTTGATAACACGATATTACTTTCCAAACACGCTAATACTTCAATAAATTTATCTTACTTTTATTTTTATACTCCTGGTAAAACGTCATTACTTTACGAACAGCCTATTATTAACAACGATTTGACGTAATGAAGGCAGTTGTGTGCTCGTCATTGCTATGAAAAATGTAGACTAGAGAAAATGATGATAATAATGTCGTTATTTTGCTATCAAACGCTTGTATTATTTATCAACTACTCTGTTTATTGTAACGAGAAAAATTCCCTTGCGTAAAATCTAACAGGGGACGTGGCGAGTTGCCATGCACGCCAGAAAGAAAATCTCTTCTTAGATTCCGCATCGAACTTTAATCTGAGAGCAACGAATGCCACCAGGAATTCCTGAAATTGTCATCAGGATTTGATGGGACATGGTTGACCAAGCGCGTGCCTTTTATATCCTTGAAGCGTTAGTGACACCACCTCCACAGTAGGCGGTATTTGTCAAGACAAATTAAGAAATAGAGAGAGAAAAACGAAGAATCAAAGAGAGAGAGATAGAAAGAAAGAGAAAGAAAGAAAGAGAAAGAGAAAGAAAGAAAGAAAGAAAGAAAGAAAGAAAGAGAGAGAGAGAAAGAGAGAAAAAAAGAGAGAGAAGATAGGGAAAGCAAATATGATGATAATCGTGGCCGGACATTTGGCCGACGGACATTTTTAACGAAAAAGTACAAGTAAAAATAGTAAGCAATACTTTAAGTATTTTATTTATTAGTATTATAAGGTAGAATAAGACTAATTATCACCACTGAATTTCAAGTGATTAAATTACTAAATCTATATTTAAAGTTAAAAGTTTTCTTATTTCAATATTTCTTTACTGAAATCAGCAGTTTTAAAAATATTTGAGTGTATTTGGGTAAAAAGTAGCAGCTAATTATTTAAATTCGTATTTAACAGTAAGATAAAAGATAGTTCATCCCTTTAAGATAATGATCATTAAAAGCGAAATTGAAAAATCTTTCTTATCGTAAAAGCTTATAACTTTTACTGTAGTAAAATGTGCTTTTTCTCAAAATAATCATATTTCAATAATATTTGAATAAAATATAATATATACAAAATAGATTTTAAAAAGCCTGTCAGAAAAAAAGAAAAATTATAAATTAATACAGTAAATAAATATAGATATACGTAGCACGTTAAGATAAAGAGTGTGACATACATGTAAGTATACATATACTATATTTTCGGCTAAATATCCGTCGGGGAAATATCAGTCGGCCAAATGTCCGAGTACCTGGAATATTTAGGCCGTATCATGGCTGTGTTTGACCAATCTACATTCTACAGAGTTCAAAAGTATATGCAAGGTCATATATATATATATATATATATATATATATATATATATATATATATATATATATATATATATATATATCAGACTAGTAGCCTTCGCTCGCTCGCTATCGCTTCGCAAAGTAAGATATATTCACAACTTGAAATCTTTGAAACAAAAATTTTAAATGAACAAATGGCTTGTTATGGTTAAGGAAATGTTTTACAAATAGATGCCTACTTGCTGAAGGTCAAGTAAAATGCAAATTTCAAACACTTTTCTGTACTATATAATACTATATTCCTAAAGAGGACTATGTTTGATATGAAACTCAGCACAATACTTGAATAATGAAGGACAGTTAATTAATGAAATATACTATTTTAAAATCAATATGAAAATTAGTTAAACCTGAAGAGTGGTATCACTTAGAACTGGATAATATATAATGCAGATATTGAGCTTTTTAGCATATAAATTACTATAAAGTATAGTGATATACGTTTTACTTAATTAACGATTATGTTTCTTTAATCTTCAAATATTGAATGTATAACTAATTGTAAATTCTATACTCCCATCTTTACACAATATTAATTTTGTCTTATAAATTGTCTCCTGTTCTGTCACCCGTGAAATAAAAATAATTGTTTATACGGAAAATAAGAATCTACGTACATCAAATTGTCTAAGTGGCAGCAGAAGAATTATCGTTGAACTTTTAAAAGATATGCTTAAACATTAATTCAATACTTAAATGTAGTGATCAATTTTGAGTTCTTCTGTAGTTTATTGATGCCTATCGCATCTGCTCCTCCCTAGATATTGTGATGATGGCCAAAACAAGAGTCCTCCACAGGAGCTAGCTTAAATGCCGCTCTATCGGGCGGCTTTTAAGCTAGTTTATAATAAAACATTCACTGCAATTATGAATACAAAAGGAAAATAAGAGTTACTTCCCTTGAACCATGAAATGATAATGGCTAATATAATATATTAATATATATCTTAACCTCGTAAAATCTGGCAACCCTGAGTCTGGACTCAACGAATATCGTTCTCTGTACCTAACTTTTCTATGGCTTTTTAATGAGCTATGAATCATTGAAATCGGACCAATGGGAGTGAAGGAGTTGCTTGGAGACACACACGCACAAACATACATACATACACTGTATATTATTTATAAGATGAATTAGTTCCCACACTACTGCTTTTTTCCCAGAGACAAGACGTTATAAATTTAACGCTATTCCGTCGTTATTTTCATGAAAAAATGTTCCGCTAGACTCTTACCCTTTAACCCCGACAGTTCAGGCCTTTGCAAATAGGAGTTTATTTCCTATTAATTTCAATATGAAATAGTATTTTATATGGTCAACGTCCGCCTTGATAACTTTATCGATACGACGAGACTTGATGAGTATGAGACGATAATAAGAGCCATACTTGGCGATAGTACAGGGTATCCTCAAAAAATTGACATCATTTTGTAGTTTAATAACATAGACAATTCGCGCTCAAATGATCTCAAATTTTAATAAAATGTGTAAAAACTAATTTCTCTGTGCAGACTTGTCTCAATGAAAATCCACCAGCAAGATAGATCCGGCCTGCCAGTGAAATAGCCACGACGTTCACCTAACTTGACACCGTGTAATTTTTTCTATGGATCTATGTCAAAGAACAGGTCTATTTGTGCTCTCTTCCAACATGCCTACACGAACTTAAGCAGTGATTCACCTGAGATACTGGAGAATGTTACGCAAGACATGCTACAGCGTGTTTGGTAGAAGCTGGACTACTGTGTAATCAGTTATAAAATCTACATCTCTTTATATATCTTGTTCAAGTTTTAGCAAAGAAATATTTTATGGTTCAACATAAAGCCTATTTAATTTCGTTTTACTGGAATATGTAGTAACTCAGATATTCACATTTTAAATGATATCAGTTTTCTTGGAAAACTCTGGATTGAGAGTTCACAATTTTAGTACATTTCCCCATATTATACAGTCCTGGGTATCACGATAAAGTACATCTGAGTCCTGGGCATGACGATAAATCACATCCGCGTCCTGGGTAGGACGATAACGTGCATCCGCGTTATGGTTAAGACGATAAACTACATCCGTGTCCTGGGTAAGATGATAAACTACATTATCGCCCTGTTTAAGTCGATAAAATACATCCGACAGCAAGGCTTCTGATTAGGAGGTTTTGAGGAGCATGGAACCACCTCTTAATTGCCCGAGGTAGCAGCACCTGTTAGGGTCCCAGCTTTGGGCAAATATCCCCCCCAAAAAAAAATAGGCCAAAAACACTAACACAAAAGTGTAAAAATTCGGTTTTAATACCAGTTTTAATACTTTTTTTTGAAAAATTATTACCAGCAGTACATTTTTGAAAAACAAAAAATATTACGAGCAATATATTTGAAAAATAAATTAACAGCAATACTTTTTTAGAAAAAAAAATATTATCAGCAATATATTTGTTGAGAAAAAAAATATTAACTGCAATAAAAATCTTATCGGCATTAAATAACCCATTAAGGTTTGTATGCCGTCAAACAAAACTAACCAAACCAAATATTATAAGGATTCAATTGAATATCTTTCAAGTAAAACACTTTCATTTTTTTACATGAAAACAGTTAATCTGATTTATATTTCAGAAAGTTCTTCCAAATAAAGCTTTTTACAGCGATCAAAACAAACTAAGTATCGGTTCGTGCAATGTCAGGGATGAATACTGCGGTTGGAGTAGAACAAACTTGATCGAATTTCAATTTTTTTTTCCTGTGTTGTTCTTTCTGTATGCGGCCTTGCATCTTCGTGAAGGAGAACATATTTCATTTAAGTTGTACGTTGCCACTGACGTGCAAAAGCTAATGTGTGTTAGTGTATTTATTTTTATCTACTAAGTATGATGAGCAGTTGGAATGATACATTTGTCATTGTAATTGATTCTACGAAACGGAAATTATTTATGACTAATAATTTCTGAAGAATGTCTCATACACAAGTGAGTGTTGCAAAAATGCAATCCGTTCACCAAGAATATATATATTACGGTTATCTATCTCTCACTCTGTCTCTGTCTATGTCTCTGAGTCTCTGTCTCTCTTTGTCTCTATCTATCTAACTAACTATTATATATATATATATATATATATATATATATATATATATATATATATATATATATATATATATATATATATATGAGCTGTGATACAGCGAAACAGTCTGTGGATGACATTATATTAGCTCCTGAATTAAATTTAATTCCAGTTGAGCACTCTAGGGCTGAGGTATGGGTTTATAAACAGTGACTATTATAGCTATATAGCGAGACTCTTCGCAAGCCGAATTGAGTCACTGTCGGTCACTGGGCGTGTTTCCAAAAATAAATACGCTAAAAATCCACCTTCATCCCGACCGTGGTAGAATATCCGCCTGATACCAATTCAGTCGGGTTTCGATCCTAGCTAGAGCCGCACTGATGAGCTGTGATACAGCGAAACAGTCTGTCTGTGGATGACATTATATATATATATATATATATATATATATATATATATATATATATATTAAGCGTTTCACCCCAAGCAAGGCGGAAAGCCACTAGGACGCAAGGGGTTACAGAAGATTTGGAGCAAGGTCAGATAGGAGTGATAGAAGAAAGGACGAGGAGAAGGGTAGTGGATAGATCAAGGCAACTGGAGATGTCGATTGACAATACATTTGAACAGCTGGAGATTATAGCTCTCAGGGAAACTGGAATAGGGAAGGGAGTTCCACAGGCGAGAGGTGCGAGACATAAAGCTATTGGAGTAGAAGAGACGGCTACATTTAGGAGTTTCGACAGTGAGAGCAGGATGCCAGCCTCGTAGGGCTCATGAAGTCTGGGAACCAGCGAGTGCAGCTCTTCGGATCAATTGCCATGAAAATATTTGTAAAACAGACAGAGAGAGGTGACGGCGCGTCTGTGAGAAAGTGACTGTAGACCCGATGCCAGATCAAGGCCATTTATATTGCATATCCTTCTCTGGAGCCTATAAAGAAGCCCGAGGCAAACAGAAGGGGCTCCAGACCATATATGGCAGCAATACTCCATGCAAGGGCGAATTGTTGATTTGTAGATCTGGAGGATCGATTCCGGGGAGAAAAATTTCCTGGCGCGCCACAAGGAGCTAACTTTCCTTGCTTTGGAGATGTCTAGGGCCACGGCACGAGCTTCCCGGTTATTTTCAAGGGCTTGGTAGACAGTTTCAGTGATGGCCGTAAGCACATCAGCTGTAGATCGGGCAAAGGGGAAGCCATATTGCTTGTCTGAGAGCAGATCATGGGATGTGAGGTGGTTAACCACTTCGGTATTGATTAGGGCTTCGAAGACTTTGCTGAAGAGGGGTAGGAGACTGATAGACCGGTAGTTAGATGGATCAGAGGGGTCGCCAGAGTTCTTGAAGACAGGAACAATCGAAGAGGACTTCCAGCAGTCAGGAAACAAGATTCCTTTAGGCAGTAGTTATATAGTTTAGAGAGGGAAGGCCCCAGTTCAGGCGCGCATTTCTTCAAGACAATGACCGGTATCCTATCTCCACCAGTAACCTTGTTGGGGTCTATATTGGAGATAATGCCCAATACCAAAGACGAGGTTATGTGTAACCCACTCAATAGAGCCTATATATATAAATATATAAAGAAAGAACGGTAAGACATATAATCGGGTGTTCTTAGTCATATTTTTATTTTTACAAAACTGTGCTCAATGTAATATATATATATATATATATATATATATATATATATATATATATATATATATATATATATATACGTTTTTGTAAGTACACTAAAGTTAAGCAACGTCGAGCCCTGTCAGTAGCTAGATAGGTAACCACTTAGGAATACCAGTTGCTGCGAGCTTGGATGGGCGTATGACAAAGAAGCTTACGGCAATATCACGTTGAAACATTGGTTCTTGTATAATCATTCTTGTATATCAAGTGAAGCTACGTCGAGCTTGGTCAGTCGGTTGAGACCACTTGGAAATATCAAGTAGTGTAAGCTTACCTGTGCGTATGGTATAAAGGTTTTACGGCAATATCATGTTGAAACACTGGTTCTTTTAAGATCACTGAAAATAAACAAGGCTGTGTCAATCATCTAAAAAAACCCATGCGCGAGCATATTCGTGCGTCGGTGTGTGTATGTATTTCATCAATAAAAAAAAGATACATTATTTACATTATTCGGACAATTGTTCTCATCTTTGTCGCCATATTTATCACAGCGATTCGGCCGTTGTACACTCCGGCCTTCTTCAGGTGTTTGGAATGCCGAACCCTTTATTTCTTTCGCTGGGGTAGACTGTTCTAGATTCACATGGCACAGTGGATAAAGGCGTTGGTTAGATCCAGTGACAGGACCCAAAGAGTATGAGTTCAATACCCGGTTAAGATAGTGGAGAACCTTCAGAGGGAATTTAACAGGAGATAACTGATAACTGACATCCATTAAACACCGGAGTGTACAATGAGAGTATTTACTTTACATTAGTCAATTTATCACAATTTCTTTCCAAAGCCCCAGCGACCTTTTGCGCAACCCTAGTGTTTCAGGGAACAACGGTTATGAAACATTGGTTTAAACTTTTATACTGATCACATGATTGACCTTCTTCTCGTTTAGAAATGTTTTAACTCTCAGCTACATGAAACCGTTTCATTTGATCAATGTTTAAAAATATCTTCAGCTTAATGAACCTTCAGTATCTGTCTATATTTCTGAGATGAAGTATTATGTACATTATTTACATTATTGGGACTATTGTCCTCATCTTTCTCGCCATATTTATTACAACGTTTTGGCCATTGTACGCTCCGGTGTTTAATGGATGTCAGTTATCAGTTATCTCCCGTTAAATTCCCTCTAAAAGTTCTCCACTGCCTTAACCGGGTATTGAAATCACACTCTTTGTGTCCTGTCACTAACCAACACCTTTATCCACTGTGCCATGTGTCCTTGTACAACAGCCGAAACGTTGTAATAAATATGGCGACAAAGATGAAGACAATGGTCCGAATAATGTAAATAATGTACAAAATACCTCATCTCAGAAATATAGACAAAAAAGAGACGATTTCACGAAATGTCAAATGAAGACGCGACAACGGTGTATTCTAAAATGATGAAACCGACATAGTTCAAAAACAAACCTTTCCTTTTGATAATTATTTATGAACCACGAAAGTACTCAAATATTGAACAATTTATATTTAAATATGAGCCAGAAGCAGAAATAGTATGAAATTAAAATACTTAAAAAAATACATTCAAAATAATAAACAAAAAAATTCGTTGGTGTTTAACCAGACTTATACACGGCTTACTGCTAAATCAGGTTGAAACAGCGGTTTCCTTACGACCACCAAAGTTAAGCAACATTTACCCTCGTCAGTACCTAGATAAGTGACCACTTGGCAATACCAGGTGCTGTAAGCTTAGATGTGCGGGTGGTGTAAGGATTACTCGGAATTGGAAATTAGACAGCCGAGTTCAGTTTCGGTTCCTGTTGGGTTTGTTATATTCCCTTACGCGCAAATAAACATGGAAAAGGGAATTAATTCATCTGTATCACTGAACCATTATTACATATAAAAGAAAAAAATTATTACATCCTAAAAAGATTTCGGGCTTTCAACAACTTGTAAAGAGTTGATAATCTGAAGAAAATGAATCAAACAAACGATTAAACTATGTTCACGTTAACCCTCTACCTTGAGTAGTTCTCGAGCAACGTATTAAAAGAACATTAGTTTAAAAAGCACAGCGCACAAACACAGGTACACACTAGTAAAAGAGTAATGTAGAAAATAGTAAATTTAAAAAAATTCTGTGCAAAGATGCCCAGTATATATATATATATATATATATATATATATATATATATATATATATATATATATATATAGTGGGCATACACACACACACACACATATATAGTGGGCATACACACACACACACATATATATATATATATATATATATAGTGGGCATCTTAAAGTGGTCTGTTTTTATTTAAATTATTTGCTCTGGATTTACATTGTGCTCTCTGGATTTTATCCTCCTTAGGTTTACCCATACGGATTACCTAGTTTTTCATAAACTATATATATATATATATATATATATATATATATATATATATATATATGTGTGTGTGTGTGTGTGTGTGTGTGTGCGTGTCTGTGTCTGTGTCTGTGTGTGTAAAAATATCCCAGAATTAACCTGTAGAAAAAAAAGACAATAAGCATAAGGGAAAACAGACAATAGGAAATCTGTAGTCGCGTCGGCTAAAACTATAGCTTTCCTATTGTTTTTTTTTCTTTTATGCTTATACTGTTATTTAAACACCTGAGAACATATTTATAAGTCCAGAGTGCCACTCTCGAACCTCGGTGTCAGTAGGCACTCATTTTCTTCCTAAATGACACATTTGCAATATGAATTCCTTGCAAGTTCTGATCTCTTTTAAGAGCATCTAAGAATGTCCATATTGTGGGATGTTGTGATAATATTTGCTGCAAAAATAATCCCTATGCCATCCTTCAAGACTCTCTCAATGCAAAACTACATATGTATTTCAAATATAGGTATTTCGAATAATTATCATTTAGTATAATTGTCCTTTCGTTCAATTGTCTTTAATACAATTTAAATTTCGAATAAATGTTTACGAATAATTATTTTCGAAAAACTTTTTCGATATGGTTGAGAGCATTTGACTTGTTCACCTGATTGCTGTGTTCAACACATATTCCATTCCATCTAAGGCTTGCTTGTATGAGTTTAGCGAGTTAGGCAATTCTTTCTTCTATATACAACGTGTTCAATAATGGGTCGATGCTTTTCGCATCATTTAGTATAATTGTCCTTTCCAATTAATTTCTAACAATTTACAATTCGAACAAATGTTTTGCGAATAATTTTCTCGATATGCCTCTGTTTATGTTTACCAACTCTAGCGCCAGTGAAAGTAGAATTGAATGAAAGTTTGTTTACCGGTTACGTATCAGTGATCATGAATAGAAAGAAAGAAAAAAGAGATACAATTGAAGATGAAGGTGAGGGGAGGTAATGATATTTTCTACATCAATAATAACTCAATAATCACACCAGTCATTAGCCTGACACCGTTATTTATACACCTGAGAACATATATTTATAAGTCCAGAGTGTTACGTTCGAACCTCGGTGTCGGTAGTTATTCATTTTCTTCCTAAATGACACTTTTGCAATATGAATTCCTTGCAAGTCATGTTCTCTTTTAAGAGCGTCTAAGAATTTCCATATTGTCGGATGTTGGGATAACATTTGATGCAAAATAACTCCCTATGCCATCCTTCAAGACTCTCTCAAAGCAAAACTACATATGTATTTCAAATATAGATATTTCGAATAATTATCGTTTAGTATAATTGTCCTCTTGTTTAATTGTCATTAATAGAATTTACAATTCGAATAATTGTTTACGAATAATTATTTTCGAACAATTTTCACGATAAGATTGAGAGAAATTGACTGACTCTCCTGATTGCTCTGTTCAACACATATTCCTTTCCATCTAAGACTTGCTTTAGCGAGTTTAGCGAGTTAGTCAATTATCTTCCTTCTATATAAAACGTGCTCAATAATTTGTCGATGGTATTCGTAACGTTGTGCTGGAGCACATTTGAGCAATGTACCTGCATCAAATTTTGTTTTTACCTTAAAAAAAAAAAAATCTGTAACCGTAAACTTAAAAAACACTTCATCGATATTTTCGCGAAAATTCATTACGTCAAACACGGGCTTTTGGGGAGGACAACTCTTTTAAGTCTACAATAATGGTGAAGCCGTACTTTCACAAGAACCATTCACAAGTGATCATCAACATCATCATCATCATTTCCATGACAGTAATTGTTTGTAGGGGCTACTACGCAACTGAGGACATGATTTTTTATCCAGACAATTATTTTTTCTGCGGACGGGGTGGGGGCGTGGAAATGTAGAATTCCCTCATCATCATCATCATCATTAACATCATTTCCATAACAAAAGTTGTATGTAGGGGTTACTAGGCAACTGAGAACATGATTTTTTCCAGGCAATTATTTTTTCTGGGTCTGGGGTCTGGAATGTAGAATTGCATCATCATCATCATCATCATCCTTAACATCATTTCCATAATAGTAACTGTTTGTAGGGGGCTACGCTGCTGAGCATGTGACTAGTAGGGTGACAGTTTCTGAGTCTGTGTGAATAATGTCCCATCCGACTCATTGATGTTACTGACCATTTTTCCTATGTCCGCCTCTTCTTCTTTTGCACACAGTTGGAATCTTGTAGACTGGCAGTAGAATGATTGTAATGATATGACCCATAACATTTTCCACTTTCTCCTTGAGACGGTGGCTATGAGGCCTTCCAGTGGGCATGTTCCTTGTTGGACGCTGCCTCGAATCGAGTCTTTCGTGAGACGGTCTACGTAGGAGAGGACGAGGATGATTCTGTGGCGTCTCATTTCTCAGATTATATGAGGTTGCTTGAAGTACCCGGTGTTTTCCAGCGGTCTCTCAGCTCCATCTGGTTCACACTCCTCCCCGATCTTTTGAACAGAAGTAGAGGGCTATCCCTTGTTTCGTGTTTAGGATTGGGTTTCCGGTTCCTTGTAAAATCTTTTTCATTCTCCTTTACTCTCAGTAGCCCATTGCATTATCGTCTTGGTTGAGGTGAAATGATATTAAAAAAAGTACTGACCGGGCCCGACATTTCTTAACTTCAGTAATTTCAGTATTTTCGTCGTGACTACCATAATAAAAACAACCACAGCGCTCGAATTATTACAACAGATCAATGACTGCCAAATGTTTCCTGTATGAGAACGGATAATTTTACAATTATCGTTTTCCTAAATTTATTTTCCATGCTTTTCCCCGTCGGGCAAATTCTGCATCTTAAATTAAATTAACGATTAAATGTTATTTAGAGCAAGAATAATGAGGAAATCGGGGAGACTCTTTAACTCTGACGTTTTGAAAGGAGACGGTAAAAAAAAAGAAGAGATTTAAAAAAAAAAGAAAATACTAGAAAAAGAACAAAGTGATTTTGTTTCTAAACTTGGATGCCCACGTCGCTGGAATTAATTGTCAAGTATATTCACATACAAGTTGCGAGCGGGCTTGCGTGTGCGTCCTCATTTGTAACACCTGTGTAAATATGTCTCCCGCGCATTAAATGAGCCGTGGAAAAGTGGGTTACTTCATTAAAAGGAAAAGAAATAAACTAATGAAACAGAACCTTCCAATGAGAATGACAACGCACTCAATCGAGTGCCCTGTGTGTCTATGTTGCAAACCCAGTTTTTTTTTCTTCTTTTTCTTTCTTTCCGTCCATTTAAAATCAGAGATTTTTATCTACCAACTAATTTACAATGGGGAACAGACATGAAATCTTCTTTCTCTGAATACTGTTCCCGCCTAAGAGGTCGAAGATCATCTGATTAGCACTTCCAATGATCTATCTATCTATCTACCTATCTATCTATCTATCTATCTATCTATCTATCTATCTATCTATCTATCTATCCAAGTCTATTCATATCTATCTATCTATCTATCTATCTATCTATCTATCTATCTATCCTAGTCTGTTCATATCTATGTTGCTAGCTAGGTTGCTATCTTTTTCAGTCCATTCATATCTATCTATCCACCTATCTTTTTCAGTCATTTAATATCTATCTATCTATCTATCTATCTATCTATCTATCTATCTATCTATATTTCTTTCTTTCTTGCTTTCTTTCATTCTCATTCCATTGCTGTTTGCTTTATCAGTTTCTCTCTTTCTTAGTTGCTTTTATTTATTTCTTTTTTCCTTCCTTCCTTCCTTCCTTCCTTCTTTCTTTCTTTCTTTCTTTCTCAGTCCATTCTTTTTACTTCTCTCTCGATTTCTTATCTATCTTCATATACTTCTATCTATCTATCTATCTATCTATCAGAAAAGTTAAAGAATATGTCTAACAATAACTTACACTTGGAAATAATTACAAAAAAAGTTATTTTTTTTTAATGTTTGCTCAATTATAGAAGTATAAGTTTACTGAGTAACATATTTGTAAGGAAGAGGGCGTGGGAAGAACGAGAATATTATGAGGAAGAGTGGGATCTAAAGAAATCAAGATGGTAGTTTTCAAGGAAGCTTGTTTCACAAATTAACAGTTCTGGTGAAGAAGCTGAGTGGAATTTCCTCTTTAACAATGGAATATGAAAGCAACGAGGAAGAGTATTCATAGCGGTGGAGCCAAGGAACGTTCGGTAGAATAGCAAGAGATCAAGAACGTTTCATGCGTTGTTGTGAAGTTGAAACAATCCATAGTATAACAAGTGGAACAATACCGTAAAACGAGAAGAACTTCATCAGGCTGAAACATCCAGAAGATGAAATGTGTCACATAATATTCCTTATTTACATTATTCGGACTATTGTCTTCATCTTTGTCGCCATATTTATTACAACGTTTCGGCCTTCTTCAGGTGGTTGGAATGCCGAACTGAACCATTTATTTCGCTCACTGGGGTAGACTGTTCTAGTTCCACGTGAATGTTCTGAAAGTTCTCCACTGCCTTAACCGGGTATTGAACTCACACTCTTTGGGTTCTGTCACTGAATCTAACCAACGCCTTTCTCCACTGTGCCATGTGTCCTTGAGGACATCTGGGTATGAATTTCTGGGTATTATAAATCTAATGTCTTCAGCAACCATTTTTTACCAGTGCTCATATTGCAATTTTGCTGTTATCATTGCATGCTTTTACCAGAGCTCATATTGCAACTTTTAGTTATCATTGCTTTTCTCTGGCACTCCTTATTACTGGTTCCCATATTGTATTTATTTCTATGCTTGGTCGTCTCAGGAGATTTTTGTGACATATCATATGTGCTGATTCCTTAAGTTTACGAATTTTTCAATGGTGTTCCTTGTCTATGATCTCAACATGATCCCACAGAGGGCAGTAATCTCCCTTCTCTCTCCATATGTGGTCAGACACGCCTGATTTTTCTACTTCCCCTCGTGTTACAGCTTTTTGGTGTTCTTGAAGCCTTACCTTGAGGGGGGCGGCCTGTCTCTCCTTTATATTTCTTTCCGCTGCATGGCACGTGGAACTAGAACAATATACGCCAGGGAGCGAAATAAAGGGTTCAGTTCGACATTCCAACCACCTGAAGAAGGGCGTAGCATACAACGGGCAAAACGTTGTAATAAATATGGCCACAAAGATGAGGCCAATAGTCCGAATAATGTAAATAATGTACATAATACCTCATCTCAGAAATATAGACAGATATTGCATAATATTATTTTGAAATATACAAATCTATCTGGAGCGTCTATTGGGTCTTAAACTCAATCCAGACCTAAAGTAGGACTCGTACATAGGATCCATCACAGTAGATAGTGGAAAAAAGGCCAGTTCTTGTAACGCTCCAGTAAGTACCTGGATCCACTTGCTGTCTCTACCTTTCAAGAGCCAGATCAAGCCGAAGATGGAGTCAGTCAGTTAGTTAAGTGCCACACAGTATACACTTTGGGCGATAGAGACGATTTTTCCCAAAGTAGGTTGACATTTATTTCTACGGTAGACTGGTTGCCAACCAAGATTTTAAAAAATGTCCTGCTATTCAACCTATAGCTGGGGAGGAGAAGAAATAGTTTCGTACCTTTCCCAAGGGTATTTGTGCGTAAGTAAATTGTTATATAAGAATAAAGTGTCACTGCCGACATTTGAGTTTGAATACGGATAGACAGAAGACAAACACAGGCGATCCCATTGTTGAATTAACTAGATCACGTGACCGTAAAGGAAACGCATTGATAGAAAGAAGCGTGACGTCTAATTAATCACTTTCCCTTCTCTATAGTCTATTACCATACGGATCACTACTTCTATTCTATTACTATACAGATCACTATTTCTACTCTACCCACTATTAATATACGGATCACTATTTCTACTCTATCCTCTATTACTATACGGAACTCTATTTCTGCTCTATTTTCTATTACTATACGGATCACTATTTCTGCTCTATCCACTATTACTATACGGATCCCTATTTCTATTCTATCCTCCATTACAATACGGATCACTATTTCTATTCTATCCTCTGTTACTATACGGATCCCTATTTCTACTCTATTCTCTATTACTATACGGATCACAATTTCTGCTCTATCCTCTAATACTATACGGATCACTATTTATACTCTATCCTCTATTACTATACAAATCACTATTTCTGCTCTATCCACTATTACATACTTATGTAAGCAGAAAGCTTAGATAGCATTTAAACATGTATCAATATGGTGATTTCCATTCGTCTTTCAATGATAATGTTATTAAGCTTATCAGGCAATATGAAAGGAACTTACTTAAAATAGACAAAACTTGTCTATATTATTTAATGAAACATGCTTTGATAAAAAATTGAGGCCTAAATATACACAATATATATATATATATATATATATATATATATATATATATATATATATATATATATATATATATATACACACAAATGCGAGAAAGAACAGAGCTTAAAAATCTACTGATTGTAGTATTTACTTTTAAAAAAATGCTCAATATATATATATGTATGTGTGTGTGTGCGTGTGAGAGAGAGAGAGAAAGAGAGAGAGAATGTGTGTGTGTGATTGTGTGTGTGATTGTGTCTGTGTCACCTACTACATCTAAAAACAAGCAGCTTGATACTGAGTGGTGCTAGTGATCCAAACAGTCACTAAATGTGAACCTCATTGTGCATATAAGCCACATGTTGCAGACCTCACTAATTTCTGTGCAGCCACACCCAAAAAAATAGACACAGTCATAACCACCCTGGAACGTAGCTGGATATGTACACCCACACAAGGATTCTAGTATCGTTAGACACTAGATTCAGCAGGTGTTCGATTTCGTGATTGGAAAGGGTCATTTGGCGGTTATGGATACACGTATACCGCCAGCAGACTGTTGTGCAAGTTAGCGGTGATGTCCTGTTGGTGATCACACAAAGTACGAGGGCAACTGGTGCCTGTTCTGGCAGGAATGTACAGGACTTTTCTTCTCTTTTTTTTTTTTACTTCATTTTTTTTTTTAAATACCTAACAAATTTGACTCAGTTATAAGAAGGCTTGGAACGTACCTGGATAGATGCACACGCATGAAACCACTTCAACATCTATCGTTTAAAACAAGTCAATTCATATATTTTTAAACTATTTCACCCCATGAGAGGCAATAAAGCCACTAAGACGCAAGAGGCTATTGAGCATCAGAGAATATAAGAAAAAAGAATCTCATTATTAAGGAGAGAGAGAAAAAATGAAAGAATAAAAATTAACACTATTTACATAATTCGGACTATTGTCCTCATCTTTGTCGCCATATTTATTACAGCTTTTCTGCCGTTGTACCCTCCAGCCTTCTTCAGGTGTTTGGAATGTCGAACTGAACCCTTTATTTCGCTCAGTGGTGTAAACTCTTCTAGTTCCACGTGCCGTGTTTAATGGATGTCAGATATCAGCTATCTGTTAATTCTTCTCTCCACGTTCTCCAGTGTCTTAGCCGGGTATTAGACTCACACTCTTTGGGTCCTGTCACTGGATCTAACTAACGCCTTTATCCACTGTGCCATGTATTCTTGAGATAAGATAACGAAGGACACTGCATTTTAATTTTTGAAGATCAAATTTGACAGGAAGAGACACCTACTAGCGAGACGTGCGAGAGTAGAAACTATCAACATAGAACCCACGGTTACATCTAGCCAGTTCAATTGCGAGATGATTAGACCTTTCCGCCAATCTAATAGTACTCTTAAACTCAGAGTCTAGGTAACAAAGCACAATGGTCATCAGAACAATGACCATGAAATTATTTATAGAAACTTCACGAGGAAGCTATGTTTCAGCGCTGGGGAAAGTGATTGTAATCGAGACCAATAACATTTTCAGAGTCTCTAAAAACGGAGAAGAAGCACCAACCAAGATGTAACAACAAGTGTCATCATGAGTCCCAGATATTCCAGTTGTTCTACTTAAAGTAAAAGTTTCATTCTATTTCTGTCTTCGATGACGATTCTTCAAAATTTCATGTTCTTTGTAGATCTTAATAACTTTTGTCTTTTTGTTATCTCTCCCATTCTCTGTTCTGCCAACCATCCAAACAAGCTTGCTACGTAGATTATGTGTGGTTTTCCTATGTTCCGCTTGAGTTCAAGCTGTTCCCCGAGTATCAGATTTTCTAAACCCTCTCTCCTCATTACAAGCCC
Source organism: Acanthosepion lycidas (assembly GCA_963932145.1). Lineage (NCBI taxonomy): Eukaryota > Metazoa > Mollusca > Cephalopoda > Sepiida > Sepiidae > Acanthosepion > Acanthosepion lycidas. Next base: position 61,970,033 of record OZ010605.1, on the reverse strand, counting down.
TAAAAATTTTAATTCTCTCTTGATTTAAGTATAAGTTTCCTTTTTGTTTCTATTTTCCCTAAAACTTCGTCGTTGCTCATATGTTCAGTTTATGGTATCCTCATTATCCTTCTGTAAAACTACATTCGTCTTGATTCAGGTCTCTTCTTCATCTATGAAGAGATTGTCCAGCATTCACTGCCATATAGGAGGACTGAAATACTAGGTACCAGTGCAGCACGATTTTCTTTATACACATTATTCGGACTATTGTCCTCATCTTTGTCGCCATATTTATTACAGCGTTTCGGCCGTTGTGCGCTCCGGCCTTCTTCAGGTGGTTGGAATGTCGAAATGAGCCCTTTATTTTGCTCACTGGGGTAGACTCTTCTAGTTCAACGTGCCATGTTTAATGGATGTCAGTTATCAGTGGATCAAGGCGTAGGTTAGATCCAGTGACAGGACCCAAAGAGTGTGAGTTCAATACCCGGTTAAGGCAGTGGAGAAGTTTCAGAGGAAAATTAACAGGAGATAACTGATATCTGACATCCATTAAACATGGCACGTGGAATTAGAACAGTCTACCACAGCGAGCGAAATAAATGTTTCAGTTCGACATTCCAGCCACTTGAAGAAGGCTGGAGCGTACAACGGCCGAAACGTTGTAATAAATATGACGACAAAGATAAAGACAATAGTCCGAATAATGTAAATAATGTATATAATACCTCATCTCTGAAATATAGCTGATTTTCTTTGCTTTTAACAAATTGTTTCAGTTTCTTAACATATTGCTTACATTTGGAAGGCAGTTTTCGTTATTCGATTGTTCTTACGGATTTCCGTTTTGCACTTTTAGTCCTCTTTTAAAACACTTTACAGATATATAAATTGTTGTACCTGTTTGAACTTTTTGTATTCCCGATTTGTAATTTTCATGTTGGGTAACCCCTTTTGCTAACAACAAACAGTATGTCTTGTTGCAATTAATATTTAGTCTTCACACTTTCCTTCATTATATTCTGTATGAGTACTAGTAGTTACTTTTCTGTGCTTGCTATCAACACTGAGTCATCTGCATAGCTTAATTTGTTAAGAATGTGGCCGCCATTACTGAATTCTTGTATGACTTCTAATTCTCTGAGAATTGCCTCACTGTATAGGTTGAATAAATCCGGTGGGACTTTCCATTTATTGTAAATTTACTGAATGTGCAGGTTCTGAACTATGCTAATATCTTTCACAAATATGTCAAATCTACCTCGCCGTTCCTTCTGCATTTGTATTGATCTTTCTGATATCATTCTGAGCATAAATATTACATTCCTTGTTCCAGTATCTTTAACGAACCCATACAGTTCTTGTCCTATTTCGGCTCTAATGCTGATGCCTGCTCTATTCATCAGTATTCAGAGAATAAGTTTGGTTCTATGGATTTTTAGGCCAATTGACACTGGCTTCTTAGGCACTGCTATGAAAATTGACCCAGTTACGATGAACAGTTCCACAATAAATCTATCCTATGAACGTCTATTAAGTTCAGTTTTTTACTGTTACCCACAAGGAGGCTCACAACTACATCACGCTGAAACACCGCTTCCGTTGTGGTCATTGAAGTTAATCAACATCAAACCTGGTTAGTACCTAGATGGGTGACCGCTTGGAGAATATCAGGTGACGTAAGCTTGGGCGTATGGTAGAGTAATTGATGATGCCTTACAATAGTTAATAGGAGAGCCGAGTTCCTATTTCCCTTGGGTTCGTTATATTTATTTGACATTGGGAAAGTTATGAATTCACTTCCTTCCCCCAGATATGGGTTAATTATTAAGACCTGTATCACTAAAACATTATTATCTCCCTCCGCCAAATTGTTATAATCTTTACCTGCTTTTAATAACCTCCAAAAGATTGATAAGCCGTAGAAAACGAAACAATCACTTTAAAACTAGGGGCTAATCAAAGGAGAACCTTAATATTACGAGGTGTGTAGGATAACTATCGTATGGACCTGAAATTAAAAGAGACAAGGATTGTATTAGGTTGGTGCAAAAATAATGACGTAATAATGTCGTTTTTTGACGTTACGTCAAAAAACGACATTATTACGTCATTATTTTTGCACCAACCTAATAGCTATCAGGTAAGCATCCCCTCGGGAATTTCAAGTAACAGTTCTGGTGAAGAAGCTGTTATAATGTTCTTGAGTTTCGTTCTTTATCAGACGCAATAATCCAAACACAATTGCAACAGATTTATTTTCTTAAGTGTCACATTTGTCTTTATTTACAGGTCATTGAATTTGCTTAGTCTTTCAAAAACCTTTGCAGATAGAACTTATATATTATTAACGCTTTTAACAGTTTGTAAGTATAGCATAACATACAAGCTTACAAATAAACAAAACAAGTTCTAGAAGGCTCCAGGAAATTCTAGAATGTTCCGGAAAGTAATAATACTACTATACTTATATAGGATTAAAAAAAAAATATGAATTTCTGCTGGAGGGTGAGATTTAAAAAGAAATAAACTGAATTAAGCCCTTCTTCATTTTTTTCAACAAATCGTCGAATTATGTAACATGAAAGCAATTATTTTACAAAAGTCATAACACTAATATATATATATATATATATATATATATATATATATACATATATATATATATATATATATATATATATATATACATATGTATATATATATATATATTATATATATATATATATAATATATATATATATTATATATATATATATATATTATATATATATATATATATAATATATATATATATATATATAATATATATATTATGTATATATATATATATATATATATATATATATATATATATATATATATATATATATATATATATTCCTAGCAGTGCCTAAAAAGCCAGTGTAAGCTGGCCTAAAGAGCCATAGAACTAAACTTATTATCTCAATGCAGATGAATAGAGCACGCATCAAAATTCGACCGGAAACACGACAAGAACTGTGTGAGTTTGTTAAGATACTGGATATATATATATATATATATATATATATATATATATATATATATATATATATATATATTGATTATTATTATTATTATTATTTATTATAATATTTTAAAGCGCTACACAAAAATTTCCGTGTTTCGGAACTTAAAATTTGTCTCTCGTCAGGCGATGTTAGATAACTTATGATGAAAATGATTTACTTGGAAAATCAGAAAACAAATAATCAGTAACTTATTTGGGAGTAAATGCTAAGGGCTGTGGATTCTTAATACCAAAACTTATATATATATATATATATATATATATATATATAAGTTTTGGTATTTTCTTTTTTTCTTTATTCAATGACGTTCATTTGTAGAACTCGACAGAGAAATGCGAACATGTCCCCCTAGCAAAACATGCAGAGATTAAAGAAAACGTTAAGACCGTTCGCCGAACAGTTCTCCAGTCGGTTGAAATCGTCAACGCACCTGCCATTCTTTCCCGTGGCGAAGCGGAAACAAACGAAAGGCGTCAATAATATTTGCGTCTGACCAAATCAAAGAAGCCGGCTGTTTGGGCGACGGGATGAAGTAATTACGATTCTGGCTTAGATTAGATGATAGTGAAAGAGCTAAGCACAAGTAAGGAGATAGATATAAATGTACTGAGTTATATACGTAGGTATTCATACAACGAGATAGATAGATAGATAGATAGATAGATAGATAGATAGATAGATAGATATGAACAAACTGTGATAGTTATAGAGATAAATATGAACTGTGGTAGACAGAAATGGACAAAATGTGATAGATAGATAGATAGATAGATAGATACAAAATGTGAGAGATATAAACGAACTTTAGATAGATAGATAAATAAATGGATAGACATACAGACTGATAGATATAAACAAATTGTGATAGATATGAAAAAAACTGTGATAGATAGATAGATAGATAGATAGATAGATATGAACGCACTGACATATAGAGATTTATATGAACAGAGTTAGATAGCTAGCGATCTGAACAGATATCTAAATATTAATAGACAGATACACACACACACACATGTATATGTAGTAAAAAGATAGATAGTTAGATAGATAGATAGATATGGACCTACTGACGTACTATTAGATATAAATAGTGAGCTACCGAGAGAGCAGAATACATGACTAAATATATATATATATATATATATATATATATATATATATATATATATATATATATATATATATATATATATATATATATATCACTTCCGTCAAGTTAACCGTCTAAATAGGCCAAGGTCTGGTCACTCCTCCTCCCCCAATAAAAGAGAGATATGAAATTAATCCCTCCCTAAACTCTACCATGTCTCTTTAACTACTCCTTTTACACTCTCTGTTAAATTACAAAAACTTACACTACCCATCAATTTTAATTGCATTTTTCGTTTCATTTCATTTTTGGAAGTGCTATCTGATGATCTGTCGTCCTTTAAAAGGGCTCTGGTGAAATAAATTATTATAATGGTACGTTCAAGTGGTCTGTTTTTCTTTTAAATATTAGCTCTGGATTTACATTGAGCTCTCAGGATTTCATCCTCCTTGGGATTACCCATACGGATTACCTTCTTCATAACTTAACTATATATATATATATATATATATATATATATATATATATATATATATATATATATATATATATATAAAAAGACAATTTTATGTTTATACATTCTTTTTATAGATAAAAAATATTTAAGTATTTGTATCTAAAAAAAGAATCTATAAACATAAAGTGTCTTAAAATAGTTGTCGGACTTTGTCCATTTCATAATATATATATATATATATATATATATATATATATATATATATATATATATATATTGAGCAGTAAAGCGACTAAGACACAAGGGTATAATCGGTGTGGAAGGATTAGAAAATAAAAACATTATTAAAGAGCGAGAACAATAGAAGAGTAACCAGGAGCAGATTAGAAAGTGGTTGACATTGCTTTTGCATTATTGAAGATTTAAATTGGTTGGAAAGCGTGAAGCCGGAAGAGAGATCCACAAGCGATAAGTGCAACAAGAGAAACAGTAGTTTACGTTTACATGTAGCCAACTCAACTGTAAATTCTTGAGACCACGTCGCTTTCTAGGACTTCGCTTAAATAATAGAAACGTCTAGATTGCCCGGTGAAGAAATTATCCGAACAATTGCCATAGACGTATTTATAGAAAAGGCACAGGGAGGCAACTTTACGGCGGTGGGAAAGTGAATGAAGCCGAGGCGCCAGATCAGGACAAATAATATTACTTCTTTGGATTGTATCAAGGAACTCTAGATATGCAACGTGACACCAGACCATATAGAACAGAAATATTCTAAGCATAGAAAAACGGCAGGCTTTTATATATGCAAGATAGACTCTGGAGAGAAAGACTGTCAAGCCCAACAGAGTCAACAAAATTTTTCAGCAGCTGATTTAACAAAGGATTCAATATAGTCTTTCCACATCATGTCAGCCGAGGACGTTCGCCCGGGAATGCGCAAAGTGTAACTCTCCTGGTGGAAGGTAAAATGGGCTCTCTCTCATACGATTAATAAAGATCAGCTTAGTTTTCGAGGCGTTAAAACTAACAAGCCATCCTTTGCCCCAGTTAACAACAAACTGAATGTCGTTTTTGACGTCAACCTCCAATTTGACCGTAATGAACTGATCAGACTTAGTATCAAGATAGGGGTAAACGGCTGGGACATCAGCATAGATACCAAGAGGAGAGCTGATGTCATCAGGTAGGTCAGAGTTAGGGTAGGTCGTTAATGAAAATTAAAAATAAAATTGGACCAAGGGGGGCCACATGCATTAACCCAAAGAAAAGTTTCATTTCACGATTTGATAAGAAAAACCGTATATATATATATATATATATATATATATATATATATATATATATATATATATATATATATATATATATATATTTATATATAAAGAATATATATATATATATAAAGAAATATAAGGTGTAATATAAGGTGTGCTATATTTATGGAATAAAGTGCTTAATATCAGAGATAGAGCGTGTGTAAATATAAAAGTGAACATAGAAGTCAACACTTAGAGGCGACAGTCTCTTTCATGCTATATGCAATCGTCACTTTTATATATATATATATACGGCTTTATATACATATATATATATATATATGTATATATATATATATATATATATAGAGAGAGAGAGAGAGATAGATAGATAGATAGATAGATAGATAGATAGATAGATAGATAGATATTAATAGACTGACATATATATATATATATATATATATATATATATAATTATTTATTTAAAATATGATTCCAACTCGCTACATAAGAGGTCTCATGTTTCAAAACAAGAGCCGAAAACTTCAAAATAATATTTGAATTAACTTGAGTTAAAGTAGGCTCTGTTCCATCTTCAAGCGAAATTTTTTGGGGAATGACTTATTTCTGAAATTTACGAGTTTTAATAGTATGGTCAGAATTGAAATCAAAAATTTCCATGGTAACATCAAGGACGGATTGTTTAGAATTGGCAGGGGAGGGGTGTTAATAATTTGTATCAGTATAGAGTTATTTTCATAGATGCCGGGTCAGGGTAAGGTGGGGGTGGCTAAATTTACGACGGAGGAAGTTTTCGCATAGTCTGGCTTGAGCGTCTACGGAGATTTATTTATTTATTTTTATTTTATTCTTTTATTATATCTCTTTATGAAAGGGATTTGTGTATATAAAAAAGCCGTAACGTTTGTTATTTGACGACTTCATAAACGGTTATCAGTTTTTGTAGGGTATTAAAACTATGTATATGGGCTATGGATTTTAAAATTTATTTTATTGTATGCGTGTTTTTAGCTAGTTATTCAGAGCGTAAGTTCGGTTGTGTCGGCAGAAAACCGTTAATTCTTGCCTGTTGTTTAATAGGTTTTTATTGTTTAGAAGCTTAATAATGTGTAGTTTCTCATGGAGGCACAAAGGGCATGGGTCATCCCAAGTTTTGCAAGTTCTAGTCCTGTTAATGTTTTTCCATTTTACTTTAGGTGTGTTATTTTTTTCATTCAGGTGCCAAAAATATTTAGATAGAGAGGTCTGATGTCTTAAGTTTATGTTGTTAAAGGATCATTTATGCTGCCTCCATCTGGTTTTAAAGGCATTTTTCGTGGACCCAATGTATATCATATTATTGTTAGGGTTCTCCGTGGATGATATAGTGCATTGGTATACTACAGATTTGATGCAGCACTTATTTTCTAATGGGCAGTCTACCGGGTTTCTACAATCGCATAATTTTTACCTATCATTATCTGATTTAAGTGTAGAGTTATTAAAACTATTCAGGTAAGGGGGTTTGTTAAGGATTTTATTATTGTGTCTTCTTATTATACCTTCTAGATTTTCAGTGCAGCTGTTACTCAATTTTAGTGTGTTCTTATTGAATATATTACTAAGCCTACTTTTGGTGGGGAAGTGTTTATCGATTAGAGCTAAGAACTTCTGTCCAAGTGATCGGCTAACAATGTGCTTGCCACTATTTTGATGGATTCACACCGCTGTGCCTGACTTCTGTGCACCACCATGTGCCTTTTCAGTCCGACGCTGTTTATGCATACCTTGTCACACAACGTGCAGGCTGTGACACTGTCTGGTGATTCTTTCTTTATGTGACTTTACATAATTTACCCAGCTCGCCTTTGAAAGATGTATGCGCTGTCAGAAATCACATGTCCAACACTCGACACCCTCGTTGAGTCCGTGGTTATCAGCCATTCGAAGTCGCCACTTCAGCCGTTTTTGTTTCAGACGATATTATTCGAAGATTTGACACCCGTCTCTTATTTGACCTCTCCATCCAGTTTTATGTGGGACTATATTTTCCTAATTGTTGAAGTCAAATGCCACCTTTTTTATGTTGTTCTTGATACAGTCCTTGTATCTTTTCCTTGGTTTGTGCTAAGGACACTTTCCGATACGCAGCACACCATAAAATAATTTTTTGTGATTCTATTATCCTTCATAGGAATTGTGTCCTGTCCCTCGCACTTGGGAAGATGTTACAAGAGTCTCTATGCTTTGGCGATTGGCTCTGTCTAGGACATCAGTATCAGGAGATACATACATACATACATACATACATACATACATACATACATACAAAGAAAGAAAAAATATAGAAAGAAACGATGAAAAAAAGGAAGAAGAAAGAAAAAAAGAAAGAAAAAAGAAAGAGAGAAAGAAAAAAGAAACAAACAAACAAAGAAAAAAGAAAGATAGAAAGAAAGAAAAAGAAAAAAGAAAGATACAAACAAAGAAAGGGTGAAAGAAAGAAAAAAGAAAAAGAAAGAAAGATACAAACAAAGAAAAAGAAAGAAAGAAAAAAGAATGAAAAAGAAAGAAAGTAAAAGAAAGAAAGAAAAAGGAAGAAAAAAGAAAGAAAGAAAAAGAAAGAAAAAAGAAAAGGAAAAAAGAAAGAAAGATACAAATAAAGAAAGAAAAAAGAAAGAAATACAGCTAGATGGAATTCGTCAGCATGATAATCAGGGAACATTTTTTTTAGCCGAATATTTTTTGCAAAGAGAAGGAAAGATTTGTAAAACTGAGGGAAATTTGAAATTATTCAACATTCAGCTCTGATTCTTGCCAGAGCACACAATTTAGCGGAAAAGAGAATTATTCCTACTAAAATTGTTATCTTTTTCATCCAGTAACAGAAGACACAACATAAAAAGAAGAAAAATTTGTTCTAAAACCATAGAGACAAAGAACGGCAGAAATTGTTCCCAGAAAATTCTTCCAACATAATGGTAAGGCATTATCTACATGAAGAGACCATTGGCACTAATGACTTCTCATTATGTAGCAGGTATTTCTGGGAGGTATTTCTGCCGCATAAATTACACGTTAATACCGACATGATGCAAGTGATGGCGTTGGTAAAGGTGATATTACCCGCTTATGTATAAGGAATTATTTACACTATTTACACTATTCGGACTATTCTCCTCATCATAATCGCCATATTTATTACAACGTTTCTGCCGTTGTACGCTGCGGCCTTCTTCAGGTGGTTGGAATGTCGAATTGAACCGTTTATTTTGCTCACTGGGATAGACTCTTCTAGTTCCACGTACCATGTCTAATGGATGTCAGTTATTCCCCCACCCGTATTGAACTGACACTCTTTGGGTCCTGTCACTGGATCTAATTAACGCCTTTATCCACTGTTCCATGTGTCCTTGTGGACGTCTGCGTATGAATTACTGGGTATTATAAACCTAATGTCTTCACAAAAACATTCAGCCAAGCCTGATTTTTCCACTTCCCCTCGTGTTACAGATTTCTGATGTTCTTGAAGTCTTACCTTAAGGGGGAGCCCCCCCCCCTTTATATTTTCTTCCACAGCTACACAGGATAGCATACACACTGCCTTTAGTCATGTTTTCCTCTATGGGAGATATCTGTGAAGTGTCGTCCAGCTTTTGAAGGTAGGTGCTGATGTTATATAGACCACAGATCCTTTGTATTTTCTCTGATAACCAATTCACATATGAGCACTGGTAAAAAATGATTTCTGAAGAGATTAGGTTTCTAATACCAATAAATTCATACACAGATGTCCTCAAGGACACATGGCACAGTGGATAAAGGCGTTAGTTAGATCCAGTGACAGGACCCAAAAAGTGTGAGTTCAATACCTGGTTAAGGTGGTGTAGAATTTGGAGAGGGGAATTAACAGGAGGCAACTGTTAACTGACATCCATTAGACATGGCACGTGGAACTAGAACAGTCTACCCCAGTGAGCGAAATAAAGGGTTTAGTTCGACATTCCAACCACCTGAAGAAGGCCGGAGCGTACAACGACCGAAACGTTGTAATAAATATGCCGAGAAAGATAAGGACAATAGTCCGAATAATGTAAATAATGTACATAATGCCTCATCTCAGAAATATTAGCAGATACTGAAGGGCCGAAATGTTGCAATAACTATGGCTACAAAGATGAGGACAATAGTCCGAATAATGTATATAATGTACATAATACCTCATCTCAGAAACATAGACATACACGGAAAGGCCGAAACGTTGTAATAAATATGGCGACAAAGATGAGGACAATAGTCCGAATAATGTAAATAATGTACAAAATACCTCATCTCAGAAATATCGACAGATACTGAAAGGCCGAAACGTTGCAATAACTATGGCGACAAAGATGAGGACAATAGTCCGAATAATGTAAATAATGTACATAATACCTCATTCCAGAAATATAGACAGATACTGAAGTAATTATTTATCATTCATTGACCAATCCGCCGGCGCTACTCTCATTTGAAATTTATAAAAACATTTTTGCCGGGGTATATGTTTCTCAAACCCACTATCATCTCTCTCTCTCTCTCTCTCTCTCTCTCTCTCTCTCTCTCTCTCTCTCTGAGTTGTTTTTATTTATTTTAGCCCAAGCAAGACAATGAAGACGCATAGGTTTTAATTTGAAAGGACACAAGAAAAAGAAAAAAAAAACATTATTAAGGTGAGAATATGGGGGTTCATTCATATCATGTTAATTTCATAAATTATATTTATATATTTATATTGGTGTATGCATTTTTAGTTTAAAAAACGTTTATGGTACATGTGATAAAAGGGATAAATTTATACCGTAGTATTACAAACCATATCAATTAACATACCATTTACCATAAGTTTCCTGTTATTTGTGAGCGTTTTATTTTCCGTCAAGTATGCTTTTATCTCCATCAATACACGACCATATCATACGTGTTACCCGCACCAAGGTTCGTGATGAAGAAATTGGCGGGATTTAACGTCTTTTGGCGGTATTTACGCATTTCCGGCAGGAACACTTTTTGTTGCTTGCTGGGTGAATATGTATTTTATTTATTTTATACAAAGTTTTTATGTTATTGGTTTAATTTATATTAATTTTTCATTATTGTTATTATATTACATTTTATTTTTTTTATTTATAATAATAATAATAATAATAATAATAATAATAATAATAATAATAATAGTAATAATAATAATAATAATAATCCTAAAAGAGAATAACAAAAAACAAAAAAAAAAAAAACTCGAATTAAGAATACAGGTGATAACAATTGACATTGCATTTAAATTTTTGAAGATCAAAGTTGAGTGGGAAGTGAGTAACCGGAAGAAAGTTCGACAATCGAGAAATACGAGGGAAGAAACTGTTTAAGTTGATGCGACTACACAACGAGCAAGCGACAGTGAGAATTTTAGATATAAAAATAATTTAAATGGAATAGCAAATTCACCTTCATTACCGCCTTGTCCCAACAGCTTAACAGTAGAATCTCCGACTGACGCCAATTCAGTCCGATGTCGAGCCTAGCTAGAGGGAACTGGACGTCTAGCCAAAATGATGTGCTGTAATACGATGAAACAGTCTGTCTGTGGATGAGAATATATATATATATATATATATATATATATATATAGATATATATATACATATGCTCTCTAATATAACTTTAACTATCTATCTATAACGTCACATATATATATATATATATATATATATATATACATATATATATATATATATATATATATATATATATATATATATATATATATATATATATATATAAACACACAATCAGATTATGCTGACATCAAAATATGCTGTTATGACTAAACAGATGCATGTTAGGAGTATATATATTGTATATATATATATATATATATATATATATATATATATATATATATATATATATATATATATATATATATATATATATTATATATATATATAACGTCTTTTGGCGGGATGTACTTTGGAGTAGTGGTTAGCGTGTCTGATTGAGGAATATATATATATATATATATATATATATATATATGATATGTATATATAATTAGAGGGATATTAAGAGGACGTAGAATAAATATTCCCAGCATGCATCTGTGTAGTTATGTCAGCAATCTTTATATGCATATATTAAAAAGTCATTACATCTCTTCAAGTGTCCCCAATACAGTTTTTTTAAAAATAATAACATCAACGAACCACAAATCCACGTACATTCCATAGGATCAACTCACAAGAGAAAATATGTGTGGAATACAACCCATTGTGAGTATTTCTTTATTTATTTTACTTCATATATATATATATATATATATATATATATATATATATATATATATATATATATATATATATGAAAGTGAGCATTGAAGTCCACTTAGAGGTGACAGGCTGTTTCATGCTAGGCGCAATCGTCAGCGGCCTACCGATTGCATCTAGCATGAAACAGCCTGTCTCCTCTGAGTGTTGACTTCTATGTTCACTTTTATATTTATATTTACATATGCTCTATCTCTGATATTGAGCACTTTATCCCATAAATATAGCACACCTTAAAACTATATTCCTTCTCACACACACACACACACACACACACACACATATATATATATATATATATATATATATGTCTTTAGAGATTGCCTTTATGCGACGATTTCATTGTGAAAGCGTTAATGCCACCTGTTCCTTAGATCCAGGAAACGTGTTTTGAACTACACCACTAGGATCTGTTGAACTGCTCAGCAACCTTGATTTTGATTGGGATGGCCAAGGACGCATTCCAAAAGCCCAACAGAGTATTGCAAGATAAAGGGATTTATAAGGTTATTTGGAAAATAATGGATTTTATAAGGTTATTTGGAAAATGTTGGATTTTATAAGTTTATTCGGAAAATAATGGATTTATTTATTTAATTATTTGGAAAATAATGGATTTTATAAGGTTATTCGGAAAATGATGGATGGTAAAAGTTTATTCGGAAAATAATGGATTTATTTATTTGATTATTTGGAAAATAATGGATTTTATAAGGTTATTCGGAAAATAATGGAGTTTATAACGTTATTTGGAAAATAATGGTTTTTATAAGGTTATTCTGAAAATAATGGAGTTTATAAGGTTATTCTGAAAATAATGGATTTTATAAGGTTATTTGGAAAATGATGGATTTTATAAGTTTATTCGGAAAATAATGGATTTATTTATGTAATTATTTGGAAAATAATGGATTTTATAAGGTTATTCGGAAAATAATGGATTTTATAAGGTTATTTGGAAAATGATGGATTTTATAAGTTTATTCGGAAAATAATGCATTTATTTATGTAATTATTTGGAAAATAATGGATTTTATAAGGTTATTCTGAAAATAATGGATTTTATAAGGTTATTTGGAAAATGATGGATGGTATAAGTTTATTCGGAAAATAATGGATTTATTTATTTAATTATTTGGAAAATAATGGATTTTATAAGGTTATTCGGAAAATAATGGATTTTATAAGGTTATTCTGAATATAATGTCAGATGTGAGAATCAACTTTTTGTTCTCTGAAATATTATTATAAGAAGTGCACAAAAATATATTACTCATTGAGGAGGCACGGTGTATAGCATATAATAGATATCGGCTCGGATTGAGAAACCGGAGAGCCGAGTTCGAATTCCAGTCGGTTACATTACATTCATTTACGTGCTAATATACTTGGGAACGGTCTCTTCTTCTCTTCCGGGCTATAGGAAAATAGCCGTAGAGACTAGGTTGTATAGGCTCGGGTGGCAACCGGTCTACGAAAAGCAATCCTTGAATCCAAAACCGTCATTGAGATGAATGTACTCCATCAGACTATCTTGCCCAAGAAACACCGTTCTTATTTCCGCTGCAGTAAATGTGGTGCCTCTAGGGCCCTAATGCCCGCGATCGATCGATCGATATTATTATAATAATTTGAGAAAATATATTTCTAATGATTAAAATGTCATATTTGTTCATCTTATATCAATCACTTACAGATATTTAAACTCTGTTTTAATACTTAAATTCATTAATCAAATTGATTGTAAAATCGGACATTATTTTCCAAACACACTAAGAGATTAATTCATGCTAACGCTTTATCTTTATTGTCTGTAGTTGCAGGTGTTCTACTTCTGATATTCTTGGCGGACTAAATTTCTCAGACGAGGTTTGATACTTCTGAGTCACTTCAAGAAAACGTTCATTAATCTCATTTGGCTCTCCATATCTGCGATTTTGGTTGTATTAATCCATTAATACTAATCGTAACACTTAATTATAAGAATAAAAATAAAAATCCTTTACTATGTATTAAAATAAAAATAAAAATCCTAAAACATATAAAAATAGTAATTCACTATTAATTATGAAGATAAAAATGCTGTATTAATAATAATATTTTCAAAACAAGTTTGATATTAATAAGTAAAATTCGAACAAAAATTTGGTTTACCTTTTAACAGTTTTAACAAAATCGGTTATGAATAATAATAATAATAATAATAATAATAATAATAATAATAATAATAATAATGAACAATCAAAGCTAACCGCCCTGACATCGTGATTAGAAACCGAAAACAAAAAATTGGCTTCCTTATTGATATGGCAGTCCCTGCAGACTGCAATGTATCTTTCATGATCTTCAAAAAGCAATCAAAATACAAGAGCACATGAGAACATCAACAATCCCTATGGTGGTCGAACCCCTCGGAATGATTGGAAAAGGTTTCAATAGACTCATTGAAGGGATTCCTGGAAGCCCTTGACTTAAAGAAATAGAACAAAATTGTTCTCACGTCTACAGTCCACACCTTACGAAAGAATTTATCTATATAGAATATGTGTGCGTGTTTTTTTGTTTTTTTTTTTGCTTTTTTTTAATTGGTCAGTGTAAAATTTGAACTTTAGGTTAATGCCATTTTTAACCTTAGGTCTCTGGGCTGGACCCAGAAATAAATGTGTAGATACCAGAAATCAAAGAAAAAAATAATGATTCCTGGAAGCCTATGCCTTAAAGAAATACAAAAACTTGTACTCATAAGTACCACTCACACATTACAAAGAGCTTTATCGATGTAAAATATCTGTGATCTTCGGCCTTTTAAATTTTTCTTTTCACAAAAATGATCAGTGGAAATTGTCATGAAGCCATTTCTCTCCTTACGTCTCTTGTTGCAACAACAGAAATTAAGAAAATAATAATAATAATAATAATAATAATAATGTATAGCTGTCAACTCGTATTCTAGGGTACTTGTCTACTAGGCCGGCAAGCCAATCCCTATTGCAGACGCTTGCTCAGGCGCATTTGTGTTTACTCAACACCCACAGAGCCCACCCGTGGTTTATGCTGCAACTATGCCGAGCAGACCTTATTTACAGTTTCTGGGAAATAGCTTGTTATCTAGCGTGATCGACAATTTGAACAAGGTCACGGTGACCTGTGCTATCAAAGGCCCCCAATTTCACCCACAAGGATGGAGCCAACCCGTGGTATGGTTTTCAGGCACTTTCCGTACCGCACGCTGGGATCCTCCAGTCCGATAACACCAGGAAGTACCCTTCTTGACAAATTGACCATGGTGAGAATCGAACCCAGGTCTCATGGTCAGAATGGGAACCTTCTAACCACTCGGCCACGTGCCAATAATAATAAAATAACAACAGGAACTGGAACATAGATCATATTAAGCGAATGGACACATGCAACATCCCAAGGCTGATGTTAATCATCTATATGTGCCCAAATCTAAAGGAGGTAGAGGATTATTTCAACTAGCATTTTCTTACAAAACTACAACAATTAAACTTGAAGATGCCTGGATCTACAGAAGACAGGATCATGATCCGTGTCAAAGAACACGAAGAAGTAAGAAACTGTATTCAATAATAAAAGAAGCCAAGATGTCCAAAATAGAATCTCAAGTGGGTGAAGAAATGCAAGTAAAACACAATACATCTTCTGCAGCGGCAAAAAAAAAAACCCTTAAAATACCAAAAGAACTTGATGGATGCAAACCCCGTACCCATCAGTGGCTATGTAGTGGAGGGTTAAAAGCTGAAACCGAATGTTTTATATTTATTGCACTGGACCAATTCTTGCTAATTAGGAATTACCAAGGACAGCTACAGAAAAACTGTTACCCCAAAATACAGATTCTGTGATAAATATCCAAAAGAAATTGACCATCTTGTATCAGATTGGACGATACTGGCACCCACTTAAAATAAAACCCGACCAATATCTGCATTGGAATATCTGCAGTATTTATAGAAAGGAAACAGCAAGAAATTTGTATGATCCGGTAACAGGATAGGGTCTGTAACAATTTTATGGGATTTAACAATACATACAGACTGAACAATCAAAGCTAATCGCCAAAACATCAGGATTAGAGACAGCAAAAAGAAAATGTGCATTTTTATTGACAAGGCACTCCCAGCAGACTGCAATGTACCTCTGAAGATCTTCAAAATCTATCAAAATACAGGGAGCTTGAAATCGAAATTTGAAAAATGTGGCACATGAGGACATCAAAAATTTCAGTTTTACTTGGTGCCCTCGGATAAATTGAAAAAGGTTTCGATAAACTCAATGAAGCGATCCCTGGTAGTCCAAGCCCCTAATGAAATACAAAAGATTGTATTCAAAAGTACCAGCCTACACTACACGAGAGGCTTTATCTACATATCTAAATATATGTGATATTATTTTATTTTTTTCCTGAAAAAATGCTGTGAGGAAAATGTCATGATGCCGTCTCTAAGTTTAGGTCTCTCGTTGGGATATGGAAAGAAATTGGTATACACCAGAAAACAAAGGAATAATAATAATAGTAATAATTTGGTATTGTTTACAACAATTAAAATATATCCAGTATTAAAGATGAAATTGTTAAATTGTTGCTAATTATAAGAATTAAAAGAAAAGACATTAATTACAAATATTAAAATAAAAGCTCGATAGTACTTCCAAATTCTTTTAATATTAATGTTAAAATTTCAAAAATCCATTATTAATTTTAAAATGTAAAATTAAAATCCAATATTAATGTTAAAAATAGTAAAATTCGCTATTAATTATAAAAATGAAAATAAAATTTTGTTTTAACTATAAGAATAAATTATCAAACTATATAATAATTATAAATATGTATTTATTTATATATTTCCTGTCCCAAAGGAAGGGAGGTAAATCAAACTATGTATGAATGATTACTTCCCTCTGTCGTTTTAAAAGTTTATACAAAGAGCTGTGGAAAAAAAAAGACGCAGTTGTATAAACAACTACCTTGGGAAGACTTTCACACACCATAGATGTAGAAGGTAAAAACAAAGGTTTAAATGTCCTGGGTAAGAGGATGAACTAAATCCGGCAGCAAGTCATCGGATCGGGAAATGGGAGGTTTTGAAAAGTATGGAACCCCATCTTAATTGCGGTTATTCTCAAGTTCACACTCATCCAAGATGGTGGTAGATGTTAGGGTCACAGCTATAGGTAAATACTGAGTCACAAAACAAAACATGAAAGTATAAAAATACATTTACTATTACTATTTTATATAAAAGATGATCACTATTTACGTTATTCGGACTATTGTCCTCATCTTTGTCGCCATATTTATTACAACGTTTCGGCCTTTCAGTGTCTGTCTATATTTCTGAGATGAGGTATTATGTACATTATTTACATTATTCGGACTATTGTCTTCATCTTTGTCGCCATATTTATTACATCGTTTCGGCACTTCAGTATCTGTCTATATTTCTGAGATGAGGTATTATGTACACTATTTACATTATTCGGACTATTGTCGTCATC
This sequence comes from Acanthosepion lycidas, assembly GCA_963932145.1. NCBI lineage: Eukaryota > Metazoa > Mollusca > Cephalopoda > Sepiida > Sepiidae > Acanthosepion > Acanthosepion lycidas. Next base: position 61,952,301 of record OZ010605.1, on the reverse strand, counting down.
TTTGTCGCCATATTTATTACAACGTTTCGGCCTTTCCGTGTATGTCTATATTTCTGAGATGAGGTATTATGTACATTATTTACATTATTTGGAATATTGTCCTCATCTTTGTCGCCATATTTATTACCATGTTTCGGCCGTTGTATGATCCGGCATTCTTCAGGTCGCTGGAATGTCGAACTGAACCCTTTATTTTGCTGACTGGGGTGGACTGTTCTAGTTCCACGTGCCAGGTTTAATGTATGTCAGTTATCAGTTAAGAGTGTGAGTTCAATACCCAGTTAAGGCAGTGGAGAACTTTCAGAGGAAAATTAACAGGAGATAACTGATAACTGACATCTATTAAACATGGCACGTGGAACTAGAACAGTCTACCCGAGTGAGTGAAATAAAGGGTTCAGTTTGACATTCCAACCACCTGAAGAAGGCCGGAGCGTTGTAATAAATATGGCAACAAAGATGAAGACAATAGTCTGAATAATGTAAATAGTACATAATTAATGTGCATAATACCTCATCTCAGAAATATAGACGGATACTGAAAAAATGACCGACAGGATCTTTTTTAAAGCAAAATGACAAGCAATGCATTTTATCTGTAGCTGGATTCGTAATATATTTAGTTGAAGCCATGAAATGTTTTTAAAATTATTTGATTTCGACGTTAAATAGCCCACAAAGGTTGATATGCTTTTAAACAAAATCAGCCAAGAAACCAAAGGCTTAACTTTGCTACTTGCATTTGAACAATAACTATTCTGGTATGCAGACAAGTAACCTAACTATTGAGCCTTTCATATGCCGAATGGTTCAGTTTTCCATGAATGCAAATGAGTGTTGTTGTACGTTAAGAAAACAAACATAGGTTTGAAAGCCAAAAACAAGCGAATGATATAAAACTGAAAGAGAGACGCGTGGTATCAAAAAGCAATTTGCCTGTAAAGCTATTTCATCTTTATCAGTACATAACATTTATACTGTAATACGTGTTCAAAATAGAAGGGGTTTATTTTACCATTAGGACAATAATGGAGAAATATTAAGACGATCAGGGTTTGGGTTAGGATGAGGTACAGAGATGTTAGATTCTGTCGGCTTGCATCTAAGTGCAAAATAACTGCAATTGCAACACCCCCGTTCTCTCCACCGGTTTCCTAATATATATATATATATATAAAAGGCTTAAACACTAATATTCCATGGTCATAATTTATTCCATTGGAATCGTAAATACAATCCAATTCATCAGACTTACAAATTCAATTTTTTTTTATACAAATATATATGTATGTGTATATTTACCACTAATATTATATATATATATATATATATATATATATATATATATATATATATATATATATATATATATATATATATATATATATATATATATATATATATATATATATATATATATATATATCACTAATATTATATATATAATGTCACAAATTATGAAATGGACAAAGTCCGACAATTATTTTAAGACATTTTTTTATGTTTATGCATTCTTTTTATACATACCAATATTTAAGTAAAAGCTCTGTTTATAATAAACAGTATTAACAACATTTACCGGCCTGAATGTCCGAGAAATTGTCAGGATTCGAACCTGTATCCTATATGGAACCGTCATATAGCCTGACATGCTTTTTACCGATTAAGCCACAGAGGAACGTTTCAGTTAACGGTAAAATCGACGTTGCTAACCGAAACGCTCTTCTGTGGGGAAATCGGCAAAAGCATGTCAGGCTGTATGATGGTTCCGTATAGGATACAAGTTCGATTCCTGTCGGAGGGCGCATATTTTCTATAACAATTTCTCGGACATTCATGCCGGTAAATAGCTTGGGGGAAAATCTCCGACTGATGCCAAATCGGTTGGGTTTCGATCCTATCTTGAGGCAATCGGAAGTTTAGCAACACTGATGTCTTGTGATACAGAGAAAGAGTCTGTCTGTGGATGACACACACACACAAATATATATATATACACACACACACATATATATATATATATATATATATACACACACACACACACACACACACATATATATATATATATATATATATCACTAAGACATATCTTAGTACAGGAGCAATCTTCTTGTCAGTAATCTTTCATTTTGCTTTACGCTCTGGCAGATAAGGCTATCTATGAAAGTCAAGCAAACTATAGATGATGCTAATTTTTTAATACATATATATATATTTATTCATTTACTTTTTTAAATCTATATATGTAATTCATAATTCTTATTTTTTTTAATTCCATAATTATTATTTATTTAAATAACAGAATGTTTTGATTAAAGTTTTTTCATTTAAAATCTTTAAAAAAAAAATGAGTATTTCTTTTAGAAGAACTGATATTTGAACAATCCGTGGCGTAAATTAACATTTTGGCAACATCCTGCAGCGGCATTGTCAAGAACTTTCCATTATTTTCTCTTTTAATAAATGTGATATTCTTTAGTTCGAAGTTATGCTTGAATATATTTCTTTGCATGGTCAATCAATGGATTTGATGAAATTTCTATGTATAAGATCTTTTTCTTGTTGACAGATATGTTTTCTTTTTAATTTTCTGTTTGTTTCCCTAATATATGGTAACGAACAGTTGAAATCAGAAAAAGTCTGTTGAAATGTCCAGGATACATAATGTGGAAAGAGTTCTTTCGAAAATGTGATACTCACAAAACAGACTGACTGCAAGACCTACGCAGGAAAGCAACGTTTAAGGTACCAAGTAAGCTTGTCTCAATGGTTGACAGAACAGGGATTAGGAGAGACAGCAAAAATACAAACATTGCTGAAAGCTACAAAGAACAGGAAGTTGTGGAGAGCCATGAAAGCCCATATCCTGAAAGGATACTGCACATAGAAGAACGAGCTTGTGTAAAAGGTTGACAGAACAGGGATTTGGAGAGATAGCAAAAAGACAAATATTGCTAAGAGCAACAAAAACAGGAAGTTGTGGAGAGCCATGATCGCCCATATCCTGAAAGGATACTGCACATAGAAGAAGAACGAGCTTGTGTAAAAGGTTGACAGAACAGGGATTAGGAGAGATAGCAAACAGACAAATATTACTGAGAGCAACAAAAACAGGAAGTTGTGGAGAGCCATGATCGCCCATATCTTGAAAGGATACTGCACATAGAAGAAGAACGAGCTTGTGTAAAAGGTTGACAGAACAGGGATTAGGAGAGATAGCAAAAAGACAAATATTACTAAGAGCAACAAAAAACAGGAAGTTGTGGAGAGCCATGATCCTCCATAACCTGAAAGGATACAGCACATAGAAGGAGAAGAACGAGCATGTATAAATGGTTGACAGAACAGGGATTAGGAGAGATAGCGTAAAAAGAAAATTATTAAGAACTACAAAGAAGAAGAAATTGCGGAGGGCCATAACCGCTAACGTTCCCCAGAGACACGGCATATAAAAGAAGAAGAAATTAGAAGTAAATAAGCTTCTTCTGAGATCTTATTCGGAGACTAACATATTCTTATTTAGCGCCATTATTGAGATAGAAAATTCATTTCGGAATTAAAAAATAACCTGCCGACAGCACGCACTTTTCTGTTCTCCAAATAATATCAATGATCTAATCTTTGATAGTATTAAAAGCAAGGTAGGTGGTCTTACATTACCCTCGGGTTTTCACTCAAAAAGGGTGCGAAGAGGTTAGTATGACTGATAATACGTTTTCTAATATTAGTCATGCATCATATCCCCACCATTATCCATGAAGTGTGTATTCCAAGACGCCTTGAAGATTTCTGAACACTTACTAGACCTATACTAAATATACTACTGCTGTCATATATATATATATATATATATATATATATATATATATATATATATATATATATATATGAATATGAGTGTTTGTGAGTGTGTGTAAAGATTAATATTTTTGTGTGTAAAGACTAAAAGTTTTTTTGTTTCTTTTGTATACCCGGAGTTACATTATCTGTTTTCTTTTTGAATTTGTAAGTCTGATGAATTGGATCATGATTACGTTTCAAATGTAATAAATTATAACCATTAATTATATTAGTGTTTGAGCCTTTCATATTATATTCTTGCTCTGCCCTGGACATTGAGATCTTCCTCGATTCTATCTTGTATATATATATATATATATATATATATATATATATATATATACTGACCATTAATATTCGCAATATATATATATATATATATATATATATATATATACTGGCCATTAATATTAGCAATATATATATATATATATATATATATATATATATATATATATATATATATATATATATATATACTGACCATTAATATTAGCGATATATATATATATATATATATATATATATATTTATATGATAAAAATATATTTTATGGTATGGTATATTTACAGGTAAAAGTCATTAACATCAGGCATAGAGCGTACATTATATATATATATATATATATATATATATATATATATATATATATATATATATATATATATATATATATATATATATTAATTTTAAGGTATGCTATATTTATGGGATATATATGAGTGAGTGCATGTGCGTGTGTATTATTTGAGTGTGACTTTGTGTGTGTTTATAAAATTCTACACGGATGTCAATATGCATGAACGCAATCTTCAAACCATATTTTATATTTACATTCCGACCATCTCTGATATTGAGCACTTTAACCCATAAATATAGTATGCCTTAAAATTATATTTTATCATATATATATATATTAGGTTGGTGCAAAAATAATTTCGTTTTTGACGATTTTTTTTTTTATTATTGTTCACCCATTTATCCAACTTTTTTGACTTCCCTATTTGCTTTAAATGGCGAACGACTGTTGAGTGGTCGACCTCGAGTTCAACATCAACTTCTCGTGTGGTTTTGCGAGGATCGGCTTCAATTAAGGCTTTCAAATGTTCGTTATCAACCGCAGTCGGCCGGACGCGACCGTCTTCATCTTCGAGGCTCTCGTCACCATTGCGAAATTTCTTGAACCACCGTTGTGCCACACGTTCGTTAGTGGTTCCTGGGCCAAACGCATCATTGATATCACGAGCTGCCTCGGCAGCTTTTCGGCCTAGTTTGAACTGGAACAAGAAAATTTTGCGGATTTGAATTTTGTCCATGCTGTCGAAAAGCCTGGAAAAAAATGAATGAAGAGATTGAGAACGGTAACGAATAACACGATTCGATAGAGCGAAAAACGCGCTTCAAAATGATATATAACATGGCTATATATATCAATGAATTAATTCAGAAATCATTTATAAAAGTAACATATGTGAGAAAACTACATTATTTTTGCACCAACCTAATATATATATATATATATATATATATATATATATATATATATATATATGATAAGCATCTCTCTCTCTCTCTATATATATATATATATATAAATATATATATATATATATATATATATATATATATATAGAGAGAGAGAGAGAGAGAGAGAGAGAGAGAGAATGGACAGAGCGATATAGATAGATAGACAGAAAGATAATGAACAGATAGATAGATAGATAGATAGATAGATAGATAGATAGATAGATAGATTATTACTTAAATGTTATATTTTGTTTCTACGCGTGTTTGAGTCGACATCTCTTTTCTTGTTTTTTTTTGGTTTTCTTTTACACAGTGAAATTAATATCAACGGGCCTAGAGATCGTGTAGAGCGACTAAAAAATGCAAGAATAGTACCTTTGTTTCATTTGGCCATCAGGCAAACCAGTTGAAGCTATAGGTGCCATACCGGGAAGCCAACATAACAAAGCACACGAGTTGAATTTCTTTGGAGAGGCATAATAATAAATTTTCCTTTTCTAGACAAGTAAACATTAATTGAACTGTCTGCATAATCGAGGACATCAAAACACAGAGGCGGTACATAATAAACATAGTGCTTTATAATGATATAATACTGGGCTAAAAACAATAAGTAATTGTTTACACACACACACACACACACACACACACATATATATATATATATATATATATATATATATATATATCGAAAAATAGGAAATAACACGTTAGGTAAATAGTCCGGATTTCTTTAGTATTTTTATTTTTAAAACCAGTACTCTATACAGAAGTAGAAATTATAATTATTTTTTTAAAAAATTTGATTCCTTCGCTACATTAGTGTTCTCATGTTTCAAAAACGAGAGCCGAAAACCTCAATATAATTATTAAAATTAAATTGAGTTAAGTATTAAAGTGTTGCAGTTTTGTATATATTATGTACTAGTGCGCCAGTCCAAATGACTTGACTCACTTCTAACCTTCACAGCAAGTACCTGCCATGCCACTCAAATTGTAGCAAACCCTCCACATGCCTTCAGTATTCTATTATTGAGAGATACGTTCCACTCGAACAGCTTCTTCCTGCGAACGACTGTTCTGTGGAACCGACTCCCAAGTGGGTGTTTCCCCGATCACTACAATCTTAACATCTTAACCTGTTCAAGATTATGGTGAAGCATTAACTACCTTCTTATCCGTATAAACTGTCTCTTTACCTCGCGTGATCCCGGGACACTTCTACTGGCTGAATCTCACTGAAAAATCAACAAAAAAAAAAAAAAGTCCGAATGGGTTTCTCTAGCTTAGGATTGCTATTTGTCTAAAATGATTCTGAATTCAAAACTAGTTAAAGATAGAGATATCAATTACTTCACGTTAAGAAACCTACCTGTTATGGAAAACACAACAGCAACACCTAGTGTAGTGATTCTGTGGCACTATAATCTACAGGGGAAGGGTTAGGTCGTGTTTCAGCGAACTAGCCTATCAAAATCATTTAGAAGATTCAAAACAATATAATAGGTATTAAATTTTATGTTAAAAATATCGAATTTTTTTTTATTTTCGCAATTATATATATATATATATATAATATATATATATATATATATATATATATATATATATATATATATATATATATATATGAAGAAATATACTTTTAAGGTGTGCTATATATATAACCTACCTGTTATGGAAAACACAACAGCAACACCTAGTGTAGTGATTCTGTGGCACTATAATCTACAGGGGAAGGGTTAGGTCGTGTTTCAGCGAACTAGCCTATCAAAATCATTTAGAAGATTCAAAACAATATAATAGGTATTAAATTTTATGTTAAAAATATCGAATTTTTTTTTATTTTCGCAATATATATATATATATATATATATATATATATATATATATATATATATATATGAAGAAATATACTTTTAAGGTGTGCTATATTTATGGGATAAAGTGCTCAATATCAGAGATAGAGCGTGTGTAAATATAAACATGAACATTGAAGTCAACACTTAAAGGCGACAGGCTGTTTCATAATAGACGCAATCGTCAGGCCTAAAGATTGCGTCTAGCATGAAAAAGCCTTTCCCCTCTAAGTGTTGCCTTCAATGTTCATTTATATATATATATATATATATATATATATATATATATATATATAGAGAGAGAGAGAGAGAGAGAGAGAGAGAGAGAGACGGCAAACTTTTAATTTAATTAATTTTTATTTAGTAACGATGCTGGAAAAATTAAATAAAAATTTCATCAAATCTTCCTTTCCTGGCATATATATATATATATATATATATATATATATATATATATATATATATATATGCCGCATATTTTCAAGTTTTGTTGAATAATATACACGTATTGTGTCTACTTAATTTTATAGTGATCCTTTCAAGTTGTCTAATGAGTCTCTTGATATTGAGATGAAATTCATTAAGGAAGGCGCCGTATTTTTTTAACCTGAGTACTTTAGACTATTTTTAAGATCATTTTCGAGGGGTCTTATATATATATATATATATATATATATATATATATATATATATTCGGTTTTCCGAGTCGGTTATAAACTTCGAAATTAAGAATGAAATAGCAGTTTGAAAGTGAAAGGAAGACCTCTGGAGCTGATGTTATCAAGATATATTATCGGTTGACATCATCTTAAGAGGATAAGATATGCAGATTTTGTTGTGTTGATGGCAGATTCGGAAAGGGAACTAAAAAAAAACTCTGATACAAAGATTTTTTTTGTTTTGTTTTACCCTTTTACCCCCAAGGAAGCGGATAGTCCCACTAGAACACAAGAAATGACTGGGAATAAAAGAGAATTAGAAGACAAGTGAGAGCAACGAATAATAAAAGAAGAGGATTCAGGAAGGCAAAAGATGGCGCTTGATGTTGCATTTAATATTTTAAAGATTGTAAAGAAGCAAGAAACCGGAAGAGAGTTCCACAGGCGATAAGTACGAGAAAAGGAAATATTAGAAAATTGAACAGTAAAACTAAACGTCCTAGTTGCTAATCTAGTAGTACGCTTAAATGCAGTCAAAATGCCAAGGAGGAAGGCAAATGAGGACAATTGTCATAAAGATTTTAATAGAGAAACAGAGGGATGCCACGTTTTGGAAAGCTGCTGATTCGATAAGAGTTACCGTAATCCCCCAATGTACAATACGCATTTTTTCTAAAAAAAAATCAGAAGAAAAATTAGGGATGCGTATTATGTACAGCTACATTTCATAGGTCGATTTTAGTTGCGAAATAAATACTCACTACAAACATAGGACAATTTAACACCAACTTTCGGCGTTTGCGATTCCATAAGAATGTCAAATAGAATCATATATACCTAACAATACTTACAAATGTAAAATAAAATAAAAATTATTATAATATTATTTTATATTTAAATCCATATTTTAAATCAGAGTAAGAAACGCTGGCTGCATTGAATTTGGAGCGGTACAATTTATAGGGTTTGATTACCAAACAATGGGTGCGTATTATGCATGATTAGATGCATTTTCCCACACTATTAGCACAATTTTAGTGGTACGTATTATGAGCGAAGGCGTATTATACATGAGGAATTACGGTACTTCAGTGAATTTTGTTAAGAATCTCTCGATATATAGCAGGATCACCAAATCCGATACGGCAGTATTCAATGCTTGAACAAATAATAGATTTGTAAATATGCAAGATAGATACTGACGAGAAAAAATTATCTTGCACTAAAGAGTGAACCAACTTCCTTCGCAATTTATTTAATACAGTAGAATCCCTCATATCCGGAATTCCTCATATCCGGAATCTCTCATATCCGGAATCTCTCATATCCGGAATTCTTCATATCCTGCATATCCAGACATGATTTTGATGTGTATATTTGAAATCTTTGCATTATATGTAATTGCTTTGAAATTTCTGTTTTCAGGAAATTTACCTTCAATAATTGTTTATGCTTATTTCACCCCAATAGCTTCTATTCGTGCAAAAGATGGTGGGTTGGTTGGTTGGCTGGCTGGGTTTTATGGCATATCAACTACTGTGGGTCATTTAATGCCAAATTAAGGTATATATATATATATATATGCATACACACACATACACATGCATATATAAATACACATTTACATACATGCACATATACCTATTAAATATACAGTACTATTAAACATATAAGTGGCAACATTATTGTTTCAAAAACACATAGCTGGCAACATTATTTTTTAAAAAGCGTATAGCTGGTAACATTATTGTTTCCAAAAAACGTATAGCTGGCAACATCATTGTCTCCAAAAAACGTATAGCTGGCAACATTATCGTTTCCAAAAAACGTATAGCTGGCAACATTATTGTTTTAAAAAACGCATAGCTGGCAACATTATTATTTCAAAAACACATACCTGGCAACATTATTTTTTCAAAACACATAACTGGCAACATTATTTTTCCAAAAAACGTATTGCTGGCAACATTATTGTTTCAAAAACGCATACCTGGCAACATTATTGTTCCAAAAACGTATAGCTGGCAACATTATTTTTTCCCAAAAAAAAAAAAACGTATAGCTGGCAACATTATTGTTTCAAAAACGTATAGCTGGCAACATTATTTTTCTGAAAACATTGTCTGAAGCCTTGTTGTTAGACGTAGTTTATCGTCATACCCAGGACGCTTTGCCAGATGAGTTTCTTTGCTGGTTAGACGTACTCTAGATGCAAAGATGGACCTTGTGCATACCAATGCCCGGTTGATCGTGGCCGTTATTGCCGTGAAAAGTGGTTCGTCTCAAGATGGTGGGAATAAGAAGAAAAGAACAAGTTATCGCAAAAGGTGGAAATTTTAAAGAATCATTATGCAACAGCGATTAAAAAATCATTATATTATTTGTTTTGCATACGTGGCATACATAATATAATGAATTTTCATTAATATTACATAATTTATTTCTTTTTCCTTCAAAACAATTCCGTTATATTTCACTCACCATTAGCTTATTTTGTTTAATATAAAACATTGAAAATAAATGTTTAACCTGATTTCAGTCCTTTTTTTAATCTAGATAAAACCATTCATATTTGAACTTTATAATCAATTCCTCATAGCCAGAAGGCGTTCTTAGTCTGGGATTCTACTGTATAATGACTCCACTTCATCTCAGTGGTAAACGTGAAACGAAAAATACAAAATGATTTTCTCTCCTGAAGGCTAGCATCCCCCATGCTGATAGAAGGCAAAAAAGATTTATCTATGGTGATTAAAAGGTAGAATCGTTTTGGAGTCGTTAAAATTTACAATCCGTTCCTTGTTCCAGTTGACAAGTGATTGGGAGTCATTTTCGCGATGAGACGCCGGTTTTACTTTATCGAACTTACCGGACTTACTATTAACAGGAGTAAACAAGTGTGTCATCAGCATAAATACCTAGTCGGGAAGTACATTGATGAAAATCAGAAACAGCATAGGTTCAAGGATAGAACCTTGGGACACGCAAATTACTGCAAAATGTTCTAGATGTGTATCTTGCATTACGGGATTTATTCAGGACGATTAAAGACAAACATTAGTCCGGGGTTGATTAGAGCGCTAATTACTTTGCCAAAAGCCGTTAACAGACTAATAGAATGATACTTCGAAGAATCAGAAGGTTCACCAAAGTTTTTAAAGAATGGAAAACAAGAAAAAGGATAATGTACTATTAAAGTATTAAGAACAAAATCTTACGAAATTGTCTCTTTGATTAGTTCAGTGGCATCTGTTCACCATTTTTAATTATTAGGTTTGACTTGTCAGCTAATTTTTGGAAAATATAATAAACAGTTGGATACTTTATGCATAAGAGGAACCTTATATGGAACAAATAAATATTCAAAAACGGTAAAAAATTATGATAAAAAATATATTTATTAGGCAGACTTTTTTGGTTGAAATAAGTAAGAATAATTTGGAAGAATACTTGCTGCTAAAAAAGACATCACACATACACACGCACACATGCACACACACACACATATATATATATATATATTGATAATATTAGTAGTCAATATATATATATATATATATATATATATATATATATATATATATATATATATATATATATATATAATTCCCAAGAGAATAGAATCCAGGGAGAACTTAATGTCTAGGACAGAGTAATAATATAATATAATATATAAGACTCAAAGACTATTATTAAATGGTTATAATTTATTACATTGGAATCGTAAATCATTTTGAATTTGTAGGTCTCATGAATTGGATCGTGATTACGATTCCAATGTAATACGTTTCAACCATGGAATATTAGTGTTTGAGCCCTATTATATATATATATATATATATATATATATATATATATATATATATATATATATATATATATATATATATACATCCCGGCTTGAAGCAATCGGCCGTCTAACCACACTGAAGAGCTGTGATACAGCAAAACAGACTGTCTGTGGATGACAGTATATGCTCCCGGAAATCCGGTTGAGCTCCCGAGAGAAAGGGTTTTTTTTAAAAACACCGGCTCCTACTGTTATTAATGCCTTAATCTTCAAGTACGAATTGAGTTTTCCGTGCCACTGATATATTTCGCACAGAAAAACGTTAAAATGTCTCTTCCTTTCTGATGTTCGACGATAGCCTAGTGGGTAGGATCTATGACTCTTGTCAAATCGCTCGGTTTTCGATGCCAGCTTGAAGTATAGTCACACTGAAGATCTGTCATACAGCGAAACGGTCTGTCTGTGGATGACAACACACACACACACACACACACATATATATATGTGTGTGTTTGTGTGTGCGTGTGTGTGTCATATATATATATATATATATATATATATATATATATATATATATATATATACCCAAGTATATGATTGGTGTATATGGAATGAATTCCAATAACCAACAATTGCTATTCTTAAAAGAGTGCTCAATACAAAGTAGAGCAGATATAATTATTTATTTAAAAAAAAAAAAAATTATAACATAAATATGTTATAAAATCACTACAAAAATAGCCATTTTGTTTCAACACACTCGGTGTCTATCAAGTGATGACGTGGAACAAAATGGCTATTTTTATAGTGATTTTATAACATATTTATGTTATAAATTTTTTTTTTAAAATAATTATATATATATATATATATATATATATATATATATACTGGTTGTAACAACAAAATTGTCCTTTTATTAAATTAAGCTTTGAACCGTTGTATCTTAGAAATGGTCCCGTGAGTTTAAGAGGCTTAAGCCACGAGAGCCATGTCATGCCAATTCCACATCTTCCCGCTGCCAATACCTATATTGATGTAAAGGCCAGTTGTCAAACCCGGGATGTTTATTTGATTTTGTTTAGTGCCATATATATATATATATATATATGGCACTAATGGATTATAGTCTATGGATTATTTAATGCCGAAATTTAAATATTTTGAACACAAATAAAATGACTGAACTATAAATAACATATATTACTGGTGATTTTGCAATCAAATTTATAGTTTGCAATTTTTTATGTAAAAATGTAATTCTGGTACTTTTAGTTTAAAAAGGTATGTTTATACTTTGATAGCGTTTGTGGGTTCAGCTATGGGCAGGAGCTGGAATCCTAACCCAGGGTCAGGGTGGACTTGAGAACAACACCAGTTAAGATGTGGTTTCACGCTTCTCAAAACCTCCAGTCTCCTGATCAAACATTTTGCTGTCAGATCTAGTTGCGTATGAAGGAGAGGTGTGTCGCTGAATCGCTCCAAATGGGAATAAATTAAACACTTATTTAACCTTTAAGGAGATCAAACAATGGATATGAGCGCATTTAGTTTGTGGGCAATTCCATGTTTACAAACACGACAAGGGGCCCCTGCTATGCGTTTTCAACCATTAAGGTTGAAAACGCATAGCAGGGGCCCCTTGTAACATACCAGAATATATTTAACCCCCACTGGCATGATCTTTTTTTTTATAAGAGTCAAACTAAAAATGGAGTATTATTGACATAAGCGGGCTGTTTCTTTCCGCTCCTTATTTTGACAGTTTGCAAAAGCGATTATGCGGCCTTGTGGGTGATGAAATAACCCCTTTCCTACAGTTGAAACGTTACACGCCTCTTGCCATTCTCACCGCCATTTCCATGGCAGATGTTCAGCGCGGCTTCATTCATTAGTTCCACCAGTTCAGACCTTCGCACTTAGGAAGCATCATGCCACATACACGCCGTCAAATCATCTCTATCCGCTTCATTTTTCCTTCGGTAAGGTGGAAGTTACACATGACTCTCACTTCACAGAGCAGAATCCTGAACGGATGTTTCACCGCCCGCTATAATTTTAATCTCTAGTTTCAACTGTTTATCTATCCTACATATCCTCATATTATGTCATTTTTACCTCTTTCCTTTACGCACTTACAATAACTGCATTCAGTAAAACTCTGCCTTGAGTGTCTCTTGGGCTTTATATTGAGTCAATAATAGTAAAAAATAAAGTTGAAAAAGTTAGAAAAAAAAGCAAAAAGAAATATGTTAGGTTGGGTTGGGCGATTTTTTTTACTAATATTCGCATAATACAAGGCCCATGAGCCAGTCAAGGTAGAGGGTTATGTGGTATTGTATTAGTGTAAGAAAGGGCAAGTTTGTAGGTCTATGGCAGAATGATTACAGCTAACTCAGTACTTAAATAAGTCAATATTTAATTAGCGAATAAGATTTCAGAGTTCCGTCAGAGACGTTAGAAGTATAGGATGGAAGTAGAAGGAACCGGAAATGCTATTTTAAACAGGAAACAAAAGATAAGCCTCTACTCCTGTTCAAGAAACCGGGTAGGTTGTAAACCAGACAATAGGCCAACCTATCTACTCCTATTATTTTATATGTAAACAAAAAAGAATGATGCTGTCTGTGGTGACATTGTCGTTTAGAAATGAAATATTAGGTTGGTGCAAATAATGTCGCTTTTGACGTTAAAAAATACGTCAAAAACCGACATTATTTTTGCACCAACCTAATATTAGGTTGGTGCAAAAATAATGACGTAATAATGTCGTTTTTTGACGTATCTTTTAACGTCAAAAAACGACATTATTACGCCATTATTTTTGCACCAACCTAATAACATTAGAGTTCAGTGTGAGACCTTAGAAGTATAGTTTAGAAGTAGACTTTAGAGGGAACCGGAAATGCCATCCTAAACAGGAAACAAAGGATAAACCTCAACTCTTGTTCAAGAAACCGGGAAGGGTATAAACCCGACAATAGGCGAACCTATCTCCTCCTATTATTTTACATGTAAATAAAAAAGAATGGTGACATTCGGCTTTGGAATTGAAAACATGATCTGTTATATTTTTGCTATCGTAATTCCTCTGTTTCAGTTTTCGTGGAAATGAATGGGAGACTATATTTTCTGTTTTCCTTCTCTGTGTTTTCACGTTTCTTTGGTTTCCCTACACACACATACAAATACTTACACGCATACATACATACATACATAAATACATACATATATATATATATATATATATATATATATATATATATATATATATATATATATATATTTATCTATTTATTTATTGCAGCTTAATCTTATCTTTCAAATGTTGTTCTCTTTGTCCGACTTTTGTCCCTTTCATCATTTATTTTCTTTCTTCTCCGACATTTTTGTTTTTCTTTTGACGCCCTATTTTAATATTTACTTCTACACAACCCTTTCTTCTTGCTAGATATTGAGGCGTAATCTTTGGTTTTTATGTTTCATTCGTTTCTTGCCTCTTTTTCATTCTTTTTTTGGTTCACTTTAAGTTTGTGTTTTGCGTTTTTTTTTTTTTACTCTAAATCGCGGCGCATTTAATTGATTCTTTATTATCCTCCTCCTTTTCTCACTCCTTTTTCTTTTTTTTCTTTGTCTCTGTATCTGTTTATTTCACCTCATCTTTTTAAAGTCCTTATTTGTTTCTTTCTTTCTTTCTTTCTTTCTTTCTTTTTTACTTTCTTTCTTTTTTACTATCTTACTTTTTACATCATCTTATTTTTCTTTCTTAGTTTCTTTCTTTCTTTCTTTTTCACGCCATCTTATTTTTTTTCTTTCTTTTTTTCACGTTATTTCCTTATTTTCACTATCTTCTTTCCTTTTTCTCCCTTCTCACATTCCTCGTTTATTCTATATATTTTTCTTCGATTTTTTCTTTTCTTTCTTGTCCCTTTCTTATTTTTCTATCCTCTCCACATTTTTCATACTTTAATTTTTCACTGATTACTCTTTCTTTCTTTCTTTCTTTCTTTCTTTCTATTCACAATTCTCATTGATTTCTATATTTTTTTCTTTTTATTTATTCATGTATTCCTTACCCTCCGTTTCATTCCGCATGTCTTTTCTTTTTTTTTCTTTTTTTCGCTTCTCTTTCTTTCCTACTTTCTTTTCTCTTCAAGTTTTTCACTGCTTTTATTTTCTTTATTTATTTACTTCCTTATTGATAATTTTTTCTTTTTTACATTTCTTGTATCCTTTCTTTGTTTCTTTGTTTCTTTTTTTCTTTCTTTCATTCTTTATCTATTTCGTTCTTTCTTATTATTAGCTCTTTCTTTCTCAATGTCGGCTCTTTCTTTTTAATCAGTACCCCGTATTTTGTTTCTATTCCTTCTTTCTTTCTATCTTTTACAAGACCTCTGATACTTCGCGGCACCTATACCTTTCTACTTTCACTTTCCTTCCTTCCTTCCTTCCTTCCTTCCTTCCTTCCTTCCTTCCTTCCTAATTTAAGCCCTTGCTTGGCGTTAACGCATTATTATGTAAGGTATGTTTTTGCGATAAATCTTGGAAAGAAGACACCATCTTATCCTAACAGAACTTCCTTATGCGGCACTAGCGACTGGGTGGGTCACAGAAAACAGGGGGTCTCAAAAACATTGATGAATGAAAAGAACACCAGCGGGGTTAAAGGGATACGGGATAAGCTGAAAGCAATCTTGTAGATGAGACCAGAATTCACAAAAGTTGGATGGTCGGGGGAAGATGCCCGTGGAAGAGCAAGAGGCAGAGAAAACAATACTCCGGCTAAAACAAAAGACAAAATGAGATCGAGAAAAATGAGGTTAAATTTAAAAGGGAAGAAATAATAAAAATATTATTAATAATAATAATAATAATAATAATAATAATAATGATGATGATAATGATGATGATGATGTTCGTTTTGGCCGATGCATAGAGAAATCTACGAATGATGTGATTATTATTATTATTATTATTATTATTATTATTATTATTATTATTATTATTATTATTTCCTTTGATTTCTGTTGCATATTCATTTGCTTCCGACTTCCAATAAAGACCAAAGGTCAGGAATGGCATCATGACATTTTCCACTGAACATTTTTCTAAAAATAAAAAAAAAAATAATAAAATGAAATAATAATAATAATAATAATAATAATAATAATAGCTTGAAATAGAAATCTCGAAAATGTGGCATATGGGAACATCAACAATCCCTGTAGTTGGAGCCCTAGGTCTGGTTAGAAAAGATTGCAGTAGACTAATTGAAGCGATTCCTAGAAATCCATCCCTCAAGGAGATACAAAAATTGTTCTGACAAGTACAGCCCACACTTTACGAAGGGCTTTATCTATGAAATTTTTTTTTTTTTTTTTTTTTTTGTCAGTGGAAAGTGTCATGATGCCATTTCTAACATTAGGTCTCTGGGCGGGACCCGGAAAGAAATGTGTAAACGCCAGAAATCAAAGAAAATAAAAATAATAATAATATGATCATAATTATGATCATGATAATTTGCTTTGTGCAAATTGCTCCCAAGTACCAAATCAGACACTTCAAAAGACAATTTTTTTTATAAGAAAATACAGAAATATGAGTACCATGCAGAGAGAAAGAGATAGAGAGAAAGAGAGAGAGAGAGAAAGAGAAAGAGAGAGAAAGAGAAAGATAAAGAGAGAGAGAGAGAAAAAACTATGGACTTATGGTCACTGCACTGCAGGAGAGAAATCTTCGCATGACGTGACAATTATTATTATATTCGTGTATTTTTCTTTTATTTCTTAAAGCAAGAAAAATTGATTGTCAGGTGAGCTATCGCTTTATTTTTTTATTACCCAAATTTCAAACCCACTCTAGAGGATTATCGGTTAGTCATTTACGACTGTTTTGTCGACAGTAACAACCTGAGTCTATTTGGGCCACTAGGCGTTGGATAATGACTAGAGAGAAAATAAAAGAAAAAAAACAAACTATGTTACTGTGGCCAATGAATGGAGAGAAATCTACGCAAGTTGTGAGAATTATTATTATTATTATTATTATTATTATTATTATTATTATTATTATTATTATTATTTCCTTTGATTTCTGTTGTATAGACATTTACTTCTGAGTTCCAATAGAGACTTAAGGTCAAAAATGGCCTCATGGCATTTTCCACTTTACATTTTTCTAAAAACATATAATAATAATAATAATAATAAGAAGAAGAAGAAGAAGAAGAAGAATGGCAATTCTTGCAGGCTGTAATATAGCACTGATTATATATATATATATATATATATATATATATATATATATATATATATATATATATATATATATATATATAAACTATCAAATTACATGTGGAAACTTTAAGAATGTGGCACATGAAAACATCTATAATTCACTTGTATTTATGGCCCCCGGGTTTAATGGGGGAAGTTTCAGATAGATTGATTGAAGACTAGTTGCATAATGGCATATACACTGAATCCGTCATAAAGATTCAGAAGGTGAAATTCGTAAAATATTAAACACCTCAAATAGCTCGGTGTATGAATCAGTTATAAAACAGTTAATACAGGAGGAGAGGTAAAAGACAATAGAATAAAAGCTACGTGAGCAACACAACACAAATTGCCATAAAACCTAAACATTAACCTGAAAACTCGAGACGTTTTCTTAAATAGCCTCGTCGGATATAAGTGAGTAGAACTGCGCACCTCAAGACAACAACATAACCTGTTGTTATTGGGGTCTTGGGAATTATATTCATAGGATCAAACAAATATGTGTGACAAATTACTGGTAACCCTAAGATATATAAATTGAAATAATTTCATACTCATGGGTGCTTCTCACATGTTGCGTAGAGTTCTCTCTATGGAGTCACCATCTAAAGACATTATTTGTTTTCCCTATGGTTACATCGAACCTCACTTGTTTGCATCTTCTGATACAAAAATTGTCTCTTGAAGTCTCCGTTGAGACACACAGGCAAATCGTATTGCCTAAAGCAAAGATAAATAATAATAATAATAATAATAATAATAATAATAATAATAATAATAATAATAATAATAATAATAATATTTCAGGTTGCAAAATTTTAGCAACCACTGAATATAAAACTCGGCATGATAGAGCGAGCCATTATATGCACTGGAAAATATGCAACTTTTAGGGAAAAGAGACTGCAACAAATTTCTATGGACATTAACCAGACTTAGTTCCAGAGATGAGACCTGTAACAATTTTATGGGATTTTACAAAACACACAGACAGAACAATCAAAGCTAATCGCCCAGACATTGTGATAAAAGACCACGAAAACAGAATGTTTCTTCTTATTGACATGTTAGTCCCTGCAGATTGTAATGTATCTTTGAAGAACTTCAAAAATCTATCAAAATCCAAGGATCTTGAAGTGGAAACCTAAAAAATGGAGACATTAATAATACAAGTTGTAGTTGGAATCCTCGAATTGATTCGAAAACTGTTCGGAGAGACACATTGAACGGATTATTTGTAGCCCATGCCTTAAGGAAATGCAACAAATTGTCATCACAAGTACAGCTCACACATTACGAAGCGCTTTACCTATGTAAAATGCGCATGGTATTAGGGGTTTGTTATTTTACAAAAAATCAACAGTGGAAAATGTCATGGAGTGGTTTCTGACCTTCTTTCTCTGTTTGGGACGCAGAAGAAAATGTATATACAACAGAAATCAAAAGAAAAAAAACAACAATAATAATGATAATAATAATAATAATAATAATAATAATAATAAGAAGAAGAAGAAGAAGAAGAAGAAGTTCTGACAAGTACAGTCCACACTTTACGAAGGGCTTTATCTATGATTTTTTTTTTTTTTGTCAGTGGAAAGTATCATGATACCATTTCTAACCTTACCTCATTGGGCGGGACCCGGACAGAAATGTGTAAACGCCAGAAATCTAAGAAATTATTATTATTATTAATAATAATAATAATAATAATAATAATAATAATAATAATAATAATAATAGGGCAATAATTGTAGTGGAAATCTGCAAACACTTTGGAAAAGAAGTTAATAAACACTGGTATGAACATCACCCAGCAGCGGCTTCAGAAATAGAAGTCATCCAATTATATGGAATTACGCCATGTTTGCAGCCAGGAAGATTGAAGCAAATAGGACGGACTTAATTGTCAAAAACCGAAAAGAAAAAATTGCCTACTAATTAATATGGCTTGACCAGCGGAATGTAACATAACCAAGGAATTCAAATATATATAAATACCTGGAAATCGAAAAAAGAATAGTACCAGTCATAGTAGGTGCACCTGGAATTATTAAAAAGGAACACAACAACACATTGAAAAAATCCCTGGAAAACCTAGCTGTAGAGAAATACAAAAAAGGTCTTGATGAGTACAGCCCACACACTAAGAACTTTGTTCATGTAACGCTAATGATTTCATGCGAGTTAGAAGAAACAAATCATGAAATGTAGCCAGAACAACACACCACTACCTGCCATAGATCTTCCCGTAGACGCCATGTACAGGTATTGTGACCATAGCAAAAATCGAAATATAATAATAATAATAATAATAATAATAATAATAATAATAATAATAATGTGTCACATGGGAACATCAACAATTCCCGTTGTAGTTGGAGCCCTCGGGTTGTTTGGAAAAGATTCCAGTACACTAATTGAAGGGATTAAAGAAATACAAAAAAAAATGTTCTCCCGAGTACAGCCCACACCTTACGAAGGGCTTTGTCGATGTAAAAAAATGTTTTCCAGTGGAAAATGTTATTATGCCATTTCTAACCTTAGCTCCCTTAGGTTATAATAATAATAATAATAATAATAATAATAATAATAATAATAATAATAATAACTAGCAAAATCCCTGTAACGTTCTTCAATTTTTTTTAACCTCTCTGCTTCCGGAAAAGGCCGAGACGCCATGGTAGCATCGATAAAAGCAGAGTATTGAACAACGGAAATCGAGTAAGCAATCCGTAAATATCCTATTATCATACGTTAAATAATATAACATCATCTAATGAATTATTTTAAAATTATTATTAAAAGAAATGTTCGTAAGACAAAGATAGGCAAGAAATAAATACACAAAGGAAAATATTTAACGTCTCCTGCGAATACCTCATAAATAATGGACTATTCCGTTTTGATTGCGTGGAAAGAGGAGAAAAGTTATATCAGAGACGCTACTTGGTTTCAGTAAGAAAATAAAAGAAAGAAAAAATGAAGAGAGAAAGAAGAAAAGAAAGAAAATAAAAAAAATACTTTGATTTACTAATGCATTTTTAAGGCTGCCCCCAGTGCTTTTCAATTCATGGTCATTTCCAGGTAAATATAAGAAAAATGACATAGCCTCTCATAAAAATACTAAAATGCCGGCTCCAGATCGTCAGGTCACGAAACAACATTAATCCTTCACTGCAAACAACTACCTTCATTTAAAATGTTTCTCCTCCAATCCCACTCGGTGTTGCACTCTTTTTTCGTATCTGTACGCCCCCCCGCTCTCTCTCTCTCTCTCTCTTTCCGTTTTACTCTCAGCCTCCATCTCTCGTTCTGCTTCCCTCTCAGATGCTCAATCTAGTCTGGTTTCCCTGAGTCTGTAACAATTTCGTGAAATTAAGATTAAAAAACAAAAGATTTTTATTTCAAAAGTTCTCTCGCAGTTTAGGGGCGAATTTGTCCTCAACATATCGTTAGGTCAAAAAACATAATTTAGCCCCCTCACTACAAACAACTGCTTTTATCTAAAATGCCCCCTCCATCCCCTCTCTGTGTCGCACTGCCTTTTTGTCACCTAACACCCCTCGCTCTCTTTCTGGGTGTCATCTCTAGATCCCTGTCTCTTTCTGTTTCTTTCTCGAATGTTCATCACAGTCTGGGTTTCCGTAGTCTGCAACAAAATACACGAAGATTTAAAAAAAAAAGATTTTAATTTCAAAAGGACACTTTCAGTTCAAGGGCTAAATTTCCCCCCCTCCCAAGATCGTTAGGTAGCGAAATAGGTTGTAACTCCTCACTACAAAACACTGCTTTTATCTAAGTAAACCCTCATCAATACCTCTATGTATCGAACTCCCTGTTTTGTCTCTATGTCCTCATCCTCTCTATCTCTCTCTTCCTCGTTGTCTCTCTCTCTCTCTCTTTCTCTCTCTCTCTGTCTTCCACTTTCTATATCTGGCTCTCTTTCTGTTCCCTTCCCAGACGCTCAACAACCCCTGGGTGTAATTTCTGATTAAATGAACATTTATTTTTATTATATAACAAAATGATTCTAATGATTAAAGAAAGTTTTTAATTTCAAAAGGTCACTTGCAGTTCTGGGGAGAATTTGTTTTCCGATGATAGTTAAATCACGAAACGTGATTTACTCCCTCCATACAAACACCCACCTTTATCTAAGATGACCCCCTCCTCCAATCCCTCTTTGTGTAACTCTCTCTTTTTGTCCCTATTCGCCCTTTTTCTTACTCTTTCTGTTTACTCTCTATGTTCTTCCATCTTTCTGTTTCCCTCTCAATATCTGAGATACCAAGCGTAACACACACCTTACATGGTACAAAAGTATTAATATAAAGACAATAATAATAATAATAATAATAATAATAATAATAATAAGAAGAAGAAGAAGAAGAAGAAGAAGAAGAAGAAGAACTAAAAAGACCTATGAAAATTTCACGGTTTTCCTACTTAAATTATTTGATAAAATGTTAATTCTTCATTTAATGACTGCGTAAACTCATGCCAAGTTTTACGACAACAAAAATGCCCTTAGAAATTCCCCTATCGTATCTCTAAAGAGTTGAGCTTAAGTACTTTAACAAAATATTGTAATAACAATAATAGATATGACTGCTGGTCGTATTTTTAAGAAGTCAGGGGATACAAATGAAAATATTTGAAATTGATAATACTACATTTCATTGAAACAGGCGTTAACAAATCTTTATTTTTTGTTTCATTTTCTCATTGAAATCAAGTAGCGTCTCTGATATGACTTTGTTATGCGTGTTCATTAGCGCATATACTTTTTGTATTATTAATGATTCAAGAAAACAACAAAACTCCATATGTAAATCAACAAGTATATATTGAAATAACATACAAGAACAAAATATACAATAATTTGTATTCAATGTATATAGATTAAGGGAAAGGAGGTTGCTCCCATTTAACTGTATTTTGATTTGTAGTTGATTGTTCGATACAAAGAAAGAGAAATGTTCAGGAATCAATGTTAGAACAAGTCTGCTGTTAGAATAGATAGCACAAGAATACAATTAATCAGAAAGAGTGTTGTGTTAGAGAAATCAACTGGTTGATTGAACTTGGTTGAGTCATAGAGAGATATGTATATATGTATTACAAAATTCTGTGTCTGTATGTGCGTTTGAAATGTTGTCAGTAAAGTCATAGATTTGTGTTGACAGGCGAAATTTGCTGGATTCTACTGGCGGCTTGTGAAAAAGTCGCCTTTTTTAAAGCTACAGGTAGGCTCCCAGCGAAACCGCGGGAAAAGTTGATTTTGCACTAAAATATGTGGTTGGTTAAAAATTGACCAATCGCTAAATTTGTACCAACGAAACAAGTAAGCAAGTTCAAAACCGAAAAATTCAAAGCTACCACTGCGATGGCTAAATTGTCCTATAGAAAGACAGTATTGATTTATTAGTCAATTACAGACGAATAAAATGTGGGCGTGGAAGAACATAGCAGTCGCTACACCTTTTTCTCTCTGATGTGAACATTCAAATAAATAAAGGAATAATAATAATAATAATAATAATAATAATAATAATAATAATAATAATAATTAGAAATACTCGTCTTCTTATTTTAATTTTCTGATGAATCTTAATTATTCAGTTAATGATTGAATTAGCGCATAACGATTTCTACGACAATAAAATATCCTATAGCATCGTTAAATATTTGAGCTTAACAACTTTGGTAAAATATTGCAATAACAATCGTAAACATGAATGCTGATTGATTTGAACAAGTTTCAGTAGTTTACACAAAGTTATACTAAAAAACTTTTGTTTTTACAAATTTCTGAAAGCTGAATATTACATTAAAATTGAAGCTATTTATGCCAATTTCGATTAGAGCTTGAAAACATTAGAAACTCCCTAAAATTATTGAAAATCACTTTGGTTTAGATCGAGAAATATTGATTTTTAACAAGTTTCGAAAACTTACACAAAGTTATATTTAAAAAAAATAATAACAACAACTAGAAAAATCCGTGAAAATTTCACGGTTTGCTATTTAAATTATTTGATAAATGTTAATTCTTCAGTTAATTACTGAGTAACGTCATGGTGAGTTTTACGACAATAAAATATCAATAATATTTCATCGTTAAATATTTAAGCTTAAGAACTTTAAAAAAAATCTTGCAATAACAATGATAAATATAACTGCTGGACGTTAGTTTAAGAAAAGCGAATAGAAATGAAAAGATTTAAAATCGACAAAATTTTCAGTTTCACTGAAACAATCCTTAAACACTTCTATCTTCTCGTCTTTCTTTTATTCTATTTCTTTCTTCTCTTTCTTTCTTTCTTTCTTTCATTTTCTTTCTTTCATTTTCTTTTTTCTTTCTGTCATTCTTCACATTCTTTCATTTTCTTTTTTCTTTCTGTCTTTCTTCACATTCTTTCATTTTCTTTCTTTCTGTCTTTCTTCACATTCTTTCATTTTCTTTCTTTCTTTCTGTCTTCCTTCAAATTCTTTCATTTTCTTTTTTCTTTCTGTCTTTCTTCACATTCTTTCATTTTCTTTCTTTCTGTCTTTCTTCAGATTCTTTCATTTTCTTTCTCTCTGTCTTTCTTCACATTCTTTCATTTTCTTTATTTCTTTCTGTCTTTCTTCACATTCTTTCATTTTCTTTCTTTCTTCCTGTCTTTCTTCAGATTCTTTCATTTTCGTTTTTTCTTTCTGTCTTTCTTCACATTCTTACATTTTCTTTCTTTCTTTTTGTCTTTCTTCACATTCTTACATTTTCTTTCTTTCTTTCTGTCTTTCTTCACATTCTTTCATTTTCTTTCTTTCTTTCTGTCTTTCTTCACATTCTTACATTTCCATTCTTTCTTTCTGTCTTTCTTCACATTCTTTCATTTTCTTTCTTTCTTTCTGTCTTTCTTCACATTCTTACATTTTCTTTCTTTCTTTCTGTCTTTCTTCACATTCTTACATTTTCTTTCTTTCTTTCTGTCTTTCTTCACATTCTTTCATTTTCTTTCTTTCTTTCTGTCTTTCTTCACATTCTTACATTTCCATTCTTTCTTTCTGTCTTTCTTCACATTCTTTCATTTTCTTTCTTTCTTTCTGTCTTTCTTCACATTCTTACATTTCCATTCTTTCTTTCTGTCTTTCTTCACATTCTTTCATTTTCTTTCTTTCTTTCTGTCTTTCTTCACATTCTTACATTTCCATTCTTTCTTTCTGTCTTTCTTCACATTCTTTCATTTTCTTTCTTTCTTTCTGTCTTTCTTCACATTCTTACATTTCCATTCTTTCTTTCTGTCTTTCTTCACATTCTTTCATTTTCTTTCTTTCTTTCTGTCTTTCTTCACATTCTTACATTTTCTTTCTTTCTTTCTGTCTTTCTTCACATTCTTACATTTTCTTTCTTTCTTTCTGTCTTTCTTCACATTCTTTCATTTTCTTTCTTTCTTTCTGTCTTTCTTCACATTCTTACATTTTCTTTCTTTCTTTCTGTCTTTCTTCACATTCTTTCATTTTCTTTCTTTCTTTCTGTCTTTCTTCACATTCTTACATTTTCTTTCTTTCTTTCTGTCTTTCTTCACATTCTTTCATTTTCTTTCTTTCTTTCTGTCTTCAAATTCTTACATTTTCTTTCTTTTTTTCTGTCTTTCTTCACATTCTTTCATTTTCTTTCTTTCTTTCTGTCTTTCTTCACATTCTTACATTTCCATTCTTTCGTTCTGTCTTTCTTCACATTCTTTCATTTTCTTTCTTTCTTTCTGTCTTTCTTCACATTCTTACATTTCCATTCTTTCTTTCTGTCTTTCTTCACATTCTTTCATTTTCTTTCTTTCTTTCTGTCTTTCTTCACATTCTTACATTTCCATTCTTTCTTTCTGTCTTACTTCACATTCTTTCATTTTCTTTCTTTTTTTCATTTTCTTTCACTCTTACTTTCTTTCATTTTCTTTTCTCCCATTTTCTTTCTGTCTTTCTTTCTGTCTCTTTCTTTCATTTTCTTTCTTTATTTATTTCCTTTTATTTATTTATTTCATTTTCTTTCACTCTTTCATTCTTTCATTTTCTCACTGAAACCAAGTAGAGTCTCTGATATATCTTTTCACCTTTTTCCACGCAATCAAAACTGAACAGTTGATTATTTATGAGATAATGGCAGGAGACGTTAAAAACTTTTCGCATGTGTATTTATTTGTAGCCCAATCTTCGTTTTACGAACATTTCTCTTAATGATAATTTTAAAATAATTCAGCAGATGACGTATATTATTTAACGTATGGTAATAGGATATTTACCGATTGCTTACTCACTTTCCATCGTTCAATACTGTGCCTCTGAAAAATTCCGCTTTTATTGATGTTGCCATAGAGTATCGGTCTTTTCCGGGTTCGAGGAGGTTACAAAATTTGAAGCCCAAGCCTCAGGATGCATTGCTCCCAGGCAGTTCCATTCCTTTCGGAGCATGCTGGGTTTATTTGTAGCTACTGATGGGTGCGGGGTTTATCTACATAGGCTTTTTTTGGCAAGGGCAGACAGAGTATTGGCCATAAAGCGGTTTATCTTGCCATTTTTTAGTATCGGGTCGGATGCATTTACTTTTGTTTTCTCTTTTAAGTAATTTTTTAAGCATCAGTAGGTGTATTTACTTGTATTTCTGCACCATTTGAAACTCCATTTTGAACTTGTTTTATTATTATTATTATTATTATTATTATTATTATTATTATTATTATTATTATTATTATTTCCTTTGATTTCAATTTTATACACGTTTCTTTATGGAGACCAGAGACCTAAGGTCAGAAATGGCATCATGAAATTTTGCACTTAGCAGTTATGTGAAAAAATATTTTAAAAAAGCCTCAGGCCATATACAATTTACATAGACAAATTTCTTCGTAATGTATGACTTGTACTTCTACAATTTTTTGCATTTATTTTTTATATTATTTTTATTATTATTATTGTTATTATTATTATTACATCAGTACGTTTGACGCTAGCCTTCTGCAGAGCAACACACTGTGTCTTCTTAGTCTTTCGTCTTTTACTAACTTGAATTGAAGCGAATACTTCAATTCAATAGTTGCATATACTGCAAGGAAATTTGCTCACTGAGTCAGAAGATGTCGATAAACATTACATTAGAATATTTGAAGATTTATAGCTATTAGGGAAGGAAGCGGTAGAAAGAAAGTTACACTGACGGGAGGTGCGAGATAAAAAGCTCTTGGAGTAGAAGTAATGGCTACATTTCGCCGTTTCGACAGTGAAAGGGTGGAACCGTGATGCCAGCTTAGTAGCACGCTTAAATTCACGGTGTTTGGAAACCAGAGAAAGTAGCTCGTCGTAGCAGTTGACATGAAAGTACTTCTAGAAAAGACAGAGGCAAGCCACACAGTCTGTGAAATATCGACTGCAGACGGGATGCCAGATCATGACCAAAAATATTGCATATACGTCTCTGGATTTTGTCGAAGACATCGAGAAAAACAGCGGGAGACTACATGAATTTAAGATTTAATTCTAGATTGACAACTAAATCGAATCCGTCTATTATTGAAATAGCTAAAAGAAAACAACAGTTTTACCCCAAGAGTTTCATTCTACGCATTTCCCATCTGTGGAACTCTGTTCTGTTTACTTGCTTCCCTGATTAACTACAATTTTCAAAAATTTAAATGCAACATCAATCGCCATCTTCTGTCTTCCTGGACCTGGTTCATCTTTTTTTCTTTTTCTCAATCCTCCCTATTCTCAGTCTTCTCTTTCGCGTTCATTTCGCTGAAACCCCCTGCATGCTAATAGCACTCCTGCCTTGCTTTTGGTGAAGTGATTTAAATGTCTATGTTATTATGGCGATAAATTTATTGTCCCATATTTTCATGTTTTAGATGAGGTGACTTTTCTTTTTTTAATCATCATTTAATCTACGTCTTTTCGTCAGCTGGTACGACCATATCTAGATACTAGCAAGTCCTCTTTTCATTGTTTGCGCATTTCACACTGGGACATTTCGATTGGATGGTTCAATCTCTCTCCATCTCAGAATCCTACGGTATTGTATTTCTTTTAATTTTAGGTCAGTCTCTGATAAATATTCTTAACCCAGACGCTTTTGTCGTTCCAAGTATATGAGTATCCTTACCCTATCCACGATATATTTTAGTTCAGGTTCATGCTTAATACCTACATGTATCATATTACTGTGTTATTTAGAACTGGCGAGCCGAGTTCAAATTCCGTTCTTGCCTGCTGTATTCATTTACGTTGTATTCTCCTCGGAAAAGGCATGAATCCGTCGCTTTTATCCTGCCTCGTTAAGGGGTAAATAGCAATGTACACCCTTGTGCAAATTAATTGAAAAAAAAAGAATAATTCCGTTATTACTTACATTTTTCATATTTTTTCAATGGAATATGACGCAGTGCACATGTCAGTGCTTGGTATGTCCATTCCACGAAGTCGTTCCTTGCAGATGTTCGATTGGATTCAAATTAGGAGAGATTCCGAGCCAGTCCATAGTACTTTGATTTCCTCACCGGTAAGGCTTGTCAGTATGTTACTGCAACGTTACAATTTTCGTACGCCTCCTTGGAGTAACGTTCATCGCAGACAATAGCTTTAGGACAACTAATCGACAGTAGAAACAATAGTGACTGAGCGTGATAAAATACGATGCAATTGCGGATGATGCAATATTACTCAAGGCCAAACAAATTCATTATACACCCCTAAAAGAGATTCATATTATTGCACACCACTGTAAATGACCTAATCTGAGGTAAAAATAGAAATTGATTATACCCAATCACTCCAATGAGTCTAAAACTGGCCGTTTGGTGAAAGAAAGGAAACTAAAGCGGTTGTTTCAATTAATTTGCACCAAGGGTGTAGTTGCTATCTAAGTGAAGGAAAACTTTGAATGACAAGACTGTTGTGAATGCAAAAGAAAAGCACTCCGCTATTTTTCCCAAGACGTCATATCAGTTCCCAGATGATGAAGAAAAGGAAGCTGGAACGAGCTATTATCGCTTTGAATTAAAAAGAATACAAGAGGATTTTTTTTACAATGAGTCACACAGTATAAGCCCCGTGAGTCACTCGAGGTAGAGGGTTTCAGAATAAAAGGTACAGTTTATCCGGATAGAAGAGAAAGATAATGCTTAACCCTAGATTTGAACATGTCAAGATTGTTGTGACCGGGGAAACATCCTCTTCGAAGCAGTGGTTCGCGGTAAGAGGCTGTTTGAGGGGAACACTAGTGGAATACTGAGGGTAGGAGGGTGGTTTGCATCGGTGTAAGTGGCATAACAGGTGCTAGCAGTGAAGGTTAGAGCTGGCGGAAACAAGCAATGCAGTTCTTCCGAACACTTTCCATGGAAGTAGCGATAAGGCGGCGAAAGACTTGTCACATCCCGTGTGTGAGAAAAGTGTTACAGAGTGGCAAATAATTCCACAATGTCGCGGAGCCGCTTTTAGCCTCTATCGAAACAGCAAAGTAATGACTGGGCAACCCCTGTTCATATATGGCAGCATTACTCCATATTCAGCCTTGGCTATTGTAAAGGTAGAGGATAAAAGAAGTCAGCTACTTGCTGGAACGGTACAGGAAACTGGCCATTTTTCCTGCATCTTTAGCGATAAATGGTACTTACGCGTTCCACTTGAAGTCTATGGCGAGTTTAAGACACAACAGCCGCTCAATGCACGGAGCTTCCCAAAGAGGACATCCATTTATCGTAATTGGTGGCAGTTCGTGGTCCGATCAGTGATGATGGAATCTAACTAGATTTGTTTTAGAGGCAACCAGCCAGTTTTTTCCCCGCTGATATGTTAAACTTAGATTGGATGAGTGATCAGCTGCCAATCTCTGGTCATCGCGAGTTTTGAAACTCCACCCATATATCGTTGATATAGACATTCAGAAATGATCTGAGCATACAGTTAGGCAGATCAATCATGTAAAGTAAAAAGATGATTGGTTCGCGAAATGACGTCTGGAAGAAGCCTACATTGTTTGTTAGGGCCCCACAGGGCTGGGCGTTAACATCTACCTTCAGGGACGTGTTTGGAAGGACTTTATAATTGCGAAGACGGTTCCAGTAATTATTACTTATTCCCAAGAATAAATAGTGACTCACAGGTAATAAAGAAAAGGAAGATGTGGAGACACACAATCGACGTCCTCTTGAAGGTAGTTCTCTCGTCCAAACTGTGGAGAAGACAACGAAAAACCACTTTACTATCTCTTCCAGAAATGCATGGCAATTCCCTGCTAATAAAGAAAAGGAAACTGTGGAGAGTCATGTTCGCGTACGTCCTGAAAGAAATTTTTTTTCAAAAAAAAAAAAAGAATTTCGTTCGGAATTTATAATGTTGAAGAAGAACGCTTACAAGCATCAGAGATTATACAAAGGTGCGTTTTGTTTCCTGGCCTGCTCTTATCTTCATTGCCATATTCACAACTTTGCGACTGTTGTACGTTCCAGCCTTCTTCAGTTGATTGAAATTTCGAACAGAACCCGGGATAGATTGTTCTAGTACCACGTGCCATACCTCTTCCAGATGTCTCAGTTATTTCCCTTTAACTTAAATCTCTAAAGTATTTTGGTTCACCACTGCTGTAGGCTGGCATTGAACTCAGAACTCCTTACGTCTCGTCACTGGATCTAACCAACGCCTTTATCCACAGGGGCATGTGTCCTTGACAACTTGTTAACTTTCCGGCAACCCTTGTAGCCAAGCCGCCGCCAATTTTTCTTGCTCCGCGTTCATTAGGACCTTGACGGTAAGGCCGAGTTCGGTGGGCATGAAGTTTGGGCAGCGCATGGTCGCCATATACCATCGCCAGCCTAGGAGAAGGAAAAATCTGAATTCAAACCACCTACTGTCATTTAGGTCTTGCCTCTTAAACTTCTGAGATTAGGATTGGGGTAATCTTAACATCCCTGGCGCAAAAGGAACCGCCACGTCATTGCACTATTCTACCTTGAATGTCACCATGAACCAAAATTGTGAGACAGATGGGAGCGGTGACTACATCGGTTCAAAACGCGCTGAATAAAATTGGTAATTGAGAAGTAATTTGGGAGGGAGAAGGCAATAATTTCAACCGTTGAAAGTTGACAACTTTTTATTTAAAACTATCTAAATGTTAACGGAAATGGTATTAACCGTTTCCCTGCAAGAAAACATTTGTAATTCTTCATCGAGTAACCAGTGCTGTTTTCTGTTGAAATTCGTCAACCTTTCTATTAAAACAGTTATTCAAGAAAACAGGTTTCTCAAGTCAAGTAGCTGTCATCACTGTTCCTTTTTTTATTTATTCCTTGATCTTTTTTTTTTACTTTAATATTGCCATGTTTTATTGCCCATTCAACATAATAAGTATTGTATTTTAGGGTTCAAAATAATATATATTTAATGATTTAATTACACTAGAGACCCCTTTAAAATAGTTCTCAAGTATACATATTTTTTTGAAACAATCTTGAAATTCTTTAAAATTAACCTTTTGTTAAATATATCTCTCTGAATACGTTAATGTATCTTAAATTTATAATCTTAACCGGATGCCATTTAATGGTGTCACGTCCTAAAAAATGTCATTTCATCTAGACATGATTGAATAACGCGCATACCCATAACCTCCAACCCATATTTCTCCCTTTTCTGCTTCAGCCTTGAGCGATCCTTTGATTGGTTAACCTAGACATACCATTGTTTACATGGATGATTTCCAAGCAACGATAAACACGTGCATATAAGACGCTAGAAGCAAAAATCGCACCGCAGCCCATGACGTCACACATGACCACGCGAGAGTGAATTCGAGAAATATTAAGTATGGGAAGACGTTGGTATAAACCAATAACAGACTATCATCACTGACTTGTCCGTATATTGCTTAATATATTGTACGGTAATTGACATCTTTGATAATGGCTTATGTATGCCGAAAGCTTAGATTGGAATAAAAAATATGGATCAATATTGTGATTTTCTTTCTTCGTTTAATGCTAATGTTATTAAGAATATCAGACGTTATGAAAAGAATTTAGATAAAATAAATAGACAACACTTGTCTATATTATTTAATGAAATATGTATATTATATATATATATATATATATATATATATATATATATATATATATATATATATGAAAAATGGCGTCGATAATTTAATTGCCACTGTATATATAATTATCCCAGTGAATGGCAATTTTTAACGTACAGTTTAATAAATCCCGCATAAAATATGACGCATCTTGACTGATTGCCAATCAAGGATATACGAGCCAGTCTGTTCTTTTACTTTTCCATATGTATGGCACGTGTATAGAATAAACTGCTTTCACGGAGGTATTCTCAATTAAGTGAATGTGACAACCTCGAGAGGAATTGGAACTCTGCTATCCCATTTCACATTCCGAACCGTTATCAATTTTATATTTATATACTTGATTATATATATATATATGTGTGTGTGTGTGTGTGTTTTATAATAAAATCATTTTCTGAGTATTTCAGTAATGAAATAATTTAAACATCACTTTAACTCTGATTCGGGCTATAAGTCCAATTCCGGCGAAAAGACCGATTTGTCCCGAAATTCCAATTCCGACCATAAGACCGATTTGGGCCGAAATTCCAATTCTGGCCAAAAGACCGATTTGGGCCGAAATTCCAATTCTGGCCAAAATACCGATTTGGCCCGAAATTCCAATTCTGACCAAAATACCGATTTGGGCCGAAATTCCAATTCTGGCCAAAATACCGATTTGGGCCGAAATTCCAATTCTGGCCAAAATACCGATTTGGGCCGAAATTCCAATTTCGGCCAAAAGACCGACTTTGACCGAAATTCCAATCCCGGCCAAAAGATCAATTTGAGCCGAAATGAAATTCTAATTCACGCCCAAAATTGATTTCTTCAAATCACAAACTCTGCGGAACTTTAAAACCTATCATCACAAAACCTCTCACATATTGCTTGGCATCCGGAAGAAATTAAATTGATTTCCTTAATACACAAAGTTTGGGAGATATTTTAAATCGAATTCAAAACAAAATTCACAAAGTTTTTGTGATACTTTAAACTCAATATAAATTAAAAACTTTTAAAGTCACTATTTTTTTTTCAGTCATCTAAAAATTTGAATTTTTAACTGTCCCATTGTCATCCGTACACAAATGCCAGCGCTGGATATTCACGCACCAGGTGAGGACGTATTTTCAATCCCGGGATCACCCTGATTTCTAAAAGATATATGTCGATGGAGAGCGAGTGTCGCCCGAGTTAGAGCAGTTTCACACACACGGACGGATAGACAGAATTTTCCGTCTACTTATTTCGATTGTATCTGAAATTTACCCCAAGACGCTACGAGCTTTTGCTCCAACCGAATGTAAGGTAAATTAATATGTAACAATATAGGCGCCTCGATGTGGTTTAATAGTTAACAATTGTTTGTATGCTTGGGTAAGTGCTTGTGGCTAGCTAAGTTTAAAATTAAGACAGATGAAGACCGTCCTTTTCCCCGTCTACGTTTTAGGCCTTGTGCCCCATTTTCTGTAATTTTACAGAAATAAATATTGTAATGGTTAGCAAGAATGTCTCGATCAATTACGACTGAATAGCGAGTTCGATCCTTCCTGGGTGCTCCATGGTTTGTGCCACAAGTTAGCTATACTTACTAAATTGCTGCAATATTTAGCCAGATATTCATTTCTGAAGTATAGTTATTTGCTGTTCATTTATAAATATGCTTTGTTGCTTTATACGTAATTATGAGAATGAATAAAAGTTTTGACGTATAGCTTAACAAATCATATTCGTTATATTACAAACTATATACAGGGTTATTGTAAACGATAAAAAAAATTTCGAAGATGGCAATGACAAAGGAAAACGTAAAATTATTAGCCACATTAACAAAAACTATTTTTTTTCTTTTTTTTTAATCTGAAGGAAAATAAAGAAATCTCTCGATACTGTTTCGTTGCCGGCTCGCTTTGGATTTCGCAAGTCTTTCTTGGCTGAACGGCTCCTGTATATCTAAATCAACCATGCCATTAAATATATCAATTCTAAAACGCGAAACCTAAGGAGTCAGACGAGAAGCAAAGAATAAATGCCGGGGACGCTTAAAAAAAATGTGAAGTCAGAAAAAAAAAACAAAAAAAAAAAAAACAGAAAGAAGTCGAAATGAATGAAGAAATCTTTAAAAAAAAAAGGGGCTTGTAGCAAAACGAAGAACAACAGTCCGTTAAGAACGGAAGCGTGAAATCTTTTTTAGAAAACTATGCGATGTCTGAAGAGAAACTTAAGTAACATGGCGAATGCATTTGCCCTATCGTTTGCGCATGCGTGCGAACACAAGTATTAAGCTGTAAAATCAATCAATGTCGAAATACTTACGTAACCATATGGGAACGAAAGATTTATGTCACAATGGAACATTAGAAATGTAGTTGAACGAAAATAATTGCTCAATTGAATAGTAATTCATTTGAATGAGACGAATAGCAGGAACGGGTAAATCTCATAAATACTGGAAGCTTTAATATTTTTTTTAAGAAGCCAAACGTCGATAAAACACGGATCGGTCTGATGGTGGTGACGAAATTTTTTTTTCTTCGCAAACATTGGGAATTTTGATACCAATTAAAGGTTGTTTAAATACATGTTTTTATTGACTGATTTGATTTTTATGGATTATCAACTTGTTAAAGGTTATATGAAGCCGGAGTATATTCTTAAATTGTAATTACTTGTAGGTGATAATTACGATATATTCATACAAGTTCTACTAATTAACCCATAGCTGAAGGGAGAAGAGATGGATACTTCACTTTCTCAAGTCTATTTGCGGCTTTCAACAACTTAAATGTATAGCATAGGTAAATGGAATGAAAAATAATGATTGATTGAATTGTTTGTTATTTTGTGTGTGTGTGTGTGTGTGTGCGTGTGTGTGTGTGTGCAGAATTAATTTCAACTCGAAACTAATTTTAACTCGGAACTACTTAATGAAAGTTGCAGAAAAGATGAATTCTGAATTATCTACTAAGGATTTTTAATAATAAAATAAAAAAAAATAAAACCAACTCATTGCATTTTGTTTAGGAATTCACGGAAATTGATAACTTTGATTTTAAATCGAGTTGAAATTAGTTCCGAGTTGAAATTAGTTCCGAGTTGAAATTAATTCCGTAATGAAATTAGTTCCGAGTTGAAATTACTTCCGTTGTGAATTTAGATCTGAGGTGAAATTAGTTCCGAGTTGAAATTAATTCCGAGTTGAAATTAGTTCCGAGTTGAAATTAATTCCGAGTTGAAATTTTGTTCCGAATTGAAATTATTTCTGTCACTAGTTTTTTACGGCTTATCAGCATTCTACAGTTTACTTAAGGCCAGAAAATACTTTTGGATTGTAAGAATTTTTTGGAGGCAATAATGATTTACATATGTGTCCTACTAATTAGATTGACTGGGAGGAGAAGCAATGGATTGATAACTTTCCCAAGGCTATCTAAGTGTAAGTAAATATAACGAAATCGACTGGAATTGGAACTCAGCTGTTCAACTTCCAATTCTAAGCCGTTATCCATTACACCGCCCTGACATCCAAGTTTAGAACACCTAGTATTACCACGTGGTTATCCATGTACGTACTGACCAGGCTCGAAGTTGCTTAACTTCAGTGACCGTAGAAGAACCGGTGTTTCAACGTGATACGACCGTAAGCCGTTTAAATTATGCCGCCAACCTAAGCACTGTGTCTGACAACATGCCTCAGTTTATGATTGCTGAACACCCTTCATCAGGTGACCAGCTACAGCAGGTCAATGAACCAACTCACAATGACGAAATGTGTCAGATGGTTCACCGAATACAGCAATGCGTTCTTATATGAGATGTGTCCTTTCAGGACGCAGGCGATCATGGCTCACCACAATTTTGTCATTCTTAACATCTTTGTCTTTTTGCTATCTCGCCTAAATCTGTCTTCAGTCTGTCCTCTGAGTATTAGATTTTACAATCTTTCTTTCCTCATTATGTCCGCTAGAAATTTCATCATCCTCAGCATCCTTCTGTTGAACCAAAAGTTGGTCTATTGTCCGGTCTATTGCATCCTCAGTATTTTTGTGTAGAACCAAAATAAGGTTTATTTTTTGGTCTATTGTATCCTCAGTATCCTTCTGTAGAACCCAAATTTGGTCTATTGTATCCTCAGCATCCTTCTGTAGAACCCAAACTTGGTCTATTGTTCGGCCTATTGTACCCTAAGTATCTTTCTGTCGTACCCAAATTTGGTCTATTGTTCGGGATATTTTATCCCCAGCATCCTTCTGTAGAACTCAAAGTTGATCTATTGTTCTGTCTACCGTATCCTTAGTATCTTTCTGTAGAACTCAAATTTAGTCTATTGTTCAGTCTATTATTCGGTTCATTGTATCCTCAGCATTCTTCTGTAGAACCAAAAGTTGGTGTATTATTTGGTCCACTGTATTCTCAGCATCTTTGTGTAGAACCAAAATAAGGTCTATTGTTTGTTTTATTGTATACTCAGGATCTCTTCTGTAGAACCAAAATTTAGTCAATTCTTCGGTCTCTTGTACCCTCAGCATCTTTCTGTAGAACCCAAATTTAGTGTATTTTTCGGTATATTACATCCTCAGTATCCTTATGTAGAACCCAAATTTGGTCTATTGTTCGGTCTATTGTAGCCTCAACATACTTCTGTAGAACTACATTTTCGTTGTTTCGAGTCTCATCTTTATCTTTGAGTAATGAGTTACTATCGTTAACTATCATTTCAGTGTCTTCCAAACTAATATTTCCTCATTACGTCCGTGGAATTCCAGCTGTCCCGTCCTGTTTCAGAGCATAGGAGCATTTTTTGTTGTCATTTTCTTTCAGGATTTATAAAATCTTTTGATGGCAAATCCTCGATGTTAGAGTTATTTTATGGTGCATTTTTAAAAATATGAGATTGCATCAACAGTATTTTTTCGAATTCTTTATTCAAATCTTATTTCTTGTACACAGCTAAAGACTATAATTACTTTATAATATCTATATTTTTCTTATAAGGATTACAAAATACACCCTCTTTTCACCTTGTGACTTGTTTTTAAATCTCAATAATTGTCTACTCAACAGTTATTTACTAACACCTGATGAGATGTGATAATACGAATCGAAGCATGATTGCATTTGTGTACAATTTTTTTTACATCTTTTTATGTAATATCCTAAAATAAAGTATATTGCTCTGTACTGAGCACTCTTTTAAATTAATGTTACGAACGTCCGAATTGGACTCTATTCGTTCTCATTTTAAATGGGTATCTCTCTCTCTCTCTCTCTATATATATATATATATATATATATATATATATATATATATATATAGATAGATAGATAGATAGATAGATAGATAGATAGATAACTATACTCGTTTCGGAAAACCCTCGAATTCTTGATTTGCTAATAAGCAAATCAATCTCGAGGGAAAAAAAAGGTTTTAAAAAAAGAAAGAGCTATGAACATGAAAGTCTGTCGAAAAAAAAATCGCACAGATACAGGTTTGATGCCCAAAGAAAAAATCCCGATACGAGTAAACAACTAACTAACAAAAGAGCTCAATACAACCGTAGAGCAGACCATCTTTCCCTGACGATCCGTTTAGGTGAAACCTAGGTAGGTTTGTCTGGCTCACTAAGTTTATCTATCTATCTATCTATCTATCTATCTATCTATATATATATATATATATATATATATATAATGAATACAGACTCCTTAAAAATCCATCAGGTCAGGTTATAAATTTATTTCATGGACCTCACGTTCATCTCTTTAGACCAGTTATTCATCAATAAATGAAGTTCAATTTATTCAGACATAAGGGAAAAGGAAAATAGGTGCTAAAAAGAAAGAAAAGAGGAAAAGGAAAATTTTTATATTAAAAAAGAGAAAGAAAAGAGGCGAAAAAAGACAAAAATTTCAATATGAGGTTTTTTGGGGGGAAAGAGGGAAAGATATGAGAATGATGTAAGCGATAGATATGAGGAGGGGAGAGGTCAAAAGAGAGTGAGAGTGGGAAAGAAAGGAGAGAGGGAATTGAGCATAGTCGACAGGGTGATCCAGAAAATACTTTTTATTCCGGGACAATGACAAGTTAAAATACAGTTGTTCTTACATTGATCTCTCTTTGGATTTATATCCTCCTTAGAATTATCCATACGGATTATCAACTGATATTATATATATATATATATATATATATATATATATATATATATATATATATATATATATGTATGTGTGTGTGTGTGTGTGTGTGTGTTATAAAAATGTATTTTTATACTTTGATAGTGCTTGTTTCTGTTTTTTTTTTGTTTTTTTTTGTTTTTTTGTAGGAGTGACTATTTACCCACAGCTGTGACTCTAGAAAGTGCTACCACACCGAATCACGCAGAACAGCAATTAAGATGTGGTTCCATGCTCCTCAAAAACACCAGTCTCCCTATCAGTGGCTTTGCTACCGGATGTAGTTAATCGTCATACCAAGAACTACAAGTGTTTGTAATATTAGACGCAAACTGATGCCATCAGAAAAAATGTCATTGTGTTCCCTGCCCGGAGAAAAATCAATGCAAGATGGTAGAAGTACCCATGAGTATGATTTTTTTAATTTTTAAAAATTTTTTTTGCATTTCCCATATTTTAAGACTTTCAGGTATTTCAGACACATATTTGATTTTTCTTTTTGATATCATTCTCAAAGCTTAAATAAGATCTGGTAATATTGTTGTCTTCAGATGTCATATTCTACTGATTTCGATCCGAAGATCCTTGTGTTGGCCTAGTCACTCATTAGTGGTTTTGCGGGCTACGAGCTGCAACATCTAACAGAGGACATGTATTTTCAAAATTATTTTCACAATTAGATCAGGTCGAATTGCCTAGATATCCCTATGAGACTAGACGATGAAATTCCAGGGGATGGTAAGGTCTTTATTCTATACAGATTTTGGTGGATTATGTTCCAACCATTTCCTTTATTGTTCATATAAGGCCTAAGAGCCACTCAATGTAGAGGGTTTCTGAATGAGTTTGTTTTGTAAGAAGTGATGTTTATGGGGATATCACAGAAAGAGAACGGTTAACCCTCGATATGAAATGGTTAAAATTATAGGGGTCGGGAAATCAACCTATGGGGAGTCCTTTCCATGAATACTGTTTGGGGGGTGGGTAAAAACTGACATAATAGAAATTAGCCAAACTTGGATCTTCGTGCCCGCACCCCCATAAAAAAAACAAAAAAAACAAAAACGGAGTGTTAATAGGACATTTTTTTTTTACATTGACACTGCTATTATTTTAACTATCTTCACTTCGCAGCCATTTTTATTGTTTAAATCGATATTTAAAATCGTAATACAACCTGAACATATGATGAAAGTGAATTTATGTATATTTTTGTTCTTGAGAATTGACAACAAAAATATTAAACACTATTTATTAATTTTTTTTTATTTACAATAAGTTTCTGTTTACAACATTCTAATATCCACTACAATCAAAATTAATGCAATGCAATATTTATAATTTACCAATTTATTTAAGAAATAAATATGAAAAAAAGCCCTTTTATCCATACATTTATAAATATTGACTAAATTATTAAAATATGTGAACCAACTACAAGTAAATACATCTTATTTACCATTTTGTAAAGTTAAAATCAATTGGCAATTAGTCGATGTTTTTGTAACTGTTCCAATAAACAATATAATTACAAAATCTCTACTACGTCAGCGTAGATGAAGTACCAACAGGCACAGGGATCCCTTTCGGACCAGCGATGACAAGCCAAGACCAAGCGGGAAGTGCGAGAAAAGACACTGTTGCAGTAATAGTGGCGATTGCTTTGAGCTCTTTCAACATTAAACGGGTGGGACCCAATTGCCAATCTAGTAGCATGCTTAAAGTTATGCAGTCGCTGCATCAAGGGAAAAAAGCTTGTCAGAGTAGTTGTTGAAAAGAGCGCAAATTCTTAAAACCCAATTCGTATTAAGGCCGAGACATCTTCTTTTCCCTGTATTACGTAGCCTAATCTTAGAGGTGCGTATTATACACGTGTGCTTCAGATACACAAATAATTAAGGTAGGAAAAGAAGAACGACATCAAACGGAGAAGGCAATTAAATAGAAAGAAAATTAAGTAAGGACCATATGTTTGTTATGGAACACTTTTCGAGGGCTTTATAAAATGTCATTTATTTGCTGTTTACTGTGAATAAATAACTCAATAAAAAGTCTGGCTGGTAATAGTAGAACTGATAGCAGTATTACTTAAATTAACTCATCCGCTCATAAAAAAAAATAGAGACACTTTCGGGTCTGAGCTTTAATTTTTGTAGCTTTACATTAGTGAGAACCTCCTCACCGGGGAACTGAGAAGTCAGTGATCCGAGTTCGTATTCCAGTCGAATTTGTTATATTCCCTAAAAAGCAAATACAAATGGAAAAGGTATGAATTTATTCCTTACCTCCAGTTATAGGTTAAATATTAGGAATTGTTTAAAAATATCATTGTTATCTAAAAAAAAATACAAATTTACTCGCAAAAATATAATAAATCATACTTAAAATCCCAAATATATGTTTTTTTTGTTTGTTTTTTTAAGCCATGTTGAACTTGGGCAGTACCTGGATGGCTGACTACTAAGGAATAACAAATGCTGTAAGGTTGGATGTACGGATGATAATGGCTCGGATTTGTTAATCGCAAATAATACAGAATTATTCTTCAAATCCACAATTTATTTTATTAAATAACGTTGAACTTGTTGTAT
The DNA here is from genome assembly GCA_963932145.1 of Acanthosepion lycidas. Taxonomy (NCBI): domain Eukaryota; kingdom Metazoa; phylum Mollusca; class Cephalopoda; order Sepiida; family Sepiidae; genus Acanthosepion; species Acanthosepion lycidas. Next base: position 61,911,476 of record OZ010605.1, on the reverse strand, counting down.
CAAGGGAAAACATTGTTATATCAAAAATGAATATATATATATATATATATATATATATATATATATATATATATAACAGGCATAATCATCAATATTCTTTTTCCCTACCGATTCTTTCCTATATTTTCCTAAAAGGAATGATCGCCTTACTTTCACTCTTTTATAAGAAGTGTATATATATATATATATATATATATATATATATATATATATATATATATATATACAAGTATATGATTGGTGTATATGGAATGAATTCCAATAACCAACAATTACTATTCTTAAAAGAGTGCTCAATACAAAGTAGAGCAGATATAATTATTTATTTTTAAAGAAAAAAATTTTATAACATAAATATGTTATAAAATCACTACAAAAATAGCCATTTTGTTTCAACACCCTCGGTGTCTTATCAAGTGATCACTTGATAAGACACCGAGGGTGTTGAAACAAAATGGTTATTTTTGTAGTGATTTTATAACATATTTATGTTATTAATTTTTTTCTTTAAAAATAAATAATTATATATATATATATATATATATATATATATATATATAAACAGTACTCAATGTAAATTTATAGAGCATAGATATTATAAATTAACCGATTTAAAATATGGTTTCTTTGGTTCACAGGAGTTACCATGCTTCAAAAACTGAAGCTAAAACTTCAAATTTAATTATATAATTAAATTAAAAAACATTAATTCATTTTCATCTTCAAGCGAATTTTGAGAAATTAAACAGAACTAATTCTCTTAATGTAATTATATAATTAAAATTGATGTTTTAACTTCAGTTTTTGAAACATGGTAATTCCTGTGTAGCGAAGAAACCTTATACTATATATATATCTATATATATATATATATATATATATATATATATATATATATATATACTCTAAAAAAGAAAAAGAATACGAGGTGCTGAAAACTAGGATGTGCGGATGGTGTAATTGATAATGGCTCGAAATGATTAATCGGGGAGCCGAGTTTCAATATCACATGGGTTCGTTATATTTACTTACGCGCAAATAAAGTCGGGAAAATTATGAATCCACTGCTTCTCCTCCAACTTGTATCACTGAAATCCTTATTATCTCAAAAAAACATTACAATTTAATAATATTTTCTGTCTTTAAATAACCTGGAAATGATTTATAAGCAGGAGAAAAGGAATCAAGCAATAAAGCTTCGAAGTTGTTGATATATTCAGCCCATGGTATTCTCAGCATCCTTCTGTAGAACCACACTTCTGTTGCCTCAAGTGTTTATAAGCCGCAAAGAAAGAATCAATCAACCAATCATTAATCGATCCTTCAGATATACAAATCAACAATTCGCCCTTGGATGGAGTATTGCTGCCATATATGGTGTGGTGCCCCTTCTGTTTGCCTTGGGGTTGTTAATAAGCTCCAGAGGCGGATATGCAATGTAATTGGCCCTGTTCTGGCATCTCGTCTACAGTCGATCTTTGACAGACGCGCCGTCGCCTCTCTCTATCTTTTTACAAATACTTTCATGGTAATTGCTCCGAGGAGCAGCATTCGCTGGTTCCCAGACTTCATGAGTTCAAGCGCCCTACGAGGCTGGCATCCCGCTCTCACCCTTCCACCGTCGAAACTACTAAATGTAGCCATCTCTTCTACTCCAATAGCTTCATGTCTCGCACCTCTCGCCTGTGGAACTCCCTTCCCTATTCCAGTTTCCCTGAGCGCTATAATCTCCAACTATTCAAACGTAATATTAATCGACATTTCCAGTTGCCACTATCCTTCTCCTCATCTTTTCCTCTATCACTCCTATCTGATCTTGCTCCAAATCTTCTGTAATCCCTTGCGTCCTAGTGGCTTCCCGCCTTGCTTGGGGTGAAAAGCTTAAAAAAAAAATCAAAATACGTTTCGATTTTAAGCTACCGACAAAGAGTTAAAGATGCAAAAACATAAATCATTTTAGAAAGACGACCTGTTTATAAATTAAATACTGTGTCAACTCGATTCTAGACGTCCCAAAGAGTTAGTAATGTATTTTTTTTGTTTTTTGGGGATTTTTTTTTTTTGTTTTTTTTTTGTTTTTTTTTTGTTTGCTTGTTCTTTTCTACTTTATTGATATTTGGAGAGACATTCATGAAAGTATGATTTGAAAATAATATCCGATAAAAAAATTTCGCCTCTATGGCTTCATCAGATAGATAACGAAAAGATGTGTTGTGTGTGTATACACATGCGTGTGTTTAAAATAATTAAATCTTTAATTATTTCTCACAAGCTGGCGTTACTCGAGATGAAAAAGAGAAAGAAAATGAGAGACTTTTAAAAAATCGTTTAACATTTTGTATTCTCCACATTAAGAGTCCGAGTTTTGAGATGGAAAACACTTAAAAATGGATAGAAAATAGACGAAAGAAATTGTTTTTATCTATGCGTTCTTCTATGCGTTCTCTATGTCGAGAGAATGTAATAAATTTGGGTAAGTAATCCCGACAGAGTTATAAGTTGTTCACATTCGGAAAACATTCATGAAAGTATGTTTCTAAAATAATATCCGATAATGGATTTCGCCTCTAATGGCTTCATAACGAAAAAAGCTATTGTGTGTGTCTGTATGCATTTGTGTGCGTTTAAAATAATTAAATCTTATATTATTTTTCCCAAGTTGAACGTTTTTCCAAATGTCGATAACTGTCGCGATTACATACCCAAATTTATTATATACTGTCGACATGGAGAACGCATGGATAAAACTTTTTTTTTTCCATTTACAAATGTCAATATTGAAAATTTGCCAACGTCATTGATAACTGCGCACTACTGACGTCTTTTTCTTTTTCGTAATAGTAGGCAGTTTTCAGTGACGTAGACACAATTTCAACCTTCCCATCTAAATTAATAAACGGCAAATTCTGTCTGTCCATCCGTGTGTTTGAAGCCCCTCTAGCTCGGGCTACACTTGCTCTACATAGACATGCTTTACCTTTTTAGAATCGCTATGATCTCAGGATTGAAAATCTGCCTTTTACTTGATGTTTGAATATCCAGTATTGGGAATTTTGTCCGGATATCGAGGAAGCAGTTAAAAATTTAAATTTTAATATGGTTGAAAATGGTTAGTTATTTTAAAAGATTTTAATTTATATTGAGTTTAAAGTAACACAAAAACTGTGTGAATTTTAAAATGTTTGCTTTAAATTCAATTTAAAATATCTCCAAAACTTCGTGAATCAATTTTATTTCCTCAAAATGAAAAGGAATCAGTTAAAATGAGAGGTTTCGTGACGTATCGTGTTGAAGTTCCGCAGTGTTTGGGATTTGAAGAACTCAGTTTTCGACCTAATTAGAATTTCGGCCCAAAATAGGTCCTTTGGCCGGAATTGGATTTATAGCCTGAATCAGAGTTAAAATGAGGTTTTGAAGTTCTATGTAGTGAATTGACGAATTCAAAATTATTTCTCCAAAATTATCGTTGCTCTTTTCGTAGTTGAACTAGATGTCTCTTAGTTTTTGTCTAGAGGCCGGTCCAATTGACCCTATGCGGAAGGTAGCTTAAGAGTTCGCGCGGAGCTGGCTTTTAAGCTTGTTTGTAAATAAAACAAAGTGCAGATAACTCTTTAAAATGTCAGGGATCGATTTGACACTATTTATATTATAAACAGGATTCCGTTTCAAAAGACGGGGATATTAAAGATGCAATTGCTTAAACATCAGGTATTATAATTATGTATCTTAAATGACGAAGAAATGTGTTGTAGCACCCAGTGAGAATCTAACTCATTTCTCATTTGTAATTGATCTAGTGAGAGAGGCTTGTTAACCATTACATCACATTGAAGTTCCCAAAAACAAACATATAAATGAGATTTATAATTCAGAGTTCTTTGCATTTATTTATATTATAAAAAAAACAGTGCTCGATACAACAGTAGACCCTAATATTATAATTGTTTTTTTTTAAATATATGTATAATCATCGCAACACCGAGATTTCCATGTTTCAATACTGAAACTTCAATTTAAATTCAATCATACAAATTAAAGTTAAAATACAAAGTTCCGTTCCATTATCAAGCGATGTTAAGAATAACTTTTTAGAAATTTATTTACTTAATCTGTAAGTCTAGACAACTTTGATATTTTGATATGCTGGGGTTAAGGAAAATTGCAACTTTTTTTTTTTATTTTAGAGGTGTTAAGATTTCACTTATTTAGAAAACTCGTGCAACTAATGTATTGCAGCTATCATGTCGGT
>OZ010605.1:61902227-61904727 GCA_963932145.1 Acanthosepion lycidas | reverse complement strand
TTGCATTTTTTTTTTGCAATCTTCAGAGCTGCCTCATGTTGTTAGGTGAAGGGTGGGAGTTTTCGTGTCGTCGGCTGTCGTCAGTTCATTAAGAATGGTGCCGTTGTAATTTCGCATCTCCGACATTGTTTCTCTTCTCTCCAAACTCTCAGAGAACGCTTGTTATTTAGAATCTGATCTATAGGGAACCGGGTTGATGCTTTGGATTTTTGAGAAGGTTGCCTGCTTTTTCGTAAAGCAGTGGCCTACTAGTGTGCTTGAAGCAAATAACCCTCGTCTTCTCTGAAGACCTTCCTAGCACCTGTGTTATTTCGTTATTTGCTGTTTTGTAGATTAAAACTGCCAAAAATGCCTTAATGTTACTTTTAACAACATAGTTTGTTCATGACGAAATGTGCAGCTATTAACAAAACGGCTACAGGGTTTATAATGAGAAAAGTAATTAAAATTCTTGGTTAATTACAGATCTAATTAAAAGTAGAATTTGTTTATAATAAAGTAATTGACTGACGCTAATTTATTCGACACGCAGAAACACATCTCCAAAGCTGTTACTACTCGGAAGAGCTTATTCTACAATGAATTCAATGCTTATAACTTTAATCTTATATCATTCATGAGCAAACTGTTTCCAGCAGGCCACATGTAGCCAGATTGGTTTTCTGGATAGTACCCCTAATTCCATCAGGAAAATATTAGGTTGGTGCAAAAATAATGACGTAATAATGTCGTTTTTTGACGTTAAAAAATACGTCAAAAAACGACATTATTACGTCATTATTTTTGCACCAACCTAATAACATTTATTAAAACTCTTTTTTTTTTTTTTTGCCTTTCGTTCTCATTTATTCACCCATACACTCTCCTACATAGCACATAACAATGATGAGTGAGGGACTGGGGCTACAAATATCAGTTGCCAGAAGTCAAAGAGTACCCACTACCCACAACTATAATGCTATCATTTAATTTTCGTAACGAATAAATAGAACGTTCTATATTTCAGAGATGAGGTACTGAATTATTTACACTGTTTACAATCTTCGGACTGTTGTTCTCACCTTTGTTACCAATTGTCGACGCTTCGGCCATGGTACTCTCCGGCCTTCCTCAGGTGATTGTAATTTCGAACTGAACCCTTTATTTCGTCCACTGGCCCCAAAACATGTTTTAAAAATGTGAGCAACATTTTCAAAAATATAAAAAAAAAGGCGTCAATTTAAACTGACGTCTGAAAATCCAGGTAAAATATCTCTGAGTTTATTGCATCAATTTGGTCCACGGTCGATCCTTTTTTAATTCAGCTATCCCGTCTTATTTTCATCTTTCCTTCTCAAAATATAAAGAAAATAATATATCAGTATTAATAGATTATCTGAAGATTCAGGTAAAAAGTGTTAGTCTAATGTATTAGGTTGGTGCAAAAATAATGTCGTTTTCTCACATAGTGACATATGTGAGAAAACGGCATTATTTTTGCACCAACCTAATATTAATCTTCACCAGTCATATGCAAAAAAGTGGATCGATTGGCTTTATGAACGGCATGCTTAATTTCCTAAGGAATATAAACGTTTATTTAAATGTTTGTTTTGTTTCATCCTAGCTTTTTCACTCACACACTGTCTGGCATAATCGCATATGTAAACAATGATCAAGTACAGCGTCACTTGAATTTTGTAACTTTTTGTTGAAGGGTACGTTGTCAGAAATATAAACAATTTACTTCAATATTGTGAGAATTTATTCATATTAAAATCATGGACAAAATGTTATTCATGGGCAAACACGGGTCCGATTGGCTTTCAGAATAGCACGTCAAATTTCGGGAGAAAAATGACGTTGATTTTATTTTGGTTTAGTTTGTCTTACGGCATATCAACCTGAATGGGGTACTTAATGCTGACAAGATTTTTTAGCTGGTAATATTTGTTTTTTGTTTGTTTGTTGTTTTATTTTTGTTTTTTGTTGTTGTTTTTTTTGTTTTTTTTGTTGTTTTTTTTTTCAAAAATGTATTGCTGGTAATAAATTTTTCCTTCAAAAATGATTTGCTAGTATTTTTTTTTTCCAAAATGTATTGCTAGTAATAATTTTTCCCCCAAATAAATTGCTGGTATTAAAATCTATTTTTACATTTTTATAGTGTTTGACCACAGTTTTTTTTTTTTTGCTCATAGCTGGAACCCTGACTGGTGTTACCACACCGGGTCAGGGTCGACCTGGGAAAATCAGCAATTAAGAGGTGGTTCGATGCTCCTAAAACCTCCTGCTCAGAGGCCTTGATGTCGGATGTCGTTTATCGTCTTACCCAAGACGCGGATGTAGTTTATTGTCTTACCCAAGACGCGGATGTAGTTTATCGTCTTACCCAAGACGCGGATGTAGTTTATTGTCTTACCCAGGCGGGCTTCCACAGGCGACATGTTACCGCCTTTACTGTTACTTAAACAGTGGGGCAGCTAGGGACCAAGTGTGTTCTTGTATTTATATCTCGTTGGTA
>OZ010605.1:61862227-61897227 GCA_963932145.1 Acanthosepion lycidas | reverse complement strand
CGAATACATGTTTTCCATGTAAAATGAAATAAAAATGAGTTTTGAAAGATCAACATTTCTTCATCAGTGTAATTCGTTATATAATAATTAAAAAAGAATTGATAATAATTTATAAAAAAAAGAAGTGGTATATTTCGAAATCAAGTACATTTTATGATCGGTTCGATAAGGTCAAATTAGCAGCAGATCTAAAAATTGACATAAAATCTGTTGTTAACTGTGGCAAGGAATGGCTTCAACATCTGTTTATATCTCTGAGACGAGATAATATGATTACTTTCATTATTTACATTATTCGGACGGTTATCCTCATCTTCATTTCCATATTCCCAACGTTTTGGCCCTTGTACGCTCCGGCCTTGTTCAGATGATTGGAATTTCGAACCGAACCCTTTATTTCGTCCAGAGTGTTCTAGTTCCACGTGCCATGCTTCTTCCGGATATCTCTGTTACTTCCCTTTAACTAAAAAATTGCTATAATAGTAACAAAAATTGCAATATGAGCACTAGTAAAAGATATTTACTGAGACTTTAGTTTTATAAGTTCCGAAACACAGATGTCGTCAAGGACGCATGGCTTAGTGGATAAAGACGTTGGTTAGATCCAGTGACTAGACCCAAAGAGTTGTGAGTTCAATACCAGGCCACAGCAGTGAACCATAATTTTGAGTTCAAGGAAAATAATTGATACGTGGAACTAGAACAATCTACCCCGCTGGACGAAATAAAGGGTTCAGTTCGAAAATTCTAATCACCTGAAGAAAGCCGGAGCGTACAACGGCCGAAACGTTGTGAATATGGCAATGAGGATAGCAGCCTGAATAATGTAAATAATGCAAGTAAGTAATGGCTTATTGTACGCCTCCAAATATGCTTTCTGTTAATTATCTGAGATCTATCTTTTTGCCTCCTATCAGCCATGCTAATGGGAGGCAAAAAGATGTGACTCACGCGCCTCCTCTGGCTAACATTCTCTGCTGACATGCAATGGAAAGATTATATTGGATCAAATGTTATGTCTGCAGTTAGGAAAGTTGGTTCCCTGTGTTGGACTAAACAATTATTCTTGCCAGAATCAATTTTTTATATGTATATGTCTACCATTTGTCCATGCGTCTCATATAGTTGCCACGACTGGTCTGGGTCTCCTGCTATATATTTAGATATTCTTCATAAAATCCATAGAAGAATCTGCAAAGTTATTGGTCCTAACCTGGCATCTCAGCTTCAGTCCCTTACCCACCGTCGTAATATAGCGTCCCTGTGCCTTTCCTATAAACATTTTCACAGTAATTGCTCGAGTGAGTTTTGCTTTATGGTATCTAGGCTTTATGAGTTTAAGCACAGTACTAGATTGACAGCTAAGTCTCATCGTTTTGCAGTTGAAATGGTTAGATTAACACTAGTTTTAATATTTAGGTTCTTTTATAAAGTTTTCTTTAACTCTTTGTTTTGAATAAATAGTTTCATTTTTCTCTCTTTCCTTCCTTCCTTCCTTCCTTCCTTCCTTCCTTCCTTGTTTCTCTGCATGCCACCCTTACGTCGTTTTTTCGTCTTGCTTTCTTTTACCAATCGTTTTTTATTCCTTTCTTCCTGACCTGTTTTCACTTCGCATGATTTCGTCGTATACATTGCCTATTCTTGACACTTATTAAACTTTACTTCATTTTCTTCTTTTTTCTTCTTTTTTTTATTCTGGCTCTTTTTCTTCTTCTTTTCGTCTTCTTATCAACCTTCTCCCTTCTCCCCCTCCCCCTTCTTCTTCTTCTTCTTCTTTCTCCTCCTCCTTCTCATTCTTCTTCTTCTTCTTTATTTATTTATTTCACTCTTTCTTTCTTTCTTTCTTTCTTTCTTTCTTTTTTCTTTCTTTCTTTCATTCTTTTTCATTTCACCATTTCTTTCTTCTTTCCATCCTTACTTTCTTCCTTTCATCATTCTTTCTTTCATCATTCCTGTTTACTTTTCATCTTTTCTTTCTTTCTTCCTTTCTTTCATTCTTTCTTTCTTTTTATCCTTTCTTTCTTTCATCTTTTCTTTCGTCCTTTCCTCTTTTCTTTCTTTCTTTCTTTCTTTCTTCCTTTCTATATTTCATTTGGAGTTTGTAGATCCCAGTTTTTCTCTTGGCACTCTATTTTTAAATCTATAAAGCCTGATCAAAATGTACCGGCCGGGTCTTTTTAATTCTAAAGTATTATTATTTTTTTTATTTTATTTTTTTTTATTTTACAATGTAAGCTAGAAACTAACCTTATTGATATTGGCCCACTAATTTAAATTAATTACACGACATATTTTCCCAAACCTTAAAAAAATGCAATATAAATTGCTTCCCATTCACAGATTTAGACACTACAGCTTCCGGATATGTTTAAATTCCACACATTTCCAATTTGTATTTCCACGTCTTTATATTTTTAATCTTGTGAAATCTTTTGTCGGGATGTTTTCATCAGACAGGATGACATTGTCTTTGTAGCAGCACGTCACTTTCATAAGCTTTTTTTTTCTTCTAATAAATACATATATTGGCTTATATAATGTAGTCAATATGATGGTGATATCTCTGTAACAATTACTGCAACTAAGTATATTCTATCACTGATGATGGTTATAATATTGGCTTATCTTCCAATGCAGGTATTTCCCTAAGCTAATCAAGCCTATATCTAAATTCGTTTGGGCTTAGCGTAGATATTAGATGGTTAATGGTTTCGTTACCATTTGAAGAAAAGCAACATTTTGGATGCTAAAAGAAAGAATACTACAGCGCCAGTCTCAATTAACTTGCACAAGGGTGTAAGTAAACCAATTTATTCATGGAAGAGTCGATGACATTGAATACATGGTAATGATGACTGAGAATAAGGTGGATTTTTTTAGCCTTTCTCTCTTGTCGTTTAAGTTTGTCCTTTTTCTTCTGGTGGCTACGTAACTTTTGGTTCTGATAGTGATGGAACATTGCCAATTGATACAGTCCGGTGCTGTGTTTTAAACGCTTTAGGGTCAGGTGCAGTTGCTTTCAGCGGTGTTTTGAGTTGGTCCTTGTATCTTCGAAGAGGGTAACACAATGGTCTTACTCCTGAAGAGGAAATACATTAGTCAGATGAAGACATCATTGCCACTAATGTCTTACCATTATGTGGAAGGTATTTCTGAGAAATATATGTGGTAGTTTCTAGAACAACAGTAAAAAAGGGGGAGAATTAAGCGAAACTGGTGGAAGAAGAACAACAAAAACTGAGAGAAGAAGAAGAAGAAGAAGAAGAACAACAACAACAACAACAACAACAGCAGCAGCAGCAGCAACAGAGGAAGAATTAAGCGAAATGGTGGGGGGGACAATAAGAACAAGAACAAGACAATAACAGCAGAAACAAAAACAACAGAGAGAGAATTAATTGAAGGAAGAACAAAGACTGGGGGGGAGGGAGGAAAGAAGAAGAAGAAGAAGAAGAAGAAGAAGAAGAAGAAGAAGAAGAAGAAGAAGAAGAAGAAGAAGAAGAAGAAAACAACAGAGGGAGAATTATACAAAACTGGTGGAAGAAGAACAACAAAAACTGAGGGACGGAGGGAAGAAGAAAAAGAAGAAGAAGAAGAAAGAGGAGGAGGAGGAGGAAGAAGAAGAAGAAGAAGAAGAAGAAGAAGAAAACAACAGCAAGAACAGAGCGAAAATGAAGATTAACTGGTGGAAGAATAACATCACCAACAACTCAGGAAGGGAGGGAGGGAGGGAGGGAGAAAATAATAATAATAATAATAATAATAATAATAATAATAATAATAATAATAATAACTACGAGAAAAGTAAAAGAAATAGTTTCCATTTGTTTTGTTTCTTGCTCCATCAACAAATATACAAACAAATAATACATTTACCGACTTTTAATACACAGTAATTTATCAAACTTGCCAGAATATTAAAAGCCATTTTTTGAATGAAAATGTGTATTTTACAACGAGTATAGAGAGCCGCATTCTGTTCACTTTGGAAGAATACAGTCAGATCGTTCGTCCAAAAGCACCAAGCAAAAATTTTGTCAAGACCCCCGTGTTGTGAAACCGCAGTGAGACGACGAAGAATTTTTTCATTGCTGTCTTTGCAACTCTGTTGCTGCTGCGAAGGTGTATTTGTTGCTCTTGCATCGTTTGCGTTGGAATCAGAATAGTCGGAAATTCGGTTAATTCTGTTTAGTTTTCGCTGGGACACAAGGGTGTGTACTTCGAGTGCCGTAGGTGGGTCAGGCGAAAAAAAGAAAAGACGTCGCAGAAGTTGGGGAAGTGGAAAGAAGCGACGAGAAATTAATATTGTCCGTCATAGCGAATAGGTACGTGTTTGTGATGAAAGGTAAAAGCAGGTACACGAGGTAGACAATGAAGGATTTGACGTATGTAGTTTTGTGCGTGGCTGGGTGAAACACAAAGCTCATGTGTCATATATTCGTTTATAGGCTTGAAAATATACCTATACGTGTGCATTTATAGATAAATGCATTTGTGCGGGTGTTTATTTTTTTTTAGAATGTACATATGTGTGCGGGTAATATATATATATATATATATATATATATATATATATATATATATATTATTAATTAATTGATTTAAAATATGGTCTTTTCGCTACACAGTTCTAACCATGTTTCAAAAATGGAAGCTAAAACCTTCGAATTTAATTTTGTAATTAAATTAAAGACATTAGACATCAGGATGAAATGGGACAAATGTCTTTAATTTAATTACAAAATTAAATTCAAAGGTTTTAGCTTCCATTTTTGAAACATGGTTAGAACTGTGTAACGAAAGAACATTTTAAATCAATTAATTTATAATATTAATGCTGTGTAAATTTACATTGAGCACAATTTTGTAATAATACAAATATCTATAAGAACACCGGATTATACATCTTACTGTTCTTTCTTTATATATATATATATATATATATATATATATATATATATATATATATATATATATATATATATATATGTCTGTTAAAGTTCCCAACGCCCCTTTTTATTGAAAACTAGAAGACTCAATAAGAATCAAAGACCGATTTTGATTTAATTGAAAAAAAAACAGAAACATACATAACACTTACACACGCACATAGATCTATATAATAAATGCAAAAATCAGAGTGTCACTATGTCACTTTTTCAATTAAAGGGACACAACTCTCTAACTTGCAATAGCTCATGCTACAGAAATTTTGGATTCCTGAGTCTTCATTACTGTGATTGTTTACGACGATTTTTTAAAGTCATTTTTTGCGACATTTTTTTTTGTTTTTGGATGTTAATTTTCATAACTTGGAAATGAATTTGGGAATAATCGAAATTAATTGCGTAATCCAGCGAAAGACACCAGGAAATAAAAATAATTGTTTGCATGGAAAGTAAGAACCTACGTACATCAAATTTTACTTTAAATTAAGCGGTGACAGAAGAATTATCTTTGAACTTTTAAAAGGTCAGCTTAAATATTAATGCAATACTTAAATGCAGCGATCAATTTCGTATTGTTCTTTAGTTTATTGTTACGGTACGGCAGCAGTATGGCTCGCAAAAAAAATTTCTGCCAACACAGGATCAGATTGCAATCAAAAGAAAGTCACGTGCAAATGAAAACCCAGGTCAAACTGCCGCCAGGAGAGATTCTAGTGCTGAGAATATGCAATGACTTAGGGACTCTCAAACTCCTGAACAACTCGAAGGACCAATCAAAAGCCCTTCTCAGCAACTAAATACAATGCCACGCGATAGGGCGGCTTTTAAGCTAGTAATTAAATATATTTGTGTGAAAGTATATATTATAATGAATATATATATATAGCCATTAGAATGTCTGGAATGTATATATATATATATATATATATATATATATATATATATATATATATATATAGTTGAAAGTTTTGAGGCCACCCCAGGTATTTTTTTTAATATGAAGTAGTTGTTTTGAACTTTAAATAAGAGAAAATTATTATACATGGTTAAAAAAAACGTGAGACATGAATTTTTTACTAGACATTTTACTATAATGAAAGGAAAAAAGCATTTTATGGTTAACTTTTGATCCCGTCAGTATATCTTCCTTAAGCCTTGATTACTGCAGCATAAATTTTTGACATTCGCTGTTTCTCAAATTATAAATTTGATAAGTAATTTCATTCTTTTTTCAATGACTCTAAAATCTCTGTTTAATTTTTCCCACTCTTCTGTCAAGATGATCCTATGATAATTATGCGGGTGGCCTCAAACGTTTGAACAGTAGGATGTGTGCATATATATATATATATATATATATATATATATATATATATATATCGGACATACAAAATATTTGGACAAAATCTACATAATGTATGTCTAGAAAGAAAAAGAATAATAAGAGAAGAAAAAAAATGAAATAAAAAAGGGACTTGCAAGGAAAGTAAGAGTTGGGTCTGCAATGGCAGTATCGTTTCAGTCGTTTTTAATGAAAGCCGTATAAAAGAATGATTAATGCCGAGATAAACAATTATATATATATATATATATATATATATATATATATATATATATATATATATATATAGGCAAAAATTTCACAGAATTAACCTGTAGAAAAAGACAATATGTATAAAGGAAAAAAGACAATAGGAAAACTGTAGTTTTAGCCGACGTATTTCGTTCAGTGTGGACTCTTTCAAGGCAAACAAACGAGATGAATTTATTGAAACAAAGAATCTATAAACAACAAACAAAACAAATGGAAGAATTTAGAAACAACAAATATATCAACAAATCAAAAATCCGTCAACAGAACAATGCAAACAATATTTCTGCACGTGAAGATATTCTCTTCAAACAAAATAGTTGACGTAATTTTTCAGTGATATATATATATATATATATATATATATATATGTAAATATACATATCTGTGTGTGTGTGTGTGAGAGAGAGAGATTCATGGAAGATTGAAGTTTTAATACAGTAAATTCGACCTTACTAACCGAACGCTCCTTCGTGGCCAAATCGGTAAATGCACGTCAAGCTAAATGATGGTTCCGCATGGGATACAGGTTTGAATTCTGTTCGAGGACGAATATTTTCTGTGAAAATATCTCGGACATTCAGTAAGTGTTGTTTAATACTGTTTATTATAAACAGAGTATTTACTTAAATATTTGTACGTATAAAATGAATGCTAAACAGAAAAATGTCTTAAAATAATTGTCGAACTATAATGTATGACGTCATCTGTTCACATTTGATACGCCATGAGCAGATATTAATGTACGTGAGAGATTCATGGAAGATTGAAGTTTAAATACTGTAAATTCGACCTTCGTGGCAAATCGGTAAAGGCACGTCAAGCTAAATGCCGGTTCCGTATAGGATACAGGTTCGAATCCTGTCGGAGGACGTATATTTTCTGTCAAAATTTCTCAGATATTCAGGCCGGTAAATGTTGTTTATTATAAACAGAGGATTTACTTAAATATTTGGATCTATAAAAAGAATGATAAACATGTACATGTCCTAATATATATATATATATATATATATATATATATATATATATATATATATATATATATATATATATATATATATATATATATATATATATAGAGAGAGAGAGAGAGAGAGAGAGAGAGAGAGAGAGAGAGAGAGAGATAATATTAGTGGTAAATATACATATATATGCAAAATCCACAGGTGCATATACACACATGTATACTTTTTGAATAAAAAATTCCGAGAGGATAGAATCCAGGTAGAACTCAATGTCCAGGACAGAGTAAGGATATAATAAAAAGGCTTAAACACTAATATTCCATGGTCATAATTTATTCCATTGGAATCGTAAATACGATCCAATTCATCAGAACTACAAATTCAAATTTGAATTTGTAGGTCTGATGTATTCAAATTTGAATTTGTAAGCCTTTTTATTATATATATATATATATATATATATATATATATATATATATATATATATATATATATATATATATATATATATATATATATATATATATATATACGCGTACCTACGTTTTGACGTGCGACTATAGTTTCGCAGGGTGGTGTTCCCAGTTCTTCGGGCACGGGATCTATCGTTACATAGGTACGCGTATATGTACTAGTTAATACTTATCTTTGCTCTGTATAACCGCATTGAACACTATTACGTTTACACTTCATGCATAAATTTAACAATTATTTATTTACTTGCCTGCGCATGCACACCAGCACACACGTACACGCATACTTATATTTGGCTGTTCCACTCTACACACACACATCAATCCAAAACAATCTATCCAATCTAATCAACATCAAAATAATTACAACTACAACCAAAACTATTATGGATATAAGCAAAACCCAAAACTCACATTACTACAATAACTCGGAAGTATATATAAAATAAAAGGTAGCGACTGCTCATCACAAGACATTGGAGAAACCTGTTGAAATTTCTGAAAATATATCCAGAAACCCGAAAGGGAACTTATACACAACAATTTATCAAATAAATTAGTCATACACCGTTGTGCAAATTAATGGAAGCAAATGCTTTATTTTCCTTTCTTTCACTATATGGTCAGTTTTAGACCCACTGGAGTGAAAGGGTGTAATTGATTTCTATTTTTCCTCAGGTTAGGTCATTTCCAGTGGCGTGCAGTAATATGAATCTATTTTCGGGGTGTATTACTCAAAGGAACCGTACGAAAATTGTAACGCTGCACGAACACAAGTCTTACCAGTTAGTAAATCAAAGTACTATCCACAGTGTCGAAAACTCTCCTGATTTAAATCCAGTCGAGAATCTGTGGTCAGTCTGCGAGGAATGACTTCGTGAATTGTAATGGTCATGTTTCAATGGAAAAAAAAACCGAAAAAGTAAAGAATAACGGAATTATTCGTTTTGTTTCAAATAATTTGCACAAAAGTGTAGATAGATAGATAGATAGATAGATAGATAGATAGATAGATAAGAACAGACTGAGATAGATAGATAGATAGATAGATAGATAAGAACAGACTGAGATAGATAGATAGATAGATAAGAACAGACTGAGATAGATAGATAGATAGATAGATAGATAGATAGATAGATAGATAGATAGATAAGAACAGACTGAGATAGATAGATAGATAGATAGATAAGAACAGACTGAGATAGATAGATAGATAGATAGATAGATAGATAGATAGATAAGAACAGACTGAGATAGATAGATAGATAGATAGATAGATAAGAACAGACTGAGATAGATAGATAGATAGATAAGAACAGACTGAGATAGATAGATAGATAGATAGATAAGAACAGACTGAGATAGATAGATAGATAGATAGATAGATAGATAGATACATAAGAACAGACTGAGATAGATAGATAGATAGATAGATAAGAACAGACTGAGATAGATAGATAGATAGATAGATAGATAGATAGATAGATTGATAGATAGATAGATAGATAAGAACAGACTGAGATCGATAGATAGATAGATAAGAACAGACTGAGATAGATAGATAGATAAGAACAGACTGAGATAGATAGATAGATAGATAGATAGATAGATAGATAGATAGATAGATAGATAGATATGGACAGGCTGAGATAGATAGACTGGCACAAGTTTGCACAAAGGTATACATGCAAATAAATTAGACCACAACGTTGATCTAAATCAGTTATACGCAACTTCGTTTTACCCATTTACTGTTGAGTGCTTTTTGGAGAACCCACTTAACCATTCGATGAAAAAAAGTTTATTCTATTTTTTATTAATAGATAAGTTTAGGAATTGTATTATAGAAATTATAATACATATAGAACGAGGATGGCATTTAAAAAAACAGAGTCCTGTGTAAAAGTGGTTTGTTTTTCGAAAGTTCTGCGATGGCTGATACGCGAGACGACAATCTTTGCGATGTCAGGTTCAGTTATTATGTAGAAGGTATCAGTTGATCTCGCTGTTTATCTGGACCTGTTTAGTAAAACTATCAGTCTTTTCATAGTGACCTTTCCAAGACGCAGACCAGAGAGATGGTATATGGAAACCGTGCCCAGCCCAAAATATATGTCCCACTCCTCTCGGCCGTATCGCCAAGATTCAAATAAATACAGAGGATTACATTTCTATAATACAATTCCTAAAACGTATATGCGTTATTTTGGAGTAAAACTAATTTATTGGCAATAAACTTGTATTTGACAATTAAATTCTATGGAAATTCTATATCCAGTAATAAAATAACTCATTATAAACCATTTTAAAATGGACCGCTGTTTTGAGCACCGTAATGTTACCTGTACCCGAATGATTCATATGGACCCCGGTTGATAACCACTAATCTAAAACATACTACGCTTATTAAAAGAGAAATTTGCTTACTTAGACGGAAAATTCTGGAGAATAATGCTATCGAATCTTAACGTAATATATATCTGCGAATGGGTTTTTTTTCATTTATCTCAATTCCTGAAAGAATTATTCCTATTGGGATTCAAAATGCATAGCTATAAAAATGTAAAAAAAAGACGGAAAACGGTTATTCTAACCTCGAGTTATATATATATATATACACACACACACACACATATATATATATATATATATATATATATATATATATATGAAAAATGGCGTCGTTAATTTAATTGCCATTTTATATATAATTATCCAAATGAATGGCAATTTTTAACGTCCAGTTTAATAAATCCGGCACAAAGTATGACGATTCTTGACTGATTGCCAATCAAGGCTATACGTGCTAGTCCGTTCTATTACTTATACATATGTATGCCACCTGTAGAGAATAAACTGCTTTTCACTGAGGTATTCTCAAGTAAGTGAATGTGAAAACCTCGAGAGGAATTGGAACTCTGCTACCCGATTTCTCATTCCGAACCGTTATCCATTTTATATTTAAATATTTGATTATATATATATATATATATATATATATATATATATATATATATATATATATATATATATTATAATGCTTCGTCCTCTATTACTGCATTATACAGCCTTATACTGCTGTCCAATGAACATTGGTTGGGGAGCTATGCACGTACGCGCACACAAATACACATGCAGCCACATATTTTAATATATATATATATATATATATGTGTTTGTGTGTGTGTGTGTTTTAAAGTTATGAATATATATATATATATATATATATATATATATATATATATATATATATATATATATATATATATATATAAATATATATATATATATATACGTGTATATACGTGTATGTGAGTTTGTGTGTGTCTGTGCATGTGTGTGTTGTGTGGAGAGGAACATTCTTCATCAGTTGTTAGTAATTTCACTGTTTAAAAAATTAAACACTCCGATAAAATGTATCCACTAAAGGCAACGTCTACATATATATATATATATATATATATATATATATATATATATATATATATATATATATGCGTTTGTGTAAGTAAATCAAGTCGGCTGCTTGACACGCAATTATTAGTTGAAACATGATGTGAATTCACAGTTTATAATCTTAGATTTCCTTAATAAATATTCACTACTGGATATATATATATATATATATATATATATATATATGTGTGTGTGTGTGTGCGCCCGCGCGCGTGTGTGTCTGTGTGTGCGTGTGCGTGTGTTTGTGTGTGTGTGTGTATAATACATGAATTTATCCCATACTCTATTAATTTAGATATCAAGCGTATATAAAAATGATCAACAAAATCATTTACCTATTTTTGTTTATTAGACATTAAATTATGTCGCTTAATGCCTTCCATAATTTACAAAAATCTTTCATTTAACCATATGAATATTTAGGAAAATTTTTGTTAGGTTTTCAAATTTAAAAAAATTTGAAAACCTAACAAAAATTTTACTTTTCTTTATTTAATTTTGGCAAATAGATTTCATCAGAGGACGAAACGAGTCAGCTAAGATATTTTTTCTTTTCTCGTTAGTCATATATATATATATATATATATATATATATATATATATATATATATATATATATATATATTAGGTTGGTGCAAAAATATTGTCGTTTTTTGACGTTAAAAATACGTCATAATACGACAATATTTTTGCACCAACCTAATATATATATATATATATATATATATATATATATATATATAGTGTGTGTGTATTTAGACAGCATCTTTTCATTCATACACGTTTCATTAAATAATATAGACAAGTGTTGTCTATTTATTTTATGTAAATTTATTTCGTAACTTCTAAGTTTAATAACATTATCGTTGAAAGAAGAAAGAAATTCACAATATTGATCCATATTTTTTTAATACAATCTAAGCTTCGGCTTACTTAAGCCATAATCAAGGATGTCAATTACAACATATTAAACAATATACGGACAAAAACAGTGATGATAGTCTGTCAATGTTTACACAGAAGATTTCTAAGCAACGATAAACACGCGCATATAAGACGCTAGAAGCGAAAATCGCACCGCATCTCATGACGTCACACATGACCACACGAGAATGAATTGTAGAAGCATGAATCGAAAGCCGTTGGTATAAACCAATGGCTTCTGTTACAAATTATAGACATTTAAGAATATTTGTAGAGATGCCATAATAGATTTTGTTTAGGTTGAGTTTCAACTGTTTGATGTATAATGCTTCGAGGATTTTTAGTTTTTGTCTATTGTTTTCATGTCGAAGTATAATTGTGTTTTCGACAAGTATTTTACGGAATTGTGTGTGCGGGCAGGCATGCCTAAAAATGTTAGAGTTTTTATTCATTGATAATGGTTTAAGTAAGCCGAAAGCTTAGATTGTATTAAAAAAATATGGATCACTACTGTGAATTTCTTTCTTCTTTCAACGATAATGTTATTAAACTTATCAGAAGTAACGAAAAAATTTCCTTAAAATAAATAGACAACACTTGTCTATATTATTTAATGAAACGTGTATGAATATATATATATATATATATATATATATAGGTATGTATCTATATACAGCGGTGGACATAAGTATAAGACACTCCATGAAATTGTTAATAATTTTCTTATTACAGCATAAATTCCTCTGAAAACTTGTGTGTGGTACCTAGATCCAGTGGGTACTAGTAAACATATTCGATTTTAAAAGAACTTTCCACACCAAGAAAGTTATTAACAAAACTTTGTTTTCCAGGATGGAAATAATTATAAGACAAATTTGAAAATTTGCATATCTCGTTTATTTCAGAATGCCAAAAGAAGAATAAGTGCATATGCAGATTAAAAAAAAGTCTCTTATCATGATTTTAAACTCGTGGATCCTATTTAAACATTTCATCAGTGTAACCCGGATATAAGAGAGATCCGCATATAAGAGAAATCCGGATATAAGAGAGATTTTCTCTGATCCCAAATTAGAGCCATACTTACCTAAACAAAATAGACCAAACCCGGATATAAGAGAAACCCGGACATAAGTGACTTCTTCTCCTGTCCCGACAACTCTCTTATATCCGGGTTATACTGTAACTGAATTCAGTCACAGTAAATTGACTAGGAACTCCCCACCTTAATGAAAATGAAAAATTTCTGGCTATTAACTGGAAGGAAAATCTTTAAGTTTCATTGTAAGAGAAATGTTAAGGTTCATGGCATTCATAGCATTCTCCTGTAGTACCACATTTCTGTTGCTTTAAGTTTCTTTTTCATCGTTGAGGAAATTGTCCAGCATTCATTGCCATACAAAACAGATACCACATAATAGTCTTTTACTCTTTTACTTATTTCTTATAACAATAATTTATCTGTCTACTAATACTCTATTTTTGGTTGATTATGATGTGGTTGATCTGGTTCCCGGTCTCCCCTTCACCTCGACACGCTTTCTACACTCTGGGGCCAATCTGGAGATCATCTGCTGTCTCACTTTACAACAAAATAAGGATCTTCAGCACTAACGTTAAGTCGGTCCTGTTCTACGGCTCAGGAAACAAAACCAACACCCACAAAATTCAGACATTTATCAACCAATGTCTCAGGAACATCCTCAATATCAGGTGGCCGAAAGTCGTCTCCAATGACCAACTGTGGGACAGGACCAGACAAGCCCGAATCGAGATTGACATTGAGAAATATTTGTTAATGTCATAGATATTAGGTTGGTGCAAAAAAAATAATGACGTAATAATGTCGTTTTTTGACGTTAAAAAATACGTCAAAAAACGACATTATTACGTCATTATTTTTGCACCAACCTAATAGAATCTACAAAAAAATATTTCTTGATATCAATAAACATGCGAAAGATGTAGGCAATTAATTAAGTGACAGAATCTCACTTTCGTATGTGTAAGAAACGATCGAACGAACACAACAGAAATGGCGATTAATTATCCACACACTCCTCTACCAGGCAGGACCTTGACGTGAATATACAAGTGAAGCGAAAAGTGGGTCGACCAAAACATACTTGGCGCAAAAATGAATTCAGCCGGTATGACATGGGCCGAGCTGAAGAGGATCGCCCGGAACATCGTCCATTGGAGAGGTGTTGTTGCGACTGTATGTTCCCGAAGGAATCAAGAAACATATTCAACAAATATTTTGCTTTTGGAATGCATCTTTGACCATCCCAAGACCTCTTCGAATTTCAGTGTTACACTTTCCATCGTCTGTTAGAACACTTCCCAGATATTTAAATTTCTGTACTTGTTTGATATTAGTCTCAGTGATTTCTAATTTAAATTTTGGGCCCATCCATGCTGATCACCATGCATTCTGGCTTTTTTATAGTTTATACTTACTCTTTTCTTCTCGCTTTCCTTCAAATACACCGACTATACTCAAGCTATGTGAGTTAGCGACAGAATAACACGAGGCCTACCAGTAACACATAAACTGGAGAACATCTAAAACCAAACGTTTGAAAATGTTACCTGATGATTAAATAAAAAGTTATATTTCTTTCAGAAAATATAATTTCTATTCCGTCTTTTTCGATAATTGAGATATTCAGTTATTCGTAACTTTGAATTAACTGAACATATTTTTCCAACTCCCGTTCGTATCATCGAGGAAATACAGTCCTACTTATCGAGACGTTCAGGTCTATTTATGTATTGTTTTCAGTGAAAAGTCTTGTTGCATTTTCATTTTAAAATCGTCTCGCGCAAATTTAGAACATTGGTGGACCTGTTGATTACCAAAAACATTCCACAAGCGAACATTGCTGACACACGTAAAACTTTTAAAATGTCACCTCGAAGGCTATACGTGTCTTACTGGGGAAAGATTACGTGTTACCTCTTAAAAGAAATATCCCTAGGGAGATATCACCGCAGGCAGCACTTCTCAGAGGGAATGCTCGAATCAGTTCCTGGCGTCTTAGGTGTTCCCATAGGGAAATGCTGGCTGAGCCTGTGTAATTGTTAGTTTCATATACGCTTGGCACTCCTACTTTAAAATCGGCCTTGTGCCATATTCGATTTCAGTGGACATGAGTACATAAATACGAAATTTGAACTCGACTGTGTATCGGTATTTACACGTAAATCTGCTATAAAAGCAAAATCACAACAACAACAACAAAAAAGAAGAAAATATTACGGATGTAATGCAGACAGATTTCGCTTCCGTTTGGCTTTCGAAACGGTTTGAAACGAACAGCGTTTCAATTGACAGCGCGACGGGCGCACATACACAAACGCGCGCGAAAAATACCTGCCTTCACAGATGAGGATAAATAAATACATACAAAATAAACAAAGGGATAAGTAAACACATTTGCTATTTAAGTAATTCTGCAATTGGGACGGTTATATATTCAACATGAGAAATCTAGCAGTGTTTATATATACTCTTGTCCTATGTAAGAATGCCATATTTTTTTAAAAACCATTAAACAAATAAAAAAAATAAATAAAAAATGTGCTAACACGATTTGCTCGCAGAAATTAAGCAATTTTGAGTTTGCATGGGTTATGATTTTTGCATAAGTAATCTAGGAATTGTATGTCTACAATTAAATATATTCTTGATGTAAGGAATGTTTGTTTTTGTTTTTTTTTTAAATCATTTAAACGAAAAAAATGAAGAAATCGAAAGCGACAAGAACAGTCGCATAGAAAAGATAATATATATTAGGTTGGTGCAAAAATAATGTCGTTTTCTCAAATATGTTACTATGTGAGAAAACGACATTATTTTTGCACCAACCTAATAAATAAACTTGCATATCTTTTTAACTATTTAACAAGGCAATAAAGCCTTTAAGACGCAAGAGGATAGTATATTTGTTTTGTTTAGACATATCAATTTCTATGAAACCATTAATTGCCGAAATCTAAATAGTTTAGGGCGTATCAACATCTATGGATTAGTTAATTCCGAAATCAAAATAGTTTAGGCGTATCAATCTCTCTGGATTATTTAATCCCAAATATAAATAGTTTAGGCGTATCAACATCTATGCATCATTTAATGCCGACATATAAATAGTTTGTGGGTATCAAACACTATGGATTAGTTAATGCCGAAATCTAAATATTTTACGCGTATCAACCTCTATGAAACAAGAACAATCTACTCCGGTGGATGAAATAAAGGCTTCAGTTCGAAATTCCTAACAACTGAAAATGGCTGGAGAGTACAACGGCCGAAATATCGGGAACATGGGTATAAAAATGTGGACAACAGTCCGAACAATGTAAATAAATCTTTTGTCATATGGAAGTTTGAATTTTGCTCTTAAAATCAAAGTAAAACTATCCAAAGAAATTTAATCCAACCTGTGTCCGCTCTGTACTATAGAGAAAAAAAGATTTAGGTAGCTCTCTTCCTTGAGAGTCACTCGTGCATTAGTATTAGAGAAAAAAAAAAGCAATAAAAAATATAAGAAGGATTTGACACGATCCTTCGCTATAAATATGGTGACCATTAATTGCTCTGATTCAAAACAATAGGATTGTTCGTTAAATTAAATTTACCCGTTCGTACTGAACAGCTCGTTCACAAATGGCACCTGATTTTACGTCTGTTTATGCATTCTTCTAGGCGTATGGTAGCTACCTACCAGTCGACATGTTTTTTTCCCTAATCGTAGCTTACTACAGGGCATCCAATGAGAATCGATCTCACTACTCAGTAATTTATACAGCGAGACAAGCTCGCTTACCATTATACCACATCAAAGTGGTGCACGTCGAGCTGGTGTAATGGCTAGCAAGCTTGTCTCGCTAGAACAATTACGACTGAGTAGTGGGTTCGATCCTCACTAGGTTCACCCTCATTTCGACCTTGTACCACATCTAAGCTACGCTTGGAAAATCACTATACCACGTCAAAGTGATCCTTAATCCTTAAATGATTTCCTAAGCATAGCTTAGATGTGGCACAAGGTCGAAAGTGTCGAGTAGGGGATCGAACTCACTATTCAATCGTAGTTGATCTCACGAGACAAGCTTGTTAACCATTACTCCACTAGCTATTAGTCGACATGATGTGGTGATATTTTTTTTTCTCAATTTATAAAGGGACTAATAAACACAATCTAGACAATTCACCCCTAAGCCTTTCTTAAATCTCGGCAAAGATTTTATTATCCGCCAGGCATCTATGTGAACCACTTTGAGAAGTCCTGTACCAGACAAAACTAATCTTAATAAATAATTATCGGCATGTTATTTCCAGACACAAGGAAGAATGGTTCCTCTTTGCAAGGATTGCAATTTACCAGATTTTCTACAGTATCTCGATTCTGGGTGCTGCTCTTATTTTCACATCACAGACATGCTGTGGATTGAAATGGAAAAACCAATATCTCTTCCGGATTGCTTACCGTTTTTCGCTGAATGTGGTGTTTGAGTTGAAAGGATCACTTCCGTTTCTTCACCTCCCCTAACCACAGCACAAACAGCCTTTGGTTTCAACTTCCGGTCCTTTTCGTCCCTCCCGATGTCTCTGTTCAGTTGGGCGTTAACCGGTCTAATCTGTTTCTGATCGAATACCTACATTTTTTTTTTGCTATTGCATAAAACAGTATTTAAATTTCAGTTTTGCAAGGATTTAACTTTTTTTTTCTTTTATTTTTATTGGTTTGTTTCAGTTACCCCCTTTTAAGGTCATATCAGTTCTCGTTACGCGAATTTATTAAGAAATACAGGATGAAACTCCAATTAAATAGTAGAAATATAGAAATAAGTCTAGTTTACACTAGAGACAAAAAAACCTAGATATACAAGAGTCAGAAAAAGTAGATATAGGTCTAGTTTATCCTGGAACAAGAAAGTCAGACATACACTCTTGTACAAATTAATTGAAACAACCACTTTAGTCTTTTTTTTCTTTCACCATACGGTCAGCATTAGACTCACTGGAGTGACAAGGTGTAATCGATATCTGTTTTTTTTATTTCCTCAGATTAGGTCATTTGCAGTGCTGTGTAATAATGTGAATTTATTTGCGGTTTGTGTGAGGAAATTTGTTTGACCTTTTAAGTCATCCGTGACTCTATCAGGTTTTTTAGCACGCCCAGATACTATTGTCTCGACCTTTGATTAGTTGTCCTACGGACATTGTCTTCGATCGACGTTACTCCAAGGAAGCGTACGAAAACTGTAACGCTGCACGAACACACTGGCAACCCTTACCAGTGAGCAAATAACAGTACTATAGACTGGCCTGGAAAATCTCCAATCGAGAATCTGTGATCAATCTGCAAGGAACGACTTCGTGGAATGGACATCCGAAGTACTAACATGTACACTAGACCATGATTCAATGGAAAAATACAAAAAATTAAATAATAACTGAATTATTTGTTTTGTCTCATTTAATTGGCACAAGATTGTATGTCCGGTTTAAAAAAACAAAACAAAAAAGACAAGTAAACATAGGTCAGAGTTTATAGTAGAATCGAAAAAAAAACATAGAACCTGTTTAGCCTGAATATATATATATATACGGTTGGCAACATACAACAGAGACAAAAAAAACGGTAGCCGTAGGCATGGTATACACCAGAGGCAAAAAGATAGAGATAGGCCGTTTATTTTGTGGACAAAGGCTAGATGTATATCTGGTCAAACGTAGAGGCAACGTAATAGTTATAAGTCCTATGTACACGAGATAAAAAATCTAGGAATAGGTTCCAAAAGACACACATTTGTCCAGTTTGCCTGAGAAACTAAGGGTAGATATAGGCCCCGATTTACACTATAGTCGTAAGAGCAGATATAGGTCCGCATTACACTAGAGCAGCGTTTCTCAACCGAGGTTCTCCGGAAACCTAAGGTTCCACAAAAGTTACCCAAGGGTTCCACGAGATAAGCTAACGCGCTTTTGACTTTTTTTAATTTCATATTCGTAATATTATTATATTCAGAAAATATAATCTTGGTTATTGCAATATTGCAATATTGCAAAATAGACATCATCCTATCTAACCTATTTTGTTATTTAAAAATATAAAAACCATTGGGAATATATTTAGTGATGTCTGTACGGCCGCATTGTGAAACCATCTTCACTAGTCAGTGGCCACACAGTGAAGGTGACCTGTACTTAAAGTTACTTATTTCTTTGTTTTTGCTGTATTTTTACAGAAAACGAGAAAGATATGCTATATAATTTTATTTTTGCACGGGGGTTCCTTGGGACATGTAACTTATTTTAAGGGTTACGCAAGGGTAAAATGGTTGGGAGACGCTGGTCTAGAGGGGGGAAAAAGGTAAACAGTGTTCAGGTTTCTCTTAGAGACAAAAGGGTAGAGATAGGTCCTGTTTATACTGGATACAAAAAGATAGACATATGTCAGGTTTGTAGACAAAAACGGACATATATGCCCTATCAATCCTAGAAGCAAAAAGCTAAAAATAAGTCCGATTTACACGGAGCCAAAAGCGTAGATATAGGATCGCTTTACTCTAGAAAGAAAAAGGTAGACTCAAGTCAGGTTTACCCCAGAGGAAAAAGTAGATGCAGGTCGTTTTACCCAAGAGATAAAAAGGCAGGTATAAATGTTTATACTAAAGACAAATATTATGGTTAATACCAGAGACATTATAATATGTCCGAGTTACACGAGTCAAAAAGGAGTAGCCTAAGCCTAACTTAAACAACAACAACAAAAAAACTGTTGTTTTCTTGTTAGTCAACTCATAATGAAAATCACATGGTTTAATAATAAACGCTAAATGCCATGATATTAAGTTATTTCTTTAAAGTTGATCTCCAAAAAGTATTTATCATCTTTTCAGGTGTTACTGTAGACATTATGGTGTGCCTCTTACCGTCTTTGTGTAAAAAGTTAGTACTGTCTGCGAGAGGATCCTCCAGTCACTAGTTAATTAGCAGCACCTCCAAAAGTTTCGATGAACAGAGCCTGGGAGTTGATACTCATCTGATTGAGCTATAACGGCCCAATAGGGAGAAAACTGGCTTTTATCTTTCAATACATACAAATACAAGCCAATGATTTTTCCTCATCACTGAAGTGAATATGAATTCACACCAGTCATAATGAATTATGGAAGAGACTCTGTTTCAGCCTCTATTGGGACTCATGGGCGATTCATCGTTAAAGGTGCTGCAAATTTGTTTGGATCCTTATACCGTCCCTATAAGTACCTTACTCCACTAGCAATACTATCTCTTTACAAGTGTCAGGTGAGACTAAAAATGCGGTACTGTGTTCAGATCTAGGCTGCAGCTAGCTAATCCACACTTTCCAGTTTTAACAAAATGTGAAAGATAAGGCTAATAATTATCCTTAAAACCCTTTTTTCCTTTAGGATAACAATGATTTTATTTTACAATTTTTACTATTTAATCCCTAAGTGGGGGGAAGGAGATGGATTCATAATTTTATCATGGGTATTTGCGCATGTAACGAATATATCTTGATACAAAAATATAAAAATCAAATATTCTCATTTGGTTATAAAAAAAAAAAAAACTTTTACTTACTGCTACCTTCCTTAACTTACAATATAACCAACACTATCGTGATATAGCAATGTAACTAAGCCCCCCCCCCCAAAAAAGAACTATCAAGAGGCATACCCCAGAAAAGAAAGGAACCCTAAAATTACGACATAATCAACCAGTCAAGAGACACCATTTAGAATTGTTAACTGGAAGCGCCACAATAAAAGGAGGATATATCGGACTGCAAATTTTTAACTATATTTTTCTTACCTGGTCAGTCGGTCAAAGGCTGATTTTAACTCCGCGAGAGCAGATCCGATTTTACAAGTTAGCGTAATGGACTAATGTTTAGTATTAACTTTTCGGGTGGTGAATAAAACCAACTTCATCTTGAATCTACATAGAGAGACGTGATATTTAAGACCCGCTAGTGATTTACCAAGGAGGCCACATATGGAGCAAGTGTGAGGATTGTGAGATGAGATCACTGTTAGATTGGCTGACCTTTTAGATCTTGCTCTCACTTCTTGAAGATGATTCAGACAAGCAGATTGAAAATTGCTGAGTCCACTAAAACTCATTCTACTCCATTCTACTCGCTCTAAGGCTAAGCGCTCAAGGGTGTTATGTGGTATATTGACTGCTGACAATTTGCTTTATATATATATATATATATATATATATATATATATATATATATATATATATATATATTTATATATATATATGTGTGTGTGTGTGTGTATGTGTGTGTGTGTGTGTGTGTGTCTGTGTGTGTGTGTGTGTGTTAGTTTTTATCAAACATCCACTACATGTTCTCGCTGCACCGGTTAACCACCATCGATAAAGACCAGTATGCATACCAACCGCGTGTAAGCTGAACTGACGTCTGCATACATCTGTGATTGCTATCACGTGAAACGAAAACAAGGCTGAACATATTTTTTACAATAATGTTCTCTCTATACTAGTCTCAGAAGAAACTCAAAGTAGACGGTTACAGAGTAAGTAACTTTCCTACCGCTGTAAAGTTACCTCTTTGTGCCTTTTCTAGAAATACTTTCCAAGTAATTGTTCGGACGATATCTTCGCAATGGTAGCTAGTGTGTTTGAATATAAGAGTCGTACTAAACTGGCGACGAGGTCTTATCAATTTATAGTTGCGTTGGCTAGATGTAACTTAAGTTCTGTGCTAACAGTTTCGTTTCTCGCACTTCTCACTTGTGGAACTCTCTATCGGCTTACACGCTTTCCAGCCAACTGTTTTCTTCAAAAATTTTAATTCAATCTCAATCGTTTTTTTACTGTTTTCCTCATTACTCTTCTTTTGTTCTCTCTCCTTAGCAATGTTTCGGTTTGCTAATTCTTCCACAACCAGTAACACCTTGTGTTTTATTGGATTTACTATCTTACTTGGGGGTGAACTCGTGGTGAAAACTAAAACAAATAAAAGTTACATCACGTAACGACATAGATATTTTTTTCATTGTTTTATTTTTTTCAGGAACCAATTTTAAAAAGGAGTCATCAATAAGAGCACAGTCCTAAAGCGCGAATACTCACATTACTTTTCCTTAGGGTTAATCAGAATTCAATGAGCAATCAGTATAAATATCTTATAAAGTGACTTCTAATCTGTATGATTGATTTTTTTCGAAGGATTTATAGCTCTCGGTACGACGATAAACTACACCCGGCAGCAAAGACGAAAGATTGTATGTTTTCAGTAGCGTGGAACCACCTCTTAATTGCTGTTGATCCCAGATTCATCCTGACCTGGGATGGTAGCAACTATTAGGGACCCAAATCTGGACAAATAGTGAACCTCCAAGCAAAAATAAAACACTATGAAAGTATAAAAACTCATTTTTATAGTAAAAATAACAGCAATACATTTTATATTAGGTTTTCATACATGAAATGACGCACCTTATAGGAAATAAATAAAACGCTTCTGAAATTTTAAATAACTAATTTATTCATTTGAAATACACGCCATGTTGATGAATGACTGATCTCCATCGTCCCCCTAAATACTTGCTCCCATCTTTAGAAAGATTCTCATCGTTTGCTGGGATAATCAGTTCAAATGCTTCGGTTATGTCTTCGTTATTGAAGAATGTTTTATTGCGGATGAAATGATATCAGAAAGATAGCTATCAAGTGAATATGGAGAATGAGGTAAAATTTTAGGCTATGCAGATTTTGGACAGTTGATTGATAAGCGTGCGGCCATGTCTTGTCGTGCAGAAAAATTGGGCTATCCCTGTTTACAAGTCATCGATGTTTCTTTTTATCAATTTTTCGTGTATACAGTGGCATAAGAAAAGTTTTTAGGCAGGAGAAATAAACTACATTCAATTTCAAAATTTAATTAAGCAACCCCTACTCAACATAAGTAAACAGTATTTGGACTAACATAGAATAGCTCCTCCATTTTCTAGTTTCAGTGCTTGTATTCGATTTTTCATGGATTTAATCAAGTTATCAACAATCGACTGATCCATATTTCGCCAATCCTTCAGCAATGTTTCTTTAAGGGTTGCCACTGACGTGATTTTGGTTGCACGCTCACGAAGTTTTCGATCAAGATGCTCCCAAACGTGCTCTATTAGATTCATGACAGGTCTTTGGCCTACATATAGCAGTGACTTGATTTCTTGCGATTCGTTCCAGGTCTTTGCTACTTTACTCGTATGACATGGCGCTCCATCTTCTTGAGAAAGGTAGACATTCTTGTCAATCTGATTGGTTTCAAATAGTGGGAGTATTTCTTTCTCTAATATTTCACAGTATTTTGGACCATTCAACCGCTCGTCAGCTAGCATCAACTCAGATTTCCCTCAAAACAAGATAGCGCCTCACACCATTAGTCCAATCCTTCCATGTTTCACGGTCGCCTGCAGACATTCAGTGTTCCACGTCTATTTCTGGTTTCTCTAAACATTAACCTAATTAATTTGAATATTGACTGATTTTTTTTTTCATCTGACCAAATTACAGACTGCCAAAATTCATAATCTTTGCTCTCGAATTCTCTCGTCTAGTCCATACGCCTGTTCCTGTTAAGCTTTGAAATCAAGGATTCTTTCTTGCAACTCTTCTTTGATAGCCTAGCTCTTTCAGAGTCTTTCTCATCGCATATGGCGAAATTTTTATGTAGCTGGCGATATTTTTGACGCTCTGTCGACGGTTTCTGATGACTTCCATCTTCAGCGCCCTTTTCATTCGCTCAGACGAGATACTTGGCCTTCCTGAACGTTGTTTCACACGATAATGGCCGTCTTCATTAACCTTCTTGATAATATTATTAACTGTTTGATGATTAACATGGAAAAACCTAGCAATTTCTCTATTTGACTTGGAACACTAATGCCATCCTATTATTTGCCCTCGTTGAAAATCACCAATTTCCTTACTTCCGCGAACTTTCATTGCAAAATATAAGTCAACTATCGTTCATAGTTGAGAGTAGCTTGATACTAACTCGGTATTGTCTGAAAAAAAAGAAGATACGTTATTATAGATGCCAAAATTGCTGTAATTAAGGGTGGCTAAAAACTTATAACCTACTGTACACTCAATTTATCCACAATACGGCGCTGCTGTTATTATTTTCTTTTGATACAAGAATGAATAAGGAATAACCCCTTTGAAAGATCACCATATAGTAAACATTAACTTTGTAGGGTGCAGTGGAGGTTTTGGGTATTGTTTTGGTGATTCACTTGCATCTAATCTCTGGACTGTTGTCAAAGGGTATCCATTTCTCATCGCATATAATGATTCGATGCAATTTTTTCCTCAGTTTATACTCATACAATAAGGTTATTCGACATTGTTTCATTGTAATCATTTTTATTGTATAATGAAAGAAAAACTATCTGGAAAGAAAAAGAGTCAGGAATAATTCAAGAGTTTTTATATATTAAGAAGATAACTTCGTTACACGATCAACCAACCAAAACAAATGCGGCATTTCATGTGCAACAATCTAATATTAAAAATATATCAACAGTACCTATTTATAGTAAAATGAGCAGCATTACATTTTATAGCATAAATAAAAATAAAATACATTTTATAGGAAAATGAGAAACAATACACTCTATGCAATAGCGTTCAAAATATATTTAGTTGAAGACATAAAATTTTCATTTCGACATTAACACTTCCGCTGCTAACTACGGAGATCTTCGTTTTTCTTATCTGGCTCCAGCTGGCTAAGTACAGAAACCTACGTTTTTTTTTGCATACCGCTGTTATGTGTTTCCCATTGCGCCATATATCGTAAAATCACAAAGGACAATGCTTCGAAAGATATCATGTGTATACCCATTTCTGATCTGGTAAGTCATTCCCAGGTATATCCATGAAAATGGAATGCTGTAAAACACACTGGTGCCAGTTTTCTGTGTAATAAAATATGTAGGTTGAAATTTGACATTTTCTTTAAAAATTGCTGGCCGGATGGGGGCAGCACTGGGCAAATGAGTCGCAGTGAAAGTGTTACTCTGTAGAGATTGATATGCCGTTAAACAAAATCAATCAAACATGGAAAAAATCTTTCATGACATTAATATTCATTATATTTTATAATTTCTTAAAGTAATCAAACTGTATTACAAAATATAATTTTAACAAGCCTACAACATAAATAAATATTAGGTTCGTGCAAAAATAATGACGTAATAATGTCGTTTTTTGACGTTAAAAAATACATCAATAAACGACATTATTACGTCATTATTTTTGCACCAACCTAATATTTAATAAAAATAATAATAAAAGTAAATAATAAAATGATAAAAGACATAATAAAATAATACTAAATAATAAAAATAATAATAAATAGATAATAAATAAATAAATAAGCTGAGTATCATCTACCATGTATTCAGTTGCAAAAGTAAAATAATAACTGTCTTCCAAAATATAAATTTAACAATCCTACAACATAAAACACACATGGAACCGCATCTAGTAACTATGTCCACACAAAACTCTATAGGCATAAAAGCTGAGTATTACGTACCATGTATTTAATTATAAAAGGAGAATAACGTATATCGTATTTTTATTACTTCAAAGCTCATGGGAAAATTAAATTTCGGCATTAAATGACCCATGAGGAGTTGTTGTGCCGTTAAACAAACAAATCAATTAATCAATGCAAAAAATTTTAGCGCAAAACAAATTATGCTTAACAATAAGACAATTCGCTCGAATTAAAACAAAAAACAAAAAACAGCCATGGCGATTCTGGTGTTGAGCAATGCCTGCTGAAATTTTTGCCCAAATCAAATGCTATAGTGAAACCCTATTCATCAGATGTTTCCTCATTTAAACCTTATTCCAAATTAAGGAAAACTTTTGTCAAATGTACCCTCTTGTGAAAATTAATTAAAACGAACGAATAATTCCGTTATTATTTAATTTTTTCGTAATTTTTCCAATAAAACATGACCCACTGCACATATGTCCTTTTCAAAAAGTAGTTCTTTGCAGAATGACAAAGATTCTCGATTGGATTTAAATCCGAAGAGTTTCCGGGTCAGGCTATAGTACTTTGATTTGCTCACTAGAAAGGCTTGTGTTCGAGCAGACTCAATTTTCGCACGTTTGTTTGGAGTAACGTCCATTGCAGACAATGGCCGTAGGACAACTAATCGACAGTCGAGACAGTAAATGTCTGGGCGTGATAAAAATTTGATACAATCATTGGTAACGTAATATTTTTCCACGCCAAACAAATTTCATCATACAGTCCGAAAACATATTCATATTACTGCACACCATTTCAAATGGCCTCATCTGAGGAAAAAATAGCAATTTGTTAAACTCTGTCACTCCAGTGGGTCTAAAAGTGACCGTATGGTGAAAGAAAAGAGACTAAAGCGGTTGTTCCAATTACTTTGCACAAGGGTGTAGCTTTGATTAAATGTTTCTACTAATTGACAGCCGTAGAGGGATATTTTAGGTTATCTAGTAACAGTCTAAAGAAAAGTCAGTTTAATTTTCAACTGGTAATGAAGAATACTGATATTTTGCTACGTCGAAAATGATTACAGAATTGTAAAGGTACATTGGGATTGCGAAAAATGCCTTCCAAAAACTAAGCGAAATATGAAGAAATTGAAAAGTTTCGTTAGAAACAACGACAATAGTACTACAGAGCAACGAATAATAATAATCCCCTTATATGGCAATGAAAGCTGGACAATTACCTCCCAGATAAAGCGAATGCTTAAGGCAAAAGAGATGTGGATATACAGAAGGATTCTGAGAATGCCATGGACCAAACATGTGAGCAACGAGGAAGTTTTAATAAAAATAATAATGAAAAGGATATTTTTGCTTAAAAGACTGTTGACATTTCTGGGTTACATAACGAGGAAACATGGCTCGGAGAACTTGACACTCACAGTGCATACTGAAGGTAATAGGAGCAGAGGTAAACATTGTTTGCGTTGCAAAAAAACAAGAAAAGTCATGATATCCCATAACTTGAAGAGACATATTACAAAAAAGAAGACATTTCCATGAATAACTCGGAAGGAAGGAAAATAGAAACGAAAAGAACTCTTGTGCTGAGGATTAGAAATTGTTGAGGGGGTCCACCCTTTTTTTTATACAAATGGACTCACCCAGTGTATACTTATAATACTGCCAATGAATACCCGAGGAGTCGTCGAGTCCAGAGTGAGAGTAAAAGGTTGTAGATAACCGGAAGAGTGAGGGTGAGGTAACAGCCTTGTAGGAGTCACAGTGAGCGAGCACGTAGACTCAGTAAGAAGTCATACAGCGATACTTCAATACCAAAGACTGTATATATATTTTGCTACTAACCCGTATTCCTGGAACTACTAACCTGCTTTACCAGTTTGTATTATTACGTTAATACATTATTTTCATATATTCATTCCTGGCGTTTGTTATTTATTGGTACCGGATTTCAACCCGGAATTCACAACATAAATCGAGGTTAGAAATTTCTAACGAAGATAGCAGACTCGGAGAATTTGACACATACAGGACAGTCAAGAGGACAAGACGAAAACATCGAATAACATATCTAATAAGCTTCTGCAAATGGAAAGCAATGCAGAGATTGAGAGAGATATTAAGTTGGTTGGTTGATTTTGTTTAGCGTCATATCATCACATTTGTAGGTTATTTAATGCCAGAATTTAAATATATTGAACACAATTTTATGGCTTCAACTAAATATATTTCAAACGCAATTGTATGCCTTAAACTACAGATAAAATGTATTGCTGGTCATTTTGCTATAAATATGTATTAATGGTAATTTTACTATAAAAATGTATTTTTTATAATTTCTTAAGTGTTTTGACGCCTTTTGAGGGGGTTAACGATTTGCCTATAGTTGGGATCCTAACAGATGTTACCACCCCCGGTCAGGATGGATCTGGGGACAACAACAATTAAGAGGTGCTTGGGCGCTACGAAAACCTCCAATCTCCCGATTAGAGGCCTTGCTGACATGATTGGAGATAGTAAGGGGAAAAATAGTGTTTCGCATTGGAAGCTGTGGAGAGCAATGAACGCCTGTGTGTGAAGTTACACATCATATTCATGAGTAGAAAGTTTTTTTTTCAGTTTTCATTACTTGCTCTAGAATTACGGCCTTGTGCCATTCTTAAATGACTAGGAAATATTTACACATGTATCGGAACCATAAAGACTTGCTCGCGCCTTTAAAATATAAAAAATATATGCAATAATATGTATATAGCACTGAAACCACGCGTTCCCACCCTTTGAGAAAGAAAAAAAAAAGATATGCCTTTCTGTTCGTCCACATAGCTGCAGCCGTTGTCTGTCTTGTCATTTAGCAATTTTTATAGTGTCTTCCATAACTTGCATGAATTAATGTCAATGGTGGAAAAAAAGAAACACTGACGCCCTCAGCTTTCCGATTTGCACTGTAGATAAAGCAGCATTCGCTAAGAAAAACAAACTGAAGAAAAAGCCTGACTTGTGGCTGAAAGAAACAAAACAAAACAGAAACAAATAGGTCTCTAACCATTCTGAATGTCCCAAGAACAGGTTGTGTGGCCTGGACGCAACTTCGCTTTTAATCAAAGAGGACCTTTTTGCGCAAGCATTATCAGACACTCTCTTACATGAGGAATACACAGACCGAAGTTTATATATATATATATATATATATATATATATATATATATATATATATATGCGTGTGTGTGTGTGTGTGTGTGTGTGTGTGTGTGTTTTAAAGCATTTCACCCCAAGCAAGGCGGGAAGCTACTAGGACGCAAGGTGTTACAGAAAATTTAGAGCAAGATCAGATAAGAGTGATAGAAGAAAGGATGAGGAGAAGGGTAGTGGATAGATCAAGGCAACTGGAGATGTCGATTGACATTACACTTGAATAGCTGGAGATTATAGCTCTCAGGAAAACTGGAATAGGGAAGGGAGTTCCACAGGCGAGAGGTGTGAGAGATGAAGCTATTGGAGTAGAAGAGACGGCTACATTTAGGAGTTTCGACAGTGAAGGGGTGAGAGCGGGATGCCAGCCTCGTAGGGTGCTTGAACTCATGAAGTCTGGGAACCAGCGAATGTAGGTCCTCGGAGCAATTGCCATGAAGGTTTTTGTAGAACAGACAGAGAGATGCGACGGCGCATCTGTCTGTTCTATAAGGTCAGCTTCAGTTATGTGCCATGCGTGATACACACTTAGGTGATCATGTATCTTTCCATACAGATTTTTTCCTGCATTAGGTTGCTATTTCTGCGATAGACCAGATACCATCCAAGGCTATAGAGCCCGATCGGTCTTTTTATTTACCTATAGTTAGGGAGAGAAGAAGAGGATTCATACCTTCCCCAAAAGTAGTAGCACGTTAGTCGAATCCATTACATGGATTTGACTGGAATTCGAACTCGGCTCTCCGATTCCTAACTCCGAGCCGCTATCCATTACTCCACCGTGCCTCCTACTCCTCTAACCTACCGCGGAAAAAATCTGCCTTCTCAGTCATGTATCGAAAGATACATGATCGCCTAAGCGTATATCACGCATGACGCATAACAGACTGACTGACCCTTGGGAAGTGTATGAATCATCTTCTCCATCCATTTATGGGTAAATATTAGGACAGACCGGGTTCTATAGACTTGGATGGCAACTGGTAACTCCCTATTTTATGCATCAGTGGTCAGCTAGGAGTTCTGAATTAACGCATTGTAACTTTTTTTTATTTGCGTTTGGTTAAAGAAGGTCTTCTATACGAAACCAAGATTTGAAAGAACTTGAAGGGCGAATACAAGAAGATATGTCTTCCATACCACAAGTGTTCCTGGTGAAATCACTTGACGTGATTCCTGGACGGCTCAAGAAGCTGGTAGCTAAATCTGGTGCCCATATCGAATTTTAAATAAAACCTCATGCCAAGCGCGTTCAATTCATATCCATTTCTTCTAAAAATTATAGTTAATAAATGAATTATAAGTATTCTAAAATGGGAAGTTCCTTTTCAGTCACCCTGTTATATTTTTAGTCCTGATCTGGCATCTCAGCTTCAGTCGCTTTCCCACAGCCTTCAGATGACTTCCATCTGCTTTTTCTTCTTTGATATCTCGACCCCGTGAATTTAAGCGTAATACTCGATTGGCTACTATGTCTCATCGTTTCCTTGTTGAAATAGCTAGTCCTATTCTAATAATTTAATTTCTCGCACTTCTCATCTGTGGAACTCACTTCCGATTTCTAGGTTCTCTGTCATCTTACACGTTAAATACAACGTCAATCACAATTTTATGTCTTTTTGAAACCGGTTCTTTTATTGTCTTTTCTTTTCACAAGTATTCTCTTTCATTTTCAATGCCAGTAACACCTTGTCATTATATGCATTGCTTGAAAGAATGTTTACAAAAAAAGAGGGTTGGTTTCATCAGGATATCATGCCTTAGACACATCACCGCGGCTACAGCTGCAGCAAATGTGCTGCCTCTAAGCCCTTAATAGGTTACGGAACACAAATACACTTATAATTCATAGAACCTCCATCCCGAAAAAAAAAGGATTACCAATAGTCATTAATTAATATAATCGTTACTGACATCATAATACTGTTCTGTATGACGTAAATGCCTTTCTAGTTGTGCAGATAGCATAGGGGTTATATTTACGAAAAATTGGTTTGGCGTTTCCAGTTCAAATTCAGCTCGATGCCATTGCGTTGACTTTCATGTAAATCCCCTTGTGACAAGCATGAATTTATTATATTTATAGGGGTAAAAATATTTATGAGGTTAATGTTTATATTTATACCGGGGAAAAATATAAAAGTATATATTTATCGGGATTAAAATAATTATAGCGGTAAAATATGTATGAGGTTATTATTTATATTTATGGCGGTGAAAATTATATAAAAGTATACATTTATAGGGATTAAAATAGTTAGAGGGGTGAAAATATTTATAGGGGTGAAAAGACATACCTTACTAAGATCGACGAAGGATTGGAGGTTTAGGAAGCTATGATCGGCCACTCCCCGAAAGGACACGGTACATAGAAGAACAAAGGGCATTCACCGTATGATTTTCGTTCATCAAGCTGTGGGTGCCAGTGTACAATAGATTTATTGCCGTAATTTAAAAAAAAAAACAAAAAAAAAAACAATTATATGGACAAAACTTAAAATGAGGCATTGAAACAATGTTATTTTGTAGTTATTGGGGGGTGGATATTACACTTGAATTTTTGTTTCATAGAAAACAGTAGCAGCCACTATACCCACAAAATAACGACACAAAATTTAAGACTGGAATAAACAAAATCTTTTCACATCGTTAATGACAGATGTTGATTTTGTTAAGGCTTCGCAATTATTATTCTCAAGTTAAATCCAGCCCGCGTTTTTTGGTTAACCCTTTGAACCCTGAGTTCCTGAATATTTTTAACTCTTTTACCTGAGCTCCTGAGTCAAAATTCGCAAATAATTGGTTAGGTAATGTTTCCCAGTAGATATAAAAATAGTTACAAGTGTTTACCCACCGTTGAACCTTTGGCTAGGCTTTAAATCATTTTTCTCTATCACCGTTCAACCGGTGACGGTACGTTAAGTCATTTTTCCCTAGCACTGTTTAACCGGTGAACGGGCACTAAGCCATTTTTCTCTACCACTGGTAAGGCATTGGTCAGGGCTCAAAGGGATAAAGAATCGAAATGAATCTGCAAATTATTGGTATGTAATGATTCACGATAGATATAAAAATAGTTGCGAGTTACATGTAAAACAGTGCATAGGGCTCAAAGGGTTAATGTTCTTTTTTCTATTATATATATATATATATATATATATATATATATTACTTAAAAAATTTAAGGCCATCCCAGTAATTCATACTTCATGGTTGAAAAAGAGTGACGTGATTTTTTTATTAGAAATTTCATTATCGCAAAATGAAAAGAAGGATTTTATGATTAAATTTTGCTCTCGTCCAAATATCCTCCTTTAGCTTTGATGACTGGAGAACAAATATTTGGCATACGATGCAAAAGATTCTCAAAGTATAAATTTCATAATTAATTCCATTCTTTATTCAATGATTTTAAGAACGCGTTTTATTTTTTTCACTCTTCTTTTAAGTATATCCCATATGTAGGTGTCTTCAAACTTTTGAACTGTAGTATATATATATATATATATATATATATATATATATATATATATATATATATATCATTGTTTCATCTGTGAGACGGTCAAGACTACAAAAGGAAAAAAGATACTTATCGCACTAAAAAGTAGTTTATATATATATATATATATATGTTAATTAATATATATATATATATATATATATATATATATAAGACTAAGTAATAACAAGTCTTTTGTCACTGGTTGCCTTTTTTGGGGAATTTGTAGACTGCGGAGATGTAGAAACAGCTGTCTGCCTTTCTAGTAATTCCTTGTTGGAGAAAGAAAAATGAATTTATAACATTTTAAAGGCATGAACTCAACGACCATGGTGGTAATATGAGGCAAACAGAAGGGGCTCCACACCATATATGGCAATAATACTCCATGCAACAGCGAATGGTTCATTTGTAGATTTGAAGTATAAGACGGATATGCAATATAATTGGCTCTCATCTGGCATCTCGTCTGCCGTCGCTCTCTCACAGACGTGCCGTCGCCTCCTTCTGTCCTTTTCACAAATACTTTCATGGCAACTACTCCGATGAGCTGCTTTCACTGGTTCGACCTTGCTAACCGAACGCACATCTGTGGCCAAATCGGTAAAGCACGTCAAGCTAATTGACGGTTCCGTATAGAATACAGGTTCGAATCCTGTCGGTGTACGAATATTTTCTGTGAAAATTTCTCGGACATTCAGGCCGGTAAATGTTGTTTAATACTGTTTATTATAAAACAAACAATTTAATTAAATATTTGTATCTATAAAAAGAATGTATTAAACATAAAAATGTTTTAAAATAATTGTCGGACTTTGTCCATTTCATAATGTTTGTTTTCTAGAGATTTTGAAGTTAGGATATTTATCCGCTTAGGCACAGATGTCTTCTGCAGACTCCTGTCAGGAAGCCTTACTAGAAGTCGAGCATGGTCAGAAAGGAAGCAGGTGGTATAAAAGAAACCTGTGATATTAATATTCCCTTAGTCTACCTTCTTGATGATGACATAGTCAGTAAGTTGCCAGCCTTTCAATCGAAGATGCCTCCAGGATGTCTTGCGGCAGTTCGGTTGCTGAAAGTAGGTGTTGGCGATTACATGATTGAATTAT
The DNA here is from genome assembly GCA_963932145.1 of Acanthosepion lycidas. Lineage (NCBI taxonomy): Eukaryota > Metazoa > Mollusca > Cephalopoda > Sepiida > Sepiidae > Acanthosepion > Acanthosepion lycidas. The sequence continues at coordinate 61,863,478 of OZ010605.1, read as the reverse complement.
CCGCAAATAGAAAGGAGACGCAAGCCGTTGGATCTCATGCGTCCACCACTATGATGACCCAGAACAACACTAAAACCTCGTGATCGTTACCCACACGATCATTGAAGTCCTCCATTAGGGTAGATCTATCCCTATGTTGAACATGGTAGATGAAATTACGGAGGTTGTAGACTGAATCATTCTCTTGCACAGTGCTGTTCATCATGGATGCGTAGGAAGTGAGAAGAGTCGTGCTTATGTTGTGATCCAGATCAAGAGTCTGTGTCATAATATAGTCTGGTAGGGTTTTCGGAAGCAAGCTCAGTTTCCTTGCAAGATGAGATCGGATTATGATGCCAACACTTGATAGGCGGGCCTCGTTCGCGCTCTTACCAAAACAGAAAAATACATAACCACCTTCCAGTTCCTCAAGTTGTGATGAGGCAGCAAGACGGGTTTCAATGAGGGCAGCTATGGCAATACTGTATTTCTTCAGCTCAAAAGAATATAATGCTCTTTATCGTTTTGGTGAAGAGTCTCTCTCTATAAGTGTGCGTACATTCCAAGAGCCTAGTACCAATTTCCTGCATTTCTTCTTGTTCGCACTTTAAGACTAGGTAGCCAGATAGCTGTAGCGAGCTGTCAAGTTGAGATTGTAAGCAGGGTTTAGAACTCCTTTTCTCGGCCGCTGCCCGGATTGAAGAAAGCAGTGCTATAGTTAAATACACCTGCCTTGTCACCACTGAAGGACGCGAACGAAACAATTACACACAGGCTTGTGCTAGAAAGGCCATCACCATGGGCACTGCAGAACTCCAGCTGATGACTTCCAGTAATGTCATTTACCAGTCCCCGCCGCTTTAACCTTCTCTGCCAGGGAACTCGATGTAAAGAAATCTGTGTCAGAAATCACACACTATGATTATAGTGGTGAAGGCCTGTGCAGGACCATCCGCATTTTCTGGAAAATCAGATATCACGTAATCGGAGCAAAAGGTTGCGATAGAAACGGTGAAATACAGACCTCAGTTTTTATTATTCTCAGACTTGAACCACTCCGGAATAACCAACAACAACTCAGTACGGAAAGATTTTGACGCAGTGAGTATATATATATATATATATATATATATATATATATATATATATATATATATATATATATATATATATGTATGTATGTATAATTGAAAGAAAAGAGGAAAAGGGATAACAGAGAAAAAGCTAAAGAGCGAGTGTTAAGTGAAAAAAAAAACAAATAAAAGGACAAAT
>OZ010605.1:61849727-61859727 GCA_963932145.1 Acanthosepion lycidas | reverse complement strand
TATCATTGGTATCATTAGAACCAAAAATTCCCATCACAATAATAATTCTGAAGGAAACAAACATAATAAATAAACAGTTAAAACTGCACTTCACAATACACAGGGGAAACATGCAGAATTAAAAAAAAAACAAAAAAAAAAAAAACTTCTCTATGAACAAAAGAGATTCGTATACGCAACGATTTATGAAACTTTGATCTAGATCACGCTACGCTTATTAAAAGCGAAATTTACTTCGAAGGAAAATTCTCGAGAGCGCTGCAATCGAATCTTATCAAAATATAAATGTAGCACCCCTGAAAGAATTACTTCGATCCCAAGCCAACGTAGACATACATAAGTATAAACGATTAAATTCATAACTTCAAAAAGCTTGCAAATATGAATATTGACTGACGGTGCCAATGAAATTGTGCTCGGCGCAAAATAACAGAAGCTATAAAGCATATATCAATAATGAATTTCCTTCGCTCACGACTATGAGCTGCATGCGCACCTAAAACCTCTGCAGATTGTGCTATCATTGAGGAATATATATATATATATATATATATATATATATATATATATATATATATATATATATATATATAAATGGCTCAAACACTAATATTTTATAGTTATAATTTATTACATTGGAATCGTAATCACGATCCAATTCATCAGACTTGCAAATGTGTAGGTCTGGTGAATTGTATCGTGATTACGATTCCAATGTAATAAATTATAACCAGGGAATATTAGTCTCTGAGCCTTTTATATTATATTCTTGCTCTGTCTTGTACATAGAGCTCTACCTGGATTTTATCCTCTTGGGTATATATATATATATATATATATATATATATATATATATATATATATATATATGTGTGTGTGTGTGTGTGTGTGTATGTATGTGTGTGTTTGTGTATATATGTATATATATACATACACACCCGCACGCACACACACATATATATATATATATATATATATATATATATATATATATATTCTCCACTAATATTTTATGTGTATATATATATATATATATATATATATATATATATATATATATATATATATATATATATATAAATATATATATATATATATATATATATATATATATATATGTTTAATATTAGTGGTTAATATATATACATATATATATATATATATATATATATATATATATTTCCAAGAGGGTAAAATCCAGGTAGAGCTCTGTATACAAGACAGAGCATCCATAGACAGTTTCGCTGTATAACAGTTCATTAGTGTAGCTATATTGTTTCAAGCTGGGAAACCCCGACCGATTTGACATCAGTGGAGAAAATGAAACGTTTAACATATTATAAACAAGATATAAGCATTACCGGCTACCAGAGTGCTCAATTCGTAGTGTAGAGCTTTTAGCAACACCCAACAGATTCCCTTTCTTTCACAGTCCTGAACCTACGAGTGGGGAGGGCGTATATCGTCATCCACAGACAAACTGTTTCCCTGTATCACCGGTCATCAATGTGGCTAGGCATGTCATTGCTTCAAGCTGGGATTGAAAACCGACCGATATGATATCAGCCGGAGATGCTCACCGTTAGGCGGATGGAGAGAGGGAATATGTAAGATATTATATACGAGATATAAGTATTACTGGCTACTAGTGGGTTAAATTCATAATGAAGAGCTTTTAGCATTAATTTGCATAATTAACTATGAAACAGGTATATATATAAAATAAACCTTCAAAATTGTTCCTTACATTATATTGGTGAAACGTCCAGAAAATTAAAAAGTAAACGTATTTATGGGCAGAAATACTAGTATACATAAGAATTATTCATCTGCATGAATCATACACAAGTTAGTTCAACCGCACTTATTAAAAGAAAAAAATAACTTACTTGAACGGACAAATTCTTCAATGTCGTTTTCGATTCTAGCCAAAAACCTACACACCGGATTTTTTTTCAAATATCACATTTCCCCAAATAATTACTCTTTTGCCAAAGCAACATATATGACTATAAAAAATAAAAAGAAAGCTGTTAAGTTAAAAGCGTTCTGTAATATATAAATTAATTTAAAACTAATTAAAGTAATATGAATAAAATTAAATTATTAAAAAAAACAAAATCAATAACAACATTTATTTACTTTTATCTGTTAGACATTAAATTACATCACTTAGCGTCATCCATAATCTACTTTGGCTTTCAGTTAGCCTGAATATATTCAGGGGCATTCTTAAAGAATTCTGAAGATCTAACGATATTTTTACTTCTGTTCATAAAACTTTTTTTACGAAATAAAAGCCCACCAGAAGACGAAACACGTCGGATAAAATTTTATTCAATTATGCACGCACACAACAAAACATATATATATATATATATATATATATATATATATATTGGCAATATAATTGGTCATAATCTGGCGTCAAGACTTCAGTCACTTTTCCACCGACATGAGGTTGCCTCTCTGTGTATTCCCAATAAATACTTTCATGGGAATAGTTCGGATGAGCGCTTGGCTATGGCATGCCTGTAAAGGAACGGTTTTTTCATACTTTAATGCGCGCATGGCTATGACATTCTAATTTAGAGGAAAAAAAAATTCACAATGGATATTTTTTTCACATTCTAATGAACGCTCAGCACATACTAATAATCTTATAAATATAAGCAGCTATACTTGTCCGGCAAAACCTTAGGTGATTTAGCTTGTAAATGAACAAACCAATACCCAAGGGAAAAATGGGTAAAAAAAAAACGAAGAAAGAACTAAGAACATGTTCTTCCGGCGAAAATAATCGTCTAGAATCAAACTTCAGAGTCGAAAAAAGAAACCTCCGGCACGGCTAAAATAGAAATAAGTTAGCAAAGTGCTCAATACGCTAAGGAGAGCAAAGTAAGAAAACGTAAACAGCCAGACAAACCTACCTAAGTTTCACCTCCGCGGATCATCAGGGTGAAGAGCCAATTAACCCTGACGATCCATTGGTAATAATTTATTTCACGGGGTTAAACTCCATCTCTTCAAACCAAAAATTTAGTAAAATTTTTTTGTCCTGAAGAGATGTGGTCTGACGCTCTGACCCCGTGAAATAAATTATTAGAAATGGATTTCAAAGGATTTCACTTTCATTATTATTATTTGTTATTTATATATATATATATATATATATATATATATATATATATATATATATATATATTAGGTTGCAAAGGTTGGTGTATATGTTACGATGTGAGAAAGCGACGACATTATTTTTGCACCAACCTAATATATATTTGGTTGGATTGATGTGAGTTTGTGACCCTGGGTTTCACGCTTTTGCGATAGCGTGAATCCCAGGGTCACAAACTCACATCAATCCAACCAAATATGTTAGCTCTATCTCTGATATTGAGCGCTTTCTAATAAGTACCGCGCATATAATATATAAATAATTATACACATATATATATATTCATTTATATTTATATACACACACTTTTCACACACACACACACACACACACACACACACACACACACACACACATATATATATATATATATATATATATATATATATATATATATATATATATATATATATATTATCGTTTATTATTTAGAAATCAGCGTTCATATGTATTCCCTGTGCCACTCTAGATAAAATCTGATGAAAGCAATCACCTTTAGAATCAGGTAATTAGGAAGTAGGTACCCCCTGATTATGAGGATTTCTTTTTAAGTAAATGAATTATTGGGAGAACAGATACAATCCTTGATTCTGTACTCTCCAGTTAAATACACTGTCCTTCGAGTTTTCTTAAAGAGAATGACCAAACCACCAGCACCATGATGACCAGGGCTCTTACCAGTTTCAGGGATAAAGTTGTTGGGAGGTATAAAGCAGGTTCAGGTTATAATTAATTATAACATGATTTGAACATCTCACGGTGTATTTTTAAATCCGTCATCCAAAAATTGAAAAGATATGACACTGCCGCAAAACTTACCAAGACAGTTTCGTCTACCTAAATTTACAGGCGAAGTATGGAATGCATTAATCAGAAATGCAACTGAAGGAGCTCTACTAACGCCGGAGGAGCTACAGGGACGCACATCTTAGGTGAGCGAATCTGTACACATGACAACTATTAATCAAGCGTTCAACATATCTGGCATTTATGGAAAAGTTGTAAGAAGAAAAGCATTGTTGAAAAAAAAGAAAACCTGTTTTCAGTATATCGCAAGCCATCTGGTAAATTAACCAAACATGTAGAAAATAGTGCTCTGGTCAGATGGGACCATGTGGGAAATACAGAAAACATGTGGAAGAAGATGTTCTACTCAGATTAAATCATGTGGGAGACACACTAAACATGTGGATGAAGATGCTCTAGTCAGATGAGACCATGTTAATACACAGCAATCCTAGGGAAAGTGCTCTACTGAGATGAAATTATGTGAGAGACAGAGGAAACGTGTAGAAGTGATACCACGTGTGAGACGCCTGAAACATGTGGAAGACGATGTTCTAGTCTGAGAAGTCCATGTGGGTGTAACAGCAAACCTGTGGAAGAATGCGATCTAGTCAGATGAGACCATGTAGGAGATGCAGCAATCATGTAGAAGAAAGTGCTCTAGTCAGATGAGACCATGTAGGAGACGCAGCAATCATGTAGAAGAAAGTGCTCTAGTCAGATGAGACCATGTAGGAGACGCAGCAATCATGTAGAAGAAAGTGCTCTAGTCAGATGAGACCATGTAGGAGACGCAGCAATCATGTAGAAGAAAGTGCTCTAGTCAGACGCCAAACATGCGAAAGATGTTCCATACAGATGAGATCATGTGGGAGATACAGCAAAGTGTGGTTGGTTCTGCACAAAACCATTACCCCTATAGTCAACTCCTATGTGCAATGGTCTGGCTGTCGGTTCCTAGGAACTGAGTTGCTTGACACTCATACGTCGAAAAACGAAGAGAGAGTCCAAAAAAATGAAAAAGAAAGACAGACAAGAAAGAAAGAAAAAATGTGGTAGATCTTCTTATGGCATTTCAGAAGAAATATTTGGAACAGTTTTGTTAAATCTTGCACCACAGCCCTTCATCCAATAAGATTTCTTCCTCTCCCTTCGTGTTCTTTATTACCTCCCACTATCAAAAAAAATTTTTTTTTTAATCAGTTTATTTCCTGTATTTAGTGCATTTAGACCAGTCTGAAGATGCAGTGTAAACCATCTGCTCAGATAAATTTAAGTTTATAACTGGAAAATTCAAATGTAAGGGTTTTCTTTGAAATTTTTCTTAATTATATTGCTCTGTAGGAATTGTTATTATTCTCATACATTGAGCTCTCTACTAGGAACTTTACATGGATATTCATTTCTTAGAAACTCTTCAGGATTATCCACATAACCAAAGGATTATATATATATACATATATATATATATGTATATATATATATATACATATATATATATATATATATATATATATATATATATATATATATATATATATATATAATTTATATATACATACAGCATGGCCCGGCGTTGCCCGTGCTTGATTCAAAAATCGTACGACTCATACAGCAATCGCTATCACTTGACTTAAAATATTTTTGCCCTTCTTTGCCTTTAAAGGAGTGCCCTTTGCCGTGCTGATGTTGCGAAATGCCTTACTTCTTGCCTATCTCACACTGCGAATTTTTTCTAAGCTCTATACTAAACATTAAATCTGTTACGAAAAAAGAACTAAACAAAATGAACACAAAACGATCAGCTTTAAAAAAAGGACTCGTAACTGCAAAAACCGAATGAAAAAGAATGTTAACAGCAAATACTTTTTCACACCCGACCAAGTTCTGCGGAATCAAAATCAACGTTGAGTTTAAGCAAGCGAATGAGCCATTTGGAGTAAAGTGCGATGCAGATTTAAATTTTTCCTACTTGTGACAAATGCAGCTATCGTTTTTTTTTTTGCATGCTAGCAATGCAGTTAACATTCGTATCAGTCAGCTGTTGGTTCTCACGCTGGCCAATAGAATCTTCCTGCCTATTTGTGGTAGCCAGCTATAGGCTCTCTCTCTGGGCAGTAGAAAATGGCCGAAAACTACATGAAAACTGCCGTAGATTCATGAAAAAATCGATTATTTCCACTATCGATGGAAGTTGGGAAATGCAAAGTCAGTCTAGGCCTTTCCGCTAACTTGGAGCATGTGCATGTAAATTTTGGTGCAAATCCGTCGAAAAATTTCATCATACACCCTGAAAATAGATTCATATTTCTGCACACCACTGCAAATGACCTCATCTGTGGAAAAAATAGAAATTGATTTCACCCTGTCACTCCCGTGGTTCTAAGGAAAGAGTTGTTTTTGCAATGATTCTAGGATTTGTGTGTGCGTGTGTGTCTGCCTGTATGTATGTGTGTGCGCACGAACGCGTGTGTGTGCGTGTGTGCGTAGGAAGTCGTCACGTTTAGTTTTGTGTGTCCTTTATGTTTTCCAATACGGTATATCGTGCGCTAAACCACAGCCCGAAGAATTTTATCATTACAAGAAAATTACTATCATCCACGGAACACACAAGAAGAGGCATCCGCCTCTAGCTGGGCAATCGCTGCCAAATTTTGGCGAGATTAAACGATGAATCTCAAAGAAATTTAGAAAACAGAAATATTTAATGCTGGTCCCTGTCAAGAGTGGCAGTATATTTTATTTTATGCATATATTTTTTTATTCTATCTTTAAAAACTGACACTTTAAAAGGTTATATTTTATTTTATTGTTTACCCAATACACAGCCCGAGAGACACTAGAGTTACAGGATTATGAATAAGATTTTTTAAGCATTTCACTGTAAGCAAAGCCAGAGTGACATTAGTACGCAAGGATGTTCCAGAGTGTGAGAGTAAAGAGGGATGTTTGAGGAAAGTATGAAGAGAAGGCCTGGGGTCAAGGTCAAGGCATCAGAAGATGTCGATTGACATTACATTTGAATTTTTGGAGATTATATCCATAAGGAAAGCAGGTAAGAGGAAGGTAGTTCAGCTGTCGGGAAGTGCGAGATAAAAAGCTATTGGAGTAGAAGAGGCGGTTACATTTGATCTCTTTCGAAAGTAAAGGGGTGGGACGGAGATGATAAACTAGTAGTAGGCTTAAATTCATGCAGTTGGGGTACCAGTGAAAATAGCTCGTTAGAGCAGTTGCCATGAAAATATTTGTAGAAAAGACAGAGGGAAGCCACATCACGTCTGTGAAAAAGCGACTGGACTCGAGATGCCGTGTCAGGACCGATCACACTGCATATCCTGCTTTGGATTTTGCCCAGAACCCCGAGGTGAGCAACGGGCGCACCAGACCATACATGGCAACAGTGATCAATGCAAGGACAAATGGTTTGTTATAAAGGCATAAATGAAGGTATAATTAAGTGCATATTATGAGGATACGTAGGATAGATAACCCTACACAAGGTTAAAAATGTAATCAGGGAAATAGATTCTCAGGAGTATATTCCACAAAGTAACAGTTCTGAAGAATTTACCTGTCTAAGTGGAACTTCCTCCTTACCAATGGAATAAAAAAGGAATGAGTGGGGATTGAACCCGTATACGTGACATGACGGGTGCGAGCTGAGAAGGTCTGAAATAGTGGAACTTAGGAATATAGCTCGTTTGGACATTCACTATGAATATAGCGTCTATGGAGAAAAAAAAAAGGTTGCAGGGTAAAAAATAATTCACCACCCTCAAGACAACGTAAAAGATTTTGAACTCTGTCAAGGCTGAAAAAGGAGCTCCAGCCCAGATATGAGAGCGATATTCTATTTTTTGGTCTAATGTGTAGATAGCGAATGGCAGTAGGGGGTCAGCTTTTGGAGTAGTACATAGAATCACTCATTTACCCAAAGACTTTAGCGATAATAAAAGGTTAAAATTGAGATTGTTAAAATCTTGTAACGGCATTCACACGGGGTGGGTTGAGCCTGCTCCAATATTGGAGTTTCATGGGAATTTGGAATTCACAAGCGGTCCCCAAACCCGCATGTATAGGCTTCAGGAAACCGACAGCAAGACAACAGCACATGAGATTTGATTATAGTGGTGAAGGTTTCGTGCAGGATCATGCACACTTTTTGAAGGGCCGATTACAGAGACGTGCTGCACTACGTACCACAAACGACCCTCCGTAGGTTTTAAATTCTGAGTTGTCCTTCTCCTAGACCAGTTGCCATCCAAGGCTATAGAACCCAGTCTGTCCTGCTATTTATCCATAGCTGGAGGGAGAAAAAGAGGATTCACACCTTTCCCAAGGGTATTAGCACGTAAGTGAATGTAATGGATTCGACTGGAATTCGAACTCCGATTCCTCAATCCAAGCCGCTATCCATTACTCCAACGTGCCTCCTCACTGGAATTCGAACTCGGCTCTCCGATTCCTCAAATGGATAGCGGCTTGGGTTGTTAAAAGGGCGTAAATAGAGACAGAAAGAAGTTAATATCATGATTTTATTTGTTTTATTTTTTTAACTTTACATCAATCCTCATGGGTGATTTAATACCGAAATTTAATTTTATTGGGAGCTTTAAAGTAATAAAATATGATAAATGTTATTCTGCTTCCACATTTGAATACATGGTAGATAATACACAGCTTTTGGGCATAATTTATGTGGACATAATTACTAGAGGGGATGATATGTGTGTTTTATGTTGTAGATTTGTTGAAGTTATATTTTGGGATACAGTTTGATTTATTTAATGGTTTCAGGGTCAAAAATAATTTATCACCCACAAGGTGACGTAAAAGATTTTGAACTCTGTACGGTTGTAAAGGGAGGTTTGGGAAGCTCCAGCCCAGATATGGCACCAATCCTCTATTGTTGGTCTAATCCGACTCTTGTATAGATAGTGAATGGCTGTAGGTGTCAGTTTTTGCAGTGATACAATGAATCGGCCATTTTCCCAGAGTCTTTAGCGATGATAAAAGGTTATGAGTGAGATTGTTATAAGGGTGTAAATAAATACAAAAAGAAGTGAATATTATGATTTTATTTATTTTGATTTGTTTTTTTAACGGCACATTAACTCCTCATGGGTCATTTAATGCCGAAGTTTAATTTTACAGTTTGGAAGTAATACAATATGATAGATTTTATTCTGCTTCCACATTTGAATACATGGTAGATAATACACTGCTTTTGGGCATATACATACTTGTGTTACGATAATTACTAGAGAAGGTGATATATGTGTTTTAAGTTGTAGTTTTGTTGAAGTTATATTTTGGAATACAGTTTGGTTTCTTTAAGAGATTGTAGGATATTATATAGATTAATGTCATGAAAGAGTTATTTCATGTTGTTTCTTTTGTTGATTTTGTTTAGTAGCATATCAACTTCTACTTAATGCCGAAATCTAAATATTTTAACAATTTTATGGCTTTAATTAAATATATTTTGAATGCAATTGTATGCGTTCAACTACAGATAAAATGTAGTGTTGGTCATTTTCCTATAAAATTTATTGTTGGTAATTCTTTATATAAAAAAAAAAAATTATTGTTTCTATTTTTACTATCAAAACTTATTTTTATACTTTCATGTTGTTTTTGCTTATGCTTGAAGAGTTCCCTATTTGCCCATAGCTAGGACCATAATTTGTGTTACCACCCTGGATTAGGGTGTAACAGAGAACAACAGCAATTTAAAGGTAATTCAACGCGTCTCAAAACCACCAATTCCCCGATTAGAGACCTTGCTGCCGGATGTAGTTTATCATCATACCCAGGACTGGAGATATTAAGGAGAAAAATATTGTTTCGCATTATAAATGGGGAGTTCACTATTTGCCCATAGCTAGGACCCTGACTGGTGCTACGGATTAAGGTGTAACTGAGAAGTTGTTAAAAGGTAATTCAATGATCTTCAAAACCTCTATTCTCTCGACCAGAGGCCTTGCTGCCGGATACAGTTTATCATCATACTCAGGATTATGCATATTACGAGGA
>OZ010605.1:61839727-61847227 GCA_963932145.1 Acanthosepion lycidas | reverse complement strand
ACAAGAATTCACGAGGATTGCATAACATTATTGACCTCTCCTTTGAGCAATAAGAATGTATAATTACTTTCTAAGCTCAACAGAAGAATCATTATGAAATCGATCATAAACAAAAATGCCATGTTCATCATTAATTAATCATAGCTAAGGATCGGAAGCTGATGAAGTATTGAAATAAATTCATATATATATATATATATATATATATATATATATATATAAATTATTCCAGGATAATTTTCAAACTTATTCAAGATGATCTTCGCCCACTCTAACCTTCTAACTTTCTGTCCTGGAGTAATAAGGAGCTCACACGTTTCACATACTATTTCATATTCAAGTCCTTTTTTCACTGCTCGTTGAACTGTCATAGCTGAAACTCTTCTCTCAAGTGACAAAAGTTTTTTGAATTGAGTTGGATCTTTTCGATTTGATCATTTTACCTCTAAGTTGAAGTGATAAAACCCCTTGCTGTTGTGACTTTCTGATCCAGTTTTCCTCTTTATTTTTCTGTCTTTTTTTAAACATTTTCACCGTTCTCTTGATAGTTTTGGAATGGGCATTGAAGATGCAATCCTGACTATGAATTTTGGTAACATTACTGAAGGTCATAATGAACTTTTTCCTCTCAATTGGGAAGAATGTGTAGCCGACGCAAAACAATTTTAACCTGCTCTTATTCTAGATGAATTACTGAAAGGCTTTTTCTTACAAAAAATGGTGTCAAGATGGCTGAACATCTTATCTGTAAACCTGGAACAAGTTATTAAACATTTTAAAATCAACAGATAACGAAAAAATATGTACATAGATGTAATTAAGGACACTGTCAGAGAAAAGAACTAGGCACATAATACATCGTTTACAAATAGTAAATACGCGAACAGCACAATACTTTCTAAACATATCTGGGAGATTAAAAAAAAAATCACACCAAAAATGTCATTGAAAATAAGGAAAACAAAACCAGCCTACAATAATCAAAGCAAAAAACTTAAACTCAGCCTGGACGGATAAATAACTCTAATTGCATTCCAAGACTAAAACAAAGTATTAAATAAACGATCTGAACTCATTTCAAAATACAGATTTTTTTTATTATGCTGTTCATTGATCTAAGCTTTCGGCTGACATGAGCCATCATCAGAGTGATTATATCCACATTTAAACAAAGCTATTCACTTTCAAATATGTTATTCTGTTATGTTAACACAGAAGATTGCTATGCGACGATAACGGTCGTAGAATAGCAGACGCAGATCGTGAATTCGTGATGTGTTTATAAGACGTCCTACCACGTACGAGAACGAAATGTTAACTACAGAACTATATGGCTAGATTCAATGTAATGTGCTGTGACTAGTTTGAAATATAATTTTGTTGAGTGTGGGTTGCTTTGTTGTAATGTGAATGTCCTCTGGTCATCTATGTCAACATAACAGAATATCATCATTGATGGTGAATATCTTTATTTAAATGTCCATATAACCACTCTGAAGATGGTTCATGTGAGCCGAAAGCATAGATCAAGGAACGGCAAAATAAAAAAAATATCCAAATGTTGCACAATTTTCTCTTTTTTCTTCCGATATTAAAGCAACCTACGAAGCTTAGAACGGCTCCTGATCAAACATAATAGACATTCATTGCCTGTTATATTTAACAATATATGTTTGAATAATGAGCTGCTGCCTCAATACAATAAATGTATAGATATCTATTTCTCTCTCTCTATATATATCTTTATATATATATATATATATATATATATATATATATATGAAGAAATATAGTCTTAAGGTATGCTATATTTATGGGATTAAAGTGATTAATATCGGAGACAGAGCGTGTGTAAATATAAAAGAGAACATAGAAGTCAACACTTAGAGGCGACAGTCTGTTTCATCTATCTTGAAAAAGACTGTCGCCTCTAAGTGTTGACTTCTATGTTCACTTTTATATATATATATATATATATATATATATATATATATATATATATATATTCATTTTATATATATTCATATATATATATATATATATATTCATATATGTATATATATACACATATATATATATATATGAATATATATGTATATATATTTATATATATATATATATATATATATATATATATATACATATATATATATATATATATATATATATATATATATATATATATATATATATATATATATATATATGAATATATGTATATATATATTTATATAAGAATTATGAAAAAAAGCTGCTCAGGTGCCCAATTCACTAAAATGTCGACGTTGAAATATATATATATATATATATATATATATATATATATATATATATATATATATATATATATATATATATATATATATATATATATATTCAGCCGGGTTTCGATGCTAGGTAGGTGCAACCGGACGTCTATCGATACTGATGAGCTATGATTCAGCGAAACAGTTTTGTCTGTGGATATATATATATATATATATATATATATATATATATATATATATAGAGAGAGAGAGAGAGAGAGATAGATAGATAGATAGATAGATAGATAGATAGATAGATAGATAGATAGATAGATATGGCAATCATTATGTCTGGCAATTATTTTAATATATTTTCCGATTTAATGTTATTTTTATGGCTATAATTTATGTGAGTAAATTCTAAATTTAATTAATACTGTTTAATTACAAAATTAAAAACAACCTCAGAGTATTTACTTTAATAAATTATATCTATAAAAATAACGTATTTGTCGGAGATGCTCATATTTTCTACGAGATTTCTCGAACTTTCAGCCCGGTAAATGTAATTAATACTGTTTAATTAAAAAGAAAAACAGACCATTTACTTAAATAAATTATATCTATAAAAACAACGTATAAACGGAAATATATATAAAATAGATAGGTAGATGGATAGTTACGTGTTGATAGATATACATATATGTACGCATAGCTTATTTTTAAGACATGTTTTTCAGGCAAATGAATACTTTTAAGTCAAAACCATAAAAGACTCTTGTGTGAAATTAAATATTCAGCGAGATTGTAAAGAATAAAATTCAACGGTAAGTACAAAAGACGGAATATAGGCGCGCAAGATGGCTTTCAGAATTTGAAAAGGTTGGTTGAATAGTATCTCGATGCTGCACCAGTTGAAGAAAGAAAGAAAGAAAGAAAGAAAAGAGAAAGAAAAAAGAAATATAGACATTATAAAAATAAAATAATGAAGAGAACGTTATGACGCAAAAAAGAAAGAAAAAAAGAAAGTAACCATGGACAACTTGCTCCATAAAAGATGAAGAAAAGGATGGAAAAAGAATGCTAAATTAGTGTAAAAGGAGAAGAAAACGCTCTAAATTGGAAGAGAAAGAAAAGACGAATAAAACAGAATTAACGAAAAAGATGGAGATTTGGTGAAAGAAAATAATTTATTTGTTAGAATGAAAACGGGAAAATAGGCAGAAAGAAGAAGAAGAAGAAGAAGAAGAAGAAGAAGAAGAAGAAGAAGAAGAAGAAGAAGAAGAAGAAGAAGAAAGGAGATAAAAACTGAACAAATGCTAGATATGCGATAAAGAAAAACGACATGGAAAGAAGTGGAGAATATATGAGAGAGAATGCTAGAAGAAGAACAACAACCTCAACAATAACAACAGCAACAACAACATCAATAGCATCAAGTAAGAAAATTGAAGTGCATATGGAATAACAATAAGAATCTTGAATGTACTCCAATAAAATAAAGAAAAAAATATTGAAAACAGCACAAGAAATCAATAATATGTCACATAGACAAAGACCAACTTTTTATACATAAATAAAAAAAACAAAAAAAAAAAAACAAAAACACGATGAAGAGCGTAAAAGAGAAAAAGTGTGAATAAAATAAGTTTAGAAGAAAAAAAAATCAATACAAACCCGTGTTAAAAAAAAAAAGAAAAAATTCCACCCAATTTAAGAATTATGAATAAAAGCTGCTCAGGTGCGCAATTCACTAAAATGTCGACGTTGAAAAAAAAAAAAAAATGAAATGAAAAGAGAATCCAAATAAATTCGATGCGTATAAAATATACATTGGGTAAAATAATAAAAAAAAAGATTGAATCGTAACTGGGACTGAGAAGTAAACATGTGCGAGTTGCGGTGCTCTATAGAAAAAGGGGATTGCCGGAAAAATAGGTTGTATCTTATATAAGTGAAAACAACACCTGTCTGAAGACGCCATAAATTTTTTTCCCCATTTAATTGTATTTATTTATTTATTTATTTTAATATGAATGAAAAAGATCTATGTGAACTACACAACACAGAGACACATAAACACACGCACATATATATATATATATATATATATATATATATATATATATATATATATATATATGAATTAATTGATTTAAAATATGTTTTTTACGCTACACAGTTATAACCATGTTTCAAAAATGAAAGCTAAAAGCTCCGATTTTAATTTTGTAATTAAATTAAAGACATTAGTTCCATTTCATCCTCAAGCGTAACTTTTAAAACTTTTAAAATTACTGGTTTTTAAAGACACAGCTAAAATCATAATTCACGTTTCCAAGGTTACGGATAAATCCACTTCCACTAGACAGGGGGTGTCTGCGTGTTCATTATGTCTGTATTTTGATGTATCAGTTATTAGTTACGTTTTGTAGGGGGTAGGGATGTATTCTTCAATGAAATCTAACACCCGTTAAATACATGTCGTGGGATTTTTTTTAAATTTTATTGTTAACGGCAAAAATTTTTACGGCATTTTTTTCTATTTGTATATTTAAAGATTTTTTTTGGTGGGGTGTTTAGGTTAGAATACGCTTTATTTAACTACGATTTGAAATATTTTCACTTTTAATTTTTAATATACTATATTTCTTTTAAGAACCATTAAATGTATTAGAATCCCTTACAGTATTATGTTCAAATCAAGTATAAGTATGTATATTATTAGGTTACAAGTTTTTTTCTATTTAAATATTATTTAAGTAAAATTTATGACAATGTCGGCAAAAATAGCTACTTAATTTCACTGATTTAGTATTTTTTTTATATAAACCTAGCAATATATTGTTTTTAAACCTAGTAATATATTGTTTTTAAACCTAGTAATATATTGTTTCTCATGTAAGTTAATGCTCTGTAAATTTACATTGAGCACTATTTTGTAAACATAAAAATATCTATAAGAACACCGGATTATATAACTTACTGTTCTTTATATATATATATATATATATATATATATATATATATATATATATATATATATTAGGCTGGTGCAAAAATAATGATGTAATAATGTCGTTTGTTGACGTATTTTTTAACGTCAAAAACGACATTATTACGTCATTATTTTTGCACCAACCTAATATATATATATATATATATATATATACTTATGATCTATTTCTGATAATAAATAATCGTCTAACATGCAAGACCAAAGCCCAAAGAAAAAAATCCAATACGAGTACGCAAAATAACTAAATAAAGTGCACAATACAGTAAGTAGAGTAAACCTAGTTTAACATGGAGAGCCAGATAAACGTTCCAATACCTACAATATTTTAAATTTCCCCAGGTGCTCAAAACCCACTCTATACCACTTGATATCATCCAATGTGAAATGATACTTGGGACCACACTTTGTATTTAAATAGTATAAAATAAAAAATTTATTTTATTGTATTTAAATTTTTTATTTTCCCAGTGAGAATACAAAAATTGACAGCATAAAAGAATTACGAGCACAATGCACTATAGTTGAAGAAGAGCATAAACCTTTGCTAAGTTATAAAGGAGCACATAGATTTGCACTTGAAGCCAATTCTTTTACACAAACAATAATTGTTTTATCAAAAATTGAAACTTATAAGCAAACTCATTTTCTAAAATGTTGATATTTCAAGTCAGATATAGAAAAACCATTATTTTTTTCTTAAAGTCATATATAGTCCAGTGTAACACAAAAACAAAAAAAAATAATGTAAACAATCCTTGACAAGATGAAGCAATTGTCACAAAACAATACGATTTCATAGGCGTCCCAGCAAGTTAACATAACAATAAGAGATTTGGGAAGATTAGATTGAAAAATATGAAAATGAATTAAATGTTAACACCTTAATACATATGTAATAATTGTTTTTATCTTCAATTTCTTAAGCATTTGACATATTAATTATGTGTATGTTGTTTAAATTTCAATTATAGTTTCACAGGTAAAAAAAAAAAAAAGATTAGTTTAGGTGTACTATTTATACTTTTTTGTATTTGTGAATTTTTAATTTCTATTTAAATTTAATTTTATTTAAAAAATTTTTAAGGTCTCTTTTTAATCGAGGTCCACACACTTATTTAAAGAAAATCCAAGGTTTCATCTAAACGGATCGTCAGGGAATGCTGTCTTCAGGAGCCCGCCTTCCCTGACCGATCCGCTTAGATGAAACCTTGGTAGGTTTGTCTGGCTCTTTAGGTTTAAATATATATATATATATATATATATATTAAAGATATTTTTATGTTTAACATTCTTTTTATAGATACAAGTATTTAAGTAAACGCTCTGTTTATAATAAACAATATTAAATTAAACTAAATTATTAAATTGTCGGACTTTGTCCATTTCTTAATATATATATATATATATATATATATATATATATATATATTTAAATAGATTTTTTGTAGTACAAAATTTAATGATAGCTAGAAACAAGCATGATTTATTTGGCATTTTAATATATATTTTAAAAAGCTAAAAAAAAAACAACCGGTTTCGTCCCAGCCTTATCAAGTTTATTTCTGGGATATATAAAATAAACGTGTAAATTTAATTGATATTAATGATAACCAGCGGAGAGAAAAAGAATGAATTTCAAGAAAGCTAGAGTCCAATAGCATTCAGAGCCAGTAAGCATTCCCTTTGTTTACAGTGGGAAGGGCCACGGGATCTGATATACAAGAACTCTAGAACCTTGAGGTGCTGTAAGTCACAAATGCGCACGCAAACGAACAGAGATAAAGAACCACACCTGCAAGCATGTTTTGACATTTCTATAAATATTATATTTAGTGGTTACTAGAGTTTTAGTAGATATAACTTTTTTTAACAGTGTCATTGACGTCTTGACATTTGAGAATATAATAATGAAAATATGCCTTTCAAAAGTGCTTAAATCTGTGTTCTACTTTTACAGGCGCAACTAACTTCAAACCAGGTGTGCTTTAGCCCACAACAGACTTAGACTAAAACAGAATTCACAGCAAAGCAAGGATCTGTCAGTCTTTCTAATCTTGCATTTATACAAATAAGAAATAATGTGGGACCTCGGTTAATCGTCCATAATCCGATCATGAAAGTTGAAACCAAAATACATGAAAATCGAGACAATAGTCCAATAAGGAATAATGCCAATCGAATTAATCCGTTCCACGTACCCCATAATATTAACAAAGAATACATTTTATACAGAGT
>OZ010605.1:61807227-61834727 GCA_963932145.1 Acanthosepion lycidas | reverse complement strand
GCAACAATCTGCGCTATATGAAATTTATTACATATGACAATCTTTTGCTGTCCCAATGTGCCTCCGGATTTCAGTGTCACACATTTTGCCCTCTGTTAAAACGTTCCCTAGATATTGTTGTACTTGTTTGAGTTTAGCATTTCCTATTTTTAATTTGCATTTAGGGTTGTTCCGTTTGCGAACAACCATGCAATCCTTTTTCTTGCTTTTCATGTTTGGCCCGTTCTTCTTGCTTCCCTTCATTACCTTCTGTAGGAGTTCTTGTAGTTTATTTCTGTGTTTATTCATATTGTCCTTTCATATATACACACACACACACACACACACACACACATATATATATATATATATATATATATATATATATATATATATAACATTTTTATTTCTTGCGAAACGGTATTGTCTAGTTTGTATAATTTATGTAACGATTTAGATACGCTTTATTTTATGTCTGGCTGTCGTGAGCTGTCAATGTATGGGTCATGATCCGTTTATATGAAAAAAATAATGTTTTGCTTCTTCACTTAGTTTAAATTTAACGGAGGTCATATTTGATTGGTGATCAAAGTAAAGCCCACAAATCCTGTAACCCCCCTTTTTTTTTCTTTTTTCCGTATTGAGAGGTTGTATTTTGATTTTAAATCTAAACAAATTCTTCACACGCCAGTAATTTACAATCAACTGATGAGATACATTGATACGCATCGAAACACCTGCAATTATGTATGCGATTTGGACATGTTTTTGGCGTAATATCCCACTATATATATATATATATATGGAAGTTTTACCTGATTATCCTGAATCCTTAAAAAAGGATTTAGGTGAAATAAATTATTGTAATGGTACCTTAAAGTGGTTTGTTTTCCATTACATATATATATATATATATATATATATATATATATATATATATATATATATATATATATATATATATATATGAACTTAGCTACAATAATAAGAATTCATTTTTTTTTTTACATTAAGTTTCACCCTGTTCACTCGAGATAGAGGGTTGCGTTAGGAGGAATTTTTTTACGTGTAGAGGGGGGTAGATGAAGGTTAACCCTAGACTTGAACAGGTTAACATGCAGTGATCGGGGAAACATACTTTTGGGAGTTGGTTCCACACAACAGTGGTTCGCGGCAAGAAGTTGTTCGAGTAGAACTTACTTCTCACCGATGAAATACAGAAGAAATGTGGGTGGTTTGCTACAATGTAAGCCGTTAAGGATAGGCCTGGCTTAACCAAGGAATGTAGTTCATCTGAGCACTTTCCGTGAAAGTAGCGATAGAGCAGTTTGAGACTTGCCACATCCCGCCTGTGAGAGAGAGGTTGGTTAGTGGAAAATAACTCGACAGTCACAAGGACCCAAAGACGCTTTTGGAATCTTCTGAGGCTGGAGTGTGCGGTCAGGACAGCTCCCATTCAAATATCACAACAGTAGTCCATTCTTGGCCTGGTCAGTCTCTTCTAAAGGTAGAAGATAGTATTTGGAGTCGGGTACTGACTAGAACAGTACAACGAGGCAACCATTTTTCCTGCATCTTTTGCGATGGATCGTATGTAGGAGTTCCACTTGAGATCAGGTGTGAGTGTAAAGCCCAATAGTCTCTCAAGGCAGAGAGACTCACTGAGGGGACATTAGGTCATCGTATCTGGCACTAGTTCGGTGTCCGATCAGCGATGATGGAATATAAATAGTATGGTTTTTGAGGCACTGAATATAACCAGCCAGTACAGGATACGATACGGAGTCAGGTACTTACTGGAACGGTACTGAGAGCCGACCGTTTTTCCTGCATCTTTTGCGATGGATCGTATGTACGAGCTCCATTTGAGATCAGGTGTGAGTTTAATGCTCAATAGTCTCTCAAGGCACCGTCGCCTCTCTATGGGGACATCCGTTCCTCGTGAATGACGGTAGATCGTGACCCGATCAGCGGTGATGGAATGTAGCCAGTTGGGTTTTCGAGGCATTAAAAGTAACCAGCTATTTTTCTCTACTGCATAGTGATATTTAGCTACCCCCCACGAGGGTTATATGTGGCATAAGGCCGGGTTTAACGTGGGATCTTCCGAGACCGTAGGCTTGGTCAAAAATATTCCCTCTTTGAACCCGCATAAACGGGTTCAGGGGCAGTCGACCACCCCGAATGAGACTGCCTTTCGGCGGAGCCTCTTCCGGGTTCCTCTCCGCCCGAAGGCAGAGAGTTAGACTGTTAGCCAAGTTTCTCCATAGTTTGTGCTGATCGGAAGAGAGATCAGCTGCCAATCTCTGATCGTCAAGCATTTTAGAGGTGCACCCGTATATCGTTGTGCCATCCGCATAGAGTTTTGCAAGGGATCTGAGTATGTTCTTAGGCATGTCATTTATGTAAATCAAAAAGAGAGTTGGCCCGAGAAGTGACGCCTGTGTTGACCACCAGGGTACGGAAACTGGGCGTTAGTAACTACCTTCAGGTTTCTCATAAACCTCATCATATGGCCTAAGCCAACACGCAAGTGTATAGCTGTCAAAATCAACATGAAATACCAGCAAATAAGTTACTACAAATACATTGACGGAATGAAATCACTCACAGAAAAACTTGTAAAACAGAGACTTTCGGTATTTATAACATTATGTGCTGCTATGTAATTTATTCATATTCTTCTCTGTCGTGTCCATTAAGAACGTTAGCGATAATGACTCTCCAGAACTTCATGTATTCTTCTGCTATCTCCTTGTTCTATCAACCACCTACACAAGCTCGTTATATAGGTTAATTCACTGTTTTCCTCTGTCCGTCTTATAACATAACGTTTAAGCAATTTTCTTTGTTTCAAACGAATTTTTCCTGTTTCTTAATTCTTTACTTAACCTTTGGAAGACACCTTCCGTTTGTCTCTTTAGGATTATCAGTATCCATTCTGATTCCATTTTTTTAAAAAATCTTCGTATGCGCACATGTTCTGTCCATGATATTCTCATCATCCTTCTGCAGAACCATAATTCTGTTGCCTCAGGTCTATGCTTCCCTGTGAGTGAATTGCCCATCTTTCAATGCTATAAAGGAGGACTGTATTACATGACATTTAAGCACTTTTCTTTGTTTCAAACGAAATTTTCCTGTTTCTTAATACTTTGCTTAACTTTTGGAAGGTACCTTTCTGTATTCCAATCTGTGTTCGGTTTCCGGTGTCGCATTTTCCGTCTTCTCGCTTGATTTTGTTTTCCCTAAGTCGTAGTTCACATTTTGCACTGTTCTTTTTTATAACAACCCTGTCTTCTTACAATTTAGGGTTCCGTCCTTTCTTCTTGCTTTCCTTTACTAGTTTCTTCAGACAAGCCTCTGATTTCTTTTCCGTGTTTGAAATCAACACTGTCATTTGCATATCTCATATTAAGTTTGTGGCCGTCAGTAATCGAATCTTTGAAGGACTACAAATTGCCACAGGGTTGCTTCAATGTAAATGTTGAATAAGTCCGGCGAGAAGACGTATCCTTGTCTTACGCCCTTGTCTGTTTTTGTGCATTTACTGAATTCATTTTCTATTCTTATCGAGGTGTTTTGCTTACAAGATAAGTTTTGTGTTGTCCATTTCTTTTGCGTTCTAATACAAAGTGCCTTTTAGGCATCTATCATTTCTCCGTTTTAATTTTGGAAGAGAACGCACATATTAAATTTAGATAATGGCTCTCCACAGCTTCTTCTACTTTGTAGCTCTTAGCAATGTTTCTTTCTGCTATCTCACTATTCTTTCAGCCACCTACACAAGCTCGTTAGATATGTTATTCCCTGTTTTCCTCTGCTCGTCTTGTCTTTAATATTTCTTCACGGTATCAAATTTTCCAAGCCCTCTTTTCACATTCATTTCCTATCCTTATCCAGGCGGTTTACTCCCAGCTTAAGTTTTGGGTTGTCCATTTATTTCGCATTATTAATACAAAATGTCTTTGAGCGATCTATCATTTCTCCGTTTTAATTTTGGAAGAGAAGGCACATATTAAATTTAGACATTGTGTGCTTCAAAGAAAAGGCTTGGGATAAAGATTCTTCGTGTCTTGGCGTACGTCAAAAGATTTTAGAGACATGCTTGCCGCTGCGAAGTCCTCAGAAGAAGCTTTTGATGACAAAGCTCGTAAAAAAAAAATAAGAAGTGGAGGGCGACGATGAAAAGTAAGGAGAGCAAATCTAAAATTTAGCGTTGGAAAATAAAAAAGAGAATATAGAATTTCAAAGACGATACGAAATACAAAGGACATAATGAAAGAGGAAAAGATATGTCGTGCCGGATAAAAGAAGGCAACGGTGAATGAAAGCTGCAAATAAAGTAATTGTAGATCTGGATTTGAAATAGAATCAGAAAGGAATAATTGTAGAGAAGAAGAAGAAGAAGAAGAAGAAGAAGAAGAAGAAGAAGAAGAAGAAGAAAATGTGCGAGAGAAGGAAAAGTGAGAGAAAAATGAATAAAGAAAAGTTAGAAGTGAACGTGACTAAAGAGAGAATAAGTGAAAGCAAAAAAGAAAGAATAAGAATAAATTAGGAGAGAAAGAAAGGAAGGAAACCATTAGAAAAAAAGAAAGGAAGAAAAAGAAAATGTGTGAGAGAAGGAAAAGTGAGGGAAAAATGAATAAGGTAAAGTGAGAAGTGAAAATGACTAAAGAGAGAATAAGTGAAAGAAGAAAAGAGAGAATAAGAATAAATTAGGAGAGAAAGAAAGAAAGAAAGACAGAAAGGAAAACATTACAAAAAAGAAAGAAAGAGAAAATGTGTGAGAGAAGGAAAAGTGAGGAAAAAATGAATAGGAAAAAGTTAGAAGTGACCGTGACTAAAGAGAGAATAAGTGAAAGAATAAAAGAGAGAATGAGGATAAATTAGGAGAGAAAGAAAGAAAGAAAGGAATCGTTCCGAAAAGATATAACCGGCGAGAAGAGAAGAAAGAGACAATGAATAGGATTAAAGCGTGAAAAAAAACAAAAAAAAAAAAAAAACGAAGCAAAATTAGAAGAAAGAGAGAAAGAGTGATATGAGGTCAATGATAAAGAAGGAACGAAAGAGAGGAGTATTAAAAAGAAGAATAAATGCGATGAGAAGAGAAAAAGAAAGGGAATTAGAATAAAGAGAGAAATAAGAAAAAAGAAAGATAAAATAATCGAAAGGAGAGGAAACTGTTAGAGACATCATCGACACAGAATGAAAGAAAAACAAAAAAAAAAGAGAGACAATAAAAGTGAGAAGAGCGAATCAATGTAAGAATAAAGTAGGGAATAAAAAGAAAAAGTAAAAAGAAAGAAGAGGAAAAAAAGAGACAAGTGGCTAGAAAGAGAGTAAACAGAAAGAAAGAAAGAAAGAAAGAAAGAAAGAAAGAAAGAAAGAAAGAAAGAAAGAAAGAAGAAAATCAATAAAACAACAGAATAAACGAGGGGGGGAAAGAGGGAATAGTTGGTAGAAATAAAGAGAAAAATAAGAAAAAAAGGAAAAATAAAAAAACAGAAGAAACACAAAGAGAGGAAGAGAGAGAGAGAGAGAGAGAGAGAATGCGATAGAAAGAGACAAATAGAAAAATAGTAAAGAAAAATGAAGAAAGAAAAAAGAAAATCAACAAAAGAGAAGAAACCAGGGGAGAAAAGAGGGAATAGTTTGTAGGAATAAAGAGAAAAATAAGAAAAAAAAAAAAGACGATACTCAAAGAGAGGAAGAGAGAGAGAAAGAAAGCGACAGAAAGAGACAAATAGAAAGCGAGTAATGAAAAATGAAGAAAGAAAAAAGAAAATCAACAAAAGAGAATAAACTAGGGGAGAAAAGAGGGAATAGTTTGTAGGAATAAAGAGAAAAATAAGAAAAAAAAAAAAGACGATACTCAAAGAGAGGAAGAGAGAGAGAAAGAAAGCGACAGAAAGAGACAAATAGAAAGCGAGTAATGAAAAATGAAGAAAGAAAAAAGAAAATCAACAAAAGAGAATAAACTAGGGGAGAAAAGAGGGAATAGTTTGTAGGAATAAAGAGAAAAATAAGAAAAACAGGAAAAATAAAAAAAAGTCGAAACACAAAGAGAGGAAGAGAGAGAGAGAGAGAGAGAGAGCGACAGAAAGGGACAAATAGAAAGAGAGTAAAGAAAAATGAAGAAAGAAAAAAGAAAATCAACAAAAGAGAATAAACGAGGGGAGAAAAGAGGGAATAGTGTTTAGGGATAAAGAGAAAAATAAGAAAAAAAGGAAAATTAAAAAAAGACGAAACAGAAAGAGAGGAAGAAAGAGAGAGAGAGAGTGAAAGCGACACAAAGAGACAAATAGAAAGAGAGTAAAGAAAAAGGAAGAAAGAAAATAGAAAATCAACAAAAGAGAATAAACGAAGGGAGAAAAGAGGGAATAGTGTGTAGGAATAAAGAGAAAAATAAGAAAAAAGGAAAAATAAAAAAAGACGAAACAGAAAGAGAGGAAGAAAGAGAGAGAGAGTGAAAGCGACAGAACGAGACAAATAAAAAGAGAGTAAAGAAAAAGGAAGAAAGAAAATAGAAAATCAACAAAAGAGAATAAACGAAGGGAGAAAAGAGGGAATAGTGTGTAGGAATAAAGAGAAAAATAAGAAAAAAGGAAAAATAAAAAAAAAACGAAACACAAAGTGAGGAAGAGAGAGAGAGAGCGAGAGAGGGAAAGCGACAGAAAGAGACAAATAGAAAGAGAGTAAAGAAAAATGAAGAAAGAAAAAAGAAAATTAATAAAAGAGAATAAACGAGGGAAAAAAGAAGGAATCGCAATAGAGGGAGAGATAAAAGAATAAGGCAAAATTAGGAAAAGGAGACGAAAGAAGGAGAGAGAGTGAGAGAACATATATAAAGAAGGAAAGAAAAAAAATAAAGAAAAGATAGTGACTAATCGATGAGAGAACAGAGAAAACGTAAGTAGGATTAAAGAGAAAAATAAGCAAAAGGTAACGAAACAAAGAGAGAAAGAGAAATAGACACAGAGGGAGAAAGAAAGACAGAGAAAGAGGCGGGAATGAAAAAAGAGAATAAACAACATAAGAAAAGAGGGAGAAGGTGAGTCAGAATGATTAGAGAAATAGAGAAAAAAGGAAAAGAAAGGACAGGAAAAAAAAAACACAGACACAAAGAAAGAAAGAAAGAAAGAAAGAAAGAAAGAAAGAAAGAAAGAAAGAAAGAAAAAAAGAAAGAAAGAAAGAAAGAAAGAGAAAACTGTAAACGTGGAAATCAAAAGAAAAATCTACAAAAAAACAGAAGAAACGAGAAATGTGGAAAAATAAACGAAGAGAGGAGAAAGAAAGAGTAATTAAAACAGTGTAGAATGTAAGAGAGAGACAGAGAGAGAGAGCAATAAAAGAATAGAGATAAAAAGAAAAAAAAACATATAACAAAAATCAAGTTAGGAGAGAGGGCAAATAGAGAAAGAATGAGGAGAGGAAATAGTAAATATATATTCTGCTAAAATAGCTCAGTTACCAAGCAAGGTAACGTAGACTATCTACAATAAACGCCTCAGACTAGTACAGAGGTTCTCTTTTCGTCCGGTTCATGCAATTTCCATGTCTCTTGAACAGGAATGCAGCTTTTTACATTGTTTCGTGTTTAAGGTTGTGGTTCCGGTTCATTAAAAATTCTAAATTAATGCTATACTTCTAACGCCTGCATTTAAATCTGCAATTTTATTTTCAATTCATTTATTTTTCCTCTATAGGAAGTAAATTGTTTCGCCTAGCCTCCAGCTCACACGCCTCCACTGTCTTTGAATAAGTGTAGAGATTTTTTTTTCTTTTTTAGTATTGGCTTTCCGTTTCTTTCTGACGTTTTTTCATTGTTTTTCACTCTCAGTAGCCTCTTTCGTCATAGTGGGTTATCGCCTTAATTGGGGTGAATTGATTAAAAAAACAAAAAAATTGGCTGCTTTTACATAAACCACTTTTTACTGATTTCTACTCACTAATCATTGATAATCCTCACTGGATACCCTATATTAATGACTCTTTAACAGACAATATTATATTCAATAAATCTTTTAATTTAGTCTCCAGAGAAAATTGGTCAGTAGGTTTTCCTTGAAGACCATTGCTACTGGAATAGTTTCATTTCCCATATGCTGCATTCTTTATAGTCATCAATTCACACATTTACAACTACGAACCACCATGCTACCTTCAAAGATTTGAATCACGTTCATTTCACCCGTATTCCATTTATAAGAAGTGTATTCGACCTAGAGAGAAGACCAAGAAGTGTTGCTTTATTGAGCAGACGCCCGCAGAGATGCTTCCCCGAACACTACATTCTTAGTCTGTTCCAGTCAAGAGTCAATCATTATATATCCTTGTCATTCTCATAATTTTCACTTACCATTACTTCCACCTCTTGCATTAAAATACCATTTGTTAAGCCTCTTTAACGGTGGCTCTCGAGCCATGTAATCGTGAACAATAATTTTAAATATAATATCAATCAAGTCTCCTTCGAGTCATGACTGTTGAAAAAGAAGTTTTTTCTGGATCAGGTAGACGTTTTTCTGCGGTAGAAATGTAGCGGTAAAGAAAGGAGAGATATACAAATAAGAGGAAAAGGAGAAGAGGGGAAAGAAAAGAAAAGAAAGGTAGTGGCAAAGAAGGGAGAGATATAGGAAGAAGAGGAAAAGAAGAAGAGGGGAAAGAGAAGAACGGAAAGGTATTGACAAAGAATGGAGAGATATACAAAGAATAGGAAAAGAGGAAAAGGGGAAAGAGAAGAACGGAAAGGTAGTGGCAAAGAAAGGAAAGATATAGGAAGAAGAGGAAAAGAAAAAAAGAAGAAAGAGAAGAAGGAAAAGGTAGTGGCAAAGAATGGAGAGATATACGAAGAAGGGGAAAAGAAGAAAAGGGGAAAGAGAAGAAGGGAAAGGTAATGGCAAAGAAAGGAGAGATATACGAAGACGATGGAAAGAAGAAGATGGGAAAGAGAAGAAGGGAAAGCTTGTGGCAAAGAATGGAGAGATATACGAATAATAAGAAAACTAGAAGAGGGGAAAGAGAAGAACGGAAAGGTAGTGGAAAAGAAAGGAGAGATATACGAGAAAAAGAAAAAAGATTAAGAGAAAAACGGAAAGATAGTGGCAATGGAAATGGATGTTTTCGATGAAGAGGAAAAGAAGAAGAGGGGAAAGAGAAGAACGGAAAGGTAATGGCAAAGAAAGGAGAGATATACGAAGAAGAGAAAAAGAAGAAGAAGGGAAAGAGAAGAACGGAAAGGTTGACGCAAAGAAAGGAGAGATATATGAAAAAGAGGAAAACTAGAAGAGGGAAAAGAAAAGAATGGAAAGGTAGTGGCAAAGAAAAGAGAGATAAACGAGAAAAAGAAAAAGGTTTAAGAGAAGAACGCAAAGATAGAGGCAATGGAAAGGGATATTTTCGATGAAGAGCAAAAGAAGAAGAGGGTAAAGAGAAGAACGGAAAAGTAGTGGCAAAGAAAGGAGAGATATACGAAGAAGAGGAAAAGAACAAGAGGGGAAAGAGAAGAACGGAAAGGTAGTGGAAAAGAAAGGAGAGATATACTAAGACGAGGAAAAGATGAAGAGGGGAAAGGGAAGAACGGAAAAGTAGTGGCAAAGAACGGAGAGATATAGAGAGAAGACCAAAAGAAGAAGAGGGGAAAGAAAAGAACGGAAGAGTAGTGGCAAAGAAAGGAGAGATATACGAAGAAGAGGAAAAGAAGAAGAGGGGAAAGAGTAGAAGGGAAAGGTTGTGGCAAAGAAAGGAGAGATATACGAATAATAGGAAAAATAGAAGAGGGGAAAGAGAAGCAGGGAAAGGTGAGGCAAAGAAAGGAGAGATATACGAAGAATAGGAAAAGAAGAAAAGGGGAAAGAGAAGAACGGAAAGGTAATGGAAAAGAAAGGAGAGATATAAGAAGACGATGAAAAGAAGAAGAGGGGAAAGAGAAGAACGGAAAGGTTGACGCAAAGAAAGGAAAGATATACGAAGAAGAGGAAACCTAGAAGAGGGGTAAGAAAAGAACGGAAATGTAGTGGCAAAGAAAAGAGAGATAAACGAGAAAAAGAAAAAGGTTTAAGAAAAGAACGGAAAGATAGAGGCAGTGGAAAGGGATATTTTCGATGAAGAGGAAAAGAAGAAGAGGAGAAAGAGTAGAACAGAAAGGTAGTGACAAAGAAAGGAAAGATATACAAAGAAGAGCAAAAGAAGAAGAGGAGAAAGAGAAGAACGGAAAGTTAGTGGCAAAGAAAGGAGAGATATAGGAAGAAGAAGAAGGAAAGAAGTAGAGAGGAAAGAGAAGAACGGAAAAGTAGTGGCAAAGAAAGGAAAGATATACGAAGAAGAGGAAAAGAAGAAGAGGGGAAAGAGAAGAAGGGAAAGGTTGTGGCAAAGAAAGGAGAGATATAAAAAGGAAAGGAAAAGATGAATAGTGGAAAGAGAACAACCGAAAGGTAGTGGCAAAGAAAAGAGAGATATACGAGAAAAAGAAAAAGGTTTAAGAAAAGAACGGAAAGATAGAGGCAGTGGAAAGGGATATTTTCGATGAAGAGGAAAAGAAGAAGAGGGTAAAGAGAAGAACGGAAAAGAAGTGCCAAAGAAAGGAGAGATATAGGAAGAGGAGGAAAAGAAGAAGAGGGGAAAGAGAAGAACAGAAAGGTAGTGTCAAAGAAGGGAGAGATATAGGAAGAAGAAGAAGGAAAGAAGAAGAGAGGAAAGAGAAGAACGGAAAAGTAGTGGCAAAGAAAGGAAAGATATACGAAGAAGAGGAAAAGAAGAAGAGGGGAAAGAGAAGAGGGGAAAGGTTGTGGCAAAGAAAGGAGAGATATACGAGAAAAAGAAAAAGGATTAAGAGAAGAACGGAATGATATTTTCGATGAAGAGGAAAAGAAGAAGAGGGGAAAGAGAAGAACTGAAAGATAGTGGCAAACAAAGGAGAGATATACGAAGAAGAGGAAAAAAAGAAGAGGGTAAAGAGAAGAACGGAATGGTAGTGTCAAAGAAAGGATAGATATATGTAGAAGAGAAAAAGAAGAAAAGGGGAAATAGAAGAAGGAAAAGGTAGTGGCATTTAAAGGAGAGATATACGATGAAGAGTAAAAAAAGAAGAGTTGAAAGAGAAGAATTGAAAGAAAGTGGCAAAGAAAGAAGAGATATACGAAGAAGAGGAAAAGATGAAGAGGGTAAAGAAAAGAACGGAAGGTAGTGTCAAAGAAAGGAGAGATATACGTAGAAGAGGAAAAGAAGAAGATGGGAAAGAGAAGAAGGGAAAGGTAGTGTCAAAGAGAGGAGAGATATACGTAGAAGAGGAAAAGAAGAAGAGGGGAAAGAGAAGAACGGAAAGATAGTGGCAAAGAATAGAGAGATATACTAAGACGAGGAAAAGATGAAGAGGGGGAAGATAAGAACGGAAAGGTAGTGGCATTTAAAGGAGAGATATAAGAAAAAGAGTCAAAAAAGAAGAGGGAAAAGAGAAGAACGGAATGGTAGTGTCAAAGAAAAGAGAGATATACGAAGACGAGGAAAAGAAGAAGAGGGGAAAGAGAAGAACGGAAAGGTAGTGTCAAAGAAAGGAGAGATATACGAAGAAGATTAAAAGAAGAATCGTGGAAAGAGAAGAACGGAAATGTAGTATCAAGAACGGGGAGATATACGAAGAAGAGAAAAGTAGAAGAGGGAAAAGAGAAGAATTAAAGTTAGTGGCAAAGAAAAAAGTAATATACTAAGAAGAGGAAAAGAAGGAGAGGGGCAAGAGTAGAACGGAAAGGTAGTCTCAAAAAAAAAGAGAGATATACGAAGAAGAGGAAAAGAAGAGGAGGTTGAAAGAGAAGAATTGAAAGGTTGCGGCAAAGAAAGAAGAAATATACGAAGAAGAGGAAAAGTAGAAGAGGGGAAAGTGAAAAACGGAAAAGTAGAGATAATCGAAGAAGAGGGAAAGAAGAAGAGGGGAAAGAGAAGAACGGAAAGGTAGTGTCAAAGAATAGAGAGATATACGAAGAAGAGGAAAAGAAGAAGAGGGGAAAGAGAAGATCGGAAATGTAGTGTCAAAGAAAGGAGAGATATACGAGAAAAATAAAACGCAGTAAGAATAGAACGGAAAGATAGTGGCAATGAAATGGGATATGTTCGATGAAGAGGCAAAGAAAAGCAGGAAGAACGAAGAGACCAGAAATGTTATGACAATGTAAAAAAGAGATACAAAGAGAGGAAAAGAAAAATATGACAAAGAAGAATGGGGAAGTGAAGATAAAGAAAATGAAGAGGTGACAATAGAATTAGATGAAAAGTGGAAGTGGTAAAATTCTGTAGGAAAGGAACATGTATCAAAGAAAAGTTTCGGAAAAGGAGAAGAGGAATGAGTAGGAGAAGAGGAGAAAGAAGTGTGAAACGTCAAATGGAAAAAAAAGACACCAAAAAAGAAGGTGAATCTAAGTATAAGTTTCATAAAAAAACATGGAAAAAAAAGAGGACTAAAACTGAAGTTAGAAATGTCAGAAAAACAAGAAAAACGAGAAAAAAGAAGAGGACTAAAACTGAAGTTAAAAGATGTCAGAAAGAAAAGAAAAACGAGAAAAAAAAGAGGACTAAAACTGAAGTTCAAAAAATGTCAGAAAGAAAAGAAAAACGAGAAAAAAAGAGGACTAAAACTGAAGTTAAAAAATGTCAGAAAGAAAAGAAAAACGGGAAGAAAAAGAGGGCTTAAACTGAAATTAAAAAATGTCAGAGAGAAAAGAAGAACGAGAAAAAAAGAGGATTAAAACTGAAGTTCAAAAAATGTCAGAAAGAAAAGAAAAACGAGTAGAAAAAGAGGACTAAAACTGAAGTTAAAAAATGTCAGAAAGAAAAGAAAAACGGGAAGAAAAAGAGGGCTTAAACTGAAATTAAAAAATGTCAGAGAGAAAAGAAGAACGAGAAAATAAGAGGATTAAAACTGAAGTTAAAAAATGTCAGAAAGAAAAGAAAAACGAGAAAAAAAGGACTAAAACTGAAGTTAAAAAATGTCAGAAAGAAAAGAAAAACGAGAAAAACGAGGACTAAAACTGAAGTTAAAAAATGTCAAAAAGAAAAGAAAAACGAGAAAAAAAAGGGACTAAAACTGAAGTTAAAAAATGTCAGAAAGAAAAGAAAAACGAGAGAAAAAAGAGGAATAAAACTGAAGTTAAAAAATGTCAGAAAGAAAAGAACAAACGAGAAAAAAAGAGGACTAAAACTGAAGTTAAAAAACGTCAGAAAGAAAAGAAAAACGAGAAAAAAAGAGGATTAAAACTGAAGTTAAAAAATGTCAGAAAGAAAAGAAAAACGAGAAAAAAAGAGGACTAAAACTGAAGTTAAAAAATGTCAGAAAGGAAAGAAAAACGAGAAAAAAAGAGGACTGAACCTGAAGTTAAAAGATGTCAGAAAGAAAAGAAAAACGAGAAAAAAGGGGACTAAAACTGAAGTTCAAAAATGTTAGAAAGAAAAGAAAAACGAGTAGAAAAAGAGGACTAAAACTGAAGTTAAAAAATGTCAGAAAGAAAATAAAAACGAGAGAAAAAAGAGGACTAAAACTGAAGTTAAAAAATGTCAGAAAGAAAAGAAAAACAAGAAAATGTAAAGGAAAAAAGGGGAAGAGAGAGGAAGTAGTAATGTTACAAGATGAAGGCGAATTGAAATTGAGCTTGAAAGAGATTTGTTGTAAATGAATGTTGGGTAGTTTAAAAGGACATTAAAATGATTAAAGATGGAGAATCGCCAGTAAAAAGAAAAGTAACTGTGTGCGTACAAAAAAAAAGGAAAACAAAACGATTGTAAAGAGAAAAAACAACAAGAGAATATATTAAAAATATAATAAAATATCCTCAAAGCGGTACGGAATATGGCTGTTAAACATGCGAAACAGAGACGATAAATCTATGATAAATAAAAGCCTGGAGGAAATAAAACCGAAGATTAAAGTACGAATAAGAAAAGAATATGAAGAGATTAATGAAAGAAAACGTAGAGGAGGACACACTTTAAACTCTATAAGAGAAATAGATCATATATATATATATATATATATATATATATATATATATATATATATATATATATATATATATATATATATTATAAAGATATTATTAGGTTGGTGCAAAAATATTGACGTAATAATGTCGTTTTTTGACGTTAAAAAATACGCCCAAAACGACATTATTACGTCATTATTTTTGCACCAACCTAGTACATACGGACAAACAAGTACTCGCGACAGAGATGCATTTTTTGTTTCGATGTGAATGCATCTCGACAGGTGAGGAACAAGTATGGTTATAAATGATTATATTTAAAAAATACTTTATATGAAATAACACCTTATTTTTTTCATTAGTCAATTTTTTTTAAACAGACATAAGAAGAAACACCATAAAAGGAAAATAAATATGTAAAGGGTTTCCATAAAAGGAAAAGAAAAACAATAAGAAGAAAACAGGTAAAAGCAAGCAGAGGAGTATAATAAGCGGATAAAAGGAGAAAAGAGGGGCGAAATATCAGAGTTAAGAAAGATTAAAAGACAACACGTGATAACTCTAAAGAAAATGAAGAAAAAAGAATAGAAGAGAATAGAATAGAGAAACGAATAGGTGAAAGTCTACATGAATACGAAAAGAAAAAAAAACAGAAAAAAGGAGAAAGAAAAAAAGAAAGAAAAAATGAAAGAAAAAAGGAAGAATGATGTAACAAAGGAAAACTAAAAAAAAACATTGATTAATGAAAAAAAGAAATAGATGTTTCATAAATTTATTTATAAATAGAATCATTTATAACCATCTTTGTTCCTCACCTGTCGAGATGCGTTCGCATCGAAACAAAAATGCATCTTTGTCGTGAGTATTTGTTTGTCCGTATGTAACATCTTTATAATAAAAAACTATTTCTCTACTCTTGGTATTGAATCCTCTTTAAATTAATGCTATGAACCCTTGAGTTTATATTCTTTTCGTTCTCATTATTTTGGATATTTTGCTCCTTTTAATGTTGAGCATTGTTGCTGACAATCTAAACTGCAAACATAGACAAAACTGATTTCGGTATCTGGCTGAAGAATATTCCCATCCCAAACAAACAGGAATATTTTCAGAAACTAATCTTAAAACTGAAGGCATAATTAGAAGAATGAGATGAAAGGCATATTTCTTCTTTAAAGACTGGAAACAACAGATTTCTAATACAGTTGATACATATGGATTCAAAAATTTGAAAACGGCACCTCTCATCGACCAATTACACAGTTTCGAAATGGATTTATTTGATATTATTAATAATATCAACTTCCATAATAAAATAAAAAAAATTAAATCACTTGGACACGTTGATTAGGAATATCAAACAATCTAATCATATCTGTTAAATCGGATAAAACTACAAATGTTTACAGATTCGACCCAAAGGATTATAAAGCTTTGATTCGAAATGGTTTAATGAAGAATTATAAGAAAGTGAATATTGACAACTCTAATTGTGTGAACATCATCAATTCTTCGTATAAAAAGATTATTGATCAGTTGAAAATCAGTTATAGGGTAGCTAAACGTTCTACTGAGGAAGCTTATGTTCTACTTAAAGATCATAAACCCGAGATTTTGAGTAAAATACCTACAAGAATGATTAATCCTACTAAGTCTGAAATCGGTAGATTCAGAAAAAACGATTCTAAAACGTTAAATCAAAAACCAGCTTTAAAATGGCTTTGAAATTTACCGAGTTTTATTCCGACATTTCTAAGGATGAGATCAATACCATTTTAAACTGTACAAAATGAATCCTAATCCACAATAATGAACAGTTGATAAAAAATTCGCATGAAGATTTTGACATATCTATGGGAACATTGGATTCTGCAGGTCCTCTGATTTAGTCGGAATTTTTATTTTGTACAACTTTACTGCATATGAGAAAATTAATTTAAATAATTTTGGGCTTTATAGAGACGATTGTCTAATGATAGTAAATAATTCTACTGGAAGTAAAGTAGATAAGCTAAGAAAATTGATTCATAGAATATTTAAATTTAGCTCTAGTATTAAACAGGTCGGTTTCTTAGATATAACTTTAAACTTAGCCCTTAATAATTTTCATCCTTTATTGAAAAATAATGCTAGTCCCATTTATATCAATCCTAACTCCAATCATCCAAAGTCTGTTAGTCAACACATCGCATCATCTACTGAATGTCGTATTAACTAACACTCATCTAGCAAAGAGTTATTCAATGAGTATAAAACTGTTTCTAATAAAATACTTAGTGATAGTAGTTATAGATCTTCTGAGATTAAATATGTAGAAAATTATTAGTTATTCTGGGAAGAAGAATAGAAACAGGAAGATCATTTGTTATACACACCCATCCAATAAATTAGTACGTACCAGATTGGGGCATAAATTTTTAAACATGATTTATAAACATTTTCCTAGGAATAGAAAATTAAGTCAAATCTTCAATCGTAACACCCTGAAAATTAGCTAGA
Organism: Acanthosepion lycidas; assembly: GCA_963932145.1. NCBI lineage: Eukaryota > Metazoa > Mollusca > Cephalopoda > Sepiida > Sepiidae > Acanthosepion > Acanthosepion lycidas. Next base: position 61,818,279 of record OZ010605.1, on the reverse strand, counting down.
GTTGTACTAGCAATCTGGATAAAATTATTAAGTCACACAATAATAAAACAGTGAAACTTTATAACGATAATAACTGTAATCCAAGCAGAAATTATAATATATCCCGGAGAACTGACCTATTTAATAATAGGAGTCCTGATCAATGTCCATGATCAAACAAATGCTTAACGGAATCCATTGTATATATGTGTTCTATTTCATCAATTGACAACCCTGGAAATATTAAATTATATGTTGGTTTAAAAACGATATTATAATATTCTTTTACTAATGCTAGCAAACGCAATATGACTTCACTTTCTAAATATTTCTGGAAATTGAAAGAAGAAAACAAAACACCTAAACATAAATGTAAGATCCTCAAACAACCCAGAATTTGTAGAACGTTGTATCAAACCTGTTTTTTACGTCTACAAGAAATGTGTATTATTAAGCTTTTTAATAATAGTCAATTGTTAAACCAAAGATTTGAAACTAACGCTTTTTGAAGGCACATTAAAAATCTAACATTACAATGTTGCTAAACATTTAACTTTATAATTCATTTCTCTTACATAATTTTGCCACATATTATTTTACCTTCTTATATACATATCACTGTTATATTTACTGATCTATCTTAAATTAAGGTTCTATATTGATTTGTACAAGTATACTACTAGTAATATTATTAGATAAAATTGTTTTCTACGTATACGTCTATTACAGTTTATATAGTTTGGTAATAGGGTTTAAGTCTTTTAATTTTATATTACTATTCTATACTTTATATGTCTTTTTATATATAATTTAAATTTGGATTTAAAATTTTTAATGCAATATTGTAAATAGTTTATTTATTTTGCATGTGTAATAATTTTACTTCTTAAAAGGATATTTTATTTCCATACTACGTTTAATTCTATTAAATAATATGTCTGCTTCTTTAAATAATTTCAAACATTGATCGTTACATAGTATCAACAGTTGTTCAATGTAGCAGACGTCTTTTGGGATAGTTTTTTTTTATATTAATGTTAACGTTCTTTGATTGGCTGAATTGCTATGAGCAACTCAAAATTGTCTTTGTTCCTTCTTTCTTTTTTCTTCCTTTCTTCTTTCTCCTTTTTTCTGTTCTACTCTGATATTAAGCCCTCTTTAAAATTAATGCTATAAACGTTTGAATTTATATTCTTTTCCTTCTCATTACATTTGTGTGTGTGTATATATATATATATATATATATATATATATATATATATATATATGTATATAAAGTCAAAGAAAAATGAAATATCATATGGAAATGGCAGTAAATAATATTGCCGACAAGCAAATAGAGAAGTGGGAAAGGTCATGGGGAAGGATTCAAATAAGAGGTGAAGAGGACGTTGAATAAAATAGTAACCGTCAAGAGAAGAAGGGAGGAAGGAAAGATTGAAAATAAATGTCACAGATGGAAGAAAGAAAGAAAGAATGAGTGGAGGAAAAAAGAAAGTAAGAAGTGAAAAAAGGAAGAAAGAACGAAAGAGAGAAAGAAAGAACGAAAACGAAAAAAGAAAGAAGTTATCGCATATGTTAAGAAAGAAAACAAGAAAGAATAATGTGAGAAAAAGAAAGAAAGAAGTTATCGTATATATTAAGAAAGAAAACAAGAAAGAAAAAGGGAGAAAAAGAAGGAAGGAAGGAAGAAAGGAAGGAAGGGAAGAAAAAGAACGAAAAAAGAAAGTAGTTATCGTATATGTCAAGAAAGAAAACAAGAAAGAACGAGGAGAGAAAAGGCAGAAAGAAAGAAAGAAAGAAAGAAAGAAAGAAAAAAGAAAGAAGTTATCGTATATGTTAAGAAAGAAATCAGGAAAGAAAGAGGAGAGAAAAGGTAGGAAGAAGGAAGGGAAGAAAGAAAGAAAGAAAGAACGAAAAAGAAAGAAAGAAAGAACGAAAAAAGAAAGAAGTTTTCGTATATGTTAAGAAAGAAAACAAGAAAGAAAGAGGAGAGAAAAGGCGGAAAGAAGGAAGAGAAGAAAGAAAGAAAGAAAGAAAGAAAGAAAGAAAGAAAGAAAGATCGAAAAAAGAAAGAAGTTATCGTATATGTTAAAAAAGAAAACAAGAAAGAAAGAAGAGAGAAAAAAACAGGAAGAAATGAAGAAGGAAGGGAAGAAAGAAAGAAAGAAAGAAAGAAAGAACGAAAGAAGAAAGAACTTATCATATATGTTCATGCTCTTCTGCAAATATTCTCGTTCAGATTGGTTACGATTCACTGCTAGTGTAATGCGTCGTTTCATATTTTGAACGGTCACGAAGTGCGGAAGTACAGCAAAAATAAAGAAAAGTAAACAAAAAAACATAACAAATCAAAGAAATAATAATAATAATAATAATAATGATGATGATGATGATGATGATGGTGATGATAATAATAATAATAATAATAATAATAATAATAATAATAATAATAATAATGATAAAATCAATAGCAACAAATGACACTACCTTGAATAAAACAGACAAGATAAAAAAAAAATAAAAAAAATATTCCATTAATATTTCTTCACTTTTATCTTGTGTTTTTTTTTTTGTTTTTTGTTGTTTTTTTGTTTTTTTTTTGTTTTTGTTTTTTTTATCGCAAATCTACGAAAACGAGGCTTTTCTAACAGTGGAGATAGGGTAGGCTACGGATTTAAAGATAAGCCCGTCGTGAGTTTTGATTTCGTCTCTCTTCAATTTCCCTAAAGTCTCATTGATCGCTCCAGCCGTTTTAACCGATATGCTCCGAAATCTAATCTAACTTACAACTTGTCATTTCTGTTGGACGAGTCCACTCAACTCAATGAATTACAATCAGATCAGGGCAGCACCGGTTTCCGGACGATCACCGAAGTTGAATACAGTCGAGCCTGGTCAGTACCAAGAAGGTTTCTGAGATGAAGTGTTGTGACTATTTACACTATTTACATTGTTCGGCCTGTTGTCCTCATCTTTACTCTCTCACCGTCAGGAATATGAGAGTTAAGATAAGGGCAACAGACCCAACGATGTCTTCTCTCGATGCTTATCCCTCCATCCATGGAATTCACAGTGACCATCTGTAGATTCATATTTACCTCTAATTTTCTCTATTTCTGTGAGGAGGTTGTCTAGGATACACATACCAATCCAGGTCTATTTTCTTTGTTTCTAACGGCATTTTTTCTCCGGTGCAATTAAGTACGATGCAGCATCACACTGACTGTATTGCGTGTGCAATTTTCAGGTCAAACTCTAATTTATGAAGAACATCTTTCTAAACTCTAGAGCGTTGTTTATTTTTAGAGTCGGCATTAATTAATTAAGTTTTCTTTTTCTTTTAAATATTGGTAGCAATGAATGTTGGACAATCTCCTCACAGATCAAGAAGAGACTTGAAGCAACAGAAATGTAGTTCTACAGAAGGATGCTGGGAATACCATGGACCGAACATGTGACCAACGATGACGTTTTAGAGTCAATGGAAATATAAAAAAAAACATACTTATCAGGAAGAAACAGTTAAGGTTTCTGGGACACATAATGAGGAATGGGGTATTGGAAATTTTTATACACACAGGACAGATTGAAGGTAAGAGAGACAGACGAAAGCAGCGCATAATTTACCTGGCTGGATTGAGTAAATGGATGGCAGAACAGAGTATGGAAGATGTGTAAAAAGACAAAATTTATTGAGTGCTACAAGGGATAGGAAATTGTGTTGAGACATGACCACCAACGCCCTGAAGAAACATGTCACATAGAAAAAAAAATGAATGTTTGTCTTGAGATGCCATATTCTACTGATGTCTATCTCGAGGTTCTTGAACTTGAATTTACTTAGTTTCTCAAAACCTTTTCAACGATGTGTTATTGCCGACTAGGGCAGCAACATCGATCACAGTGATTCTCAACCTCAGCGTCACAGCACACTAGTGTGCCGCGCGATCTTCTGAAGTATGCCGCGAAATATTGTCACGACATATATATATATATATATATATATATATATATATATATATATATATATATATATATATATATTACACACGCACTATCTCTGATATAGAGCACTTTATCCCATAGTATAGCACACCTTAAAAAACTATATTTCTTCATATATATATATTTAAGTCAACACTTAGAGGCAACAGGCTGTTTCATGCTAGACGCATGCGAGTGAGTGTTGACCTCAATGTTCACTTTTATATTTATACACGCTCTATCTCTGATATTGAGCGCTTTATCCCATAAATATGGCACACATTAAAACTATATTTCTTTATATATATATATATATATATATATATATATATATATATGTTTGTTTGTTTGTGTGTGTGTGTGTGTGTGCGTCTAAGTAGTTATTACACAGCATTGATATTTGAATAAGTAATACACTTTTTTTTTCAAATAATTATCTTCATTATTTTTTTTTATTATAAGAAGCGAGAAAGATTACCCACAATGCGGGAGAAATGAGGGTCTTCTTATCGCATATTTGACCAAACGTTAAAGAAATCGTGAAAAAAACGCACTAAATAAGCTGTACAATAGCTGAATAGCAACAACGAAATCAAATAAGTTCATATTTGTGCGTCTATTTTCTTTTTTAAGTCTATCATTTTATTTCATAACATTTAAATGTTTACCCTTAAAAATATTTGCTAAGTGTGCCGTTATATCTTCATTTGCTCTTAGGTGTGCCGTTGCTTCAAAAAGGTTGAGAAACACTGATCTACCAGAAGGCATATGCATCCAACAAGACCTTTTACAATTATATACCTAGTCGTTTTTCCTGAATTTCTTTATCAATCTGAATGCTTAAATTCCTGAGTATGATGACAATATTATTATTGTTATTGCCGACCCGCTACAAAAAATATTCAGTTTCGCTCTTCAGGTCACCTCTGCGTAACCATATATGTGTTGATATATCTTTTCTTCTTTCAATTTTTCTCCTTTTTTTAAAAAATCCTTTCACCTCAAGTAAGGCAGGAGTGCCACTAGCATGCAGGCAGTTACAGAGAGTAAAGATGAGTGAAAACAGTAGTTATCCGGAGGATTGAAGAAAGGATAAAAGACGAACAGGATTCAAGAAGATATAAGATGGCGATTGACATGTATTTAAATTTTTGAAGATTGTAGTTATCAGAGTAGCAAGAAAACGGAAGGGAATTCCACAGGCGGAAAGTGTGAGAAAAGAAACTGTTAGAGTAGAAGGCGATTACATTTAACTGTTTCAACAGTAAAAGGGAGGGATCTAGATGCCAGTCGAGTATCACGCTTAAATTTATGTAGTTGAGGAGCCAGGGTAAAAAGCTCGTTATATCAGTTGCCACAAAACTATTTGTAGAAAAGACAGAGGGAAGATTTGTCACGTTGGTGAGAAACTGACTGAAGTCGAGATACCAAGTCAGGATCGATTACATTGCAGACCCTTTTTTGGATTTTGTCAAAAACCTCAAATTGCATAGCAAGACAATATAATTGGCTTTTTCTCTCATTTTTTTTTTCTTTCTTCCGTGTTTTCAACGTTTTTCTTTATTATTCCGTTCATTAGAGTTCATGTTTTGGCTGTTCTCTACAGATTATATACTCGAAATCTTTGATTACAGAATCATCATTATTATTCTTATTATTATTATTATTGTCAAGAAAATAGTTTTTTAGAAAAGGCAGAGGGAAGCCACATCACGTCGGTGAGAAAGTGACTGAAGTCGAGATGCCAGGTTAGGATCGATTGTATTAAAGATCCTTCTTTAGATTTTGTCAAGAATCTCGAAATGAATAGCAGGACAATATGACTGGCTTTTTGTCACATTTTTTTTTTCTTCCCTCCGTGTTCTCTCCGTTTTTTTTTTGTTTCTTGTTTTTTTATCATTCCGTTCATTAGAGTGCATGTTTTGGCTGTGGTCTATAGGCTATATCCGCGAAATCTTTGATTACAGAGGCGAAACATTATTATTATTATTATTATTATTATTATCATCATTATTATTATTATTATTATTATCATTATTATTAAGAGTAGGAGTTGTGAATTTGTGTTGCTGCCAAAACATATGGTTCTATCGTCTGGTTTCTTCCATATGTTTTGTGACGTGAAAATCTTTTACCGTCAAGAAAAAAAGAAGGAACAAATTAGAAGATATTCGTTGGTAACATTTCGACGCATGGTCACTCATGTACAAATCTTCCTGTGGATAAAAAAAAAGGGTGGTACCCGGTAATTCAGCCAACCACGCAGTAGTGTACACAAATGATGCAGCTGCTCATAAAGTTGAGGTGACAGCTGTCGTCGCTGCGACCAAGTGTAATCCATTCGACCATTTTGTTTTCGTTGTATTTACGTCATCTTTATTTCGTTTGACTTTTTTCTTTCTTTCTTTTCAGTCGAAAGAAATCCTCTTCCCTCAATCTGGCATTCCTTTTTTTTTTTTTTTTTTTTTTTTGACAAAGGTATTCCTGGATTGAGTTTATTTCACAGTATTTCCTTCTTTATGTTTTTTATTTTCTCTATTTTTCGTACTTTCCATTTCTGTTCTTTTCGTACATTCGTTTCCGATATCCAAAATTTCTGCTACTTCTTTCTTTCTTACTTTCTTTCTTTCTCAGACACTTCATTATCGGTCACTTTCACCGTAATCATCATCATCAACATTTCTCTCTTCTTGTTCTTCTCTCCCTCTCTCTCTCGCCACTTATGTCAATTCTATCACTCTGTCCCATTCTTTCAAAGTCTCATCATACATTAAAAGACATACGACTAATATATATATATATATATATATATATATATATATATATATATATATATATATATATATATATATACTAAAGTTCAAACGTTTTAGGACACTCCTGGTAATTATTTAAATTGGCATCCAAAGTAGCTTTGTATTTTAAGGAAGAGAAATTATTATACATCTTTAAAAATAAAAACTGATTTTTAGTATAAATTTTATTATGACCAAAAGAAAAAAGCATTTTATCATTAAATTTTGCTCTCGTCAAAATATCCTCCTTTAGTCTTGATTACTGCAGCATACATTTTTGGTGTTCGTTGCAAAAATTTCTTATAGTATAAGTTTGATAATTGATTCCATTTTATCTTTGATTCCTAGAGATCTTTTACATTTTCTTTTTTTCACTCTTACGTCTAGTTCATCCCAAGCTTATTCTGTGCGTGGCTTCAAAATTTTGAACTGTTGTATATATGTACATATATATATATATATATATATATATATATATATATATATATATATATATATATATATCCTTAATTAAGTTAACAGACCGCATGAGTTGTATTGTAATTCGAAAGGCTTTAATTCCTTGAATTGAGATTATAAATGTCCAATTCCAATACTTCCATCCAAAACTGTAAACGTAAATATCCTGTTATAAATTTGCCGTCCTAATCCTTTTAAGCCAAAAGGCTAAACTAAACTTCTCATCTTAATCAATTTTCATTGAGAAATAGAAAGAGAAAAAGAAAACACTGATTAACTACCTCTTTCCGAATTCTATCGTTGATTTAGGGCATCACTTGCACAATAAGAATTTGAATACAAGTCCGAAATCTCAAGATAAATTTGCCGTCATTGATAGGACGATAAACTACATCTGCGTTGTGGGGGGTAACCATAATCTACACCCAACTAAAACGCCTTTGATCAGGAGGTTTTGAGGAGCGTTGAACCAAGTTTTAATTGCTGGTGTTTCCAGGTCCATCCTGACCCGGGGTAGGAGCACCTGTTAGGGGTCATAGCTGTGGGAAAATATAAACCCTCAAATTGGGGTCAAAACACTATGAAAGTGTAAGAAAATGTATTAATACCAGTAATACACTTTTGGGGAAAGATTATTATCAGCAACACATTTTTGAAGAAATAAAATATTACCAGCAATACATTTTTGTAAATAATTATTACCAGCAAGACATTATTACCAGCAATACATGTTTGGAAAAATATTACCAGCAATAAAAATTTTGTCAGCATTAAATAACCCATTCAGGCGTTGATATGCCGTAAAACAAAACAAACTAAACCAAATCAAGTTTGATAATACGGGCATTAATATATTGTAAATGATCGAATGCAACACAGCTACAATAATAATCCGATCTGATCCGATTCTTTGAGCATCAGCTCATGATTAGAACTGATATAAAACACTTTCATTCGACATTCTTCAGCGAAAAGTTGGTGAAAGAGGCGAGCTTGGTTCGTTTGAACGGGGCTAGCCTTGATTTTCTCTTTTAGCCTTTTTAGCCGATGTGAGTTATGCTTTTATATATATATTTGAAAGATATGATATAATTATCAATAAATAGTAGCTGTGGGAAGTCTGTGGATTTGGATATTGTCCAAAACGAAATCACATAGTATTTCTGGCAATCGTAGCTGCAAAACCAAAACTATTAATTAAAGTGTAATGGAATATTACTGTAACACATTTCTGCAGAATTGAAACGCCACATCGCTAAGGAACAATCAAGTTAAATGGCGCTGAAGACATTATATACATGATAATATATCATGATAATAGTGACTCTATCGGATCGTAGAATCAGAATTCCCGTAGTAGGTATGTAAAACCTACGTAGATACGTTTAGGTATTTTAATTTTGCTCTACTTAATGTATTGAGCGCTTTTACGTATCAGCTTAAGTAATTTCGTCGGTATTTTTTGTTTTGGCTCGTCATTGCGGTGCTGATTGATTATTTTCAAGCAGTACGGATGTTTTTAGACTTTTCTTTTGTCAGTGAATTTATTTTTCACAGATAGCAGCTTGTGTAATATTTTTTCGTTTACTAATTGTTCATATTTTTTTTTTACATTGCCAGAGTTATAGCATGGGCATAAAAATAAAAAATTATAATATATGCATTCAACATTATCATTTGAGAAGACACCAGAAGTGTTGAAACTAAATGGCTATTTTTGTAGTGATGCTATGACATGTTTATGTTATAATTTTTGAATAAAACATATTTGTTCTGCTCTGTATTGAGCACTCTTTTAAGAATAGCGTTTTTGGTTATTGGAATTTTATTCCGTCTACATTAATCCCATACTTGGGTATACACGCACACACACCATATATATATATATATATATATATATATATATATATATATGTGTGTGTGTGTATGTATGCGGCGGATGATAAAGATATAACATTTTTATATCTTAAGAACACTTTTGGGAAAAAGATGCTTGACAATGTGGAATAAGATTTCATGGGACGAAGATTGTGTATGTTAGCGCGACTACACATGCGCACGAACAATGGACATTGGGAATTTTAAATTTAATTATTTTTATTATTCTATAAGCGTTTTGGGTAGAAGCAATATTGTACGCATTGATGACACAATGGACTCTGCAAGAAATTTTGAATAAAAATGCCTTGTCCTGAGTTCAAAAGTTACTATAGGTCAGAGCTGGAACTTTCAAAAAGACAATGATCTGAAGTATCAAAACAAATCCACAAAAGAATGGATTCGTAGAAAGAAATTCCAAGTCTTGGAACGGCCTATTCAAAGTCATGATCTAAACCTAATTGAATATCTGTGATTCAAGTGAAACAAGGCAGTGCATAAAAGAAACCCTGGTAATATCGAGCATATGGGAGAATCTTGCCAAGAAGAACAGTCAAAAATCGGCATTCCTTGCTGTCAGAAACATCTTAAAAATGACTACTTGATGTTGATATTGTAACCTCAAAAAGGGCAGTCGTCAAATATTAAATGTAAGGGTTAAATTGGTTTTGTACATCTTAATTTAAAATCTGAATTAATGTTTTTGTTCCAGCTTGATAAAAATTGTTGAAAGTGGTTGTAATTGATTTAATAAAGGGTTTTCTTAATGAATATATTTTAATTAAGATTTGTTGATCATCATGAAAAAAAGACAATTTTGAAAAATATTATTTTAGGGGTTCACTTACTTTTGCACAGCACTGTATATATACAATATTATATCTTTTTAACACATACCTACATATATATATATATATATATATATATATATATATATATATATATATATATATATATATATAATTTGCGAAAGTTTACATGGAAGACTAACTGTTGCGTATGTCTTATTGAGCAGGTGTATCCGATACATTCTAACAAAAACCTGTTTTCATCTGAGCATTAAGTTGGAATTAAAAAAAAAGAAAGAGCGCTGTAAACTTCCCACACATATACATGTGTGTTGACATCTCTCTCTCTCTCTCGCTGTCTTTTTATATATATTTCTCCTTATATATATATATATATATATATATATATATATATATATATATATATATATATATATATATATATATATATATATATATCAAACCGATTGACTCGTGAAAGACACCAAATTGCCGAAAAGAATGACAGAAAGAAAGAATGTGTGGGGAAAATAGAAACAAAATATGGGGTGTAGATGGGAAAGAAAGAAAGAAAGAAAGAAAGAAAGAAAGAAAGAAAGAAAGAAAGGGAAATAGAAAGAAAATTGAAGAAAAAGAGTGAAGAAAAATATCACCAATAGACTTGATTTTTTTTTTAAATAGTCACATTATTAAACTAAAAGCATCAAAAGTGGGAAGCAAAGAAAGAAAGAAAGAAAGAAAGAAAGAGAGGGAGGAATATAAGCAAAATACGGAGTACAGATTAAAAAGAAAAGAAAGAAAGGATGAAAAAATAAGATTAAAATGTTAAGAAAGAAAGGGTGGAAAATAAGAAAGAAAGAAAGAAAGAAAGAAACAAGGAAGGAAGGAGGGAATAGAGACAAAATACGTGGGTACAGATTAAAAAGAAAGTGATGACATTAAGAAAGAAACGAAAGAAAGAAAGAAGGAAAGCTAGAAAAAAAAAAAAAGAAAGAACCAAAGAAAAGGAAAGTATTAAGAAAATAACAGAGGATAGCTGTTGAGAAAGAAGATCTCTGAGAGAATTAAGAGACTACTTAAAGGTTATTCTGTCCAGTCAAGAAGAGTCGAGAAAAAACACTGAATGACAAAAAGATCTGGGAAAAGATCAAAACAACCCAGACAAT
>OZ010605.1:61764727-61802227 GCA_963932145.1 Acanthosepion lycidas | reverse complement strand
TCCTCTCAAGATAGATAATGACCGATAATATTCTTGCATAACATTTGCTGTAAAGAGAGATCCCAAACCCTCCAGAAAATTAGCGTAGCTCAGCTGTGGCACACGGCTGAATGTATGGACCTCTCAATGAAAATCGATCTGCTTATTCAGTCGTGATATATCTAACGAGACAAGCTTGCTAACCATAACGCCACATCAAAGTGCTTTTTCAATGCATTCACAATAAAAATAGACGAAAAATTCATTCAAAAAAATATCTCATAGGACAGAAAATTTGGTCTTCAACATTTTCATTAACTAAAAATTTAAAAAAATCTATAATTTAACAGAAATTCTTATTGCATCCATGTTTCTGGGCTAAAGATACGGATGCCAGTGGCTTTTCATGATTTTTCCAGAAACGTTATATAAAGATTTTAGACCGTAACGATTCTTTCAGAACCGCGAAGATAGTGTCAGTTTCAATTCATTATATGTTTTTTTTTATCTGAGAAATAATATCAATATATTTTTTTCTTGAGGATGAACAGATAGCAAGCATGCTAGATGTACAAAACATAATACTTCTAACGTTATCTGTACTGTCTTGAACCAAACATTCGTTCGTCCTGGATAAGACGATAAACTACAAACGCGTACTGGGTAAGACGATAAACTACATTCGACAGCAAGGCCTCTGATCTGGAGGTTCTGAAGGGGCGTGGAACCATCTTTTAATTGTTGTTCCCAGGTCTACCCTGACGTATGGTGGTAGCAACTGTTAGGTTCCCAGCTATGGGCAAATAGTTACCCTACCTCCAATACTATGAAAGTATAAAAATAGGTTTTATACCAGCAATATTTTGGGGGAATTTTTACCAGCAATTCATTTTGAAAAAAATACCAGCAATACATTTTTGGAAAAAATATTACCAACAATATATTTCTGAAAAAAATATTACCAGGAATAAAAATCTTGTTGTTATTAAATAATCCATTGGAGTTGCTATGCCGTAAAAGAAAACAAAACAAAGCAAAACAAGCATCCGTTCACATGTATGAAAATAAGAGTAGATGGATAAGAAATAAACCATCTGTATTAATTAGTAGATGTAGAAACGTAAGATTGGTAGCCAAGCACAATCTCCCCGTGCACACGCGCGCATGCGCTCGAGCACACACACACGCACTATGGACCAATGATTTTAAGATATCGTGCCCCACCAATACTAGAAAGAGCGATAACAGCTACAGGACTTGAGTAACCTATTTTCTGGAAAAATTGTTTCAAGAGAATGATTTTTTTTTTAAATATTCGGCCAAAAACAGTACCATCTGCCGAATGTTTCCTTATAAGGAAATGGCGAATATACTATTACCGTTACCATTCATGTCATGATGAAGCGGTGGAAATCCCATACCAGTTTAATTAAAAAGTTTAGAAAGGAAAACTCCATCAATACTGGAAAGAGCGAATACCGCTGCTGGACTTAAGAAACCTAATTTTTTAAAGAAAAATTATTTGAAGATAAAGAGTGTTAGAAATTCCAACCGAAAATAGTACTGGCTGCTCGGTCGTAGAATGCTGTATGATTCGTTCTGGGGAAAAATCTAATATTACCATGTGGATCTCGAAGAAACGCCTCAAAAGTAATACCTTATATCTATAAATTAATACTTAAATAGTACACTACGACCCAGAGGGACTTTATCTCCATTAAGGGTGTTATCATATATTCAATAACAACAAGAAGAAAAGCAATAACAACAACAGCAACAGCAACAACAACAACAACAACAATAATAATAATAATAATAACTAAATTAACCCTTTACTTTTTTGACTAATCTACCTTCCTGGTTCAAGATAATCTTATTGCGGATTTTCATTTTTATGTAACCGTATTTTAAAATAAGGTATGCTCCAAGTACTAATGGCGTAAGAGTTCCAGCATCCTGGTTAATCTGTAAAGTTATTAATTATTAAAGCAAGTGGGTGGGCCTAATCAATTTGGCTATATATATATATATATATATATATATATATATATATATATAAGCAAATATTGAATTTAACACTCAGATGCGACAGGTTGTTTCATGCGAGACACAATCACGGCCTGACGATTGCGTCTAGCATGAAACAGCCTGTCGCATCTGAGTGTAGACTTCAATGTTCACCTTTATATTTATCATTAGATATGCTCTATCTCTGATTTTGAGCACTTTATCCCCAAAATATATCACACCTTAAAATTATATATATATATATATATATATATATATATATATATATGAATGGAGAGAGGGAGGCGAGGGAGAGAGACAGAGGACAAATATGTGAGAGAGATCAGAGGCAAATGATAAAATATCTGTGGTGTTAATATATGTATAAATTGAAATTGCTACCACCGTTACATGCACATATAAAACAACGTTCTCCTCTCTCTCTCTCTCTCTCCCTATATATATATATATATATATATATATATATATATATATAAGATACAAGGATTAAAAGTGAAGCAAGTATTTTCATATATTACTCAATATTATAAAATAGAGGAATGGTAATATTATTTTTTTTTTATATGCAAAGGAATTACTGAACTGTAATTTACAGTGAAGTAATTCTTTTGTGTATATAAAAATAATCTTATTTATATGTGAATAATAATATTATATTTATAAAATAATAATACCTTGAAGGACGATTTTACACATAACTAAACTCCAGTCCTATACACAGTGAAAATTGTTACACCCACTGGATAAAAAAGCATAATATATATATATATATATATATATATATATATATATATATATATATATATATATATATATATATATATATATATTGGGGAAATATCAAGTTGCAAGTAACATTTTTGCACTTCGTCCTACGTGGAATAATTTTCTTGTGACGCGTTTCGACCTTCAGGACTTCATCTGACTAGTTTTGTTATGTTGGTAGTATTGGTCGGTACACATGAATTCACATTATTATTATTATTATTATTATTATTATTATTATTATTATTATTATTATTATCCGTAGTATTACACATGCGGGGAATTTTAGCAATTTTATTATTCAGTCGAATTCATTTAGAAAAAAAAAATCAGCCCCACCTGAGAAATACAGTAAATAAAAATAAAATATTAAATCTAATTTTAACATAAAAATTATTACTACTACATCCGAAACAATAAAGGCCTTAATCAATACTAAACAAAACAATAAACTAAAACTTCAAAGAGGAATTTGTTCAATCGCCTGTAATAATTGTCATAAAAATACATAGGAGAAACCTCAAGGAATCTAAATAAAAGATTATATGAACACACAAGGATATTTTACAAAATAATACATCAAATGCTTCGGTTGTGCACCGTTAGCACATTTTTACTTTTAAATAAAAAACGCTACTATGATCAAAGGAGGAAATAGTTCCCTAAGTCGTACATGTCTAGCGAAAGCCTTAATCACAAAGTAAACTACAGTAAATTTACGGCCTAGCTCTTATAAAATTTCACCATTCTGGGCATATCTTCTAATATCACTGTGTGGAATTGCAACAGTGACGCAAAAAGTAGACTCTGAATGAATTCGGCTGAAAAGAAAAATCTAAAATTCTAAGAAACCCTCTGCCGCCCGCATGTACAAGTTCTACGAACATAAAAGATTAGTCTGATGAAGTCATATGAGACGAAACGCATTACAAGTAAACTTTTTCCACTCTGACATAAAATTTCCCCAATACAGTTCTCGATATATAAAAAATATATGTCGTTATCTCATATATATATATATATATATGAAACAATTTTGGATTTTATTGGTGTATTAATCATTTGTACTGAGCTGTTTCTATGGATCAGTTTTAATATTTTATATTACTAGGATCCACTTGGATTATATACCAACGGGTTTATTACATTTACGATATATATATATATATATATATATATATATATATATATATATATTAGGATATTAAAACGTTAAAATCGTTATATGAAAAAATAATTTCGGAATTTCGTTAAATATTTTTAGCGATTTTATCATGTTTTAATATCCTAAAAGAAATATATATTTAGTTCTACTCTTTATTGGGCCCTCTTTAAAATTAGATGTTACGCACAGTGGAATTATTCTCCATCTGCTCATATTTTACCTATATATATATATATATATATATATATATATATATATATATATATATATATATATATATATATTAATTCAATTTAAATAGAAAATAGACAAGCTTAAGGATCCATTGGTTATAATTTATTTCCCCAGGTGTATGATTTTTACCTGGTTAATCAGACCACACTTCCAAGGGTGAAAAAATGTTTTAAACTTACATATAGTTTTTTATCCACTTTTCAGGTGTAAGTTTAAGTTGAAGTAAAGAGATAGATCGAGAGGGAGAGGAGGAGTATCAGAGACATGGTCGAAATTAGAGAGGGAAGGGAGAGATAGGAATAGTAGGTCTGATGAACCAGGTAAAAACACATACCTGGGAAAATAAATTATAACCAATGGACCCTTAAGGTTGTCTGTTTTCTATTTGAATTTAATTAATAATTGCTCTGATTTGACACTGAGCTCTCTGGATTACATCCAACTTGATATTATCCATCCGGATAACCAAACTTTTCATCACTTAAATATATATATATATATATATATATATATATATATATATATATATATATATATAGAGAGAGAGAGAGAGAGAGAGAGAGAGAGAGAGAGAGAGAGAAAGTAAGAGAGATAATGCAATATTTCAGTTTAATACAATTTTGCAAATAAGTGGAGTAGATGAGTTTATTTTCAGGCTTTAGAGACTTAGCAATATAAAATATATCCGGGCAAGTCAACACAGGCGTGGCCATCATTTTCAGTTGATATTCAACGCTGAAAAACGATCGATCATAGCTTTTCACACCGAGAAATGTGTTTTGAAAAGAAAGAAAAATGTGTTATAGCGAAAAACGTGCTGAAAAGAAAAATAGAAAGAAAGGAAAAGATATGGCGATAAAACGTGTTGAAAAGAAAGAAAGAAAAAAAATTAAAGAAAGGAAAAATATGATATAGCAAAAAAAAAAAACGTTGGAAAGAAAGAAAGAAAGAAAGAAAGAAAGAAAGAAAGGAACGAAAAATATGATATAGCTAAATAACGTTCAACAGAAAGAATGTAAAAGATATGGTGAATACCCCATTGAAAAGAAAGAAAGAAAGAAAAAAGAAGCAATTAAACAAACAAACAAAAAAAGAACATATTCACTATGGAAGATACTATTCTGTTATGTTGATATAATCACTCTGAAGATGTCTAATGTGAACCGAAAGCTGAGATCAAGGACTAACTTAATAAAAAATATCCAAATGTTTGGACAATAGCTGTTCTTCTTGTTCGAAATAGACTTAGTCATGGTGATCATCAGAAGATCCGGAAGTCTGTAGGTGCAGTGTCTTGGGCATGGCGTAGAAATGTAAGTTGGTGGTTGTGACTAATATTATAGTTGCTCAGTAGATCTCTTTTGAACATTGATTTATTTGACGCCATCTGTTAATCGTTTCTTAAAATTATTGTTGTTTTTTATTCTTTCGATTTTATTTACAATATTTCTTAAATCATTTCCGAAATCAATAATATCTTTTTGATGTGACGGGAATTTCCTTGGCTAAAATCAGAATTTATTGTTGTTGATGTTTTTAATATTCTTCTCCTTGTTAAGTAAGTAAAATGCTTTCCACCTTAACATTTTATTAAATGTTCTATTTAAAAATAAAAAAAAAATGTTTCATATTCTTGTACAGTTGAATATCAATGAAAAATCAAATTGTATAGATTCTATATATTTTGGAAATATATTAATGTATTGATATAATAGTCTGCAAAATTACTACACTTTGGAATTGTTTTTTAATCTTGGCATAAAAGTGAAGCAGACATTTTCATATAGTTCTCAATAGTAAAAATAGAGCATTATTTTTTTATATATACAAATTACTTAACTCAAATTATCCCGATTCCGCAGTTTTCGTGGTAATATGTCCGCTTTTCAAGGGGTTAATCTGTATATTAATTTTTTTTTTCAATTTTCATCTTTACGTCTTTTTTTAAACTCTGTTATGGGCGCGAACATGTTCCTGCTTTTACATGTGCTCACGTTTTCCTTCAAGAACATAATTGTTTTTTAATTATGTATTTTGTAATTTTTATCTTTCATTGTTCTTTTTCTTTCTTCTCTATATCTTTGATTGTTTAGGTTACAG
Source organism: Acanthosepion lycidas (assembly GCA_963932145.1). Classification (NCBI taxonomy): domain Eukaryota; kingdom Metazoa; phylum Mollusca; class Cephalopoda; order Sepiida; family Sepiidae; genus Acanthosepion; species Acanthosepion lycidas. Next base: position 61,795,956 of record OZ010605.1, on the reverse strand, counting down.
TTAAAATGTTATACATTACGTAAACATACCTGTTTATATTTCTGAGATGACGGATTATGTACACTATTTACATTATTCCGACTATTGTCCTCATCTTTGTCGCCATATTTATTACAACGTTTCGGCCGTTTTACGCTCCGGCCTTCTTCAGGCGTTTGGAATGTCGAAGCGTTTATTTCGCTCACTGGGGTAGACATCCACTAATCATGGCGCGTGAAACTAGAACACATATTCATACCTCCCATATCAGTGGCAATGGTGAATTCAACTAGCTAATGTCTTATGATTATGTGGGAGTTATTTCTGTAGACAGCCATTAAACATGGGACGTGGAACTATAACAGTCTACTCCAGTGAGCGAAATAAAGGGTTCAGTTCAACATTCCAACTACCTGAAGAAAGCCGCACCGTACAACGGCCGAAACGTTGTGATAAATATGGCGACAAAGATGAGGACAATAGTCCGAATAATGTAAATAGTTTACATAATACCTCATCTCAGAAATATAAACAAATACTGAAAGGCCGAAACGTTACGATAAATATGGCGACAAAGATGAGGACAATAGTCCGAATAATGTAAATAGTGTACATAATACCTCATCTCAGAAATATAGACAGATACTGAAAGGCCGAAACGTTACGATAAATATGGCGACAAAGATGAAGACAATAGTCCGATTAATGTAAATAGTGTACATAATACCTCACCTCAGAAATATAGACAGATGGTAAAAAGAACAATCGAAGTTTGGTGCATTCATGATCAACAGGTACCCATTTTGAAAAATCGCAAAGCATATATTTTTAATATTAATCAAGATGTTATACGGCGTGTGGCATAAACACCGCCACATATACCTCCCAGAAATAACTCCCACATAATGATAAGACATTAGCTTGTTGAAAACACCATTGCCACTGATATGGGAGGTATGTATATGTGTTCTAGTTCCACGCGCCACGATTAATGGATGTCTACCCCAGTGAGCGAAATAAAGGCTTCGACATTCCAACCACCTGAAGAAGGTCGGAGCGTAAAACGGCCGAAACGTTGTAATAAATATGGCGAAAAGATGAGGACAATTGTCCGAATAATGTAAATAGAGTAAACATAACAGTATATACCAATTCAAATGTCCCTTGGGAGAATGTATCTCCGACAAAATAACAACAAATATATATGTTGGGTATACGACAACTACACTAACAAGAAGACTACACATGTCTGATCATTCGTCATTTTTGCGAGACATCTACATCATTCCTGTCCACATTCACAATATACAAAAATACTGATCGACAACGCAACTATCCTACAAGAAAGTAAATTCAAGCTACAGATACTAGAAGCAATTTATATTAAAATATTAAAGCCAGCACTGAAGAGAATCAACTATGAATACTGTAGCAATGTTCTGAAATGCCTATAAAGGAACAGTTTTTTCACGTTTTAATGCGCGCATGTCCATGTTATTAAAAGCCCAAAATTCCATAATGGATAATTTTTTTTTCACATTCCAATGAATACTCAGAACATTGTCAACCATTTTGATTTTAAAAGCATAATGAAAAAATTATGGATAGAAACGCTCAAATTTGTATAAATACTTGTACTTCTGAAAAACATATATTTTTCTACTACTTGTACCCCTGAATTATTTATTTAAAAATTATAAACATAAATATGTTATAAAGTCATATTTATGTTATAATTTTTAAATAAATAATTACATCTGCTCTACTCTGTATTGAGCACTCTTTTAAGAATAGTAATTGTTGGTTATTGCAATTTATTCCGTATACACCAATATACACCAATCATATATATATATATATATATATATATATGTCCTGCAGCTAATCATTTATAACTCTGTATATATTGGTGGACCATAATTATTATCAATAGGTAATTACTTCATTAATTATTGCTAATCATTTTTGATAATCCTGTATGTGTGTATGTGCCTTAACATACACTTGCTACCTCCAGAATAACGTGACATAAATAGACATATTCGAATGCATGTCAGTATTTGAGGTGATTCCCTACTGTGTGTATATCTCACTGACATCGTGAATAGATAACTTTGACACAATCTTCTAAGGGAGCCATCCCTCTCAAATGCGTTCAGTATTTTCGTCCTTATCTCTCCAAATAGATACGCCTTGTCGCATTGCAGTTTTCTCCTAAATTTAAAAAAAATTATATTTATTATTACAAGTCAGTCTAGTGTGCCGCTGAAACCGTGCAACCCAGTAACATCTGCTGCATGGTCGGGTCAACGGGCCCTAAACCGATTCCCAAACCGGGAATTTTCTGGTGAGGAAAGACACCCAACAGAGTTAAAAACAAAACCTGCCAATAAGTGGGGTAATTTTCTTGTGTCAACGACGATCTGAAAATATGGCTTAGTCACGAATCTATAGCTATGTATGCAGTCAGTGTCGTGATAAAATGGCCTCGCTGGACGGAGGACTTCTCAGACAGCCCAGTTTTCGTGACCAAAGTGCGTCTTCAATTTGGAGGACATCAAAAGCGTCCACTCTACGCTGAATACTACATCGGTTAAAATTTGGAGGACATCAAAACAGTCGACTCTACGCTGGCTAATGCTTCGGTTAAAATTTGTACGACATCAAAAGCGACGACAATACGCTGGCTAATGCTGCTAATGCTAATACAAAATTCCTGTATTTATTTTGAAGAACATTAGCCCAAAGCTATCTCCAGTCTATTTAAGCGCTGCACGTCGGAACAAATGTTCCAAAAATATAGAATGCATCAGCAGCTGAACTGGTTCCTCATGTCATTCTGATGAGTTGGCTAGACTCACAGCAGGATTAAATGGAGAAAATTTGGGCTCCGTAGCTACGTAGGCACAAATAAAACTTTTCTCGCTTTCAGCCCAGATATATGGAGGGAACTGGTCAGGTGCCCTATGACCACATCCGGTCACTGGACTGATGATAATGATCCTTATTTACTAAATGGGTAATTTCAATTATATGATGTTTTACTTAGTTGATAGCGAAGAATACAGGCTGACCATATTCTACTTCTCTGTGTAATGTTCAAGATGTAGGTAATCATAGCTCTCCACAACTTTCTATCTTTCGTAACGCTGAGTAATACTTATTTCTTCACAGTACCTGTTTTGTCATTCATTTACAAAAACTCGTCAGATATGTTACTTTCTGTTTGCCACTATTCATCTTACATTCAGTACGCCTTGTGTGTGTCAATTTTTCCGATCCATCTTTCCTCATATATGTCCAAGAATGTTCAATAATGTATAATGCTAAGTATAAGTGTCCTTTTTACTTCAATTTTTAATTAAAAGTCCCTCGATATTTTAAACCCGTCAATTTTCCCGTCCTCTTTTTTTCAGATAAAAAAACGTTCAATGTGAAAAACGCAAGAGAAAAATGTGTAAATAAAGAAGAGAAAATATATATATATAAAGAAAGAAAGGTGTTTACGCTATTTATATTCAGACTATTGTCCTCATCTTTGTTGTTGTTATAACATTGTTTTCGTCGTTGGGCTCTCGGGCCGTCCTCAGCTGTACATCGATCTGGATAACCTCCAAGGAAGTCTGAAATGAACCCTTTATTTAATCTACGGGGAAAGAATGTTCTCGTTTAACTGCTCATCTCTAGGGATTTCTTTTTTAGTATTTATTTTTATTTAGTGTTGTTCAGTAATTGCTTGTCCGTTTCCATTGAAGGCAAGAACACATTGCACGGACCAGGGACTGAACTAACAACTCCTATACCAGAAAATTCACAAACCAACGACTTTAGCTACTAGGCCATGGGACTATCTCTTCGAATAGACTTTAAACTAAGCTTTAAAGTAAGCTTTAAATCTAGCTGCTGATTAGTTTGCAAATCTTGCTGCTCCTGCTGTTTGACATGTTTTCACTGCTACTGCTGCTCATTTTTTGATTGCTGCTACTGGTTTTGAGCCTTGCTGCCATTTGTCTTTCTTTCTTTATCAGCGACTCCCATATTGCATTTATTTCTATGCTAGGCTTACTAAAGGAGGTCCTCAAAGCCTAGCATATGCGCTGATTCTTTTAGACATCTAACTCTCCAGTGTTCTTCCTTGTCTAATATTTTCACTTCATTCCACAGGGGCTGATGAATAGACCTTTATGCATCAAAAAGAAAGAAACGTAGGTAAACGAAGGAGAGTAAAAGGAAGAAAAAAAGAGGAAACGGAAGAAAAACGTACCTTAAGAAAAGAGAGAAAGGAAATCCTTTTTTTTTATGTACAGAGTTCTTTCAGATAGTGAAAGGTCATGGCTCTGCAGAATTTTCTGTCCTTTGTTGCGTTTAATAAAGTCATTCTTTATGCTATCTCTCCTAATCCCTGTTCTTCCAACCATTTCCATATGCTGGTTCGGGATGTTATATATATATATATATATATATATATATATATATATATATATATATATATTGAAAGTAGATGTTGTTTTGTTTTTCGTGTGTTTTTATGTTTTTAAAACGTAATATTTCACTAGCGAATTGTTAGCCATATTTTTTTGGTATGTCATGTCAAGAGGATGTATTGAAGTAGTTCACAAGCAATAAATAACACATTAATAAAGGGACACTTAAATAAAAAAAAATTCACTCAACCCTCAAAGACAATTAAAAACAAAAATACAATCATCCGTGATAACGCTGAAAAGTATAGCCGAAAGCACTCGGAATTATACAATATTTGTGCAGTTTCTACACACTCTGTCTCCAAAAAACGAAAGAACTTGTTCGAACACTAGAAAAATTAAATAAAAAGCTTGATCTCTGTTTCTTGTCTGTTGTCTTTAATGAAACATACACACAAACACACACACACACACGTGTATATATATATATATATATATATATATATATATATATATATATATATATATATATAGATAGATAGATAGATAGATAGATAGATATATTACGCAACAAGATCAAAAATTACTTCATATGGTAGAGGGTATATATCTATTTCAACCAACGAGAAATACTATAGTCTTATTTGACACCGATGTATAGACTGTGTTCGTGTCGGAATTAGACATTTAAAATTTGACTTTGACACCAGTCGAAAAATTAATAGAGAATTTAGTCATTTCTATGCTTCAGTCAGATGAAATACCCAAGGCTGTGATAAGGCCGGAGGTGTAGGGTGAAGATATTAGCCTTAAACCGAAGAAGTTTTATAAAATTAACCCGGATATTGACCATACGACCTTAAATTGGGGTTATATGAATTTTAATTATATATATATAATTTTTTAATTATATATATATATATTTTTTTAATTTTTTAATTATATATATATCATTTTTTTTTTTTTTTTTTTTTTGGAAATACAATTAGTCGGGTGAATAAACTATTAAGATTTTAAATATTTCTTTATGTCCTAGATAAATATGTTTATTACAATAATAGTTATATTTAGTCCTGAAACTACTTAAAAAATTAAATATTTAAGTTAATAACAAAATTTTTTTCAGACATCGAATTTTCTATCAAACATTGTAAACTATCTTACATAATTTTGTTAAAACAAAATTATAACAACTCCATCTCTCTTTCCCCCTCCCCCCTATCCCTCTCTTTACCGTAAGGCTCACTTGTATACATTTTCGACAATTCATTTCCGTTTTATTAACCATCTAAAGAGGCCAAGTTTTCTGTCACTCCTCCTACTCCAATATAAAACATACTTAAGAGAGATATAAAATTAACCCCTCCCTATACTTTATATTGTCTGGTTAACTACCACTCTCAACCCTCTCTATTAAATTACAAAAATTACACTACCCACCAATTTCTAATCCCATTTTTTTTCTCATTTCGTTGTTGGAAGTTTTACCTGATGATCCTGAATCCTTAAAAAAGGATTTAGGTGAAATAAATTATCGTAATGGTACATTAAAGTGGTTTGTTTTTCATTACATATTAGCTCTGTCCTAACATTGAGCTCTCAGGATTTCATCCTCTTTGGATTTACCAATTCGGTTTACCAAGTTCCTTATAACTTAATTATATATATATATATATATATATATATATATATATATATATATATATATATATATAACCATATTCTTTAGAATTAAAGGCTTTATTTTAAGTCGACATTTCTTTTTAATAACCTCAAACGTTATTTTCAATCTATACTCGTTGTTGAAATACATACCTATTTTTATTTTATTTTATTAGTTTGTATTATGGCTATCGGCCAGTGTACTCGAGAAAGTCAGTAATTTTAATAATAATAATAATAATAATAATAATAATAATAATAATAATAATAATATTTAGAAGTTTTCATGAAACTCGTTTCGTCCATTAGGACTTCATCAAATCAAGGACAAAATGCAGCACCAGAGAATTTTTCACGTTGTCATACATTTTCCGCAAAAAAATTGCTCTTGATATATAAAAAATTATATACAGTGCCACGCAAAAGTTTACAGTACATTACAAAAAATGTTTCTTTAAGGATTTCTAACACAGAATAGTGAAACTTTTACTACTAATAATACTTATGTTTAATCTTTAGTCAGACAACCAGATTAAAAAAAAGTAATCAATAAAAATATCCCACAAAGAATAAATCAATATTTAATAATGTTAAATTTTACAATACATTTATTAAATCATCTATTAATATTTCATAGCGTAACTATTATTGCTAACTAGGCGTTTAGAGTAAGTCCCCTATGAATTTCTTGCATTATTCTTGGCTAATATTTTTCCATTCTTCATGAAAAAAATTCCTTTAATTCATGCAGGATCCTTCTTTGAATTCTCAGTTTCAGCTATCTCCATAAATTTTCAGTCGGATTGAATTCTGGTCATTGACTTGGCCATTTTAGAACGTCTATTCTACTTGACCTTGACCATGATATTTTAAGCTTTGCAGTATGTTTAGGATCGTTATCTTGTCGAAAGACCCAACCTGGTTTCAAGCCCAGCGAATGTGCGCTTGGAAGTAAATTTCTCTCTAAAATACAGTGTAACCCGGATATAAGAGAGTTGTCGGGACCGGATAAGAAGTATCTTATATCCGGGTTTCTCTTATATCCGGGTTTGGTCTATTTTGTTTAGGTAAGCATGACTCTAATTTGGGACCATAGAAAATGTCTCTTATATCCGGGTCTCTTATATCCGGATTACACTGTATCCCTATAATCTGCTCCATTCATCCTTCCTTCTATTATGTCAATGTCCCCTACACCTTGGACACGAAAGCAACCCCAGATCAGGATTGATCCGCCTCCATATTTTACTGTTGGGATAGTATTCTTCGGCGAATATTCAGTACCCTTCTTTCTCCACACCTTTGCGACACCATTTTTCATTTCGTTTGGCCAAAGCAAATTTTCCCAAAATGCTACAAGTTTGATACAATGTTCGTTTGCAAAAAACAGTCTCGCATGAACGTGTTTTCACTTAAAAAGTGGTTTTTTACTTCTCGAAAAGATTTTATACCGACGAAGGGAACGACTAATTTTATCTGTACTCACTTTTACTTCAATTACTTCTACCCCTCCTTGAAGTTCTTTAAGCATAACTCGGGACTCGTTGCCAAATTTTCTCGCAAATAATTTCCGTACGTTCCCTTACCTTTCTAGGAAGATCAGAGCTTTAGAGGCGGGAACGAATATAATGAGCCTTCTTTATTGTACTAACTGAATTCTATTGTTCAAGTGATGGTTTCATTGCCAACATTCAACACCATCACTTGTTAACACAACAGAAGTGTTGAAACAAAATGGCTATTTTTGTAATGATTTTATGTTTATGTTATAATTTATTTAATCATTTGTATTTGCTCTACTCTGTATTGAGCACTCATTTAAGAATAGTATTATTGGTTATTGGAATTTTTTCGTATACACCAATCCTATACTTGTATATATATATATATATATATATATATATATATATATATATATATATATATATTATGGGACCTTACTCATAATAACATAATGGACTATTCCATACGTAATAAATACTGCGTCTCAAGATGAAGCAGGGAGTTCAGTCCGAAGTCGGACGACCGGCTGATCGGTTGAACTCTCCGCCTTCGGGCGGGGAGGAACCGGAACGAGGCTACGCCGAAGGGCGGAGTCTCTCTCGGGGAGGTAAACCGAACCTGCACCCGTTTATACGGGTTCAAAAGGCATATTTTTGGCCGAGTCCACGGGCTCAGAGATCCCACGTTAAACTGGCCTTGTCCCACATGATGCCCTCGTGGTGGGGGGTGATTAAATACCGTTCAGTCCGAAGCGACCGGCTGATCGGCCGATCGGTTGAACTCTCTGCTTTCGGGCGGGGAGGAACCCGAACGAGGCTACGCCGTAGCGCGGAGTCTCTTTCAGGGAGGTAAACCGACTCTGAACCCGTTTATACGGGTTCAGAGGGCATATTTTTGGCAGACCCCACAGGCTCGGAAATCCCACGGGCTCGAAGATCTCTCGTTAAACCGGCCTTGTGCCACATGATACTGTCGTGGTGGGGGTGACTAAACACCGTTCAGTCTGAAGTATGGAGTGAGGTCCATCAGAAGACTGTCAGGAGTCAGTCAGTCGAGTCAGAGGCAGTCCGAAACAGAGTCGCGTTCAGACAATTACTACTAAACCTAATTGTTCGCACTAAGACTTTTCTACCTCTCTGTATATATTCCTGTTTGTAATATATCTGTGTTATTCCATATCCGGGTTCGAGTTCTTCTTTATTGGTTCTACCTTGGACTATCACCGTGGTACAAGGAACCGGACCATAACACACACACACACACACACACACACACATATATATATATATATATATATATATATATATATATATATATATATATAATTATTTATTCGAAAATTATGACATAAATATGTTTTAAAATCACTAAAAAAAGCCATTTTGTTTCAACACATTGGGCGTCTTATCAAGTGATGGTTAGTAACCAACAGGCACTGTTTCGCTGTATCACAGTTCATCAATGTGGCTAGACATCCTATTGTTTCAATCCGGGATCGAAACCCGAACTATTTGGCATCAGTCAGAGATTCTACCCGCAAGCTATCATCACACGGCAGAGAGAAAGTGAAATTTTAAAGTTTTTACTATACGAAAGACGTCAATAGCTAGAATGGCTCGATTCTAGTTCAAGATGCATGAAGACAGAATTAAAACTAATCTTTGCCGACGCAGTTCGCCCTCTGATGAGCTTTATCAAAGTAAAATCAGTGGACGAAACGCGTCGGCAAAGATAAATCAAAAAGCGTCCCACTTTATCTCTATCTCACTCTCTCTCCCCCCTCTCTCTCTCCCCCTCTCTCTCTCCATATATATATATATATATATATATATATATATGTGTGTGTGTGTGTGTGTGTGTGTGTGTGTGTGTGTGTGTATTTCATTTAAGGATATTACATCGAACAACGTCAAAATCGCTACACAATTGCACTCGTACTTCGGTGCGTATCCATGCAGCTCATCAGGCGATTGTAAATTACTGGCGAGTGAAATATTTATTCAAATTTAAAAGTAAAATGCAACCTCTTTTTACGAAAAAAAACGACAAAATGAAAATGGGTGGTTATAGAGTTTGTGGGCTTTGTTCAGATAAATCAATCGAATATGACCTACGCTAAATTTAAACTAAAGGAAGAAGAAAACATTAAGAAATTATTTTTCATAAATGGGTCATGACTCGTAGATTTTGAATCAATGACAACACAGGCGTTAAACAGGAGCGGATGTAAATGGATACATATTATACACACTTGACAACGTCATTTCCTAAGAAAAAAAATGAAGTGGTAATTTAACAAAATACTAGATAAGTTACTATATAAGTGTGAGCTTCCTAGATGAAAAAAATTATAGTTGATAAATAGCTTCTTTACGAAACTAGTAAATAATTCAAACGTATAGACTTCTTCTTTTTTCTTTTTTTCGTAGGAAGAGGTCGTATTTTGCTTTTAAATCTAAATAAATCATTTACTCGCCAGTAATTTACAATTGCCTGCTGAGATTCGTTAATACACACGACTGCAATTGTGTAGCGAATTAGACATGTTTTTCGATGTTATATATTAAAATAAAGAATATTTCTGTACTTTGTATTGAACCTTCTTTTAAATTAAATGCTACGAACGTTGGAATTGTACTCTATTTGTTCTCATCTTACCTGGATATATATATGTATGGAAATTTCAAGTATATCAAAAATATGTCTCTTAAAAAGATGAATAATTAAAAAATGAAAACCTTTTTGAACGTACCTGATATATATCATTTTATTTGAAAATACTTTGAAACCGACTAGAAAAACCAAAATGTAAATACTCACCACAGAATAACATTTATTAGTCAAAGCTATAGTCTCCATTGGTTTTAATAACTGCATTACAAAGTTCTTCAATCTTGTTGCTCTCATTTCCGCAGAAACTTAGAGGAAGATGATCCTGAAGTAGTTTTCGATTGACTGTACAGAATCTTTTTTTTTTTTTGTCATTTCACTTTTTCTGTCAAGACTAGAACAAACGAAAATCCGAAGGGGCTATGTCTTGAGAATACTATAGATGACGTAGGATTTCCAATTTCAAGTTTTTCAGCTTCTGAAACGAGTGTTTTGCAACACAAAAATATTTGTCCTCCAACCTGTATCTTATACGGAGCCATCATTCAGCTTGACGCGGCTTTACCGATTTGGCCACGAAGGAGCATTTGGTCAGAAAGGTCGAATTTACTGTATTGAAACTTCAATCTTCCATGAATCTCTCGCGTATATTCATATCTGCTCATGGCGTATCAAATGTAAACAAATGACGTCACACATTATGAAATGGACAAAGTCCGACAATTATTTTATAAACAGAATGTATAAACATAAAAATGTTCTTCCTCAGGCATTCAGGCCGCTAAATGGAGTTTAATACTGTTTATTATAAACAGAGCATTTACTTAAATATTTGTATCTATAAAAAAAGTATGTATAAATATAAAAATGTCTTTTTATATATATATATATATATATATATATATATATATATATATATATATATATATAAGCACAATTCATTAAATACGATAGACAAGTTGCTTTTATTTAGGTTTTTTTATACAATTTCTCATGCGATTTCTTTTTCTTTTCGGATGATAAATTATATAAAAACTGTCTGAATATTCTTTTATTCCGAGCGGAATATATTTGTTGACAACACAAATATAATAGCCTCATTTACATGCAAAGAAAAGGCTAAAAATAATGGAAGCCTTATTAATAAAAACAAAAGAAAAAAACAGCCCTTAATAGTATTAACTTTGAAAATTGACAGAATGTTATTGATCGTGTTTCGAAAAAGGTAAACAGTTTTGAACAGTTAAAATATTTAATCCTTAAAAATAGCTAAATGTATAGCCGCAAGCGCTCGAAAAAAAAGAACATTCGAACAGTTTTTATATAATTTATCATCCGAAACGAAAAAAAAAAAATTAAATCGCATGAGAAATTGTATAAAAAACTAAATAAAATCACTTTGTCTGTCGTATTCAGTGAAATGTGCATGAAAGAAGGATTGCTGCCTAAATACACACACACACACACACACACACACACAAACACACACACACATATATATATATATATATATATATATATATATATATATATTTCTTCATATATATGAAGAAATATACTCTTAAGGTGAGCTATATTTATGGGATAAAGTGCTCAATATCAAAGATAGAGCGTGTGTAAATATAAAAGTCAACACTTAGAGGCGACAGTCTGTTTCATGCTAGACGCAATCGTCAGGTGTCATATATATACCGGCCTGAATGTCCGAGAAATTTTCACAGAAAATATTCGTCCTCCGATAGGATTTGAATCTGTATCCTACACGGAACCGTCATTTAGCTTGACGTGCCTTTACCGATTTGGCCACAGAGGAGCGTTCGGTTAGCAAGGTCGGTAAATGTTGTTTAATACTTTTTTTATTATAAACAGAGTATTTCCTTAAATATTTGTATCTATAAAAAGAATGTATAAACATAAAAATATCTCCAATAAATCGCATGATGAAAAAACACCAAACTTGATAAATACAAAGTTTTTATCATCAAAATGTTTATGTTATTAAGAGGAATGGCCAAAGTATTTTATTATGTTATTATTTTTTATTCATTTTAGCTATCTGAAAATTTGGTTAAATTATTTATTTTAATTATTTCTTCGTAATTTTCTCCTCAATAATCCAGCTCTCCTTTCCTTCTTTTATCTTTCTCTTTTATGGATGCTATGTCCTTAGGAAGGGTGTTTAGAACAAGATAATAACCTTTTAGTCTTTATTCTCGTGAATAGGAGCTCACATTTTGAATAATAAGAATTATGTCACAGTTGGGGGCATCAGGATGTTGAAGATGCTTTCGTGGAGTATGGCCAAAAAAAAATTGGGCACCACTGGGCTAATAGAATTCATGTTATTGTTTCTTAATTTTCATCGTTCATTTTTGCTTTCAATGATTTGAACTGTAGATTAAGTGGTAGCGTTTAGATGTGAATAATTTCATAGATAATAATGCGAGAGGGTTCTTCTTCGATGAACCGATAGGTTTTTTGAGTGTTAAATTCACCAACCCATCCTTAACATATATGTTCACAAAATTCAAGTCATATCGTTCTGAATTTAAATAGTTTCTCTCTATTTTCTAAACAATTAGAAAGGAGAGGATTTTATTGTTAATTTTTCCAAAGGCACAGTGATCTTATCATTTATTCTTATTAGAAATTGTAGAAAGAAAAATAAAAAGAAAGAATGTGAAGCAAGTCAGAGGCATGAATATTGAAAGAAAGAAAGAAAATTATAGACATATGAGGGATATGAATAAGAAAGAAAGAAAGAATGAAAGAAAGAAAGAAAGAAAGAAAGAAAGAAAGAAAGAAAGAATGAAAAGTTGAGGCATGTGAGGCGCATGAATGTTGCAAGAAAGAAAGAAAGATAGGAAGAAAGATAGAAAGAAAGAAAATTTGAGACAGATGAGGGACATGAATAAGAAAGAAAGAAAGAATTAAAGAAAGTTATAAAGAAAGATAGAAAGAAAGAAAATTTGAGACAGATAAGGGGCATGAAAAAGAAAGAAAGAAAGATAGATAGATAGATAGATAGATAGATAGATAGATAGATAGATTATTTGAGAGAGCTGAGGGACATAAAAAAGAAAGAAAGAAAGAAAGAAAGAAAGAAAGATAGAAAGTAGGAAAATTTGAGACAGCTGAGGGACATGAATAAGAAAGAAAGAAAGAAAGAAAGAGAGAGAGAGAGAGAAAGACATTTTGAGGCAGGTGTGGCGCATGAATGTTGAAAGAAAGAAAGAAAGAAAGAAAGAAAGAAAGAAAGAAAGAAAGAAAAGTTGAGGTAGGTGAGGGGCATGAATGTTGAAAGAAAGAAAGAAAAAAAAGAAAGAAAGAAAACTGTGTGACCAGTGAGTTACATGAGTCTTAATAGAAGGAGAGAAAGAAAGAGTTGAGAGTCATGAATGCAGGAAAGAAAGAATGAATGAGTAAATGAATGAATATAACGCAGATGAGAGACATTTATTGTCAGGAGTAAGAAACAAACAAGACAAACGAGTAATTGCATTTACACTAGACAAAAGAAGTGAATATTACAAGAAGTGAAGAGAGAATTTTGAGATCGATTAAAAGAATGAATGTTAAAGGAAAATTCTGTAGAATGCGAGGAAGGTTGAAAAAATGTCACAGAGTGGACTTAGTTTACATTTTCTTTAGTCCCAATCCACCTGAAACCAATTCTCTTTTAACTCAAACCTAGAAATAATGAGACGTGATTAGCGTGACTTTTTGTTCACTTCAATCTCCCTGACATGTCTTCCCCGATTTTTTTTTATTTTCTTTTTCCAACATTCGATACTGCAACCAGAAAATGTGCGAATGGAAAAGATTTATAGCATTCAAAATATATTCATGGGTCATTCTTAGAGTGTCAGATTTTCGTGCAGCAGCAATTCTTTCGAAGCTGTTGAAATTTTGTTATATTTCAAAACATTCTTAGCCAATTATTCATTTATTTATAATTTGAAACTCTAAGCTCCAGAAATACAGTTCAGTCGGTGAATATTCAAATAATTATTTTTCTATGTACCACCTCTCGTCTCGGAAAGTATCATGGCCCTCCATAATGTCCTATCTTTTGAAACTCTTAGAATGTTTTTTCACCAGAGCTCTCACTCTGTACTGGTATCCAACCACGCAGGATTGTTTGTTAGATTTCTAGCTGTGTCTCTGTCTTGTTGTCAGGGAACCCTGGTAGCGTCAAAGCCTGAATCCTCTCTTTTATCATTATGCGTCCCAGTGATTGAATGTTGAAAGAAAGAAAGAAAGAAAGAAAGACTCATGCTAAGTATAAATGTGTTTTTATTTCAATTTTCGTTAAAATCTACATGTTATTCCTATTTTGGGCCCATGATATTCCCAGTATCCTTCTGTAGAACCACACTTCTGTTGCCTCTAATCATTTCCTCAACTGTGAGGAGATTCTCCAGCATTCAGTGCCCTAGAGAAAGACCTATGTTATATAACAGTCCAGTGCAGTTTTCTTTGTTTCTGTTGCCTCACATCTCTTCATCTGTGAAGAGAATATTCAGCATTCAATGCCATATAAGAGGACCAATATTACATGACAGTCCAGTAAACCTTTTATTGTTTCTGTTGGCTCAAACCTCTTCATGCGTAAGGAGATTGACCAGCATTCACTGCCATATATGAGGACAGATATTATATAACAGTTCAATAATCTTTGATGCTGTTGCCGACAATCGCTTCTTCATATGTGAGGAGATTCTCCAGCATTCACTGCTATATAGGAGTTCCGATGTTATATAATACCCCAGTACTGTTTTCTTTCTGCTTGTCACAGATCTCTTCATCTTTGAGGAGAATGTCCAGCATTCACTGCCATAGAAGATCACGGATATTGCATAACAGTCCAGTAATCTTTTCTTTGTTTCTGTTTGTCTAAAATCTCTTCTTCATCTGTGAGGAGATTGTTCAGCATTCACCATATAGGAGGGCCGATATTATAGAACAGTTCAGTACTAGTAATATATTTCTGTTGTAATATATCTTTGTATTCCATACCTGTGTTCGTGTTATTCTTTCATTGGTTCTAAACTTGGATCATCACCGTGGTACAAGGAACTTGGGCCATAACAATATATATTAAAGGTAAAATAGATTTCGTGGGTGTATTATCTAAGTGGGTCCTAGTAATATAAAAATATTAAAATTAATACACAAAAGTGTGATCAATGTATTTTATTTGTACAGAGAATTAGGATGAATAATCAAATAACATTTCATTTTACCTCATGTGATTGGTTGGTTGGTTGGGTTTTATGGCATATCAACCACTGTGAGTCATTCAATGCCAAATTAAGGTATATATATATATATATATATATATACATACATACACATATACCTATACATATATTAAATATACAGTACTATTAAACATATAGCTGGCAACATTATTGTTTCAAAAACGCATACCTGGCAACATTAGTGTTTCAAAAACATATAGCTGGCAACATTATTTCTTCCAAAAAACGTATAGCTGGCAACATTATTGTTTCAAAAACGTATAGCTGGCAACATTATTTTAAAAAAAAACGTATAGCTGGCAACATTATTGTTTCAAAAACGTATAGCTGGCAACTTTATATTTTCAAAAAAACGTATAGCTGGCATCATTATTTTTCCAAAAAACATATAGCTGGCAACATTATTGTTTCAAAAACGTATAGCTGGCAACATTATTTTTTCAAAAAAAACTTATAGCTGGCAATATTATTGTTTCAAAAACGTATAGGTGGCAACATTATTTTTTTCCAAAAAACGTATAGCTGGCAACATTATTGTTTCAAAAACGTATAGCTGGCAACATTATTTTTTCAAAAAAAACTTATAGCTGGCAACATTATTGTCTCAAAAACGTATAGCTGGCAACATTATTTTTCCGAAAACATTATCTGAAGCCTTGTTGTTGGACGTAGTTTATCGTCATACCCAGGATGCGGATGTAGTTTATCGTCATACACAGGACGACTTCATATGGAGAATAGGCTATTTCGGCAGACGATATAAGTGGTCGTCTATTGTTTCAACTCCGATATGGAATGGAATTCATGTCCGTAAATATATATATTCTGTTTATACGTTATTTTTATGTATACAATTTATTTAAACAAATGTTCTGTGTTCAATTAACCGGTATTAATTATGTTTACCGACCTGAATGTTCAAATAACTGTTTATAAAAAGAAAATATGTTAAATAATTGTCGGGCTTAATCCATTTTATAACATTTTGTCATTGTTTACGTTAAGATACGTTTCATGAGCAGATATGATCAATCGAGAAAAATGTTTGTGTGTTTATAAACAGTAATTCGGACTTTGCTAACCAAAGGCTTCTCTGTAGCTGAATGTTACAGCACGTCAGGTCAAATGACGGTTTCCGTATAAGAATACAGTTTCGATTCCTGTCGCAGAACACGTATTTTTTACGAAATTTCTCAAACATTCAGGCCAGTAAATGTAATTAATACTGTTTAATTAAAAACAGAGCATATACTTAAATAAATTGTATCTATAAAAATAACGTATAAACAGAAAATATATTAAACAATTGTCGGACTTTATCCATTTTATATATATATATATATATATATATATATATATATATATATATATATATATATATATATATATATATATGATGAAATATAGTTTTAACGTGTGGTATATTTATGGGATAAAGTGCTCAATATCAGAGACAGAACATATGTAAATATAAATATAAAAGTCAACACTCAGAGGTGACAGGCTGCTAGACTAATTTAAAAATATTATTTCATCGATACACAGGAATTACTATTTTTGAAAAACAGAAACTAAAAAATTCAAATTCAATTATATAATTAAATCAAAAGCATTAGTTCTGTTTCATCTTCAAGCGAATTTTGAAATAACTTATTTTGAAATTTAATGAGTTTTAATAGCATATACATTCATAATATTTGAAAAGCCAGACGACATGCATTGAACGGATGTCAAAATTCGTTGCAAAAAGGCACCCCAACCCTACCTAGACTTCACCTCTTTGATACAATATAAGTGATACAATAATAGTTAATAAAAAAGGTCACGCTACCATCCCTGTCTAAATGAGTTGATTTCTCTGTATCCTTGGAAACGAAAATTATGAATATTTATGGTATTAAAACTCAGTAAATTTCAAAATATATTTTAAAATCAGTTGATTTATAATATTTATAATCTGTAAATTTACATTGAGCACTGTTTTCTAAAAATAAAAATATCAATAACAATATAACACCGGATTATATATATGTCTTTCTTGTTTTCTATAATACATACATACATATATATATATATATATATATATATATATATATATATAAAGCAAGAGTGTTAGTAATAAGCAGATAGAGGTGTCCGTCTGAACGGTAGGTAAACACTGTGTCTCCTCTACGACTCTACCCTGGGAAGTCTCGCAGTTAGTATTTATGAGAGGAGGAAGAGTTCATTCTACTGTAGGAGGGTTTACCACAACAAAATATAACTTAACAAGCTTACAGCATAAAACACACATATCACCCCCCCCCCCAGTAATGATGTCCACACAAACATGTATATGCACAAAGCTTGAGTATCATCTACCATGTATTCAACTGTGAAACCAGAATAACATATAACGGGGACAAAGAAAAGTTGGTTGAAGTACTATGTAATATCAATCCTTATATATGAACTTGAATGCTGGACAATTTCCTCATTGATTTAAGGCAACAGAAAGATGAAACACACCATTTTTATGGGGAATCTATTTCGTGTACTTAAAAGTAGAAGATGGTGTAACGGAATCCACAAACGGAGTCCGAAAGAAAAGCAAGAATGCAATTCTTTCTACACTGTCCGATCGCCAATCATCTTGAGCAAAAGGTCTCATCACCTGCATGTCATATCTGACGATGAAGAAAAAAATGAAACAGAGAGAGATCTTATGCAAATCCTTCCCTCATAATGATCTTCACTTCCAAAGGAGTAAATGTGAGAAAGCTTTTATTGTCATAGTCAAGAATTGTCTTTTTTTTTTATTCAAGACCTCAATGACATGACCATGTCAGGTAAAAGATAAGAGCAAAGGTCAGCGTACAAATATTTGAAGTCTGATGTGTGTAAATGTTATAAATAGTTAGCATTTCTCGAGAGGGAATCATTTCAAATAAAGGAGTCTGTCGTGACGAAAAAAGAAAACAATTTATTATTATTATTATTATTATTATTATTATTATTATTAATATTAATATTATTATTATTCGTTTTTAAATATAGCCTAAATCAGAATGGAACGTGATTTGATATATATATAATTATTTATTTAAAAATATGATTCCATCGGAAAAAAAAAATTATAACATAAATATGTTATAAAATCACTACAAAAATAGCCATTTTGTTTCAACACCTTCGGTGTCTTATCAAGTGATGACGTTGAATGTAAAATAAATGGTTTTAAAAGTTTCAAATTAATTAATAATCCTACGCAAGGGGAAAACGTTGTTACAAAGGCTAGATGGACCAATCAAAACACAAGTACAGGAAAATTCAAAAAGCTCGATAACGAAGTCATGTTATAATATCTATTCAGATGTTTAGTATTAAAAAATAATTTATTCCAACGAATAATTACTAAATTATATGATAAAATTTAATATTAAAATTTAAAACTGCTAATTACAAAATCAAAATTTAACATTTATTCGCTATCAAGTTTACAACTATAAAATTACTGAGGAGAAAAGAAGAAATATATGTTATTCAATTTATTTTTTCATTGAAGTTACTTTAGCTATATTTAATATCCGGTCTTTTTACAATGTATACATTTTATTCCTCATGGTGTGTAAATGGGGTCCTAAACTCACGCGTAAAACAAACGCAGTCAGATTCTAATACATAAGCACCAAGACATATACACACACAAAAAAAGGACAAGACAGAGAACATCTCCACGGTCTGTCATGAAAAAAAAAGTGGGGGGGGGATGGGAGAAGGGAAACCAACACACACGTACATACATACATAATTAAAAGTGGATGCACTTTCCATACACATAGATACATATAAATACATGCACACACATCCACAGACATTGACCCAGACAGTTGGATACCCCAACCGATAAATATTTAAGACAGAAAATGTCATTGCATGAATGTTAACAACCTATTGAAATCTAACTTAAGCGAGTAAATATACAAAGATAAAAATGATTAAAATTAATATTTTCAACGTCATCACTTGATAAGACACCGAGGGTGTTGAAACAAAATGGCTATTTTTGTAGTGATTTTATAACATATTTATGTTATAAATTTTTTTTTCTTTAAAAATAAATAATTATATCTGCTCTACTTTGTATTGAGCACTCTTTTAAGAATAGTAATTGTTGGTTATTGGAATTCATTCCATATACACCAATCATATACTTGTATATATATATATATATATATATATATATATATATATATATATATATATATATATATATATATATATATATTCGTTTGTTTAAGTATCTGTTAAATAGAAAAATCTACTTTGAACGCTATGGCCTGATATCGATTATTTCATGTTACTATCGAAATGAAATTGTTTCAAATATTTCAAACGTACATAAAACAAAACTAATATTTCCACATAAAATCCAACTTTATTTTACTGTCGCAAGGGGAAGATGTCAATCGGGATATATGCAATTCTATATCACCTAGCATTATTTAGCAGGAAAAAAAGAGGAATAATTCTCCGAATTTTCTTTTCTTTACAGAATTTATGAATAAATATTAAGATACTCATTGAGGATTGATGCTGGTAACATCTGGTCGAAATCGTGATTGTATGTTTGGAAATTTGCAAGTTACACATTTCAAGAAGAAAACAGAAATAAACGCGCCAAGGAAATGAACGTAATACGTCAGGTAAAAAAAATGAAATTTGAGATCTTTAAGAAAGTCTTCTTTTTTTTTGCGTTTTAATGACATATATGTGCCATAAGATTGAAAAATTTACGAAGGTTTTATCCAAATTCGCACGTCAAATCGTCCTTTGTCATTCTTCTTGGTAAATATGCATCAGATTGTCGGACATTGGCGCTGAGATCTGTCAATCTGTTGGGATATATTTACTTGCATACACTGGCTACCAAGTGACGAAAAATGTAGAAATGATAGCCGGGTTGACTGTATTCTAGCATGTAATGTCAGAAACACACACACACACACACATATATATATATATATATATATATATATATATATACATATATATATATATACACTAAGATAATTCTAAGGATCCAGGCAAAGCTACCTTGGTTTCACATAAACGGATCTTCAAGTAAAGCTGACTAAAGGGAAAATTACAAAACAGTAATTATTGATAAAACCAAATATAACCATAACCACGTGACAAAAAATAAATAAATAAGTATGATAAAAAAACTACTTTATTAATAAGCCATATTCAAAATAATAATAATAATAATAATAATAATAATAATAATAATAATAATAAATAAAATGATCCTGGAAAATTGCAGGAGACGACGCAGAAATCTCAGTGCAGCGTGGATTGATTATCGTAAAGCCTTTGATAGTGTTCCACATTCTTGGATCCTTAAGGCTTTGGAAATGTACAAAGTCTCCCCTGTGGTATTAAACTTTCTTAAGCACAGCATGGGGATGTGGAACACAAAACTATACCTTAGGCACGCCGGGGACCCGGCTATATCCAACCGTCTGAATATCCGACGTGGAATTTTTCAAGGAGACTCTCTGTCACCCCTTCTGTTTTGTTTATCCTTAACCCCTCTTACACATGAACTGAACAACAGTAGCTATGGTTACAAAATAAATAAGAAAATTTTCAATCACCTACTATACATGGATGATCTCAAACTCTTTGCCAAAGACGACAATGAGTTGAAAGGCCTGCTCAATATTGTAAAATACTTTAGTGACGACATAGGTATGGACTTCGGATTAGATAAATGTGCAAAAGTAACATTCAAGAAAGGTAGAATTACAGAAACACCCTCAATAGATTTAGATTTTGTAACAAAGATTAGGGAATTGGAGCATGAAGAAGCTTATAAGTACCTAGGAATTAGCGAAGGAGATGGCATACAACACCCCCAAATGAAAGAAAAAATAAGAAAAGAGTACTACAGGCGTGTACGTCTGATACTAAATACTGAACTAAACTCAAAAAATAGAATATCAGCTATAAACACATTGGCTGTCCCAGTCGTGCATTACAGCTTTAATGTCCTTAACTGGACCATAGCTGAAATTAAGCGAATGGACGCCAAAACGAGAAAGCTTCTCACTTGCTATCGCATGCATCATCCCAAAGCTGATGTTGATCTTCTGTATGTGCCCAGATCCGAAGGAGGCAGAGGATTAGTTCAACTAGAACTGTCCTACAAAACTACAACAATTGGCCTCCAAAAATACTTGGAAACTACAGAAGACTGGATGATGGTATGCGTCAAGGAACATGAAAGTAGTAAGCGTCTTTACTCCGTAATGAAAGAAGCCAACAAATTCAAACTGGAGCTTCAAATGGGCGTAGAGATGCAACTACAGCACAATACACCGGCTGAAACTGCAAAATACTTGAAAAAGACAGCAAAGACGAATGCAACCGACCAGATACAGAAGCGATGGCAAGATAAACCGCTTCATGGCCAATACTCTGCCCGTATCAACCAAGCTGATGTAGACAAAACCCGTACCCATCAGTGGCTACGCAGTGCAGGGTTGAAAGCGGAAACTGAAGGTTTTATCGTTGCTGCGCAGGACCAATGCTTGCTAACTAGGAATTATCAAGCACATATACTAAAATATTGTGTCAGCCCAAAATGCAGATTCTGTGATAAATATCCAGAAACGATTGATCATCTTGTATCAGGTTGCACGATGTTGGCACCCACTGAATATAAAACCCGACATGACAGAGTGGGCCAATATCTGCACTGGAAAATCTGCAACTTCTACGGGAAGGAAACTGAAAGAAACTGGTACCAACACCACCCAGACCCAGTTACGGAGATAGGACCTGTTACAATTCTATGGGACTACACAATTCACACTGACAGAACAATCAAGGCCAACCGACCAGATATTGTTATTAAAGACCACAAACAAAAACGGTGCCTCCTTATTGATATGGCAGTCCCTGCTGACTGCAATGTATCTTTGAAGATATTCAAAAAGCTGTCAAAATACAAGGACCTTGAAATAGAGGTCTCGAAAATGTGGCATATGGGAACATCAACAATCCCTGTTGTAGTTGGAGCCCTAGGACTGGTTGGAAAAGATTGCAGTAGACTAATTGCAGGGATTCCTGGAAGCCCATGCCTCAAGGAGATACAAAAAATTGTTCTGACAAGTACAGCCCACACTTTACGAAGGGCTCTATCTATGTAATTTTTTTTTTTTTTTTTTTGTCAGTGAAAAGTGTCATGATGCCTTTTCTAACCTTAGGTCCCTGGGTGGGACCCGGAAAGAAATGTGTAAACGCCAGAAAGCAAAGAAAATAAAAATGATAATAATAATAATAAATATTTAAATAAGCAGCCTTTTCTATACCTACATCTACTAAGAATTTCCGATTTTTGGTCTAATAAATTTTTAGGTTCCTTATGGGCAGCAATGTCTAGTTTTTCCTCTATACATATTGAACAAAAATTATCACCTACCTTATATTTATAACATTTTGTTAATAGTTCCCATTTCAAAATGGCATCATTATTATATTGTTGTTTGATCTTCCATATATATGTGGACAGGATAGTGCGATGTGTATAGGTTATATACATACATACATACATATATATATATATATATATATATATTTTAAGCATTTCACCCCAAGCAAGGCAGGAAGCAACTAGGACGCAAGGGGTCACAGAAAATTTAGAGCAAGATCAGATAGGAGTGATAGACGAAAGGATGTGGGTAGTGAATAGATCAAGGCAACTGGAGATGTCGATTGACATTACACTTGAATAGCTGGAGATTATAGCTCACAGGGAAACAGGAATAGGGAAGGAAGTTCCACAGGCGAGAGGTGCGAGACATGAAGCTATTGGAGTAGAAGAGACGGCTACATTTAGGAGTTTCAACAGTGAAGGGATGAGAGCGGGATGCCAGCCTCGTATGGCGCTTGAACTCATGACGTCTAAGAACCAGCGAATGCAGCTCCTCGGAGCAATTTCCATGAAAGTATTTGTAGAACAGACAGAGGGAGGCGACGGCGCGTCTGTGAGAAAGTGACTGTAGACGAGACGCCAGAGCAGGGCCAACTACATTGCATATCCGCCTCTTGATTTTATGAAGAACCCCGAGGCAAACAGAAGGGGCACCAGACCATATATGGCAGCAATACAAACAGTTAAAAACTTTTCGAAATCCAAGCGAAAGTAAAAAAGTAATACAACAAATATTATAGATAAATATTATTCGAAAGATTAGGGGCCTTTTTTTAACAGTTCTTATTTTAGCGTATACGACAATTTTGTGTATATAATCTTTCTAACAATTTCATTTTTTGACCTATATATATGAAAAATTATTAGCTGTAGAACAACATTTCCGCCTAGAAAAACACGATTTCAAAACACATGCCAAATCCACTATAATTGAGAGAATAGAAAAGTCAGAGCAGATAACATTAGAAAGATTTTAGAGTCCCATGAAAATAAGTGGAAATAATAATAATAATAATAATAATAATAATAAAACGAAAGAATATTAATCTACAACACAGTGTGTCTGAAGGTTTTAATTTTTTCATATTTTTTTATTGTTCAAAATATAATCATGAATAATAGACACGGGACTGAACCAAAAGTCGAGGACATAACAGCAACAGAACCAATAAACACCGAATTATTAGCTATCCGTATGAATAGAGCAACCAACAATTGCAACTCCATCATATGCTACATTATTCATGGGAAAATTTGAGGAGACCCATATCTATCCAACCATTGGTAGCGACTGCGTATTCTATGCAAGATATATCGATGATATATTCTTTGTATACACGGGTAGTGATGACAAACTTACCCAATTCCTTATGACCCTAAACACAGTGCACGACTCAATTAAGTTTGACTATGAAAAATCTACAACATCAGTAACATTTTTAGACACACGCATTTACATAGATGAAAACAGGAAACTACAAACGACACTACACACTAAAATCACCGACACCCACAACTATCTACACTTTAAGTCTTCCCACACTAAACAACTCAAAGAGAACCTTCCCTATTCACAAGCACTTAGACTCAGAAGGATATGATCCAACAATGAAGAATTAAATAAACACATGGAAATCTGGAGCATCAATTCACAACACGTGGCTATAAACAACACCTAATCAAGGAACAAATAAATAAACCAATTTCCACACCTAGAGAAGACATCTTAATGTACAAGATTAAAAATAAATCTATCCGTATCCCTCTAGTAACCACTTTCAAGCCCACTCTGTCAACACTATCCCAAATAATCAAACGTCGCTGGGAAATACTACATCTCAAACCAGACCTAAAAAATTTTTTTAAGGAACCCGGCCTTCTTACATAGCGTAGACCTAAGAACCTAAAAGAAATCATAGGTAGTAACCACATTTCAGGGGACAAGGTAATCCGTAATAAACTAAGAACAAAAGCAACAGGATTTTCCCAACCATGTAACAACAAAAGAAGTTTATGCTGCAGCCATATTAAACACACGAATTCATTCACTACCTCAATCACTAAATCTACTTTCAAAATCTACCACGATTCTAACTGAAGATGTCATAACATAATTTACCTCCTAGAATGCGCACTATGCCAGAAACAATATGTAGGAAAATCTGAATGGCCCTTTCACTACAGAATTCATAATTATCGCAATCAAATTAAGTCGACTCCCCATGAAAAATTATTACCTGTAGAAATAACATTTCCTCCTGGAAAAACACGATTTCAAAACCCATGCCAAATTCACTATAATTGAGAAAATGGAAACGTTCAGAGCAGATAACATTAGAAAGATTTTAGAGTCCCATGAAAATAAGTGGATACAACGTCTAAAACACAATATCCAAATATAGATTGTACTAATATATAACTGAACAAATCAAAACCTACCCACAGGTGGCACTAATCTTTTGATACGCAAAATTTGTGAATTTTTCAACCTTGTGTGGCAAAAGGCAGAAGTGCCACAGGAGTATAAGGATGCTTCAATTGTCCATTTGTATAAGCACAAAGGGAACAGGTCTGAATGTGACAATCATAAAGGAATATCTCTTCTTTCGATTGCTGGCAGAATCTTTGCTCGTATCATCCTGAATAGGCTTAATAAATTTGTCTCAGAATCGGCATTCCCAGAGATCCAGTGCGGTTGTCAGTACGGTTTAGGAACCGTGGATATTATCTTTTGTCCCGGGCTGGCTCAGGAGAAGGTGTGAGAACAAAACAAGGATCTCTTTGTTGTTTATGTAGACCTCACAAAGACTTTCGATACTGTATCTCGAACTGATCTTTGGAAAGTTTTGTCAAAATTAGGTGTTCCAGAAAACTACTCTCTATTATTGTCTACTTTCACGAAGGAATGAAAGTTTTTTTAAGGTCGGTACGTGAACAAACGGACGCCCTTTTCGTCTCCAACGGTACAAAGCAATGTTGTAGTTTTTCTTCTTTTCTATTGGCTCTTTTCTTTTCTGCTATGCTTGAAAAGGCTTTCTTTGACTGTGAAGAACTCAATGTTGTGTTCAGAACAAGTGGAGTTTTATAAAATCAGCAACGTTTTAAAGTACAATCGAAAATTGGTCTGCTGCTGCTACACGATCTTCTCTTTATGGATGTTGCTGCTCTCTTAGCACACAGTCTAGAAGACATTCAAACTGCCCTTGATAAATTCTCTGAAACAGTGAAAGCATTTGGACTCACTATCAACATAAAGAATATTGAGCTAATGTACCAGCCAGTATCAGGCAATCCATCTCTCACAAATCCTTCCGTATTCATTGATGGTAAAACATTAAAAACTGTTGAGGCGTTCACATGTCTTGGATGAACGTTCTCTTCTGATGGAAAAAAATGGGCAGAGAAATCCAGTCTAGAATAGCCAAAGCCAGCACAGCATTTGGTAACATAGGTTATGGAACACCAAAGAAATGTCTCTCAGAGTAAAGAACAACATATACAGATCAGTTGTTCTGTCAACCCTTCTCTATGGTGCTGAAACTTGGACCCTATACCGCAAGCATATCATTGAAATTAACGCCATCCACATGCGATGTCTTTTTGCCATATGTGATATAGAATTGGATGACAGGATCAAGAATAGTGCAATACTGAAGAAATATAACATCACAAGCATTGAAACAATTCTAGCAAAGATACAACTTACGTAGGTTGGTCATGTAGTGAGAATGGATGAGCATAGTCTTCCAAAAATGGTGGTGTATGGACAACTACCAAACTCCAAGCATTCAGTTGGAAGTC
The DNA here is from genome assembly GCA_963932145.1 of Acanthosepion lycidas. Classification (NCBI taxonomy): domain Eukaryota; kingdom Metazoa; phylum Mollusca; class Cephalopoda; order Sepiida; family Sepiidae; genus Acanthosepion; species Acanthosepion lycidas. Next base: position 61,769,233 of record OZ010605.1, on the reverse strand, counting down.
TACAAAAACAAATTGAAAGACAACTTGAAACGTTTCAAATTTGATGTGAAAACCTGGGAAGCCGAAGCATCAAACAGAAATGAGTAGCGTAAGACATGTTTCATTAAGTTAAAGAGTTTTGAAGACAGTAGACCGAAGCACAGTGACAAGCTTCGTCAAGCTCTGAAGCAGAAACGCCATCACAATCCTGCTTTAACAAATCTCATCTGTCAGTGTGGCTTTGTCGGCCACATCAATGCTGGGCTTGTATCACAATTAAGAAAACACAAATAAAATATGTCTTTCCCTTACCCGATTTTATCCAAAATAGCTTCTGCTAACATGCATAAGTTTAAAAAGAAAGGCACTATCCACTGCTAACCTTCATTTATCGTTCACGATAGGAGAGTTCACTATATATATATATATATATATATATATATATATATATATATATATATATATATTAAAGAGAAGAGCGAAACCGCAAACGAATGTTTTTGGTTGCAACGTGGATGTTTTTATGCTTTATTTTCCATAATTTTGCTACACGGGTTTCTGGTTTCGCATCCGTCATCAGGCAAATGGTGGAGATTTCCACATATTATTAAAAATAATAATTTTTTTTTTCCTTTATGTTTTTCGATGTTAAATATTCTCGATATGAGACATTTATTTTTGTGTGTGTGTTAGTGACCCAAATGTCTTCCTTGAACTGGCAGTGAAAAGTTCTGACTGAAAAATTATAAAACAATTATGATTGGTCCGAGAATTGATGGAGTAGTTATCGGCATGTTTAGTTTCTTAGATCTATTTCAATTTCCGTGTGTTTTTGTCAGCATGCGTGTATATATGTGTATATCCCCTCTTCATACATACACACTGTCTCACTACGAGAAATCAGTGAACGCATTTGTCCATATATATATATATATATATATATATATACATATATATATATATATATATATATACATATATATATATATATATATATATATATATATATATATATATATATATAATCCGCTTACTCCGACGCCAAAATAGGGATGATGAAAGTGGGATGGGTACCCTTTATGTTTGGGAAACATGAAATAGGTACATTATCATTGAGTAGGAAAACTCCTATATCAAAGTAACTGTGAACATAGGGCTTATTAGCCATGTTAATGTTATCTAGAGAAAGAAAACCGCTGGCTTCATCACTATAAAATATTTTAACTGAATGTCGCATCGTTCGTTACGTGGGTTATCACGTGACTCGTTACTCGGTGACTCACCAGTCCCAGGTCGGAAAATCTTTGTGTAAGTTTGGTAAATGTATCTGTTACAAATGAGATGCCAGTGTTATTTTCATTTTGGCGTAACTTAGACGACAATTTATTCATCGCACCCTGGATATATTTCTTAAATAATTTTTTTTTTTTTAATCCGACATTATTGCTTATTTTCATAAATGATATTTTTGGTGGGCACATGTGTTTTTTTTTTCTATCCCTGTTCTTTTTTTTATTATTAAAAAGTGATATTAATAACAAGTGGCTTAAACTAAGAAGACCTATGAAAGAAAAACTCAACCTCCGATACCTTGTCACCAAAAGAGGTTTCCTTAATAGAAAAAAAAAAGAAAGTAGGTTCGATTCCTGTCATAGGAATTTTTCTTCAGTAGATCTTTTCAATATAGACCACTTGTTATTAGTTTCACTGTTTAATAAACAAATAAATCGGGGGTAGCAACTCAAACACGTGCCCCACTCAAAATAACCTTTTTTTAAGTAATAATGTTTGGTCTAATTGTAATGTCGGATTAAAAATAAACCCATTAATTATGTAGATTTTGCTTTGTTTGCATTTCGGATACAAAACGAAGCAAATACGTGCTTTTATAAAAAATCATTCCACCCCATGGAAGACAATAATGCCACGTAGACACAAAGGGTTAATGAATGTGAAAAAATAAGAAAAAACAAAACTTATCTATTTTTGAGATGAGGTATTATGTACACTATTTACATTATTCGGACCATTGTCCTCATCTTTATCGCCATATTTATTACAACGTTTCAGCCGCTGTACCCTCCGGCCTTCTTTAGGTGGTTGGAATGTCGAACCGAACCCCTTGTTGTGCTCACTGGGGTAGACTGTTCTAGTTCCACGTGCCATTTTTAATGACTGTCAGTTGTCAGTTATCTCCTATTAATTCCCATCTCCACTCCCTTAACCTGTAATTGAACTTAAACACTTTGGGTCCCTGTCACTGAATCTAACTAACGCATCGAGGACATCTGGGTATGAATTTCTGGGTATTATAAAACTAATGTGATCAGCAACCTTTTTACCCATGCTCATATTGCAATTTTTGCTGTTATCATTGCATGTTTTTTTACCAGAGCAATTTTTGTTGTTATGATCGCTTTTCTCTTGCACTCCTTTTTACTGGTTCCCATATTGTATTCATTTCTATGCTTGGTTGTGTCAGGAGACTTTTGTGGCATAGCATATGTGCTGATTCTTTAAATTTACGAATTTTCCAATGGTTTTCTTTGTCTATGATCTCAGCCAGATCCCACAGAGGGCGGTGATCTTACTTTTTTCTCCATATGTAGTGAGCCACGCGTGAACTTTTCACTTCCCCTCGTGTTACAGCTTTCTGGTGTTCTTGAAGCCTTACCTTAAGGGAGCGGCCTGTCTCACCTTTATATTTATTTCCGCTGCTGCCCGGGATAGTGTACACACAGTCTTTAGCCATGTCCTCCTCTATAGGGGGGATCTTACTCGGGAGAGATATCTGCGAAGTGACGTCCAGCTTTTGAAGGTTGTCCTGATGTTATATGGACGGCATATCCTTTGTATTTTCTCTAATAGCGCCTTCACCCGTGAAGGAGTTATCAGAGAAAAAACAAAGAATCTGCGGTCCATATAAACATGGCACGTGGAACTAGAACAGTCTAACTCAGTGACCGAAATAAAGGTTTCAATTCCACATTCCAACTACCTGAAGAAGGCCGGAGGTACAACGGCCGAAACGTTATAATAAATATGGCGACAAAGATGAGGACAATAGTCCGAATAATGTAAATATTGTAAAAGATGAAGAATCAGGTGAGAGAAGATAACGATTGTTTTTTCAGACAAAAAATCTGAAGGAAGAATTGTTCCTCCATTAAAAAGGAAAATAAAGTCTTCCTCAACCGTGACGCTCTCCGTAGCCGAACAGTAATGCAAGACAGATAAAACGCATATGTGTAACAGGAGGCGGGGAGATGCGTGCATCGGCTATAATTATGTTCCGCTGAAGATGGGGGATCGCGGAAATTTTAAATGTTTGACTTTGATTTTTTTTTTTCGTAACTGTTACTGGATTATAACCGACATCCTCGTTTTTATATCTCACCACAAAGGTCAAGGCAAGTAATTAAGTGATTTCAAAGTCTTAATATTAGTTATCTCCCTTGGCCTTTGCACGTGTGCTTACATGATAAAATTTAAAATTGTACAGTATATAACTTTAGCGTTTTTCATTTCACAGGTAGCAAATTTAATTTTCAGATGAACACAACAATTTTGTCATAGAAAAATAATGAAGACAACAATTTTACAGGCATTTACGAATATTTACCACATGTGTACGAGTTTGTTACCATGCGTGACGCCATGACGAAACACTGTGACCATTTACGAACATTTACGGACATTTACGAACATTTACGAAATTTACGGACACTTCCGATCATTTAAGGCATGTGTATAAGTTTGGTACCATGCGTGACACCTTCACGAAACTCTGTACCTATCGTCACCGTTTACAGACATTTACGAACATTTACGAAATTTACGATCATTTAAGACATGTGTATGAGTTTCGTACCATGCGTGACACCTTCACGAAACTCTGTACCTATCGTCACCATTTACAGACATTTACGAACATTTACGAAATTTACGGACATTTACGATCATTTAAGGCATGTGTATGAGTTTGGTACTATGCGTGACACCTTCACGAAACTCTGTACCTATCGTCACCATTTACAGACATTTACGAACATTTACGAACATTTACGGACATTTACGATCATTTAAGGCATGTGTATGAGTTTGGTACTATGCGTGACACCTTCACGAAACTCTGTACCTATCGTCACCATTTACAGACATTTACGAACATTGACGAAATTTACGGACATTTACGATCATTTAAGGCATGTGTATAAGTTTGGTACCATGCGTGACACCTTCAAGAAACTCTGTACCTATCGTCACCATTTACAGACATTTACGAACATTTACGAAATTTACGGACATTTACGAACACTTACGGCATTCGTGCCAATGTGATACCATGCATGACGCCCGTACCAAACTCTGTATCTGGTGTGAACATTTCCGGCCATTTACGAATATTTACGTAAATTTACGAACATTTACTGCAGTGTATGATTTTGTTACCATGCATGACGCCCTCATAAAACCCTGTATCTGTTGTAACCATCTACAAACATTTACGGACATTGACGAAATTTA
>OZ010605.1:61727227-61752227 GCA_963932145.1 Acanthosepion lycidas | reverse complement strand
TGAGAGGAAAATGTCACATACCAAAGGTGGACGATGATTTTGTTTGGCGTGATGCAAGTAGCATATCAATGGGAGTTGTATTGGAGGTAAGGAGTGTCAATGCGGAGGACGCTGCTTGGTTGAGGAAGAAAACGGACGCCAACCACATAAATGTAGCAGAATTGGAAGCAGTATGAAAGGCATCAACTTGGTACTGCAGTGGGATCTGAAAAACATAGAGATGAAACCGGACTCGGCAACAGGATTGCTGTGGGTTGAGTCTGTTATTACAAAGGAGAGCAGCATACGTAATAAGGGAGCAGCAGAGAGTCTCAAAAAGTGTACATTGGGGATTTTGTAGGACATCATTAAAGATTTTGGTCTACTGATTAGAGCCAGCCTTTTATCCTTGGAGGCTAATAAGGCCGATATGCCGACAAGGGTGAGGAAGCTTGGATGAAAATGTCGCTTGATGCAGCCAAAGAATATGCCATGTGCAATTTTGAAGATGGAGCCTTAAAAAATTACACGAGACACACTACATGAGTGTTAAGAGGACCCTATATTTGGCCAGGAAGGTAGACCCGACTGTCTCTCGGCGAGGTGTGCGTAGAGTAGTGCGAGTATGCCAACGATGCCGATCAACTGAACCGGTGCCAAGTATACATGAGGATGGTGAAGTTCATTTATCAAACAATTGAGCAAAACTAGCGATCGACGTCACGCCTTACCAGAATGGGTCATATCTGCCGATTACGGGTCCGGCAGATTAGCCATATGGCAGTAGTTAAAGGAAGAAACGGGGACAGCGGTTGCATCTATGCTGAACGAGCTATTCCAAGGGAGGCCCAGTGGAAGGGGTCCAAATGGATAATAGCACGGCTTTCAAGTCAGCGTCAGTCGATGCAGTACTGGATAGATGGAATGTACGAGCATACTACACGGCTGCATACATTCTAATGAAAACAGCATTGTATAGAGGCACCACAGGACTGTGAAGGCAACAGCCGAGGGGGCGGTTAAATATCACCAACTGAGGCGGTCTACTGGCATAACATGTCCCCTCGAGTAGGCCACGAGGAGAATTCTGTACCGTAGCGCGCAATATTTCAGTACGAGTGGAGACATACCCTGGTCATCCACGAAAATGAACCCACGTCGAAGCGACCTGGTTCAATTCTAGTTGGAGAAGTGATATGAATAATTCGTCTGGTGCTCGCTGCATCACCATGTATAACATGTCCCCTCGGGTAGACCAAGAGCAGAATTCTGTACCGCAGCGCGCAGTATTTCAGTACGAGTAGAGACATACCCTGATCATCCACGAAAATAAAGCAGCGTCGAAGCGACCTGGTTCAATTCAAGTTGTAGAAGTGATATGTATAAACCCGCCTGGTGCTCGCTGCACCACGCAGTGGTGGCAGGAGAAGAAGAAGAAGAAGAAGAAGAAGAAGAAGAAGAGAGTAACGGATTCCTGATTTTCGTGCAAGTAGTACACACTTATGATAACTAGAATAGTACAACTCTCATAGATTTTTAAAAAATGAATAGTGTAGATCAGTTGTTTAAAATAAATTTTTCTATCCATCATTAGGTTACAGATTTATTGATGACCTTATAAGAATGCAGATTGAATATTTCCTCATCCGGATTTACTATCGTTTTTGCCAAATCTCTTTTAATCATATTTTAGCCGATGAAATCATTGCCCTTGCCTTTTTTATATATTTTTTCAGGTCATATAAAGTCAGTGTTTTGGAGTTTGAAAAAAAGAACTTATATATATATATATATATATATATATATATATATATATATATATATATATATATATATATTAGGGGAAACAAACATGACAAAGTGGAAAGGTTTTCATGTGATGCATTTCGTTCTTTAGGAAAATTTTCATTTCTTTATAATTCTTTCCTCTAAAATTGTTCTTTGATGTATAAATAAATTTATACATCGTTTTCCCATATGTATATATCTTGTAGGAAAATAAAAGAAAGTAAATAAAAAAAACAGAAAAAGAAAGAAATAAAGAAAGAAAGTAAGTATGTATGTAAGTATAAGGAAATTAAATTAAAATCGTTGATCCGGAGAAATATGGCGGAAGTTTTTGGCAAAACTCCGGAAGACTTATAATTTTCCTGTCTACGATTGGAAGGTAAAAATCATTTCCGAATAATGATAATAAAAGAAAGTGAATGAAAATATTTTGGCCACGGCAGTTACTCTTCATCATTCCACAGAAAATGGTTTCCTTTTTACCAGATGTTTCCCGATCAATGAAAATTCTTCACTGTCTGCTATTGGCATGGGTTTTTGTTTTTTTCTACTTTTTCTACTACTACAATCCAGAGAGGTATGTACACACACACACGCGCACACACACACACGCACGCACGCACACACACACACACACACATATATATATATATATGTATAAAACATGGAAATAAAAAAATGAGAGAGAAAAAGATATAAAAATATACATCTCTATATATTTATATATGTATGCGCATATATATCTATCTATCTATCTATCTATATATATATATATATATATATATATATATATATATATATATATATATATATATATACGAGTGTGTGGGTGGTCATTAAGTAATGTAACATACATACATATATATATAAATATATATACGTGTGTGTGTGTGTATGTGGGTGGGTGATCGGAAGATATATATATATATATATATATATATATATATATATATATATATATATATATATATATATCTTACAAGCGGAATTAAGATACCATTCAAATTTTAAAATTCGTAAGTGAAAATGGTCATTAACTCAAAGCAGTAAATTTTGCTCTGTTCATTGAAATAAACATTGCGCGCTATTTGTGAGTCAGCTTTCACATTTAACATATATTTTTTCAAATTCTATATTGTGTTAATAGGAATCGTTTGGATTATACCAACGGATTTCTACCTGCATAAATATATATATATATATATATATATATATACTTAAAAATAAAAATGTGTGTAAAGAAATGCATTTTTGTGTTAGGCCTATGTCTATTGTATAAGTCGTTCTCCAAACGTATGATAAGCAAACTGTCACCCAAAACTTAGGTCTGGCAGTATATGAATATATTATATATTCAATAAACCTTCATTATAAGTCATTAAACTTCCATTACTATCTTAGAGATGCACAGATGACACACATTCTATAGGTACTTGTCTGAATGGCCCCTTGAATTAAAGGCCGTTTCTGTCAGTGTATCAGCAGTTGGACGCGATTTTTGCTCTAGCATTAAATGTAGAATACTAAATTTGTGTTACTATTTTAGATTAATTTTTCTGTTAATATTACTATTTATGTGTTAATATTACTCTTTTTTATATTAATTTCTCTGTTAATATTACAATTTATGTGTTAATATTACTCTTTTTTATATTATTTTCTCTGTTAATATTGCTATCTCCGTGTTAATATTATTCTTTTTTATATTAATTTCTCTGTCAATATTACTATTTCTGTGTTAATATTAATCTTTTTTATATTAATTTCTCTGTTAATATTGCTATCTCTGTGTTACTATTACTCTTTTTTATATTAATTTCTCTGTTAATATTACGATTTCTGTGTTAATATTACTGTTTTTTATATTAATTTCACTGTTAATATTACTACTTCTGTGTTAATATTACTCATTTTTATATTAATTTATCTGTTAATATTACTATTTCTGTGTTAATATTACTCTTTTTTATATTAATTTCTGTGTTAATATTACTATTTCTGTGTTAATATTACTCTTTTTTATATTAATTTCTCTGTTAATATTACTATTTCTGTGTTAATATTACTCTTTTTTATATTAATTTCTCTGTTAATATTACTATTTCTGTGTTAATATAAATCTTTTTTATATTAATTTCTCTGTTAATATTAGTATTTCTGTGTTAATATTACTCTTTTATATTAATTTCTTTGTTAATATTACTATTTATGTGTTAATATTACTCTTTTTTATATTAATTTCTCTGTTAATATTACTATTTCTGTGTTAATATTAATCTTTTTTATATTAATTTCTCTGTTAATATTACTATTTCTGTGTTAATATTACTCTTTTATATTAATTTCTTTGTTAATATTACTATTTATGTGTTAATATTACTCTTTTTTATATTAATTTATCTGTTAATATTGCTATTTCTGTGTTAATATTACTCTTTTTTATATTAATTTCTCTGTTAATATTACTATTTCTGTGTTAATATAACTCTTTTTTATATTAATTTCTCTGTTAATATTACTATTTATGTGTTAATATTAATCTTTTTTATATTAATTTCTCTGTTAATATTGCTATCTCTGTGTTACTATTACTCTTTTTTATATTAATTTCTCTGTTAATATTACGATTTCTGTGTTAATATTACTGTTTTTTATATTAATTTCACTGTTAATATTACTACTTCTGTGTTAATATTACTCATTTTTATATTAATTTATCTGTTAATATTACTATTTCTGTGTTAATATTACTCTTTTTTATATTAATTTCTGTGTTAATATTACTATTTCTGTGTTAATATTACTCTTTTTTATATTAATTTCTCTGTTAATATTACTATTTCTGTGTTAATATTACTCTTTTTTATATTAATTTCTCTGTTAATATTACTATTTCTGTGTTAATATAAATCTTTTTTATATTAATTTCTCTGTTAATATTAGTATTTCTGTGTTAATATTACTCTTTTATATTAATTTCTTTGTTAATATTACTATTTATGTGTTAATATTACTCTTTTTTATATTAATTTCTCTGTTAATATTACTATTTCTGTGTTAATATTACTCTTTTTTATATTAATTTCTCTGTAAATATTACTATTTCTGTGTTAATATTACTCTTTTATATTAATTTCTTTGTTAATATTACTATTTATGTGTTATTATTACTCTTTTTTATATTAATTTATCTGTTAATATTGCTATTTCTGTGTTAATATTACTCTTTTTTATATTAATTTCTCTGTTAATATTACTATTTCTGTGTTAATATTACTCTTTTTTATATTAATTTCTCTGTTAATATTACTATTTATGTGTTAATATTAATCTTTTTTATATTAATTTCTCTGTTAATATTGCTATCTCTGTGTTAATATTACTCTTTTTTATATTAATTTCTCTGTTAATATTACTATTTCTGTGTTAATATTACTCATTTTTATATTAATTTCTCTGTTAATATTACTATTTCTCTGTTAATATTACACTTTTTATATTAATTTCTCTGTTAATATTGCTATCTCTGTGTTAATATTACTCTTTTTTATATTAACTTCTCTGTTAATATTACTATTTCTGTGTTAATATTGCTCATTTTTATATTAATTTCTCTGTAAATATTACTATTTCTGTGTTAATATTACTCTTTTTTTAATAATTTCTCTGTTAATATTACTATTTCTGTGTTAATATTACTCTTTTTTATATTAATTTCTGTGTTAATATTACTATTTCTGTGTTAATTTTATCCTTTTTATATTAATTTCTGTGTTAATATTACTATTTCTGTGTTAATATTACTCTTTTTTATATTAATTTCTCTGTTAATATTACTATTTCTGTGTTAATATTACTCTTTTTTATATTAATTTCTCTGTTAATATTACTATTTCTGTGTTAATATTACTCATATTTATATTAATTTCTCTGTTAATATTGCTATCTCTGTGTTAATATTACTCTTTTTTATATTAACTTCTCTGTTAATATTGCTATCTCTGTGTTAATATTACTCTTTTTTATATTAATTTCTCTGTTAATATTACTATTTCTGTGTTAATATTACTCTTTTTTATATTAATTTCTCTGTTAGTATTGCTATCGCTGTGTTAATATTACTCTTTTATATTAATTTCTTTGTTAATATTACTATTTATGTGTTAATATTAATCTTTTTTATATTAATTTATCTGTTAATATTACTATTTCTGTGTTAATATTAATCTTTTTTATATTAATTTCTCTGTTAATATTACTATTTCTGTGTTAATATTACTCTTTTATATTAATTTCTCTGTTAATATTACAATTTATGTGTTAATATTACTCTTTTTTATATTATTTTCTCTGTTAATATTGCTATCTCCGTGTTAATATTATTCTTTTTTATATTAATTTCTCTGTCAATATTACTATTTCTGTGTTAATATTAATCTTTTTTATATTAATTTCTCTGTTAATATTGCTATCTCTGTGTTACTATTACTCTTTTTTATATTAATTTCTCTGTTAATATTACGATTTCTGTGTTAATATTACTGTTTTTTATATTAATTTCACTGTTAATATTACTACTTCTGTGTTAATATTACTCATTTTTATATTAATTTATCGTTTAATATTACTATTTCTGTGTTAATATTACTCTTTTTTATATTAATTTCTGTGTTAATATTACTATTTCTGTATTAATATTACTCTTTTTTATATTAATTTCTCTGTTAATATTACTATTTCTGTGTTAATATTACTCTTTTTTATATTAATTTCTCTGTTAATATTACTATTTCTGTGTTAATATAAATCTTTTTTATATTAATTTCTCTGTTAATATTAGTATTTCTGTGTTAATATTACTCTTTTATATTAATTTCTTTGTTAATATTACTATTTATGTGTTAATATTACTCTTTTTTATATTAATTTCTCTGTTAATATTACTATTTCTGTGTTAATATTACTCTTTTTTATATTAATTTCTCTGTTAATATTACTATTTCTGTGTTAATATTACTCTTTTATATTAATTTCTTTGTTAATATTACTATTTATGTGTTAATATTACTCTTTTTTATATTAATTTATCTGTTAATATTGCTATTTCTGTGTTAATATTACTCTTTTTTATATTAATTTCTCTGTTAATATTACTATTTCTGTGTTAATATTACTCTTTTTTATATTAATTTCTCTGTTAATATTACTATTTATGTGTTAATATTAATCTTTTTTATATTAATTTCTCTGTTAATATTGCTATCTCTGTGTTAATATTACTCTTTTTTATATTAATTTCTCTGTTAATATTACTATTTCTGTGTTAATATTACTCATTTTTATATTAATTTCTCTGTTAATATTACTATTTCTCTGTTAATATTACACTTTTTATATTAATTTCTCTGTTAATATTGCTATCTCTGTGTTAATATTACTCTTTTTTATATTAACTTCTCTGTTAATATTACTATTTCTGTTAATATTGCTCATTTTTATATTAATTTCTCTGTAAATATTACTATTTCTGTGTTAATATTACTCTTTTTTTAATAATTTCTCTGTTAATATTACTATTTCTGTGTTAATATTACTCTTTTTTATATTAATTTCTGTGTTAATATTACTATTTCTGTGTTAATTTTATCCTTTTTATATTAATTTCTGTGTTAATATTACTATTTCTGTGTTAATATTACTCTTTTTTATATTAATTTCTCTGTTAATATTACTATTTCTGTGTTAATATTACTCTTTTTTATATTAATTTCTCTGTTAATATTACTATTTCTGTGTTAATATTACTCATATTTATATTAATTTCTCTGTTAATATTGCTATCTCTGTGTTAATATTACTCTTTTTTATATTAACTTCTCTGTTAATATTGCTATCTCTGTGTTAATATTACTCTTTTTTATATTAATTTCTCTGTTAATATTACTATTTCTGTGTTAATATTACTCTTTTTTATATTAATTTCTCTGTTAATATTACTATTTATGTGTTAATATTAATCTTTTTTATATTAATTTCTCTGTTAATATTGCTATCTCTGTGTTAATATTACTCTTTTTTATATTAATTTCTCTGTTAATATTACTATTTCTGTGTTAATATTACTCATTTTTATATTAATTTCTCTGTTAATATTACTATTTCTCTGTTAATATTACACTTTTTATATTAATTTCTCTGTTAATATTGCTATCTCTGTGTTAATATTACTCTTTTTTATATTAACTTCTCTGTTAATATTACTATTTCTGTGTTAATATTGCTCATTTTTATATTAATTTCTCTGTAAATATTACTATTTCTGTGTTAATATTACTCTTTTTTTAATAATTTCTCTGTTAATATTACTATTTCTGTGTTAATATTACTCTTTTTTATATTAATTTCTGTGTTAATATTACTATTTCTGTGTTAATTTTATCCTTTTTATATTAATTTCTGTGTTAATATTACTATTTCTGTGTTAATATTACTCTTTTTTATATTAATTTCTCTGTTAATATTACTATTTCTGTGTTAATATTACTCTTTTTTATATTAATTTCTCTGTTAATATTACTATTTCTGTGTTAATATTACTCATATTTATATTAATTTCTCTGTTAATATTGCTATCTCTGTGTTAATATTACTCTTTTTTATATTAACTTCTCTGTTAATATTGCTATCTCTGTGTTAATATTACTCTTTTTTATATTAATTTCTCTGTTAATATTACTATTTCTGTGTTAATATTACTCTTTTTTATATTAATTTCTCTGTTAGTATTGCTATCGCTGTGTTAATATTACTCTTTTATATTAATTTCTTTGTTAATATTACTATTTATGTGTTAATATTACTCTTTTTTATATTAATTTATCTGTTAATATTACTATTTCTGTGTTAATATTAATCTTTTTTATATTAATTTCTCTGTTAATATTACTATTTCTGTGTTAATATTACTCTTTTATATTAATTTCTCTGTTAATATTACTATTTCTGTGTTAATATTAATCTTTTTTATATTAATTTCTCTGTTAATATTGCTATCTCTGTGTTAATATTATTCTTTTTTATATTAATTTCTCTGTCAATATTACTATTTCTGTGTTAATATTAATCTTTTTTATATTAATTTCTCTGTTAATATTACTATTTCTGTGTTAATATTACTCTTTTTTATATTAATTTCTCTGTTACTATTACTATTTCTGTGTTAATATTACTCTTTTTTATATTAATTTCTCTGTTAATATTACTATTTCTGTGTTAATATTACTCTTTTTTATATTAATTTCTCTGTTAATATTACTATTTCTGTGTTAATATTACTCTTTTTTATATTAATTTCAGTGTTAATATTACTATTTCTGTGTTAATATTACTCTTTTTTATATTAATTTCTCTGTTAATATTACTATTTCTGTGTTAATATTACTCTTTTTTATATTAATTTCTCTGTTAATATTACTATTTCTGTGTTAATATTATTATTTCTCTGTTAATATTACTATTTTATATTAATTTCTCTGTTAATATACCAAACACAAATTTCAGTGAGATATATATGTAAAGACCTCAATTAGCCGAATTAGTTCAAATGTGGAAATTACATCATGAACTAATTATGAAATTTGTTTAAATGATGTGTAGCATCCCCTCATATATGACCCTGAACAAGGTAAAATCTAAAGATGGATTAAACTGGAAAATAGAACAAACTATGAACAGACTATTATAGGCGATGTTGTTTGGGATTTACTTAACCATCCCCGCCAACGATATTACACATGATCAGTTTAACTTGAGGTTTCTCTGCGTGTGGATATGGGCAAAGTACATAAGTTTCACAGTCCCCGTCACCGCTACCACGCTTGCCACAGCATCCGCCGATCCACACTCTTTAATGCAAAAGAATACGATTCCTGCCATATATTTTAAAGTGGATTTAATTTGACTCCGCTTTGATCGGAGCAGACCCAGAACTGTCACAGATAATTATTAACGGCTGTTCACGTAGTAAGGTTTTGTGCTTTGAGTGGCTGTTGGGACTGAAACTCATCCTCGATCTCAAGTGGAACTTGCACATGTGACCTATCACTAAAGATGCTGGAAGATTGTTTGTTCCCTGTACAGCTCCAGTTAGTACCTGTCTTCAATTATCCTCTACCATGACAAGAACCAGAATAGACCGAAAATGGACTACTGTTGTCATATATGGACAAAAGTTGCTCTGTTCTCATTTTCCAGTTTCGTTAAGGTCCAATGCGTCTGCACATCCTTGTGGGTGATGAATTATTTTCCACACTCTAATCCTTTTCTCACGGACAAAACATTGCAAGTCTATGGATAATATATCGCTATTTCCATGGAAAATGCTCAAACTAACATCATTCCTTAGTTCCACCAGTTTTATATTTTACATTGTAGGGAGTCACCCGCATTTTCTTCGCATTACATTGTTGAGATGTAAGTTTCACTCGAGCCGCTTCTTCCCACGAATGATTGCTCTGTGGAACCAATTCCCAGGGTGCTTGTTGAACCGACTCCAAGAATGCTACCGCGATTATTACAATCTTAACCTGTTTAAGTATAGGTTTAACCGTTATCTTAACTATATATCCACATAAATTGTGTCTCTTACTCTGTAACACTCTATCTTGAGTGGCTCTTAGGTGTTGTACAGATAAATCATAGAAAAAAGTCTTAAGACCGAGTAGGTCATTGTCCACCCCATCTGTATGGGTTGTCATCTGAGGTCGCTTTAACTTGGTGTGTTCATACGGGTACTTACAAGAGCTAGACCAGACAAAAGAATCGTGTATTGCTGTGATATATGTGCTTGAGCTACTCAGTTCTCTCTTGCCTGTAATTTTGCCAGAGTTCGAAAAAGCCTACGCAGATTTTCCACCCTACATCCCATTTCCTCAAATGCGAAATACCACATGACACGCTAATCTATCGCTACTTTCATGGTATTTGTTCTGACGAGTCACAGTCGTTGGTTCCATCAACCCCAACTTTAAAACTGGGATCTCGACTGCAGTTCCTTTCCCATCACCGTAATTTAGCTTCTTCCTGTTTTTCATGGTAATTATTCCGATGAATTTTCCTCTGTGGTAACTAGACTTTATGAATTTAACCGCGGTAATAGATTTGCGGCAATATCATATGATTTTTACTGTTGAAATGGCTAAATGAAACCGTAGGTTCTATGCTAACTGTTGTAGCATACCTACGGACAATAATGGGTATGCCCCCATTCCCATAAATACTGAACGTGGTCTAGAGTTGGAGATTCGTCTCCAGCTGTGCTGATCGAACTCTCCGCCTCCTGGTAGAGAGGATCCCCAGACGAGGCTCTGTCGAAGGTCAAAGTCTCGTCTCGGAAAACAGCTACTCGACCTCGTTTTATACGGGGTCTACAGGCAATTTTTGGCCGAGCATACGGGTTCTATGCTAACTGTTGTAGCATACCTACGGGCAATAATGGGTATGTCCCGATTTTTGGCCGAGCATACGGGTTCGGATGCCCAACATTAAATCTGCCCTTGTGCTACATCTGACCCCGTGGGGCGGTTGGTAGATATCCTAGAGTTGGAGATTCATTGTGGTATTCACTTGACTCACCACTTGCAGCAGACATCTAAGCACCGCTCGCAATTCTTGTATGTGTTGTTCGTGTCCTAAGTATTATCGTTCATTACCATCCTTCGTTTCATTATTCTATTCAGTAACATTGCCTAGGTTACAACATTAACAGTTTTTTTTTCTATCACACTTCTCACTTGTTAGACTCTCTTCCAGGTTCTTTCTTTCCAGTCTCTTTTGATCTTCAACAATTTAAATGCAATGTCAATCGTTATCATTCGTCTGATGTATTCATATTCTTTTATTGTCCTCTTTCTTACTATTAGTTAATTTTTCTCATATTCCCTGATATCCTGTAAACTCTTACGTCCTAGTGCCTTATTTGAGGTGAAATGATTTAAGAAAGAAAGCAACCAGCTTGGCTAAAGTTGGTTTGCAAAACGAGTTTAGTACTCACTTCGATACAGTGCAATGTGCCTAAACATAACAAGATATATTAAGTTTTTGTCTGGTTCAAGGTCAAAATTATAGGGATTTCTACAGGACCGAAATCACTAAACTGTCGTATGAGTTTGCATTGCTGATGGCGACTTGCGGCTAAAATATTATTTATCAATCTATCGCCTGGCCAACATTCTGAACACTCAGTCAATTCAGAAATCTCTGAAGATTTATTTTATTTATATTTATTTCACTTACTCTAATATATCATTTAATCTTTTTTTATATCTCTTAATAATTCCTATCCTTGTCATTACTGTTTAATAAATGCCTAATATTTAAATAATTTACAGTGTATTCGTAAATCATAATTTTAACTGCATTCTTATAATAAAATAATTTCCAATGAATTGTTATAAAAATCATTTGCTATGCATTCTTATAGTAAAATCATTTGCAATACATTCTTATAGTAAAATAATTTTCAATACATTCTTATCGTAAAATAATTTCCAATGCATTCGTATCGTAAAATAATATACAATGCATTCGTATCGTAAAATAATTTCCAAAGCATTCTTATAGTAACATAATTTTCAATACATTCTTATAGTAAAATAATTTCCAATGCATTCGTATCGTAAAATAATTTCCAATGCATTCTTATCGTAAAATAATTTCCAAAGCATTCTTATAGTAATATAATTTTCAATACATTCTTTTCGTAAAATAATTTCCAATGCATTCATATCATAAAAAAAATTTCCAAAGCATTCATATCGTAAAATAATTTCCAATGAATTCTTATTGTTATGGGACCATACCATAATAACATAATGGACTATTCCATACGTAATAAATACAGCACATCAAGAGGAAGCAGGGAGTTTCCTTCTGAAATCTGGAGTTCAGTCTGAAGTCTGGAATGAAGTCCGACAGGAGTCTGTCAGTCAGAGCGAGCGAGTCAGTCAGTCGAGTCAGAGGCATTCCGAAACAGAATCGCGTTCAGACAATTACTACTAAACCTGATTGTTCGTACTATCGCTTTCTACTTCTCTGTATATATTCCTGTTTGTAATATATCTGTGTTATTTCATATCCGTATTCGAGTTCTTCTTTATTGGTTCTACCTTGGCCTATCACCGTGGTACAAGGAACCGGACCATAACACTTATAGTAAAATAATTTCCAATACTTTCTTATTGTAAACTAATTTCCAATGCATACTTATCGTAAAAAAATATATTAAAATTATTTGTAATATTAAAGTAAAATAACTGCCAAATAATGTTTATATTGATATATGTTGCAATAAATTTCTATATAGAGTTTTACTATTTCTATAACATTGTAAAATCTGAACGTATTTGTTTAATAATTCCTACATGTGTCATTAATGGTTGCATAAATAATTTGGCCATAATACAAAATAGTATAACACTAGATTAAAACGAAAATTCTCTCGTCTGCCATGTAGTTATGAGCGGTAGTGTGTGTTGAATCTTTTTTTTTTTTTTTGCGATAAATATTAATTACTGAATAAAATACAATATTGAATAATCAAAGGACATTATGCTGAGAGAAATATTGGTTGTGTAAAATGACTGTTATTTTTTGCTTATACATGTTCCTAAGTAAAATAATTATTAACGAGTTTGTATACACACTACCATTGTAAGATTTTTTTCTGTATAGGTAACGGCTGGCGCAAATATAAAGTTTAATGAAGTTTAAAACTTACGTGAGATGTACAGAGTTAAAAAGTAGCTCTTATTACAAGTGCTTACAGAAGCGGAAAGTATATATATGAATTGTTTGCCTATTTTTCTGTATATAGAAAATCGAAAATCTGTTGCTAAATTCATTGATATTAAATCAATCATGTCTAATTTGTATATTTTTTTTCTTTTTACACAGACAAACAAAACTATCGTTAAATGTATTGATTTCTTTCTTTTTATGTGCCATATCCTTTCAGGATATGTAGGCGATCATGGCTTTCCATTCCCTTCCATCCATTGTAGATCTCAACAAGTTCCTTCCCTCTGCTACCTCCTCCAGTCCACATCCTCCCATCCACTTGCTTAAATCCCGTGAAGTTTTCCCATTATCTCCCTTTCCTTCTATTCGACCCGTGAGTACCAGATTCTCCAAGCTCTCCTTCCTCATTCTGTGTCCCAGAAACTTCAGCTGCCTTTTTCTGATGTTAAATATAAGCCTCCTCCTTGTTTTCATTCTTTCTACGTCCCTATCGTTGCTCACACCCTCGGTCCATGATATCCTCAGCATCCTTCTGTAGAACCACATCTCCGTCGCCTCGTGTCTGTTCTTTATCGTCCAACATTCGCTGCCGTAAAGAAGGACGGATGTCACGTAACAGCTCAGTATTCTTTACTTTTTACGAAAGAAATCCTGCTTTCTCGCAATACTTTGCTCAGCTTTAGGAAGGCGTCCTTAGCTATCCCAATAGGTCTACAGATCCCAGTGTCGAACTTACCGTTCTCTTTCAAAACGCTTCCCGGATACTTAAATTTTCGAGTCTGTTTGAATCTAGTGTTCCCAATTGGACCAATAATCCTTTCCTTATTTTTCATTTTTTTTACATAGACAACGAAACTCCTGCACTTTCGAACCAGTCATTTTTTTTATACGTTATCTTTTTTTTTCTTTTAACACAGGCAGACGAAACTTTTGCTAAATTCCTTGATTTCAAATCAAACAGATCTTCTTTATCGTTGTCTTATTTTCTTTTTTACACAGACATCCGAAAATTTTGCTATATTCATTGATTTTGAACAAATCATATTGTCTTTATTCTTAGTCATTTTCCTTTTTGTACAGACAGCCGAAACTTTTGCTATATACTTTAGTTTTAAAACAATGATCTCTACTTATTCGTATTTTTTTTTTCTTTTTACACAGAGTAAATTCTTGCTGAATTTACATTATTTATATTGTTTGGACTATTGTCCTCATCTTTATTGCCATACTCATGACGTTTCGGTCGTTGTAAGCTTCGGCCTTCTCCAGGTGATTGGAATTTCGAACTGAACCCTTTATTTCGTCTACTCGGGTAAATTGTTCTAGTTCAACGTGCTAAGTCTCTTCCGGATGTGTCAGTTATCTCTCTTTAACTCAACTCTGCAAGTTTTGTTTGGCAATGCCTTAGCCAGGTATTGAACTCGCAACTCTTTTGGTCAAGTCATTAGATCTATCGTAAGTTTGAGGACACATGGCCAAGTGGATAAAAGCGTTTTTTTACAGAAGGTACGAAGAAATATTCAAAAAAGTTTTCCAGGTCTGGCCGAATAAAACAAAGGTACGTTTAATTTTACAAACAATATTGTAATTGTATTTTATATGAAAAAACAGGAATTATTACACTTGATGAAATTTTGTTAATTTTATCAAAAATTTTCATTGAGCGAAGATCCGTATTTTATCCACGTTGGCAATGCTCAATTCTCAATTCTCCTGAAAAAGATGAGGATTTTATAATTTATGCCGTTTTTTATTTGTTTTTTTTTTTTTTTTTGGCAATCGCGAATGCGAAAAATTTAAACTGAATTAACTCTCCCCAGACAGTTATGTACCATGCTTGATACACGCTCGATACATGAAGGACGAGGCAATTTTTTCCCGCAGTAGTTTGCCATTTCTTTCTGGGGTGGACCAGTTACCATCCAAGGCTATAGAACGCAGTCTTTCCTGCTATTTATTCATCGCTGTTGGGAGAAGAGGATTCATACCTTTCCCAAAAGTCAGTCAGTCAGTTACGTGCCCTGTGTGATACACGCTTAGGCGATCATGTATGTTTCGATACATGACTGACGAGGCAGATTTTTTCCCGCAGTAGGTTGCCATTTCTTTCTGCGGTAGACCAGTTGCAATCCAAGCCTATAGAACCCGGTCTGTCCTGCTCTTTAACCATAGCTTTAACATGGGGGAAGAGGATTCATACCTTTTCCAAGGGTATTAGCACGTAAGTGAACGTAATGGATTTGACTGGAATTCATGCATGTTAACTCTAATAGCAGCAAAAGAAATTTTCACCAAATCGAAAAAGAATTCGAACTCGGCTCTCCGATTCCTCAATCCGAGCCTCTATCAATTGCTCCACTGTGCCTAGTTATGTTTAAATGTTTCTTTTTTTGTGCAAGGATTAACTTCAAGTAAAGACGCAGAAATTCCTTCAAGCATTCTAGCAAAACTTGAGCAAAACCCAAAATTAACATTATAAACAGTAGCTAAAGAATGTCAAATAATTCTAAATTTAAGACATGATACCTAGAAAAAACTGAAGGAAGGGATATTGTACAAATGCAGACAGTTCTACCGAAGGAAAATGACTGCGCTGTTACTGAAACGGCAATATTCAGAACACATAGAACATGTATTCCAGACAATAGAGGATTTTGGGGTTTGTAATTTTTTCAGGAGCAATATAAAATATTTAGGATGCATAATTGATGCAAATAGACCTAGGCCAGATCCATCAAGGAAGAGTACTATTAAAAATATACCTGCCCCGAAAAACGTTGCGAATTTACAACCATTTCTAGGGTTCGCAATTAGAATTAGAATTTTGGCAAAAATGCATGAATTTAGAGCGCCTTTAAATAAATTACTGAAAAAAGGAATTGGTCCGATGAATATAAAAATCTTTGGAAAACATGAAGAACAATTTACCATCTGAATTATCATTAACGCATTTCAAGGATGGGAAATAAAAGCAGTTTCTCATGCATGTTAACTCTAATAGCAGCAAAAGAAATTATCGCCAAATCGAAAAAGAAGCACTAGCTGTTATTTTCAAGGTGAAAAAATGTTCCAAAATGATACACACTCAGAAATGTATTCTGCAAACAGATTGCCGTCCATTATTGACTATATTTGGTTCCAAAAATGGTATTCCAACACATTCTACCAACAGGTTACAACTTTGGGGAATAATTCTGGTACCTGCGGAAGGTTTGTCCGGATTAATCCTAAAATTTAAAGAACTCTTGAGGAGACGATGATTGCTTAAGCAATTTCTGAAAATGAAATTAAAAGGTTTTTATGTAACACAATAAGGGAGCTGCAAGTGACTTTGGACGAAATTAAAATACAATCTAAGAAGGATTACATTTAGAAAATGGTGGATGACGTAAAATTGAGATGAAAAGTAGAAAAAATATACCATGTGTTACAGAAAATAATAATTATTTTACTATCTGTAATGAAGTACTTATGTACCCTGAAAGAGTAGTAATTCTTGCTTCCTTGCAAAAAAGAATTTTAAAGCATTTTCATTTTGGGCATTCAGGAATTTCAAGAATGGAGTCCCTTATGAGAAGTTACATATATTGCCTTAAAATGGACAATATTATTCAAAAAATTTTTTTTAATCATACAGAGGATGTGCTCTAGCAGCAAAATTACCACCTGCAAATTATCAATCTTGGCCTAATAGTACAGCCACATTCTTGACCCAGGGCAGCATTACCACCTGAATGCACTTTATAAAGGTATCTGTGTTGAGTTTTGGGCCCCGTGAAAAGATGAATGGAGGCATAATATTGCCATCACTTGTGATCACTCCAAACACATTTGTAATCACCATTAGACTCTTTCCGAATCCTCTGCACTCTCCTCAGACAGCCGAACACTCTGAAATGTTCGTATTGGACCTTCCAGTGCGAATGCCAATCAGTACAGCATGCTGTTTTCAAATTTCATTCGATGTGAATTGCGTCATGGTGCTCTTTTTCTCACAGCCGATGGCCAGCTGACTCTACTATAGTGTGAAGTAGACAAAATCAAAAACAGACTATGCGCATGCGTGAAATTAAAAATATGGCGGCAATTTACCCATAGCAATCTGTATGTGCCATATTTTAACAATTGCTCCGCTTTTAAAATAATTAGAACAATAGTCAGTTCAAGGTCAAATATATAGCATAATATTCTGGCCTTTTGTAGACGAAAATAAATATACTCTTTAATAAATATACGAAGTGTCTTCTCAAATATAAGTATCCACTAAACATTTAAAGGGATAAAAATCTGTCGGTTTGAGAAATAAAAATACATTATATTTTTAGAAAATCCTTGGTCTTGCTTACATGTTTTGATTATATGCGGGATTCTTGAATGGTTTGTTTATTGATTGCCGTCGAGAGTTTTTAAAACTGGCATAAAATATTTTAATGTAGAAACTTACTTCCACGGTAACCGTGAATTTTCTTTCTGAATTGTTTTTTGAGATTTGGAGTTCCAGATACAGTATTGTCTGATTTTGTCCCGTAATTTATTTCGAGTGTTGTTCAAAATTTGTTCACATACTTTTTTTTTTCACATACAGTTGATCATCGCCGTCACAGCACGAAGCATCAAATTGTTAGGCTGAACGTTTCATTGATACGTTCAAAAGGACTTTAAAGAAATCAACATTTTGTCAGAATTTATAAATTAACCCCTAACTCGAATACTGCATTGAGCATGTCACCAGCAGAACTAATATTTGTCAGGAAAATTAAATCTGTGTTTGACAAATTATTACCGGGAAGAAAAACAAAATATATGCATAGTACGAATTTAATAATAAATTCTTTTAAAGCTTGGGATAAGGTTTTCTTTGGGATTTACAAGGCAAAGAAAGGAAAGTTGAGAAGATTGTGAAATAGTGAATGTCATTGATACGGTGAGGTATATGGTGCAAGGTCGAAATTGACAACATAAAAGACTTTTAAACCTATTAACACCAAGATATGCCAATGGAATAAAAACCCAACAAAGATATTTATCTATGGAAGTGCTGTACGATACTTTTGTCACTCAAACTCTAATCATAAATACTAGAACACACCGTGTTAGTAAAAGAAAAATAAATCCAAGGGAAGTCTTGCAAGTGAACCCTAATTGAATAAAATACGTATTCAAAAGAGAATGCCTTAAATAGGGTGTCGTACGCAATGCCACTCTGAATTACAGTATGCTCTATTACTGTATTGTTAATTCATGTATCTCATGTGATTAACCTGTTTCTTCAGACCCTTTTTCTTCCAGTGTTTCTTTACAGTATTATTAAGCCTAACTACTAGCGCTATACGAACATTATAACCTTTTCTGTGCTTTTCGAACAGACGATAAAACACCTGTTAAATTCATTGATGTTGAACGAATAATTTTTCCACATTTTTTCTTACATAGACAACAACACTTTCTAAATTCATTGATTTTAAACCAGTCATCTAGTCATTATTTTTTGGTTTTTTAATTCATTTTACACACAGAACAAAACAATTGCTAAATTTTGAAATGAAACAACTACATTGAATCTATAGCTTCAACTACCACAAGGAAAGTTCATTCTCTGTGTCGCGCCAGAAGGTTTTTCTCGCCTGAGTCCATCCTTCAAATCTACAAGGCAACCATTAGCCCTTATATGTAATACTGCTGCTATATATGGTCCGGCGCTCCCGCTGTTCATCGACAAAATCCAGAGACGGTTTCACTGACCTAAAGTAGAACAACTCCATTGAATCTATAGCTTCATCTACCGCAAGGAAAGTTGGTTCACTGTGTCACGCCAGAAGGTTGTTCTCGCCTGAGTCCATCTTTCAAATCTACAAATCAACCATTTGTCCTTGCATAGGATACTGCAGCCATATATGGTCTGGTTATCCTGTTGTTCATCTCGTGGTCCTCGACAAAATCCAGAGACGGATATGCAACGTGATAGTTCCTGATCTGGCATTCCGTCTGCAGTCGCTATCTCATAGATGTTCTGTGGCTTCCTTCTGTCTTTCTACAAGTACTTTCATGGCAACTGCAAGGATTTAAGCGTGCTACTAGGTTGGCATCTCGGTCCCACCCTTTCATTGTCGAAACAGTTAAATGTAACCGACTATTTTTCACCAACAGCTTCTTCTCTCGCAATTCCAGAAAGCGGAACTCCCTTCCTATTACTTGCTTCCATGAAAAATATAATCTTCAAATATTCAAATGTAATGTCAATCGACATCTTCTGATAACTTGATCCTGATTTCCGCCTTTCTCAATATCCTTTCCTCAACCAACCTTGTTTACTCTTATTTTCATTCTGTGTAACCCCTTGCATGCTAGTGGCTCTCCCGCTTTGCTTGGGGCGATTTGCTGAAAAAGAAATTGATATTGAATCAGTCTTTTTTTTTCTGTTTCGTTGTCTTTATTTTTACACAGACCGACTGAACTCTTGATAAATTCAATGTTTATTTAATCAATCATATCTTTATTTTTTCCTTTTTTTATTTTTACATAGGCAATTAAAATACTTGCTAAATTGATTGATTTTCAACAAATCATCTCGTCTTTATTTTATTTTCATTCTTCATTTTTTCTTTTCATCCAGCAAGATGAAACTCTTTCTAAATGCATTAATATTGAAGTCATTAGTCATCGGGATTTTAAATGGCCCTATTTAAGTACTTCTGTTTTTTTCCACCTTCGAAATATCTTCTTGAGAAATTAAGTGTGCTTATGTCTTCACGGTTTAGGCACAACATAATCTCCCCCCCCCCCAGTCATACCGGCAATTTGAAAAGGAAATCTCTGCATTTTAATTGGATAAAAATCTATGCAATTTCCTTATCATGGTCCTATTTGTTTTATTTATTTGATGCAAATTAGAAATACGCAGTTAATATTAATAAACACTAACAAAAAACAACTTGCATAGATTAAAATAAAAGGAAATTCAAGAAGTACTTACTACGGGTCATTAATTTCTGCATGAGAAACCTCTTATATTTTTATTGCTTTTGGCTACACATATACTTGCACGAATATCTTGGTGGGTGAGAAATGGGTGAGGAAGATCTCTACAGACGGACAAGTAAATACAGGTTGCGATGTATAAATTTTCATCTAAATTACGAAAAAAATTAAAATAACACTGACATTTCATTTTAACAGATATATTACACAAAATTATCTTGAAATACTAAATAGTAAAATTATTCAATAAAAACGGCATTGGTTCCAACAGCAGTCTACAGACGACTTTGAAATCTCCTACATCTCTTCTCAACCCTCTCCCTGTGTAAGTTTGTGAATGCAGCCATGATGGTTGATTTCAGTTCATCTTTAGTCTTTAAAAGAGTTTTGTTGCTCTCTCGATCGACTGCGCTCCACACATAATAATCAAAGTGATTGCAGTTTGGAGAGTTACGGGGCCAGATGTAAGGGGTGATGTGGTCGGAGAAATTGTCTGACAAACATGACTGGGTTTTTTTAGCTTGTCTTCCAGCAGCCACGCACTTGACCCAGGGCAACATTACCACCTGAAGGCACTTGATTTAGGTATCTGTGTTGAGTTTTAGTGAAAAGATGAATGGAGGCATAATATTGTCATCACTTGTGAACACTCCAAACACATTTGTAATCACCATTAGACTCATCCAACTCTTTCCGAATCCTCTGCATACTCCTCAGACAGCCGAACATTCTGAAATGTTCGTACTGGACTTTCCAGTGCGAATGCCAAGAAGTACAGCATGCCGTTTTCAAATTTCATTCGATGTGAATTACGTCATGTTGCTCTTTTTCTCACAGCCAGTGGTCAACTGACCCCACAATACTGTGCAGTCGACAAAATCAAAAACAAACTACGCGCATGCGTGAAATTAAAAATATGCGGCAATTTACACATCGCACCCTGTATGTGCCATATTTTAACAATTATTCCGCTTTTAAAATAATTAGAACAGTAGTGAGTTCAAGGTAAAAAATATAGCATAATATTCTGGCCTTGTGTAGACGAAAATAAATATACTGTTTAATAAATATACGAAGTGTCTTCTCAAATATAAGTATCTACTAAACATTTAAAGGGATAAAAATTTGTCGGTTTGAGAAACAAAAATATATTATATTTTTAGAAAATTACTTTACGTTTGGATAGAAAGACTGAGCATTTATAAAACTTTCGAGGAATGTCTGACAAAAATGATTTCAGTTAAAGGTACTGTTCAAAGAAAACTTGGAGAAATTGATCCGTGGCCCAATAGGTTACAGCATGATGAATCTGAGAAAGTTTTGGGCCTATATGCGGGGGACTGCGTTTCGAATCCTACTAAACAGCGTTTTCATTTCATTTAAAATTTATCGAATTTTCATGCCGATGGAAAAGAATAAATAAATATATTATATAAACGGAGCGTCTGCGCAAATATCGAACTAAAAATAACCTTGAACGCGATAAAAATATAGGCATGTGAAAACCTGTAAAAATGCCATGATATTGGTGGTCATCTTAAACTTTTCGGTCAAACTAAATTCAAATCCTTAAGTGTCCATTGTTGACTCAATGGAACAAAGGCAAAGATGGAACTGATATATATATATATATATATATATATATATATATATATATGACCTCTTTTTCGAACGTAACTCATGATTGATACAACAATAGTTAATAAAAATGAACACGCTACTGTCTGAATGATTGGATTTCTCTGTATCCTTGGAAAAAGGAAATTGTGAATTTATATGTGCGTTTAAAATTCAGTAAATTTAAAAATAACTTATTCCAAAATTCGCTTGAAATTGAAATAGAATTAATGCTTTTAATTTAAATATATAATTAAATTTGAAGTTTTTAGCTTCAGTTTTTGAAACATGGTTATTACTGGTAGTGAGACTCGGATTGAGGATTGAGCCAAGTTCGAATCCCAGTCGAATCCATTACATTCACTTCTTCTCTCCCCCGGCTATGAGTAAATAGCAGAATCTATAGCCTTGGATGGCAACTGGTCTACCGCAGAAAGACATGGCAACCTACTTCGGGGAAAAATCATGATCGCCTTAGCGTGTATCGCATGCCACGTAACTGAGATTGTTTATTTACAGTAATAATTTGAGGAGGCACGGTGGAGTAATGGATAGCGGGTTGGATTGAGGAATCCGAGAACCGAGTTCGAATTCCAGTCGAATCAATTACATCGGGGAAGATATGATATTCTCTTCTCCCTAAAGCTATGGCTAAATAGCAGGAGGGACAAGACTGGGTTCTATAATCATGGATGGCAACTGGTCTAGGTGAAGGACAACTCTGAATGCAAAACCTGCAGAGGGTCGTTTGGGGACCTCTGTATTCGTCCCTTCAAAAAGTTTGGATGCTTCTGCACAAAATCTTCACCACTATAATCAAATGTGCTGTTGTCGGGCTTCGGTTCCTAGGAACTGATCTACTTGACCCTCATACGTCGAAAAATCGACGGGAGTGTCAAGTGTATATATATATATATATATATATAAAAAGTGCTCTACTTATAGTATTAAGCACTTTATTTAGTTATTTTCCCTACTCGTATCGGTTTTTTTTTCTTTGGGCTTTGGACTTGCCTGCAAGACGATTATTTTCGGCTAATGTACATGTTCTTGGTTCTTTCTTTTTTCATACCTTTTTTTTCCCTTTGGTATTGGCTTGTTTATTTGCAAATCAAGGCACTGAATGTTTTCCGAGCGAGTATAGTTTCTTATACTTATAAGATTACTATTACTACTACTACTACTAATATATATATATATATATATATATATATATATATATATATTACTTGAATTTTTATCAGAAGGAAAATATATAGAGACCTAAGTTAGCCGAATTAGATCGAATGTGGAAATTACATCATGAAGCAATTATGAAATTTATTTAAATGATGTGTATCCTCCCCTTCCTATATGCCTGTGAATAAGGAAAAATCTAATGATGGCTTAAATTTGGAAAATGGAGCAGATTAGGAACAGACTATTAGGTTGGCGCAAAAAAATAATGTCGTTTTTTGATCTTTTTTAACGTCAAAAAACCGACATTATTACGTCATTATTTTTGCACCAACCTAATATTATAGCCGATCTTGTTTGGGATTTACTCAACCACCACCGCCAAATCGGATATTACACATAATCAGTTTAACTTAGTGTTTCTCTGTGTGTAGACATGGGCAAAGTACAAAAGTTTCGCCGTCCTTATGACCATTAACGCGCTTACCTCAGTATCCGCCAATCCACGCTCTTTAATGCAATAGAATTTCGTCCCTCACTGTTTTCTTTTACATTCTTTATCTTATTTTTTTGTTGGTTTTTTTCTTAAATATAAAGTTCACCCTGTCAACCTCTCGGGGGTCACTCGTCGTAGAGGGTTACATTAAGGAATAGTTCACATGAATAGAAGAGGAAGATAACAGGTTAAGATACTAGTGATCGGAGAAACATCATCTTGGGAGCCTGTCCGATAGGGCAGTGGTTTACGTGAAAAAGTTTGAGTAGAACTTCTTGTCGAGAGAATACCGAGCACTTTTCATGGTAGTAGCCATAGAGCAGTGAGAGACTCGCCACATCCTTTCTGTGAGAGATCGTTTGGAGGGTGGAACATAATTCGTTATCCCACAAAGACACGGATACGCTTTTGAACCCCTATCGAGACTAGAAAGTGAAAGCACAACTCTCAGTTGAAGCAATCGCCAGGTGCTTGTCAAAAGATAACCGTTGCAAAATTTAAATATTGATACTTATACAACATTTTTTTAAGAATTTCAACCCAAGCAAGTCGGAGTGTCACTAGCAAGGAGTTACACAGAGTGAGAGCAAGGGTAAATAGGGGTGTTTGAGGAAAGGATATAGAGAAGGACGGGGATCAGAATCAAGGCATTAGAAGATGTCGATGGACATTACATTTGAATATTTGAAGATTATAGCTATCAGGGAAGCAAGTAGGAAGAGAGATCCAATATCTGGAAGTGAGAGAGAAGAAGCTCTTGGAGTAGAAGAAGACATTTAACTGTTTCGACAGTGAAAAGGTGGGACCAAGATACCAACGCAGTAGCACGCTTAAATGCATGCAGTTGGGGTACCAGTGAAAATAGCTCGTCAGAGCAGTTGCCATGAAAATATTTGTAGAAAAGACAGAGTGAAGCTATATCCCGTCTGTGAAAAGGTGACTGTTGACTAGATGCCATATCAGGATCTAACACGTTGCATATCCGTCTCTGGATTTTGTTGAGGACCTCGAGATGAACAACGTGGCCGCCAGACGATATATGGCAGGAGTATGAGGTTAAAGGATTTGGTTGATTATTAATTATATTGCTTTGTATAAACAAAGTACATCATCCTCTTTTTTGTGGATCAGTTCTAATATTTTAATATTACTAGGATCTACTTGGATTAT
>OZ010605.1:61679727-61724727 GCA_963932145.1 Acanthosepion lycidas | reverse complement strand
ATTTATATATATCCAATAAAATTATCTCACCACTTATTGTCCTCTGGGTGGTGCTTACAATACGATGACTGCATTCCCTGTAGAGATGTAAAACCCGTCTCAAATCAGCCACCTTACGGGTGGTTACTTACAGACTCAAGTGTAAACCTGACATCTATCTTACATATATATATATATATATATATATATATATATATATATATATATCCCTCCACTATCTATGTCTCTATCAATATGTTGCGTCTATCTTAATTTGGTCATCTAAGTTGAGTTATATCTATATATTTATTTAGCTTAGTTTAGTTGTATCTATCTATCTATCTATCTATCTATCTATCTATCTGTCTGTCTATTTAAACTTGGTTATATATATCGATCTAACCTTGTCATATCTATCTATCTATCTAGCTCGCTAGCTAGCTATCTACCAGTGTGTTCATTACTAGCTATCTCAATATGCTCATCTATCTATGTATCATACCTGTCTCTTACTCTCTCTCTCTCCCTCCATCTTTATATCTATCCATCTAAATTTGGTCATATCTCTCTCTCTCTCTCTCTCTCTCTCTCTCGCTTCCTCTATTTCTATCAGTATGTTCGTATCTACCTTTCTCAATATGGTCATCTATCAAAGTATGGTTATATCTGTTTATTTGTCTCTCTAGGTTCTGTCATATCTCTCTCTCCATCCCTCCAATCCCTTCATCTATCTATCTATCTATCTATCTATCTATCTATCTATCTATCTATCTATCTATCTATCTATATATATATATATATATATATATATATATATATATATGTATGTATGTTAATATTCCTGTGTTTCAGAGATAATTTTTTTAATATTCGATGAAGTATTCTCTCTGGATTATGTTCCACAGTGTGGCGGTTCCCAGAAAGAAATTGTATGTTGTTTTTACTTCTTGAAAAGAAAATAGAAAGGTAATGAGGATGATTCGTTCTTGTGTACGTGGCATCGCTGGACTCAGCTTTAAATGTCTGAAATGGTGAAACTAAGAAATGTAGCTCGCCTGAAATTTGCTCGGGAAAAGGAGATAGAACCGTAATAAGACGCCGACGTTTGGACTGTTAGAACTTATCTGCAACTCGCCTAAACCCTTTCGACTGTTAGCAAGGCTAACAAGCGACAGTTGTCTATACGATGACTCTTATTTCTTTAATTATTTGACCGTTACGCTTTTCTACTTAGGGACAAAGTGTTGTATCTGTTTCATCGCGACCCGTTTCAAGCTGGGATCAGCTACGCTTTCTGACCGAGAAAACAGCATAATATAATCGGGTGGGGGAGGAACGGCAAAATGCAGAAGAAGAATTTGATAGAGAATGAAGAATTAAAGGAAAAAAATAAGAAACTTAGAAGCTCGAAATGAAAACCAAGGGAGAAGAAAAATAAAGAATTCTATATATGCAGAGAAGGGAAGTAATAAAATCGATAGGAATACATATAAAGATACAATCTTCCTGAGAAAAAAGTCCAATAAATTAAAAGGTAGATAATATGCAGAAAGCATAATTATTTATGAGAGATTGAGCAAAAGAAAGATAAAAGACATTATAGAATATAAAATTATTTATTTCTTTTAAGCCAATGAAAGTACTCGATGAATCGGCAACGAAAGTTGGAAGGGATAAGGGATGGAATGAGAAGATACAGACAAAGGTTGAGAGGAGCAGATGAATGAACGGATGCATAATAATATTAGTTGTCAACACTCGACTAAAATTCTACGGGTTCAAATATATTTCATCTTTCCTTGAAATTTAGTTTTTTTTTTATTTTTGGTAAATCATTGTTGCTTTAAATGACAGTTTTTTTTTTCGAAAGAACACAGGATTTGGAAAGTTTTAAGGATATTAAAGAAATTCAAAAAACTAATAATTTCCCTGGTGAACGTTTACTCGTATTTTTTTTATTTTTTTTGCTTTACAACGAATCAACCTCAATGTGTTATTAGGTTGGTGCAAAAATAATGACGTAATAATGTCGTTTTTTGACGTTAAAAAATACGTCAAAAAACGACATTATTACCTCATTATTTTTGCACCAACCTAATATTTAATGTTTTCAAGATTTTTATTCTTAGTAATATTTTTTTCTTCAAGAATGTATTCCTGATAATATTTTTTCGTCAAAAATGTATTTCTGGTAATATTTTTTCCTTCAGAAATGTACTTCTGAAATATTTTTCTTCAAAAATGTATTGTTGGTAATATTTTTCATCAAAAAGATATTACTAGTAATAATTTTCCTTCAAAAACATTATTTCTGGTATTAAAACCTATTTTTATTCTAGTGTTTTAACCACAGTTTGCCCATAGTTGGGACATGCGCTTCCACCCCGGGTCAGGGTGGACCTGGGAACACCAGCAATTAAGAGGCGGTTCCACGCTCTCCAAAACCTCTTGATGTTGGATGTAGTTTATCGTCATACCCAGGACGCGGATGTAGTTTATAGTCATACCCGGGACGCGAATGTAGTTTATAGTCATACCCGGGACGCGGATGTAGTTTATCGTCATACCCAGGATGCAGATGTAGTTTATAATCATACCCGGGATGCGGATGTAGTTTATAGTCATACCCGGGACGCGGATGTAGTTTATCGTCATACCCAGGGCGCGGATGTAGTTTATAGTCATACCCGGGACGCGGATGTAGTTTATAGTCATGCCCAGGACGCAGATGTAGTTTATAGTCATACCCGGGACGCGGATGTAGTTTATCGTCATGCCCAGGACGCAGATGTAGTTTATAGTCATACCCGGGACGCGGATAGAGTTTATAGTCATACCCGGGACGCGGATGTAGTTTATCGTCATACCCATACGTTAAACGTTTAATAGTTACATATATCCGTCCAAAAGAAATCTATAATACTCCGAAAATATGCATATAAATGTTTCCGCTATTTTCAAGCTCTGTAAATTTGTTCAACACAAGACAACACTCACGTACCTTCATTTTTTTTTTATTTTTAATTATTTCACCCCAAGCAAAGCGATATTATGAATTCAGAGTTACTTTCTCCTAGACCGGTTGCCACCCAAGGCTATAGAACCCCGTCTTTCCTGCTATTTACTTGCAGGAGAAGAAGAGGATTGGAATTCAAACTCAGCTCTCCTATTCCTCAATCCAAGCCGCTATCCATTATTGACTAATACAAAAATGTTCAACAAAGCTAAAAGGGGTGATAGGAAAAAAGTCTGGTCTTCAGTCTTATCTTAAACTTAGCTAGCCTCGATCACTGACTTAAACATACCAGAGTATTCCTTACACCAAAAAAAAAAAAAATAAAAATACAATCTTACCTTTCTTACTATAGCCACCATAATATGTCAAAGTTTATATGTAGTCTCAACGACTTTCCATATGTAGAAATTGTCGGTGAGGGGAGATGTACAAATGACAACACTAAAAAAAGAAGAAGGAAAGCTTACTGGAACAATTTACACGAAAATATTTATAGAAAAGAGAGAGAGAAGCCAGGTCAAGGCAGCGGGAATGTGACTGAAATCGAGATGATAATGTAAGAACCGATAACCTTTCAAACCTTTCTTTGTGTTTTGCCGAACATCCCAAGATATATATCAGGAACACGAGACCAGTTATGGCAGCCATATTCAATACACGGTCGAATGGTAGATTTAAGAACGTGTAAAAGTGATTCTGTCAAGAAAATTGTGTAGCGTGACACAGGGAAGCAACATCTCTAGCAGCAGGACTAACAATTGATAATACACACACACACACACACACATACACACACACACACATATATATATATATATATATATATATATATATATATATATATATATATAAGGCTCAAACATTAATATTTCAGTGTTATAATTTCTTACATTGGAACCGTAATCACGATCCAATTCATCAGGTCTGAAGAATTGGATCACGATTACGGTTCCAATGTAATAAATTATAACACTGAAATATTAATGTTTGAGCCTTTTATATTATATTCTTGCTCTGTCATGGACATTGAGCTCTACCTGAATTCTATCCTCTTGGAAATTTATCTATATATATATTGACCACCAATATAATCAATATACATATATATATATATATATATATATATATATATATATATATATATATATATATATATATATAATGTATAATATATATATATATATAATGTATAATATATATATATATATATATATATATATATATATATATATATGGAGTGCAACCAGATCTAGATTATCACTCGCCAATTTATAATTAGGCTTAAAATGCCAGCCTAATATTTTTCCTATCTGCATCTAAAAACGATTTGTCATATGATTTGTCATAAAATACGATTTTTCATAAAAAAAGATTTGTTATATGATTTGTCATAAAATACGATTTGTCATAAAAACAAATTGTCATATGATTTTCATAAATTATCATTTCTCACAAAAACGATTTGTCATATGATTTGTCATAAAATGAGATTTGTCATAAAAATATTTGTTATATGGATTAAATGCAAAATTTAAGGTCTTTTCGATAATTTTGGCTATTTACAGAAGACCAGGATTTCCAGAACTAAAATTCTAATTGATAACTGATGTAATATTCCATTTGGATCATTGTGGAAAGATGGAAAAGACATTTCAGAATCTTTATTTAGTTTCAGTGAGAAAATGAAAGAAAGAAAGGATTAAATTAAATTTAATGCCGAACT
Source organism: Acanthosepion lycidas (assembly GCA_963932145.1). NCBI lineage: Eukaryota > Metazoa > Mollusca > Cephalopoda > Sepiida > Sepiidae > Acanthosepion > Acanthosepion lycidas. The sequence continues at coordinate 61,720,009 of OZ010605.1, read as the reverse complement.
CTGAATAAATTTTACCAAATTTTATTTTTTTGAGAGATAATAATGGTTTAGCGATACTGAGTCTTACTAATTAACCCATAGCTGGAGGAGAAGTGGTGGATCCATAACTTTTCCGAGGGTATTTGTGCGTAAATGAATATAAGAAAGCGAACTGGAATTGAAACTCTGCTCCATAATTAACAATTCCGAGCCGCATTTCATTACACCAACCGAACATTCAAGGTTACAGAACGTGATATTCCCAAGCGGTCACCCATTGAAGTACTAATCAGGCTCGACATTGCTTAACTTCGGTGATCGTTTAGGAGAAACGAAAAAAGCTCTAAAGAAAATGAAGCAAAATGGACACTTCTACTCAGAATCAGAAAGAAACAAATGAAATGTCTTAGTTACATAATCAGGAAGGAAGACTTGGAGATCCGTCTATATTTTTGAGATGAGGTATTATGTACACTATTTACATTATTCGGACTATTGCCCTCATCTTGCCATATTTATCACAACGTTTCTGCCGTTGTACTCTCCGGCCTTCTTCAGGTGGTTGGAATATCGAACTGAACCCTTTATTTTGCTCGCTGTGGTAGACTGTTCTAGTTTTACGTGCCATTTCTAATAGATGTCAAGAAAGAAATATAAAGGGCTGACAGAGCTTCAAGAACATCAAAAAGCTGTAACACGAGGGGAAGCGAAAAAATCAGGCGTGGCTCACCACATATGGTGAGAAAAGGGACATCAACACCCGCTGTGAGACCAGGTTGAAATCATAGACAAAGAACATCATTTAGGAATCAGCACATATGCAAGGCCACAAAAATCTCCTGAGCCGACTAAGCATAGAAATGAATACAATATGGGAACCAGTAATAAGGAGTACCAGAAAAAACAATAATAACAACGAAAATTGCCATGTGAGCTTTGGTAAAAACATGCAATATTAACAGCAAAAATTGCAATATGAACACTGGTAAAAAATGGTTGCTGAAGACAATATGTTTATCAGAAATTCATGCATAAATGTCCTGAAGGATACATAGCACAGTGGATAGAGACGATAGTTAGATCGAGTGACGGGACCCGAAGAGTGTTAGGTCTAAAGCTAGTTAAAGCAGTGGACAACTTTAGGGGAATTAACAGGAGATAACTGATATCCATTAGACATGGCACGTGGAACTAGAACAGTCTACCCCAGCTAGCGAAATAAAGGGTTCAGTTTGACATTCCAACCACATGAAGAAGGCTCCCCGACTTCTAATTCCAAGTCTTTGTCCATTACACCGGCAGCACATCCAAGTTTACAGCACCTTGTATTCCAAGCTACCAACCGAAATGATTCTTTTTTGTTAGTTCTGTCCAATACTCACTGACAAGCATCGGCAGAGTTCAAAAGCGTTCACGCAATTTTCGTGTGCTTTTGATAAATGTTCAGGCAGCTTCTTCTCCATATCTGTTATTTGGTGGAATAAACTGCCGAGAGAAAGCTTCCCTGAAAACTAAAATCTTTGTCTCCTTAAGTCTAGATATCAATCCTACTCACCCTCGTAATAATCTCTTACTTCCCTCTTCCTTATAATCTCACTTACTAACACTCTATCTTGAGTGGCTCTTCAGCCTTATATTGGGTGAATTAAAAAAAACAACAACATCTAAATGACAATATATTTACCACGATTATCAGAGGAGAGTAGTCATTATTTATGAAAATACCCGGGTTTTTTTATGAAGCTATCAACAAACCGTCGGGTATATCTGATAACGGTTGGCCAATATTGCGAGGCAGGCTTCATCTTACCTCGCCAGTTCATTCCATTACAATTTGTGAAAAAGAAAGGAAAATATTTATCAACAAGGTGTCACTTTCTGCTTTATAATATGACAGAGTAATGAGGCGAAACGTCTGACATGCTCTTTGGCGATAAAAAAAAAACGGCGAAAGACTGCATTAAAAAAAGTAAGTATGAAAAAGAAAAACGGGAAAATAAAACAATAATATATATATATATACGAAAAATGATATATCATTTTGTTTATCTCAACCGCCAAAATTTACTTTTGTTTGATATCTAAAATTTTTCTTTCGTTATTTTTATTTTTTTTTATACGGGTTATTTGTTTGAGTCCATTGTTCTTTTTCTTCTTTTAAATTCAACTGTTGAAGCAGTTTTGCAATACTGTTGGCTTTATTCGTTTTGGAAACCACATTTTGGTATAACAGCTTGATAGCTTATCTATAACATTGACAAGAGTCATTAATATCCAACGTATTGTTTAAACAATTGAACCCCTTCTTCGCAAACTTGATATTATTAACACAACCTTTCGGTTGGTTTGTAATGTTACCTGATTCGCTACTCGTAGCTTAGTCTGGCAAGCCAGCCCCACTGCCAGCTGCTATGCTGTTTATTCAACCTACTCGAACCCAAGACAACAATTATAGTAATTTACTAACCGTAGCTTAGATATGGCACAAGGACAAAAGCTTGGAGCATCGAACTCAGTACTCAGGAGTATTTAATCTAGCAAGAAAAGCTTACTATTACACTACGTCGAAGTGATCTAAATTGTGATTCATTATGTGCCATAGTGACACAAAGCACCCAATAAGGATCGAACTCACAACATAGTTGTAATTGGTGGTGTCAAGTCTCGACAGAGTTCAAAAGCGATCACGAAATTTTCGTGTGTTTTGATAAGTGCTCAGGCAGCTTTTTCTCCATATGAGTTATTTCGTGGAATAAACTGCCGAGAGAAAGCTTCCCTGAAAACTAAAATCTTTGTCTCCTTAAGTCTAGACATCAATCCCTCTCGCCCTCGTAATAATCTCTTATTTCTCTCTTCCTTATAATCTCACTTACTAACACTCTATCTTGAGTAATTGGTCAAGGAAAATAAGCTCGCCAACTGTTACATTACGCCCAAGTGTTCTCAATGCGATTTAGTGAGTATAGTTCAGATGTGGCACAAGGATGTAAGTATGGAGCACCAACTGAGTATCGAACTCTCTTGACAGTCCTAATTGATCTAGCGAGACCAGCTTATCGACGGTTATCTTGCGTAGCAGTGCTCAAAGCCCAGGTTTTTACAGCAACAATGGGAATCAAATCAAAAGACGAACATTGCTAGGAGCTACATAGGATAGGAAGTTGTGGAGAGTCGTTATTTGCCAAGCTCTAAATGAACATATCGCATCCAAGAAGAAAGATGAAGGATTTTCGAGATCAGAAAAAATTAAACCTCCTTTTTTTGTTATTTTTTTTTTTTTTTTTTTCATAAAAATAATTTCATTTTTTTTTTTTTTCACAGAATTATACCTGATGAGTACTGAAGAATAGATCGGCCGGATAATTGGTTTACAATATCAACCTTATAAAGAAAGGGTTCAGTTAAATAAGCACCCTTGTATTTTAAACCTTTATTATCCCTGTTAGTAACAGGTGTACTGGAAGTTTTCACAAAATGTTTTTCCTTAATATTAAGTTGGTGCAAAATTGTCGTTTTTTGACGTTAAAAAATACGTCAAAAACGACATTATTTTTGCACCAACCTAATATTAATCACGTTGTGTCAATTTTTTTTCGATTTAACTCGATCAAGTAACAAGCAGTTTCTAGTTTTAATAATAATATTTAGTTGAATTACAATTTTTTTTTCTTTTATATATGATGGCCTATCGCCAGTTTAGAAGTCAGATATCTTCCTACAAAGAGCAGCTTCCATCAAACTAAAGTCAATGTACCTTCTCCCTTCATTTTTTCTATCTCTATATCTCTCACTATCTTTTTCTTTCTATTCTTTTACTGTTTTCTATCTCTTTCTCCCTCTATCACGACTCCTAGCCCTCCCTAATTATTTTCCATATCTGTCTTTCATTCAGTACTTCCAAACTTTTCACCGCAATTCAAATAAAGCGATAATGCCACTAAGAGGCTACTGAGAGGGAAAGAGAATGTGAAAACTTTGAAAGGAACCGGAAACTCAATCCTAAACAGGAAACAAGGGATAAATCTTTACTCCTGTTCAAGAGATCAGGGAGAAGTGTGAACGCGACGAGAGGTGAACCTGTCTACTCCAATTGAAAAAATAAAATAGATATTTACATTTATTTATAAATTTTCAGAGTCCAAGACAAAGACGTTGGAAGTATAATGCTAAAGTAGACTTTAGAAGGAACCGGAAACCCAGTACTAAACAGTAAACAAAGGATAAACTTCAACTCCTGTTCAAAAGACCAGGGAGAAGTGTGAACTGGACGATAGGAGAACCGAGTCACACTTTCTGGTCACTTATTTCCCGTATCTATCTATCTATCTATCTATCTATCTATCTATCTATCTATCTATCACATATACACACACACACACACTCATACTCTCTCTTACACTCTCATTCTTTCTCTCCCTTTCTTTCTCACTGCCTCTGTTTTTTTCTCTCTCTCACGCTCTCTTACTCTCTCCCTCTAGACATTTCTCATTCTCTCATTCTATCCTCACTTTACCTCTCTTATATTATTTGTTTTCTCTCGCACTCTCTTTCCCGTTTTCTTTACTCTCTCAGTCAATCTCAATGGCTCTTACAATATATATATATATATTTTAATTCTGTTCCTCTTAACCCTTGTAACCATGATGTACATGAAGCTGATCGATCTATCCTATCAAATTCTTAATAAAATAGTCACTCTACTAAATTCACTAATATATTCTATTGTATGTATTGACTAACCCTCCTTTATGACTATGGGGGTGTTTTAAACGCCCAACAAAATGTGTTCTTTAATATTTAACAAAAGGCAAGTCATATTCTCATGATGAGTCAAGTAGCTATCTGAATGCCTCTTTCAAGTAACGATAAAGAGATCCTGGCTTTAGTAACAATATTTGTACGAATTATAAGCACTTGAAAATAAAGACCGTCTAATAATTGTTGTAGAAACACATGGAGATATCACAGCATATTTTTTTTTTGTTTCAGATTCAATGTACAACAATCCAATAATGACAAGATGGTTGAAGTGAAGATTTTTACGTAGGTTAGATTTAAATGTCCTAGAAGTACAGATTTTAAGAAATGTATAACTTAACACGCCGATCGAACAACAACCAGTCACAATTAATGGGTGTGCCCTGGAGCAGCGGTCGGCAACCTTTTGAATTTCATGGACCATTAAATGTATAATTTTAAATTTGGCAGAGTACTAATATAAATTTAGTAAATATTTAGTGAATAATAAGAATTTAGTAAATATTTAGTGAATAATAAGAATTTAGTAAATATTTAGTGAATAATATAAATTTAGTAAATATATTCAATACAAATATTTAATATAAATAATAAGAATTTAGAAAAAAAGGTAAATATATTTATATAATAATAATCGGAACACTTTCATTTTATTGATATGGAAAGTACCTATTAAAGGTAACAACGCTATAGTGTAAATATTTAAATAAAACAAATTGAAAATTCGAATTTTGCAATTCATGTTAGGTTGATACTATGGCTGGATGATATCACATTTGTGTACTTGTGTATTCGTATTTCCTGGAGTTGGCTATTATTTCAGCAGCTTTAGCAATTTCAAGAGATTAGAAAACACACAGCCTGATCATCCTTTTCTCCATCATGAGACATCCCGTTGTTATGGTAACACATAGCATTACTCAATGCTCATAATCAAACAAAACGTACCACGTGTTAACACAACATTATTAACTGTTAAGTATACATTAGTAAATAGGAAAGATCAGGATGCTAATACATTGTTTTTCAAGTCTTTTTTTTTGGGGGGGGGGGTTGTTTTCTTTGCATATTTTTAATATTTTGTAAAAGCAGAATTCTTCTTTAGCTTCAACAAAGGAGTTAATTGTAACGATAAAAATTCTAGATTTGTCATACCACATTTGTGAAATTTAGAAAAGAATTTAGAAAATGAATTTAGAAAAAAAAAAGGTAAATACATTTATATAATAATAATTGGAACACTTTCATTTTATTGATATGGAATGCAATCATTAAAGGTAAAACATTTCTAGTGTAATTATTTAAATAAAACAGATTGGAAATTTGAAGTTTTATAAAAATTGTAATAATGTCCCAATTTTTCTGCGGACCATCAAAAGTTTTGCACAGACCACTTACTGCCCTAGAGGACGCTTCGTACCTTGAGAGACTACTGAGCCTTACTTCTATCGCTGACCTCAAGTGAAACACGTACATTTGATCAATCGTTAAAGATGCAGGAAAAGTGTTCGATTCTTCGCTTCAGTAAGTACCTGACTCCTCCTGCTTTCCTCTGCCTTTACAAGAGCCAGACCAGATCAGGCCTAAAATTGAGTACTGTTGGCTTATTTGGTCAGGAGCTGCCCAGTTCGTCACTCTCCAGTATCGGCAGTGTCCAATAGCGTCATCGAGTCAGAGTCCAACGCGTCTCTCATAGAAAGGATGCGGCAGACCTCTTACTGCACTACCGCTGCTTCTATGGAAAGTGCTGCGACGAACTGCATCCCTTGGTTCTCTTAGTTCTAACCTTCAGGGCTAGCACCTGCCATGCCACTTACATTTTAACACCCCACCCCCGCCTTATTCTCTCCGTATTTCATTGATTAGAAGTTCTACTCGAACTTCTTTGTGGAATGGACACCTAAGAGGATGTTTCCTCTATCATTGTAAACTTCTTACTCTCGAACCCTCTATCTCGAGTGTCCCCCGGGCCTTGTACAGGATGATCTTCCCTCTAAGAAAAAAACCTCCAATAGTCCCTTGCTGTCTTTGAACACCCTATAAAATGATTTTCTTTGATATTTAGCAAGTGGTAAAATAAATTTTCACGTTGAGTCAAGTAGTTTTCTGAAGACCCTTTGTCAAGTAACTTTTAGTAGTTTTTGCTTGCAGTTATAACATCTGCGAGGATTGTAACCACATAATTATAAAATAGAGACTGTAATACAATGTTCCCAGTAAACTTGTCGTTGATTGATTTGAATATGGCAAAAAAACAGTAGACGAGGATTTTTATCATTTATAGATTTAAAGAAACCACGCCCCAAATAAAGTTAAACCTATTTTTTGTATATTTGAAATTTTGAAACTTAAAATTCTTCTTTATTTTTCTTTTTCATTATTATGTTAAAGGCAACCATAGTTATTTCCCTCTCGAATTACTCGACTATAAATGAAATTTTCGGACCTCACTTATAAGCGGGGGTTAAACTGCATTGAATAAAGCTTTACTAAATGCTTAAATGTTCTTCTGTTTTTCTTTACAAGTATTGAAAAAGATGAGAAGTGTTTTAATAGGGTACACAAAATGTGTCAACGAAATCCTAAGGCGAATTGGAATATCAATAGATGCCTCCCAAAACAAACGCAACGTATTAAGAGAAACTGCAATACATATATCCATATATGACAGTAAATATACCTGCAGTGAAGGCAGCTATGGTTGTCTGCCCTTCTAACTGCTCGACTATAAAAGAAATAGGCAGCAGTCAAATTGCATTATTGAATAACTTACCCCAAATCGAGATATTTCGATGCAAGACCCAAACAAAAGACAAAACTGTCACGAGAACAAGAAGCCAAAATGTTATTTCCAAAGTTATAGCATGCAATATTTTAAAAGAATATTCTTGCAATATGTGATGGAAAGTAACCATAGTTGTTCACAAAAAAGAATGTTCGACCCTCAATTATTAGGTTGGTGCAAAAATAATGACGTAATAATGTCGTTTTTTGACGTATTTTTAACGTAAATAAAAACGACATTATTACGTCATTATTTTTGCACCAAACTAACAAAAGTTAAATGGTATTGAATAAAGCTTCCCTACAACCTTTAATATTGATCTTTTCGAAATTATTATTTAAACCAAAACCTATTAAAAAACTAAAACTTATTTAATAGGCAACTATATATCCTACTGTAAACTTGAACCATAATATTACAGGTTTTCATCTTGTTAAGGGAATGCAGCAATGATTCTATTTAAACATGCGTAAAAAAAATGTCTTCTACAATCATCAGAATTTCTTTTGGTATTAGGCTGGTGCAAAAATAATGTCGTCTTCTCACACAGTAACATATGTGAGAAGACGACATTATTTTTGCACCAACCTAATATTAATCTATTGTAATATTACATTCCAAGAAATGATTTTCTATAATATTGAGCAAAAGGCAAGATGAATTTTTCACGATCAGTCGATTAGTTTTCTGAATACGTCTGTCAAGTAACTTCAAGTACTTTCTGCTTGTAATTATAACATCTGCAAGAATTACAACCACATGATCGTAAAATAAAAACTGATTGCTTCGAATGTGGAAAATAAAAAATAAAAAAAACAATGGAAGAGTATTTTATTCATGAATAGATTTAAGGAAACCAGGCTCAAAATAACTTAAGTGAATATTGATAGTGAAAAACTTAGCCCAAATCGAGATACTTTGTCGCTAAATCCAAAGAAAGCCAAAACTGACACTAGAACAGGTAGCCAAAATGTTATTTCCAAAGGTACAGCATGCAAAATATAAAGAGAACATTCTTGGGATATGTGGCGGAAGGTTATCATAGGTGTCCCCACCCTCAAAAAGAAATGTCCGACCTTAAATTAAGAGAGTTAAATTGTAATTGAATAAAGCGCTTTCCTACAAAGCTTAAATGTTCTTTTCGAATAATTATTCAAACCAAGAACCTATTTAATAGGCAACTATTACGTTGGGGCAAAAATAATGACGTAATAATGTCGTGTTCTGACGTTAAAAATACGTCCAAAAAAACGACAATATTACGTCATTATTTTTGCACCAACTAATATATAGCCTAATGTAAACTTGAGTTCTGATAAAACCACACTATTATCTTAGTATATGGTAAGGGAATACAATTATAATTTTATTTAGTCATGAGTCAAATACATGTTTTATAAGATTATTAGAATTCTACTTGTTATTAATCTATTGTAATATTACACTCCTCAAAATGATTTTTAATATTTAGCAAGTGGAAGACAAATTCTCACAATGTGTCAAGTAGTTATCTGAAAACATCTGTCAAGTAATTTCAACTAGTTTCTGTCTTCATCTGCGACAACTGCAACCACATGACCGTAAAATAAAGTCCACAGTAACCTTCTCGTTGATGGAATCGAATGTGCAAAATAAAATAAGAGAAGAACAGGATTTTGATCATAAATAGATTTAAAGAAACCACGCTCAAAATTTAAACTTATCTTATTATATTTGAATTTTGAAAACCTTCTGATGGGATTTTATTGCTTGAAAATATATAATAAAAGCGATGTCATGGAAAAAAACGTCGTTTTGATATTTTTTTTTTTTACTGCACGTAGATCTATATTTGCCAGCAGTTTTTTTTTCATTTCTGGCCACAGTGGTATTCCATAATCAAAAATCTAATGTTATGAAAAGCACGTACACAATTGGGTCACAATTGGCTGAGAAGATATCGTTTTCTCTCCACTCAGTACTCGGATCAGTCATAAGATAATTTTTATCAGTTTTACAACTGTAGATTGCATCAACACAATAAGTATCTTGAATATTTATAGCGGGACACTGATAAAGATTTTACAATCATGCAAACTACCTAAGGCAAACTAATGAAATACAATGGATCATCACTCTGGTCTTTGCAGTTGTGTAGCCACAAAGTTTTGCAGAACTTTTCGTAGGTGCGTGTCATTGAAACGGTTTGAACAAGAGATAATCAAAATGTCCATGGTTATGTAATGTTTGAAGAACATTTTACTAGATAGCTATTCATAAGCATGAACTCAAAAGAAATCATTTTTAGAGAGTTTTAAGTACCTGTCACTAATTTTATTTTATACCGAGTACCATGAGTTTCACAAAAAAACATGTTCTAACTTAAGTGAATATTGAGCTATTGAAAAAATTAACCGAAATCGAGATACTTCGACGCAAAACCCAAACAAAAACCAAAACAGACACTACCCCAGTGAACGAAATAAAGGGTTCAGTTCGACATTCCAACCACTTTAAGAAGGTCGGAGCGTACAACGGCCGAAAGATGCTGACAAAGATAAGGACAATAGTCCGAATAATGTAAATAGTGTATAATTTGCCGTTAATTGTTCTGTAACGCAAATAGAAACAGATGTCAGACCATGTGATATATATTCTAATATATTAAGATGAACCATTCATAAAAACGCAAATTAGTTAAGTTAATGGTGTAAAATGGCGAATTCACTTCGCTAAGTAAATTTTTAAAATGCATTAACCGGCAAACCACTCGATGAATGTTATGATCCTTGTTTTTGGGGTTTTTTTAAATTATAAATTGTAGCAGGTCTTCCTTAAATATGAAAGTACATTTGACAGGTTCTCCGGTCATCATCAGGCACGGAAAGTGTTTTCTTTATGGTAAAATTCAGGTAGCATCCGAGATGAAAAAACATAATGCAAATCAAAATATATATATATATATATATATATATATATATATCGTTATCCACAGACAGACTGTTTCGCAGCTCATCAGTGTGGCTAGACATCCGGTTGCCTCTAGCTAGGAGGCAACCCGACTGAATTGGTGTCAGTCGGAGATTCTACCACTAAGCCGTCGGCGCACGGCAGGGATGTAGGTAGATTTTTAGTGTATTTATTTTATTAGTGATTCAATTCGCTATGCGAAGAGTCTCGCTATATTAGCTATAATAGTCACTGTTTACAAACCCATACCTACTCCCTAGAGAGCTCAACTGGAATTAATTTTTATTTCAGGAGCCAATATAACTAAAAAAATATATAATCAAAATTAAAATATAAAATTTAATATAATTAAAAAATTATATATATATATATTTTTTTTTAATAAATTTTGATAATAGATACAACTTGTGGGGCGTGCAATCGCAACGCTAAGGTTGATTTTTTTAAAATTTAAGTGAGAGCATATTTTTACTAATATAGTAATTTAAGAATTTTTTTGTCGAAAGAGTTTATCAGTCAATGTGGCGTGAACTAAATAGTTCAATAAATAGAGCAATGCCTCAGTTGTATTATTTTAAATAACAGTAATGTCACCTATCAATATACTTAAAAGAATATGATTCTATATATGTCAAAGTGAACTGAATTTCTACTAGAAAAATGCTCAGAACAATAATTATTGTATCAAGAAGAATTAAAATTCAAAATTCTTATCGGAAGTTGATTAAGAGTTTTGTGATTTCTCACTCTTCAGGACTCGAGCAATAAAAATCATTTCGTTATTCATTCAAATACCATACGTGATGCACGCTTTGGTGACTATGTCTCTTGCGATCCATGACTTCCTAGGCAGAAGAATTCAACGCAGTAGGTTGGCATTTCTTTCTAGGTTAGACGAGTTGACCAATCACGGCTATTTGATCTTGAACCAGTCTGCCCTGCCGCTCAATCCAAGAAGAGATGAATTTACAACACTCCCAAGGTGAGAATGAATACAAGGACCTCGAGTGGAACCCAAACTCAGCTCTTATTCTTATTCCAAGCCAATATAAATTACACTACAACGCACTATCATTAATTATAACTAAATGCATATTTTATAAGGCCTGATTGTTGTGTTTAAGCAAGAAACAGAGTGTCTCCGATGGGCGTTGACTTTTATATTTTCATTCTATCCCTGATATATTCAAATGTTGGACAATATTTGTTTTTAATTTCACCAGAAATTAAAGCAAACATTCGAACATTAGAACGGCTCATGATCAGACATAACAGATATTCAATATCTCTTGTATTTAATAATATATGCTTTTATATATATATATATATATATATATATATATATATATATATATATATATATATATATATATATATATATAAAGAATATTCCAATAATTTGGACTAATTTTAAATGTGAGTTAAGTTTAAGAGTCTAAAGATTTTTTTTTTCTTTTTCTTTTCAGATATGGCGATGTTATTTTGAGATAATTGATATCACTTGACATTTATTTACTACTGACTTTTCTTCGTCTTAATAAAACAAGCTTATATATATAATATATCAATGAAACACCTTTATATATATATATATATATATATATATATATATATATATATATATATATATATATATATATATATACTACAGTGCAGATTTTGAGGCCACCTCTGGTAATTTTTTAAATTGGTCCCAAAGTAGGTTGTTTTGAACTTTGATTAAAAGAAAATTATTATACATGGTTTCAAAAAAGTGAGACATGATTAGAAATTTTATTATGAAAAACAAACAAACAAACGCTTTTTATCATTAAATTTTGCACTCGTCAAAATATCTGACTTTAGCCTTGATTACTGTAGGACAATTTTTTTTTTCATTCGTTGCAAATTTTCTGAAAGAATAAGTTTGATAATTAATTCCTCTCTACGAGCTCTCATTGTTTTTTGTGTTTGTTCGTTTGTTCTTCACTCTTCTATCATGTTCATCTCATGCTAATTCTGGCTCCAAGAATCAGTGTCTCCTATGAAATTAGAAAACTAAAAATGAGTCAGAAATGCAATTAATGGAAACCGGATAGAAAAATGGTTGAAGTAATTCATTTGGTCAATTCGTTAGAGTCACTAATTTTTGTTCTGAATGCAAGCTCATACTGTCCTTTGATTTTGACAGTTTCTACACAAATATCCTCCTCCATGATACCTTACAAATCCGCCCAGACTTTCTTTATAGAGGTCACCTGGGTCCCGTCTTAATTCCTAAAAATTTGTTTTGAGAGTTTATACGTTTAGCAACTGAGCTGTGGGTAATTTAGATTTAATAATACCATGTATACCTAAGTCGATGGTGTTTCAATGGGCAGTCCCCTTGGTCTGGTATTAGCTATCATTTTTGTCGGTTTTTATGAAAGACTTTTTTTATTATTTGAAAAATATTGTAGGTTCCACGTGTATCTACGTTACATTGATGACATCTTTTATATTTTCGATTCCATCAACGATGCTGAAGCTTTTCACAGTCAATTTAATTCCCTTCAATTTAACGTGGAAGTAGAAAATGGTTGTCCTTTTTTAGGGGGGTGTTGGTTGAACGCAAATGTGGTTTGTTCGTTGCCAGTGTTTATCGGAAGCCAACATTCACAGGTCTATACACCAACTGGCATTCTTTTGTTCCTAAATGTTATAAGATTAACCTGATCTCTGTCTTAGTTTAACGGGGGTTCATGATTTGCTCTTCCTCCTCTAGATACGATCAAAAATTAGAGAACCTTCATCGTGTTTTCTGTGTCAAATCAGGTTCTTCAACTGCTAAGTACGTGTTATTTTTTAGACTAATTGAATGCTTCCTTCGTTTGTCAAAGATGGGTTGTCCTATTTTCAAAATAGTTCTATCGTATATAAATTCAAATGCCAGTGCAAAGCTGAATACTTAGGGCGAAAAAATAAATAAACTACTATAAATTCAAATTGGTAAGCACTTTCCTGCTAGTCCAAGACTGGATGGTTTGAGTCACTCTTTGAGAGTAACTTAATCTGCGCTTGATTCGGCCATTGGCCAGCATTTAACAACCCAGACTGTGTAAATAAATATGGGAGCAATTCTTTGACAGTTTTGCATAGAACCCGGTCTTTTCGCCATTTAAAATTCTTAGCAACCGCTTTCCATCATGCACACATGTAGTTACATCAATCTGAACATTGCTTTGGGCTAATGATGTCCTAAAAAATGAAACGCGTTATATAAAAAATTTTCTCCATTTTTTTTATCTTCCCCCAAAATATACATACATAAACTTGTGTGCGTGTTTTCCCCTCCTCTGACAAAATTGTCACATGGAATTTGGAACAAAGTGATTGCCTCTCCCCTAAAGCTTTGTTTTCAGCTGTTTGGTGTTTTTTTTTTATATATTATTCAGGGATCATTAAGATTCATTCCACTGGCTGCTTAAGGGTCGAGTTCGTCAGAATATTGTGAAGGCATTTAAAGAACTCGCAACAACAGTACTGGATAGGATCCTTATCCATAAGTAATTCTAGGTGTTAGGATGTGGGGAGACTGAATGCAAGTCTTGGTAAAATGATTTGAAAACTTTCGACGAGAACAAAGATATGAGTTAGAATGTAAATAGCAGGGCAGGAAGGATTCTCTAACCTTGGTCGCATTTTATTCTCAGTAAGTACTTCACACATACACTCAAGAACGAAATAAATATTTATTAAGCTGATGTGCATGCGTGCAATGGAAAAATATAGTTTTCTTTCTTTTTCTTTTTTTTTCTTTTCTTTTGAAATTGTTGGGACAAGAAATTATTAAGAAATTGGAAATCCATCAACTCCCTGCTAAGGACCAGCAGACCAGGCTTACCATACTTTGAAACAAAATTAGAGAAGGGTGACAACTTTCTATCTCTCTTGTAGCAGTCTCTAATACAAACTCAGAAAATTTAAAAAAACAAGTCAACACTGACACAAGACATGCCGGATCATTTCACAAAAATGATTTTCGGACATTGTCCATTTCATTTGGGACGTCATTTGTTTACATTTGGATACACATTGAGCAGATATGAATGTACGTGAGAGATTCATGGAAGATTTTAGTTCAGAAGCAGTAAAATCGACCATGCTAACTGAACGATCCTCTGTGGCTCAATCGGTTAAGGCACGTCAGGCTATATGACGGTTCCGGATATGGTATGAGGTCCGATACCTGAAGGAGGACGCATATTTTCTACGACAATTTCTCGGACATTCAGGCCGGTAAATGTTGTTTAATACTGTTTATTATAAACATATCATTCACTTAAATATTAGTATCTATCAAAAGAATGTATAAACATAAAAATGACTTTATATATATATATATATATATATATATATATATATATATATATGTAAATAATCGGTACGTAAATAATCCTATTGAATGCTACTAATATAAAATATTAAAACTGATTCACAAAGAAAGCTTAATGCATTTATTGCAAGAGTGAATATATAAATCAGTTGTATATAAGAGAAATTCAAAAATACCCCATATGTATAGCTATTTAACCCCATAAGAATTACCTTGCAGCGTTTGTCAACAGCAAGGGATTAGGAAATAAAAATATTTCTTAACATATGGGTTATTTGAGAATTTCTCTTATATGTATATATATATATATATATATATATATATATATATATATATATATATATATATATATAATGCGTGTGCATATAAATATAAATATAAATATATATATATATATTCAATTTTTGATATATATTATTTATATATTATATATGCGCGGTACTTATTGAAAAGCGCTCAATATCAGTGATAGGGCTAACATATTTGATTGGATTTATGTGAGTTTGTGTCACCGGGTTTCACGCTATTTGCGATCGCCAGACAAAATAGCGTGAAACCCAGGGTCACAAACTCAAATCAATCGAACGATATATATATATATATATATATATATATATATATATATATATATATATATATATATATATATAAATATCTTTTTAAAATATGATTCCATCGCGACAGAGAAATTACTATGTTTCGAAACTGGTTAGCAGTATTTAAGTTTAATTCCAACATTAAACCTTAACCACTGGGTGACAATTTCATCCTCAAGGATTGTTTTTGAATAACCGTGGTAGGGAATGTTTTACTCATCTGGTGTTGTGGTTCAAGGTTTGTTTTTCTTTATTAAGGGTCACCGCTTTGATGCAGTATTGGTGATTGCGATATATCAAGGTTAGATTGTGTTTTTTTTTTTAATTAAAAACAAAAATAATAAAGAACTTCGGATCATCAATCTAACATTTCTTTCCTATTATATCAACACACACACAAAGACATATATATATATATATATATATATATATATATATATATATTAAAGACATTTTTTTTTATGTTTAACGTTCTTTTTATAGATGCAAGTATTTAAGTAAATGCTCTGTTTATAATAAACAGTATTAAATAACATTTACCGGCCTGAATGTCCGAGAAATTTTCATAGAAAATATTCGTCCTTGGACAGGATTCGAACCTGCATCCTATACGGAACCGTCATTTACGCTGACGTGCCTTGACTATGAAAATTTCAGAGCATTTACTTAAATACTTGTATCTATAAAAAGAACGTTAAACATAAAAAAATGTCTTTAATAAATAAATTGTCGGACTTTGTCCATTTCGTAATATATGACGTCATTTGTTTACATTCGATACACAATGAGCAGTTATGAATGTACGAGATTCATAGAAGATTGAAGTTTATAAACAGTAAATTCGACTTTTTGTGAGTTAGAATATCCCCGAACACAATCAAACAGTGTAGCGTGTAATGTAGATGGCCTCTAATATCTGAAACTTCTTTTTATTATGTTTATATGTAAGTATTATTGAGTTATCAACTAATATCTGTCTCATGCACATGGCTGTTTTTCTAAGAAATGTTGTTTAATAGTACTAAGATCCCAAAGCAACTATACGAATTTTAGAACAGCTCATGATCAAACATAATATGCATTCGTTGTCTGTTATATTTAACAATATATGTTGGAATAATGATCTGCTACCTGAATGCAATATACATACATATATATATATATATATATATATATATATATATATATATATATATATATATATATATATATATATATATTCAAACATATATCGCTAAATATAACGGACAACGAATGACTATTATGTTTGATCATGAGCCATTCTAGGCTTCGTATAGTTGCTTTAATTTCGAGAGAAAAAAGAAAGACAAAAACTCTCCAACATTTGGATATTTTTATTATGCTGTTCTTTGATCTAAGCTTACGGCACACATGAGCCGTTATCAGAGTAGTTATTTTCCCCCGAAACTAAAGCGACTATGCGATGTTTAGAACCGCTCAAGATCAGACATGATCCTTCCTTAATGAATTTAGTATCGACATTAAGAAGTCGATGAGAGAATTGGAGATGATCAAAATAAATGAACATAATATGTACAGATTATTCAACCAAACATGCTTGAATGAAATGCTGGCTAAATATACATACATACATACATGCACACACACACAAATACACATACACACACACACACATATATATATATATATATGCGCAAAATACCACAGTTTTTTGTTCATAAATCTTTTTGTTCAGTTTAATAATTAATTTAAATAAACTAATCATTCGATAAAATTAGCTGTTTTTTTTAGTCAAACTTCCAAATGTTACTGCCCAAAGACACCCAATATATATTGAAAACCACTGACATTTTACTGTTATTAAGCATTTCATTACACATACATTTAGGAATTACGATATAATATACCCATCAACACCCAGAAGAATAGATAAAAAAAATAATTCAGGCCGATAAATGTTGTTTAATACTGTTTATTATAAACAGAACATTGACTTAAATATTTGTATCTATAAAATGAATGCATAAACATAAAAATGTCTTAAAATAATTGTCGGGCTTTGTCCATTTCATAATGTGTGACGTGATTTGTTTACATTTGGAGCGCTTTGAGCAGATATGAATGTACGTGAGAGATCCATAGAAGTGAGAGATCCATAGAAGATTGAAGTTTAAAGACAGTAAATTCGACCTTGCTACCTGAACGCTCCTCTGAGGCCAAATCGGTTAATAGCACGTCAAGCTAAATGACGGTTCCTTCTCGGTTCGAATCCTGTAGGAGGACGAATATTTTCTGTGAAAATTTCTCGGACATTCAGGCCGGTAAATGTTGTTAATACTGTTTATTATAAACAGAGCATTTACTTAAATATTTGTATCTATAAAAAGAATGTATAAACATAAAAATGTCTTAAAATAATTGTCGGACTTTGTCCATTTCATAATATATATATATATATATATATATATATATATATATATATATATATATATATATATATATATATATATATAATATGTACGTACATATGTTGTCTGTGTAAAGATTGTATTAAAATAAACATTACCGTCTTCACAGCTTGTAAGCTTGTTAAAGTTTTTTCTCATCAGAATTCTATATTTTATCCTCGGTTTATTTTTCCCTAAATATTTTTCCTATCCTATTTTTTTTTTTTTGTTGGTTTTTTTCTTCTGTCTGCTGTACAGCTGGTTGGCCAGCCACCAGTCGCGCTGGCCAACCGCACCTGATTGGTAACTAAATCATTAACAATTCCTGCTCTGTGCTGACTGTATTTCAGAAAATTTTGCCAAGATTATTATCAAGAAATCGCGCGAAGAGTAGTCTGCAATTCAGAAATCGTTCCATTATATTTTTATCGTTTTTTTTCTTGTTTTTCTTCACGTACTTTTTAATTCTCGATATGTGCGCGAGAAATGGAAAAGGGCGCGCTGGGATGTGAATATTATGAGTAAAAGAACGATAGACAACAATTGACTTCTGAAAAGATTAAGATTGTTTTCCTTAGGAAAGCATCCACGCTTAAAACTCTTCCACAAAATAGCAATCATTAGGAAAAGGCTAAATGAAATAGTGATTATAATAGCCGTTTCCTTATAAGGAAATATTCGGTATTCATTATGGCTGATATCTATAAAATATTTTTTTAATTTTTTTTTTTTCAGGAAAATAGTTTTCTGAAGTCCAGTAATTGTTATTGATCTTTCCAGTATTTATAGAGGCTTCCTTTCTAATCTTTTATTTGAAGCAACTTTGAATGTCAACCTCTTGGTCGTTATTTTCTCTCCGTGTTACATGCGCTATCCATTATAGTTATTACTGCAGTTGAAACTTCTCAAGAGATGTTTAGTTATTTCGTACAGTTCTTTGTTTTGCGCTATTTCACAAAATTCGAAGTGTAGTCTTCACCAAACCCTAGAGGCAACATTCGCTCATAGCCTATATTATCCATTAATTTTAGAAAGCACTGTTTTATAGTTTAGATACTTCGTGCGTCTCAAGCGGTCACTATGGGGGCGACAGAAGATTTCCACGGCTACGAAGGGGCGCATCTATCAGGCTATTGTTCGGACTATCCTTCTCTATGGCTGCGAAACGTGGCCACTTAGAGGGGTTGACCTACGAAGACTTTAAGTGTTCGACAACGATTGCCTTCGCTGCATTCTACGATGCCGCCGAATGGATCGTATGCCCACAGCCACTCTACGTCGTCGCCTGAGTCTCCGTCCTCTTCCACCGTCCGGCGTCGTCTCCGATGGTTCGTGCACGCAGCTCGATGCCCGGAGGGAGAGCTCATCCGCGATGTACTTCTCCCTCCTTCTCTTCCTGGCTGGCGAAAACGTGTCGGTGGGCAGCTGAGGACCTGGGCTAGTAGAATTAAGGATGACTTAGCAGTACTATCGGGTCCACAAGTAGTTGGTTTTCGACGATGGAATCGCGATTGGCTCGCCATTTCGTGTAACCTGGCTCAAGATCGGCGAGCATGGGCAGCGATGGTCCGTGATGCTGTACTTGCTCGGGAGGAAGTCGGTTCAAACCGACCAGGGTGAAAACCGATACAAGTCAAGTCAGTTAGATACTTCTGAAATTGTTTGACGCCATGGATGACCTTCAGATGAATGCATCGATCTGACGAGGATATGGCACCATATTTGTTAGTGTTTTGGTTTTGAAGCATCTTGCGGCGTTGAGTGAAACCATCTTTACCGCAACCAATTTATGTTAAATTATATATATATATATATATATATATATATATATATATATATATATATATATTGATGCATGCTTCATTAAATAATATAGACAAGTTTTGTCTATTTATTTTATTTTATTTTTTCTTTTCATATCATCTGATGAGCTTAACAACATTAATTTATTGTAATGTAATTGTCATCTTTGATAATGGCTTATGTAAGTCGAAAGATTAGATAAGATTAAAAAATATGTATCAATATTGTGATTTTCTTTCTTTTATAATTATAATGTTATTAAGCTTATCAGACGATATGAAATGAATTTCCATAAAATAAATAGACAAAACTTGTCTATATTATTTAATGAAACATGCATCAATGAAGAAATGCTGTCTAAATACACACACAATATATATATATATATATATATATATATATATATATATATATATATATATATATATATATATATGTGTGTGTGTGTGTGTGTGTGTGAAAAGTGTGTGTATATAAATATAAATAAATATATATATATATGTGTATAATTATTTATATATTATATGCGCGGTACTTATTGTGATTTTCTTTCTTTTATAATTATAATGTTATTAAGCTTATCAGACGATATGAAATGAATTTCCATAAAATAAATAGACAAAACTTGTCTATATTATTTAATGAAACATGCATCAATGAAGAAATGCTGTCTAAATACACACACAATATATATATATATATATATATATATATATATATATATATATATATATATATGTGTGTGTGTGTGTGTGTGTGTGTGAAAAGTGTGTGTATATAAATATAAATATATATATATATATATGTGTATAATTATTTATATATTATATGCGCGGTACTTATTAGAAAGCGCTCAATATCAGAGATAGAGCTAACATATATGGTTGGATAGATGTGAGCTTGTGACCCTGGGTTTCACGCTTTAGCGATCGTCAGACAAACTCTATATATATATATAACTCAACGTAGAATTAACAACTACAAGTATCAGCAGATAGATGGAGTAGCAATGGGTAGTCCTTTGTCCTTTGGGTCTTTCGTTGGCCAACATTTTTGTTGGCTTTCATGGAAAACAGTTAGTAAATAAGATTAATAAGCCCTATTGCTATTTCCGCTATGTAGATGTCACCTTCACGTCTTTTTTATCTTTAGGTAAAGCAGAGGAGTTTTTCTCTCGGCTTAATAATCTCCATCCTTTTCTAAAATAGACAATGCAGATAGAAGAGAATCATGAGCTTCCTTTCTTGGATGTACTGGTGGAGAGAACACTTGTAGATTTTCTTATAAGTGTTTATCGTAAACCCACTTTTTCTAGGCTTTACATAACTTGGGATTCTTTTGCAACCAGATCCCGGAAGATTAATCTTATTAGTACCCTTACTCGTGGTGCATTGATATTGTGCTCTGAATGTAAACTCAACACAGACCTAAAGAAAATTAAACAGCCTTTATTAATGAATGGTTACCCTGAATGTGTTTTGACAGCTACCATTAAAAAAAGATCATTACGTTCAATGAGTCTAAGAGATATGTGAGACTCTCGTCGGTCGGTTCCGGAACTCAAACGTATGCAGACAGAATTGCTAATTCAGTTAAACAGAGTTTTAATGCTGTTACTGTCCGAAGTATTTTTACTATTAAAAATGATTTCCCCACTCTTCGTAAGAATGTGTTGCCCACCAGTCCACACAGTTTAGTTATATATCAATACAAATATTGATGTGAGATTGACTATGTCGGCATTCAATGGTTAGAGGTAAGGTTCGCCCAGTATGTTCCGGGCAAGGTGCGAAAACACGAGCCTATAACCTCCGGTTGTTCGCAAACTCACGAGTCTGTGATTGGTGAGCACCTATTAAATTCTGTCGTTTGCAGGAAGAACTATTCTCCTGACATTTTTTTTTTGTCATACAGAGGGCTAGGACGAGACTCCACTTAGACATCTTCGAGTCTATTGGAGAAAATTACCTTCCAAAAGATACGAAACCTTATTAAGAAACAGGAAAATTTAGTTATAAATAAAGAAAAGAGTACTGAATTATTACGTAAGATCATTCCCCTTATATGACAGTAAATGATCCTCACATATGAAGAAGATGCTTGACGGAAGAATATTGTAGTTCTTCAGAAGGAGACTGCGAATACCATAGCCTGAGCATGTGAGTAAAGAAAAAGTTTTAGATGAAATGTAAACAAAAATTATACCCACATTTAACAACGGAAAGCGTTGATATTTCTAAGGCGCCAAATAAGAAAAGGGGTTGGAAAATATGATACACACAGAACAGTTTGAAGGTAAACAGGACAGAGGAAAAGTAACGCATATCCTAACTAGCGAATAGATGGCAGAACAGGGTTTAAGAGAGATAATAAAAATACTAGATTTATTAAGAGCTACAAAGGCCGGGAGATTGTGAAGATCCATGATCGCCAACACCCTGAAGGGACATGGTACGTAGAAGAATGAGTTTGAGTGAATGGATAGCAGAGAAGAGATAACAAAAATAACGTATATAAGAGCATAAAAAACAGGTGATTGTGGAAAGACATGAGCGCCAATGTCATATATATATATATATATATATATATATATATAGTTTAAAGCTGTACTGTATTTAGGGGATAAAGTGCTCAATATCAGAAATAGAAACTGTAAATAATAAATATAAAAGTAACCATTGAAGTCAACACTCAGAGGCGACAGGCTGTTTCATGCTAGACGCAATCATCAGGCCGCGCTTCTGATGATTGCTTGACGATTGCGTCTAGCATGAAACAGGTTGTCGCCTCTGAGTGTTGACTTCAATGTTCACTTTTATATATATATATATATATATATATATATATATATATATATATATATATATATGTGTGTGTGTGAGTGTGTGTGTGTGTGTGTAGTGAGAGAGAGAAAGAAAAGTTTTAACACAAGCTTTTCATTCAAGTATGAAACAGACTGTCGCCACTAGTTACTGACCTCTGTGTCCAATCATATATATATATATATATATATATATATATATATATATATATATATGTATGTGTGTGTGTGTGTGTGTGTGTGCCAAAATAAAAAGAAAGTTCAGTCAGATTTATAATCCAGAGTTCTTTAGCATTTATTTTTAAAGCCATTGCTAGGTACACAGTAGAGCATAATATAATTATTATATAAAAAATATGTATTCATCGCGACATAGAAATTGACATGTTTCGAAACCAAAACCTAAATCTTAATTTAAACTTAAAATTTAAATATTAGTTTCTTTTTCAAGTGATGTTGAATAACATTCGAGAAAATGATTTCCTCTTTTCATAAGCTAAATGATATTATATAGTTTAAGTTTGTGGGGTAATGAGATAATAAAATATATTTTTAAGGTGGGGTTGATTTTTTGACGAATCAGGATTCAAGTTTAATTGAAGGTGGCAAAGTAAACATCGGTTCAGGTTAGGTGCATGTTTGAAATTTCTGTCTGTTGATACTGGCTTCCTTATAGGAGAACGTGTCATTACAGT
Source organism: Acanthosepion lycidas (assembly GCA_963932145.1). Lineage (NCBI taxonomy): Eukaryota > Metazoa > Mollusca > Cephalopoda > Sepiida > Sepiidae > Acanthosepion > Acanthosepion lycidas. Next base: position 61,696,840 of record OZ010605.1, on the reverse strand, counting down.
CTGGCTTTAAAATTGGCATTTTTATTTTTTTTTTATTAATTTCTTATTTTGTAAAATACATTGAGATTTTCTTAAATGCGGCTTTCAAATATAATTAAGTCATATTATTTATATTTACATTTTTCATTTATCTAAAATCCTATATTTAATATATTTACTAATAAACTATATACGGTATCTTAAAATTAAAATAGAAATTAATTTCGTATTTTCAAATATTCTTACTTTTGATCAAATAATAGATACATAATTATGCAATTTTTTTATAATTAATAATTTTTAAAGAAAATATAAAATAATGTCTACAAAATACTGCTATTTCATTTCTTTCATTTTGTAGATCTTTATTTTCAAAAAATTTAAAAATATATAACTTTTCATGTAGGCACAATAGACATGGGTCATTTAAAGATCTACATGTTCTCGTTTTTTATTAGTTTCCATTATACTGTAGGTGTTTTGTTTGGTTCTTTTAAATGCCAAAAATATTTGGATAAGGATGTTTGATTGCGATACTTAATATCATTGAAGATAGTCAAATGTTGGCCCCATCTTAATTTAAATTCATTTTTAGTACATACAATATAACATTTTTCAAGATTAGGATTGTCAAAAGATGAGATTGCATTGGTAAACTATAAATTCTGTGAGATATTTATCATTCAAAGGACAATTTTCAGAATTCCTACAGTATATAAATTTTCTTTACTGTTACTTATTTTTTTTATGATAACTATTTCTTTGATTCTTGCTTAAGTATTTATTTAAAATTTTATTATGTTTATTTTTGTATTTTTTTTCTAAATTTTCAGTATTACTGTAACTTTTTAAGGTATTTTTATTAAAAATGTTGGATTAATATAAAAGAAGTCACTAATTGGTTTTCAAACATTACGGATAAATCAAATTGTACTGCTCGATGAAAGCATCTAGTGACTGTCTTCGTCGATGCATTCAACCCTGATGATTTCAAATCATTGACAATGTCCTTCGTTGTTAAATGAGGACTGTTCGAGACGTCTCAATCAACTTTTCTTCCCATACTCTCATAAATTACCCGTTTTCTGCCAGTCCTAAATTATTTTCATCTCAATGGATATCGCTATTCTAGGAACATTCTTGTAAAGTGTTGTATGTTCATGACCTAGTTTGTACGCATCAGCTTTCTTCATTTGGATCTTCTTGTCAAGACCAACTGTCTTCGACATGGTTGCAGAACATAATGTCTTCATTATTACCATTTAGAATATAGAATCAGGTCAATACTTTTTCATTTTCAAGAAGTGTTTGTATTAAATGCCAAATTAAAAAAATACAATTGCCATAAATCAATATTATTTCATAATTTCCATAAGTGGTGGAGGGAATAATTTTGGATTGCACCAATTTTTAAAAAAAACTAAAACTATGAATCTAATAGATCGAAACTTCTAAAAATTTCACGAGTTTTTAAAACTAAATCCGGAATCAACTATTTATGGAAAATTCAATAAGTACTTGGAAATATTTACAAATATTATTTTGCACGAATATTTCTGTCCACAACTATATATATACATATATATATATATATATATATATATATATATATATATATATATATATATGGCTGTGGCCTTTTTAGTGCCAGAAATAAAGACACAGGGAGAGGAATTAAACAAATATATTAACAGAAACAGTAATATAAACATATAGAAATGAGAGTCCGACAGCAAGAATGTACAGTCTTACTGTCAGAGCTGACTGCTGGAAACTTCCCTTTCCAAAAGGCAATACCTGCCCCTTATTTATAGCTGGGAGAGTCCATGCGTGCGTGGGTAAAATACCATAACATTATATATATATATATATATATATATATATATATATATATAAACAGAAACCCAACTAACATCTAAGATGGCGTAACGAAATCTAAACCCTTCAACGTTAAAGGCGATATGTGTAGTTTATGCCTTTTTGAGAAGTTAATTATCCTAAATTATTTAGGCAACCCTAATTTCTTAGTCATTGCCGGAAGATAATTAATGATCACTTGCATACATAGAAATATATTCCTACTCAAAAACGTTCACCCAGATTAATATTATTATTAATATATATTACTTTTTTATTACTAATGTTATTATTAACATGATCCAAAATTTTTTTTTTGCTATATCACCATTATTCTTTTTAGTATTATTATAATTAATATAACTATTTTATCATTATTTTTATTATCATTTTATCTCTGCAAATCATTTTATGAATTCCATCACTAATTTTTTAAGCAAAAAAATACCCTACTTGATTCTCAAACTTATATTTACAACAGCGTCCGCAAATGTCATATTTTAAATAAACATTAGAATTTCTAATTTTAAAACTATTAAGCAAACTGGAAACAACGAGCAGAACGTGATGATTGCATTAGACAGGAAACTAAGTCGTGCATTCGGTATGGGGTATTATTTATTTTTATTAATATATACTTAATAGCTCTGTTATTTAGCATTGACCTCTGTATTTCTTACACCAAAGGATAAATGTATATATGGGAACACTTACAAGTACATTTACTTACATTTATTCGGCGCATTTCGTCAAACCAACTTTATCCAGACAAGTTTATAAGCGAAATGTTTTTATGTTACTTTATATTTTGTTTTAAATGTTCCCTTTAAATTTTGAATTTCGCTTTCAAACTTGTCTTGATAAATTCGGATTGACGAAACGCGTCGGCAATGACTAAGAAATATATTTTCCAATTGTCTTCTTTTTAGCCATATATATATATATATATATATATATATATATATATATATATATATATATATATATATATATATTGGACTCTCCCGTCGGTTTCGACGCATGGGGATCAGACAACTTAATTGATTCAGTTATGAAATTTTGTACGATAATCTTAAGTGCCACTTAAAACCCGCGAGTGATTTGCAAAGGAGGCCACATATGGAACAATAGTGAGAATTGTGGGATGAGATCACTGTTAGATTGGTTGACCTTTGAGATCTTGTTCTCGCTTCTTTAAGACGAAATCTGTTGAGTCCACTAAAACACGTTGATCTCCATTCTACCCCTCGAAGGCTAAGCGCTCAAGAGTGTTATGTGGTATATTGACAGCTGACAATTAAAGCGCCAGAAAACCTACAAATGTAATTTGATTAAAGTGGTGAGGGCTTGTGCAGAACCATCCACACTTTTCGGAACTACTGATACACTCAGTCGGTGGAAATAAGTGCCACAGACGAAGCAGACAATTGACACACACACACACACACATATATATATATATATATATATATATATATATATATATATATATATATATGACGTCATATATTATGAAATTGACAAAGTCCGACAATTTATTTATTAAAGACATTTTTATGTTTTAACGTTATAGATACAAGTATTTAAGTAAATGCTCTGTTTATAATAAACAGTATTAAATAACATTTACCGGCCTGAATGTCCGAGAAATTTTCATAGAAAATATTCGTTCTTTGACAGGATTCCAACCTGCATCCTATACGGAACCGTCATTTACGCTGACGTGCCTTACCGTTAGGCTACAAAGAAGCGTTCGGTTGACAAGGTCGAATTTACTGCTTATAAACTTCAATCTTCCCTGAATCTCGAATATTCATAAATCCGTATAGGATGCAGGTTCGAATTGTGTATTGTGGCAGCGGATCATTATTTAAACATATTGTTAAATATAACAGACAATGAATGTCTATTATGTCTGATCATAATCATTAATTTTGTTGAGTGTGGGTATTACATTTCAAACTAGTCACAACACATTACGTTGCATCAAGACATATGGTTCTGTTAATAATTTAACCTCTTGGTGGTATGACGTCATAGAACCACATCTTAAATTTACGGCCTGCATTTGCTATCTTCTATGTCAACATAACAAAATATTATCTTCGATAGTGAATATCTTTGTTAAAATGTCCATATAACCACTCTGAAGATGGCTAATGTGAGCCGAAACTTAGATCAAAGAACATCTTAATAAAAAATATCCAAATGTTGGACAATTTTTATTTTCACCCGAAATTAAAGCAAACATATATATATACCCAATCCTTTACTCTCTCACTCCTCTTTGCTCTCGCTCCAAGTCTCTGTATCCCCTTGCGTGCTAGCGGCTTCCCGCCATGCTTGGGTTAAAAAGCTTAAGATATATATATATATATATATATATATATATATATATATATATATATATATATATATATGTGTGTGTGTGTGTGTGTGTGTGTGTGTGTGTGTGTGTGTGTGTGTGTGTAAATAGATAGTAAGAAAACATAGACATAATATGGGATATATGAAGATCGTCATGAACGTTATTTGTGGCCGCTTCAGATTTTACAAGTATTTTAAGGTACATTTATATATAATTAACATGTATCCATTCGTGCTTTGTTTTGGTACTGGGGAAAAATCGCTATCATTTTAGCCACTAAGCTCTTTATTGCTATAGGTATATGCAGATGGATTAATTTTTTGATATATACCTAAAGATATAAATGCTCATGTTGTCACTGTCAAACGAAATGTATTTGCTAAAACGAGATACACCTGTCTGCTGTTTCTATTTTGTTTTTTTTGAGTGGGTATGTGTGTATGTATTGGATTTCTTTTTTATTCATTTTTTTTTTTTTTTTGACAGCATCTTCCTCTTGTTAGAACATCGATCATTTATCTTTGCTCTAACTTTTAAAAACTCGTAATCGCCACACCTTAATTAAAAAAAAAAAAGAAACATTGCTACTTCTTTTTTCTTTTTTTTTAGATTCCCTAGAGGAATTGTCAACTTGCGAGAGAGGGTTCGGTTCTGTTTGAAGCCAGTTTCAGCTGCTACCACGAGAAAGTCGGTATTTGGGAATTGCGTGTAATAAACAAACAATAAAATAAGAAAAATAATTTAAAAGAACTTTTCGCTTCATCAGTAAACATCTTTGCCTAGCTCATATATCGGCCTACAAATATCCTACGAGACAAACACACGTACATATATGTATGAATAGACCACACACACACTCACATGCACACACACACACACACACACACACACACACACACATATATATATATATATATATATATATATATATATATATATATATATATATATACATATTAAAATTTGTCTTATGTTAATATAATGCTGCATATTTGTCATATGTTCATCTATGTGTGCTCGAATCGCACACAAGTTTGACAAATGGCAAGTCAACGAAATTGCACTGTCCTAAATAGAATGTTGGTGTCATCTACTAAAATCTGTCTTATGTTAATTCTGTGTTGCTTATTCAGTGCAGTTCGCGCGTATATAGGTGTAGATATAAGCAAAAACTTTTGAAGAATGTATTTATAAGGGAAGCAAGGAATCTGAAAGTAGTTCCACAGTTGGGAAGTGCGAGAGAACAAACTGTTAGAGTAGAAAAGGCGGTTTCATCTATTAGGTTGTTTAATAGTTGTTTCAAAAGTGAAATGGTAGGACCTAAAAAAAAAGTGAAACTATGGTACCCAAAAAATGGTAAATGTATCAAAAACACACAATATGGCGATTAAGGTTCCATTTAAATTTTAGAATATTGTAGTTATCAGGGAAGCAAGAAATCAGAAATTATTTTTACAGGTGGTAAGTGCGAGAAAACAAATTGTCAGAGTACTAGATGCGGCTGCATCTACTTATTTCAAAAGTGAAATAGTGGGACCAAAGGAAAAAAGTTAAAAGTTGGACGTAAAAAAAAAAGGGACATGGTTCGAAAATTCACATTATGGCGATTAACGTTGCTTTTAAAGTTTTGAAGATTGTAGTTATGAGGGAAACAAGAAATGGTAAAATATTTCCACAAATGGCAGTGTGAGAAAACAAATTTTTAGATTAGAAGTGGCGTGTGGATCTACATATTTCAAAAGTGAAACTATGGGATCTAACAAAAGGAACATGGTTTTAAAAAATCGCAATATGCTGATTTAAGTTCTATTTTAACTTTTAAAGATTATGGGTATCAGGAAATCAAGTAATGGCGAAGCAGTTCCACAGTTGGAAGTGCGAGATAACAAACTCTAGAAGTAGAAGTGGCGGTTGCATCTACTTATTTCAAAAGTGAAACGGCGGGCTCTAACAAAAATTGAAAATGTAGGAACAAAAAAAAAAAGGTAAATATTTCACAATGGCACAATATGGCCATTAACATTGCATTTAAATTTTTGGAGATTATAGTTAAAAAAAAATGTGGAAAGGTGGGACTTAAAAGAGGGACATGTTTCAAAAAGACACAATATTACATAACGCTGCATTTAAACTTTTGAAGATTGTAGTTATGAGAGAAGCAAGAAATCGGAAATTAGTTCCACATGTAGTATGTGCGAAAACTTAAAGTATCAAATCTAGATGAAGCGGTTGCATTTAATTATTTCTAAAGTAAAGTGATAGGACCTAAAAAAATAGAAACGGTGGTACCTAAAAAAGCAGCCTGGCTCTAAAAGCCACAATATAGCGATTAACTTTGAATGTAAACTTTTGAAGATTGTATTTATAAGGGAATAAAGAAATCGGAAAATATTTTCACATTTAGGAAGTACGAGAAAACAAACTGTTAACATAAAAGAGGCGGTTGCATCTACGCATTTCAAAAGTTAAACGGTGGGGACCAAATAAAAAAAAATGAAAGGCTAAGAGCCAAAATAAAGGAACATGTTTCAAAAAGATACAATATGGCGATTAACGTTGCATTTAAACTTTTGAAGATTGCAATTTTCAGTAGTGATCGCATCTAATTTATTTCAGAAGTGAAACTGTGGCACCTAATTACTAATATAACTCGCTTAAATTTAAAATAGCTCACCATAGCAGTTAGCATGAAAATATTTTTACAAAAGACAGACGGAAGCAATGGCACGTCGATGAGAATGTGACTGTAGTGTTGGATTCATTGCATTGCACGTTCTTTGTATTTGGTCAAGTAGATGTACATCAGGACCACCAGACAAGATATGGCAACAGTATTCGATACATGGACGAACGGTAGATTTGTAAATGTGCAAGTTATATTATGACGAGAAAAATTATCTGGTAAGGAACATTGAACCAAATCTCCTTGCAGTAGATGCAGCTATAGATTCGATGTAGTTGCTTCACATCAACTCAGTGGAAAACGTGAATTCAAGTAGGCGTAGGGTGTTGCTTTACAGGAATTTAACATCAACCATGCTTATTGTAGGAAGCAAGGTTTCGCTGTGGTGATTAAATGAAAGCAGTTTTGTTTTGGGGGCATTAAGCTTAACAAGCCATTTCCTGCCTCAGCTAAATACTGATTAGAGGTCCTTTTCAACGGCACTTGCCAGTTTGACTTTGTCAGAGAAAATGGTAGTGTTATCTGCATAAATACGTAGTTGGGAACTGATTACAGTGAGGGGGAATCATAGAGGAAGATCAGAAACAGGATAGAGCCGGAGGACCGGGCGTTCGTGTGAAAAGATCTTGAAGCGAGATCGTTCAAAACGACGAACATTTCCCATCATATCCTGTCGCATCCGGTGACTCTCTGTCGCCATCCGATTCTATTGTCAGGTTCGTCATATTCGTCAGGTTAAAGTGATTGCAGTTACCGTCGTCACAAATCTCTTGAGTTATAATGAACATTTCACTGGCTGATTACATGACAACGGACTCACTCTAAAGGATGTGTTGCAGTTACTCTCAATCCACCACGCTCTCAGTACCTCTGGAAGTGTGGTTGAACCGGTTTCAATGGATTGCCCAAATTAAAATGAATGTTGGTAATGAACGATAATACTTAGGACAAGAACCACACATATAAGATTCGCCAGCGGCGCGTAAAAGAAGTAATCATCTCCTAGAAGGGAGTCAAGTGAATTCCACAATGAATCTCTACCTGCACGCCAACATGCAGTATTTACTACTGTATTTATATGAATTGGGACATTTTTTTTTGTTATCCTTTCATCACAAGCAAGGATTTATTGAGAATGAAAGATAAAGTTAAATTGGCAGCTGAACTCAAAAATGATCAACAAACGGTTGTTAAATGGGGTAAACAATGGCCTGTTAAGTTTAACGCCTCAAAAACGAAAGAGCTCTCTTTTAATCTTAAGAACTCTTTTAATTTTACCATGACTGATGCTAACCATCAATAGATAGACTCCTTGCGCCTTCCCAAAGTAACGTTTCAGCCGACATTAAGTGGAAAGAATATATTGAATCAAATGCTAAGATTGCAGCTAAGAAAATTGGTTCACTACGTCGGACTAGACAATTTCTCTATCTTACACATGTATAAGTCTATCATTCGTTCTTACGTTGAATATTGCTGCCACAGCTGGTCTGGTGCTTATGCTATATATTTAGAGATTCTTGATAAAATACAAGGAAGAATTTGCAATGTTATAGGTCCGGAGCTGGCATCTTACAGAACGCCATAACGTAGTTTTCTTGTGCTTTTTCTATATAACAACAAAAAAAAAAAAACACGGTAATTGTTCAGATTAAATTTTCTCTACAGCAGTGGTTCTCAAACTTTTTGAAATCCTATCAATAATTGTAGGAGCATTATGTACAAATTATAGCAAAGATATGTTATAATGAATCGAATATTGCAGCAAAGAAATAATGCAATAAAAATATATAAAATGAAACATGGCTTAAATTTATTTATTCTTGTGTTTATGAGAAACATGAGCCTGATGAGCGATTTCTTCAAAGTTTTGACGTATATTTGATAGGCAAACCCATTCCTCGTCAACACATTGAAGAGTTTCTCTCTTTTTGAACTTAATTGTGGTGAGAGCCGAAAAGCCTAATTCACATAAATATGAACGAGACGGGTATAGCAATATAATAAAGTAAATATATTTATTTCTTATATCTGAACACATATTTCTCTGGAATTCCAGGGCGCACCTAGACATCTTCCATGGCGCGCCTGGGTGCCCAAGCGCAACATTTGAGAACCACTGCTCTGCAGTACTTACCCTTTATGAATTTAAGCGAAGGAATAGAAGCGTTCCGACAGAGGACGGTAAAAGTGACACTGAGACCCGTAGACGTATTGAGGTGGCCAACAACCCATTATTGCTAGACAGGAAGATTTCTTTGGTAACAAAGAAAAGAATACTGAGCTGTTACGCGACATCTGTCCTTCTTTACGGCAGCGAATGTTGGTCGGTCTACTCAAAAATGAAGAAGAGACTCGAGGCAGCAGAAATGTGGTTCTACAGAAGGAGGCTAAGGATATCATGGACCGAGCATGTGAGCAACTACGAGGTCTTAGAGAGGATGCAAACAAGGCGGAGGCTTATACTTAACATCAGGAAGAGGCAGCTGAAAGTTCTGGGACACATAATGAAGGAAGGAGGGCCTGGAGAATCTGATACTCACGTGTCGAACAGAGGGAAAGAGAGACAAGGGAAAGCAGTGTATGGCGGGCTTGAGCAGGTGGATGACAGAACGTGGTCTGGGGTAGGAAGCAGAGGGAAGGAATTTGTTGAGAGCAGCAAATGACAGAAAGAGGTGGAGAGCCACGATCGCTTACGTCCTGAAAGAATGTCTTATTATTTCGCAATTGAAACATCTACATGTAACCGTAACTTCTATGCTAATTTTTTTTTTTTTTTATATCGCATTTCTCGTTTGTGGAAACCTCTTCCGGCTTCTTTCTTTCCAGTCAACATTGATCTTCATAAGTTTAAATGCAATGCCAATCGTTATCATCCGTCTTCTTAATTAACGTCTTGTTCCCTTTCCTTAATAATAGTATTAGTAGTTTTTTTTTTTGTTATTTTTGTTTTGTTTTTGTTTTATTTTGTTTTGTTTTTATTTATTTTTATTTTTTTGCACACATTCTCTAACACTCCGAAACCTCTTACGACTTAGTAGCTCTATTGTCTTGAAATAATAACAACAAAAAAGAAAGCTGAAAGTTTTAAATAGTTCTTACGCGTTATGAATTTAAGTGCAGTAATTGACGGAAAGGTTTAATTTCGCAAATGAAATATCTAGATTTAACCGTAAACTTCTGCAATTTCTTATATCGCATTTCTCGTTTTCTTTCCAGTCAACATTGATCGTCATAAGTTGAAATGCAATGCCAATCGTTATCTTCTGCCTTCCTAACTAATTTTTTTTTTTTTTTTTGTTCTCTCTCCTTGATAGTATTTTTTGTTCATATTCTCTAACACTCAGTAACCCCACACGACTTATTACCTTGCTTGGAGTGAAATGATAACAAAAAAGAAAGCTGAATGTTTAAATAGTTCATGGTGATGTTTATGTCTAATGGTTAAAAGAATTAAAACTGCATCACAAAGTATGTGATTTTCATCTTGGTTTTCTTTTATACACATTTTAAATATTTCATAAATTCTTCATGATACCTCAGTAGTGATCAAGAGAAGCGAAGATATTCACACCTTACCGACTCATAGAACACGTGCACCAGGATTGTGCCAGTTCGTTCTGGCATGTGGACTGTCAAAAAAACAAAAAAAAAAAAAAAAAAACAAAAAAAAAACGATAAGTTTTCTCCCTTATCGGAATGCTTATAAATAACCGCACCATCTGAGATATTAATTTCTATGTCGAATAATGTAACAAGAGAATCTTGGTGTTTGCATTTTAGTTCTAGAACTGGTAGATAGATGTCAGAAAGTTTGCCAATATATATTAGTTTTAATTTATTTTCTCTCCCTTAAAAGTATTTTTTTATGAAATTAGACAGTTCGAGTCGACTGTCATCGATCTTTCTAATAGTGATGGAAGTTTCCTTCCAAACTTTTTGTTTTTGGTATTGTGAAAAGTTAATAGTGGGATTATATCCTTATTTTAATTTCTACTTAGATGTGATCGGTATTTTTTAAATGATATGGTTTTGTGATTTGGAAAAGCGCATTTTGATGCAGTAGAGTCATTTTATAGTTGTTTTTAGTACATTTATATCGCAGTAAAAAGTTTTAGTACATTTATATTACAATAAATTTTTTAGTACATTTATAATGAAGTAAATATTTTTAACAATTTTATTCTACAATAAATACTTTTAGTAAATTTATATTATACTAACAATTTTTAGCGAATGTATGTTTTTAGTAAATATTTTGGTATACTTATACTACAATAAATAGGTTTAGTAGAATTATATTGTAATAAACATTTTTAGTAAATTTAAATTTACAATGAATATTTTATTATATTTATGTTACAATAAATATTTTAGTACATTTAAATTACAAAGTTTTATTAAAATAATATTCCAAAAATTATCTTTAGTACATTTATATAGGAATATTTATTTTATAATAAATATTTTTAATGCATTAAAATTGCAATAAATACATTTAATACATTTACATTGCAATAAATACTTTATATTACGATAAGTACGTTTAGCACATTTATTTTACAATAAATATAATTTGTACATTTACATTAAAATAAACATTTGATACTGTTGTGGTAGGATCCACCTAATTTGCATAGTGGAGTACCGACCATATAAATATGGTTGGTACCGGGAAGAGAGTGAGAGGAATCGGAGAGATCCAACAAGAGACTCTGCCCGACTGTGACTCAGTCAACACATTCTCCAGGAACGGTCTTCCCAGGAATATACAAAAGACTATATGTAAATATTGTATACACTTTCTTGTTTCAATACATTTTGTTCTAAGTACATTTTGTGTTGCATTATTATTCCGTGCATTAGTCAAGTTTCAACAGATACCTTTATATTGAAAGAAATATTTTTAGTACATTTATTTTACCATAGATATGTTTAATAGATTTATGTTACAATAAGCATTTGTCAATAATATTTAGAGATTTTGTTATATGCGATAAAGATAGTGACAATTTAACGTTAAAACACGTTTGTTATTTGCCGAAAGTCCGAAATATATAAGAATAAACTGAATTTATAGTTAAATAAGTCATTTAAAAATAAGTTTGAATATTATGAATTACGCTATACTTAGAAATTTACAATAATGACGATATTATATATATATATATATATATATATATATATATATATATATATATATCGTGTGATAACCTTAATAACATTATCATTAAAAGAAGAAAGAAAATAACCATATTGATACATATTTTTTAATCCTATCTAAGCTTTCGGCTTACATAAGCCATAATCAAAGAAACGTAAAAGACTATCAGATGCAAATAAGATAAAACTAGATAGAACACAGAATATATTAACTCATCACTCAAACAGTAAAGAAAAGAGTATAGGAATAATGTGTCAGAAGATGAGGTAAAAACTAGAATAAATGAGATACGAAATAATAATCTACCAGGAAATAAAACCGAAAAATCTACCTGTGATATAACCTTCAGTTATCCAGACGATATCAATGAAGATGAGTTCAACAACATTAGAGTACATTATTCGGACTATTGTCCTCATCTTTGAAATTCATACCCAGATGTTCTCAAGGACACATGGCACAGTGGATAAAGGCGTTGGTTAGATCCAGTGACAGGACCCAAAGAGTGTGAGTTCAATACCCGGTTAAGGCAGTGGAAATTAGCAGGAGATAACTGACATCCATCAAACATGGCACGTGGAACTAGAACAGTCTGCCCCAGTGAGCGAAGTAAAGAGTTCACTTCGAAATTCCAACCACCTGAAGAAGGCCGAAACGTTGTGATAAATATGGCGGACAATAGTTCGAATAATGTAAATAATGTACATAATACCTCATCTCAGAAATATAGTCAATACTGCAGTCAATAAATATGGCGACAAAGATGAGGACAATAGTCCGAACAATGTAAATAATGTACATAATACCTCATTTCAGAAATATAGACAGATACTGAAGGGCCGAAACGTTGTAATAAATATGGCGACAAAGATGAGGACAATAGTTCGAATAATGTAAATAATGTACATAATACCTCATCTCAGAAATATAGTCAATACTGCAGTCAATAAATATGGCGACAAAGATGAGGACAATAGTCCGAACAATGTAAATAATGTACATAATACCTCATTTCAGAAATATAGACAGATACTGAAGGGCCGAAACGTTGTAATAAATATGGCGACAAAGATGAGGACAATAGTCCGAATAATGTAAATAATGTACATAATACCTCATCTCAGAAATATAGACAAACATTAAGGTAGAATTCCTTGAAAACTACAGAGATGGAATCATCGAAGCGATAAACAACGACATCCAAGTACTCAGCAAAGTAATGCCACACACATGTCAAAAAGAGAACGGCTCCCAATAATTCATATGACAAAGTCCAATAAGCACATTGTGCAAATATACAACACTGCAATGGAAAATACTTTTAACGGACAAACCACTGGGAAACATGACAGGAGTTTACAATATCATATAGGCAATAGCTTTAACAGCTACTGGGAAGTTAGGAGCTAAGACAATGAAAGATCAAACAACAAACAGAGCAAGTTCGGAAGTCAAAACTCATGCAAGAAATAAAAGAAAATCAGATGTGAGATTTCGGTGCTGGATGAGCTCACTAGAAACGCAAATGTCTCAACATATAAATGCAAGAATATCAAGCGGAAATATAAAATTAAATCAGAAAATGAAATTCTATCCATCAAGAAAATGTTAAAACAGAAACTGTAGTTAATGGCACAGGGAACAAAACAAGATGAAAAACGTTGTAGGCTACATCGGCAAAATAAAATATTCCAAACTGACCTTAAAAAATTTTACAAGCAATTTGGAAAAGCAGTTATACAGACGGAAAAGCTGCCATCTATTGGCAAAATGCAAAAATGTTGGGAGAATATTTGGCGCAGCTCAAAGGAATATCACCGAATGCTGGATAAACCTCTGCAGAAGTGGAAAAATATAACCACAAATAATGTTAGGCAAGCTCTGACAGAATTCCAAAAATGGAAATCAACAGAAAATGACAAAAAGTTGCCCTATTTCTGGTTCTATCATTTCTCATCAATCCATAAACCCTTGCACAGAACTCTTCCAATGCTTATTAATAATCCCAATGAAATCCCGGAATGGATCACTGAAATTATTACATATCTCATGCAAAACAAGTGAGACAGATGACCCGAAAAATTATAAACCAATTACATATACGTATAAATTGATCAGGTCTCTCCTGACAAACCGTACTTACTCTTTTCTTGAAACAAACAACATTCTTCCACTGGAACAGAATGTACGCCGGAGAGGTTCCTATGGTAGCAAAGATTAACAACAGGTAACCAAAATAATCCTAGAAAATTGCAGGAGACGATACAGAAATCTTAGTACAACATGAATTGATCACCCTAAAGCCTTTGATAGCGTGCCATACTCTTGGATACTTAAGACATTGGAAATGTACAAAGTCTTCCCCGTGAAAGTAAATTTTTTCTTCACAGCATCGGAATGTGAAAAACCACATGATAACTAAATCCCACCATCTCCAATCGCCTGAATATCTGACGAGGAATCCTCTGTTTTGTATGTTCTTAATTTGTCTTATGCATGAACTAAGCAATAATAGCTATGGTTATAAGCTAAACAAGAAAATACTCAATCACTTTCTCTATATGGATGATCTCAAATATTTGTCAAAGTCGGCACTGAGTTGAAGTTTCTTCTCAATACTGAAAAATGTTTCAGTGAGACGTAGGTATAGATTTCGAATTAGATAAATCTTCCAAAGTAACATTCAAGAAAGAGAGAATTACAGAAACAGACTCAAAAGATTTGGGTTTTGGCACAAAAATTAGGGAATTGGAACAAGAAGAAGCCTGTAGCTATCTAGGGATTTGCGAAAGAGATGGTATACAGCATACCCAAATGGAGAAGGGAAGAAAGGAGTACTACAGGCGTGTGCGTCTGGTATTGAATACCAAGCTGAATTAAAAACAAAAAAACAGAATATCAGCTATAAAGACCTTGGCAATCCCTGTGGTGCAATACAGTTTCAACATTGATGACTGTACCATTGACATGAAGCGAATGAACGCCAAAAGGAGAAAACTTCTCACCTGACACTGCATGCATCATCACAAGGCAAATGCTGATCGTCTCTATGTGCCCAGATCCGAAGGAAGCAGAGGATTAGTTGAACTAGAACTGTCTTACAAAACTACAACAATTGGCCTTCAAACATACCTAGATACTACAGAAGGTTGGTTGATGATCTGTGCGAAAAGAACATGAAAGTAGTAGTCGTTTTTATCCAGTAATAATGGAAGCCAACAAGGTTTAATTGAAGCTTCTAGCGAGTGAAGAAATACAAGTAAATTATAATACAACGACTGCAGCTGCAAAACACTTAAAAAAGAAAGCAAAGCGATATTCACACATAATTGCCATGACTTAAATGAAATGATCCAATAGAGATATAAATAAAATTTCACTAATAACACTGATTTATTTACTGCCGACTTTGATCCGTCTTTATGAAACACCCTTATATATAATCCGTCTTAATGAAATACCCTTTACCTGAGGAACACTTTGAACTATCTAATATCTGAGGAACCAATTGACTTTAATATCTGATGCACCTATTCACCATCTAATATATGAGGAACATTTTGCCCCTGTAATATCTGATGAACATATTGACCCCCTAATTTCTAATTAACCCATTGACCCTCTAATATATGAGGAAAACATTAACCCACTAATATCTGAAGAAACCTTTTAACCATCTAATATTTGAGGAACACTTTAGCCTTCTAATATCTGATGAATAAATTTACCCTCGACTATCTTAAGAATCCACTGACCCACTAATATGTGAGGGACTCTTTGACTGTTTAATATCATGGTGTTCAGCCCTAACCTTAAATGATTTCGTCTAACAAAATCAAACCATGAAAACTAGAATAATAATAAAAATAATAGCAAAGACCTTGAAATAAAAACTGGAATAATGTGAAATTAAAACACAGCTCACGATCACTAGAGCCGCAAACCATGTGGTTTTTCCTGGTTAGGATAACCTGACGGAGCCCAACTCTCTCCAAACCGCTTTTGAATTCAGAATGTTTCCTTCTTTTAGACCGGTTGCCACACAAAGCTGTAGGATCCGGTATGTCCAGCTATTTTACACATAGCCGGTGATTAATTCACAACTTTCACAAGGGTATTACCCCGTAAGTTCATATAACGAACTCGACTCTTTGTTTCCTATATAAGATTCCCCAGTCTGAGCCACAAACCATTAGTCTATTCTGCCTCCTCTGAAACACAGATATTATTCCAATAATAAAAGGAACACTCAGAATGCTTCAAAGAAAAAGAAACTCTCTCAGCATAATATGCTCAGTAACCTTCTGCGAAAAATTTTCTTTAGATTAAGTCTCAGATAAAGAATTTGGTGCAGGGTTTCCCAATAATAACAGGAACACTCGGAATGACTGAAAAGTATATAATTAAGAAAATACCAGGAAAGCCTTCACTATGTGATACCAAGGTTTGGGCTCCAGAGCACCTATCATCGCTTCAGAAAAAGAAACTCTCTCAGCGTAATATGTTCAGTAATCTTCTGTGAAAAACTTCCTTTACCTTAAAGTCTCAGAAAAAAGATTTGGTGCAGTGTATCCCAATAATAGCAGGAACACTCGGAATGACTGAAAAGTATATAATTAAGAAAATACCAGGAAAGCCTTTACTATGTGATACCAAGGTTTGGGCTCCAGAGCACCGATCGTTGCTTCAAAAAAAGAAACTCTCTCAGCGTAATATGCTCAGTAACTTTCTGAGAAAAAAGCTTCCTTTACCTTCAGATAAAAGATTTGGTGCAGGGTTGTAGCAAACAGATAACCAGGAAAACTGAAAATCATTATAATATTTATAATCGTGGTTAAGTAGGCTAAGATATGAGAGATGCATATTGCAAAAGGCAAATAAACCAATTAGAAAAGATACAAGCGAAAACGAATAATCTGAAAGTCGATGTGTTTCATGTGATTGAATATCTCCCAAGAGACAATAATGATATACAAAATAAAGTTGTCTGAATCCGTTTCTCTTTAGCTAGTGCAATATTCTCTCTGTCTCACTCACTTTCTCTCTTTCTCTGTCTATCTCT
>OZ010605.1:61654727-61674727 GCA_963932145.1 Acanthosepion lycidas | reverse complement strand
TATATATATATATATATATATATATATATATATATATATATATATATATATATATATATATATATATATATATGTATATTTGCGGACACATTCGTTGATAGATATATTTCATGAAGAGAAATATGTAGAGATAGTTATTTATTTATATACGTATGTGTATATATCCAAACTACTTTGATTAAAAAGAGCCGACAAGGTCTGTCTGCTTAATTTTTTATTGTATTTTCCAAAATTTCGGATAAGGCGTTGAGTATTGTGCTCGAAATTGTGGGTAAACTGTCCGATATTCATATTTTGTTATCTTTTTTTCAATTATTTAAAATGGTGGTCTGTGTGGTAGTCAGACTTACTTTCTCTGCATCTTGATATTCCTTGGGGCTGAACTTTTGAAATTGTTAAGGGTTACGTCATGTGTAACGAGTATTGAAAACGAGGCCGCACAAAATAAATGAGATTTATTTATTTATTAATTTAATTTAAATATTCAGTTTTTTTTTTTATCTTTATTCTATTTTATTTTATTTTTAACAACAAGGCGTGAGTGCAACTAGCAGGCAGGGGTTTTTAGAGCAAGTGTACAGAGGGGTGCTTAAAAGGATATAGAGAAGGACGGGGATCGGAATCAAAGCATCAGAAGATGTCGATTGACATTACATTTGAATATTTGAAGATTTTAGCCATCACCGATGCAAGTAAGGGGGAGGGAGTTCCACTGACTGGAAGTGCTAGCGAAGAAGCTTTTGGAGTAGAAGACGCGGTTATATTTAACTGTTTCGACAGTGAAAGCATGGGACTGAGATGCACTCTTAAATTCATGCAGTTGCCACACCTGTGAAAATAGCTCGTTAGTGCAGTTGCCATGAAAATATTTGTAGAAAAGACAGACGAAAGCAACATCACGTCTATGAAAAATTAACTGTAATCGAGATGCCGGATCAGGACCTATCACATTGCATATCCGTAATTAGGTTTTGTCTATGACCTCCAGATGAAGATCGGGGGCACCAGACCATATATGGTAACAGTATTCAATGCAAGGACGAATAGTAGATGTCTTATTATATACTGATAAAATATGTGCGCACATTAATTATCACAAATGCATTTCAAGATAACCTTTCTTCTGGTGAATGGTTGTGGGCTGTTTTTTTTATATAACAATAGGTTCTAAAATTTTGAGTCTTTCCCTGCTTTGGGTGCGGTAGAGTATTTTGGTGTTATCTACTAGTATTTATCTTATGTTGATAGTTGTACTTTGGTCATTCATGGTGTGCTGGTCGATATGTGCTCGGATTGCACTAGCTCACGTTAGGTGTCAGGTAAATCTGCGAGAAAGTGTGATGTGTATGTGCCCAATGTAAGCAGTAAGTATTTAATGTGTTTTTTTTTTGTTTTTTTTTTGTTATTAGTGTCGGGGATGCAATCTCCCAGGTGGGAGCATGAGAATTCATAGACGACACTATTTTTTTCATAGTGGGATTTTTAAGGACCGGTAATATTGATAATAATTCGAGTGTTTTAATCTTATTGTAGTGGACGATAAATCTTGGGTGTTTGTTAGGAACATTGAGTTATATGTACTGATGAAATATATATTCAATTGCTTTCTCAGCCGCATATAATTAGGGTGTATTTGGTTACGATAGACTAAGTTGTGTGTTTATTTTTGTTTGTGTGTGTGTATACATACATATATATATATATATATATATATATATATATATATATATATATATATATATATATATATATGTGTGTGTGTGTGTGTGTGTGTGTGTCGAAATCTTGGAAATGCATAGAGAATTATATGTGAGTAAATAATAGAAAAATATGTTCAAACGAGAAGAGATTTGTTAATAAACTCCCATTTCTTTTGGCCGAGAATTTTCCAGCATCCACATTACCATTCCCCCACCATACATATATACATTTACTCAGATTTTATGCTTGTCTTTAAAAGAGGTTGCAATGATCTTACTATTAATATTAATATATATATATATATATATATATATATATATTCACATATACATACATTTACTCAGATTTTATACTTGTTTTTCAGCTATTTCTCGTTTGTGAAGATTTATTTACATAGATAAGAAGTAAAAATTTTTGATTTATGCTTTTTTTTTTTCTCAAAGGATTATTTTAGGCTTTTAGTTCCTGGTAATTGATTTTGTAATTATGCGAAAATTTCGAAACGCGAAACTGTCTACTGAATTGGCTTCCTGGTATTCTCTGGGAATATATAGCTGAAGACGTATTTCCTCCTTTAACGAAGATTTCTTCCCTGATGGTATCTTTTTACTCCGCACGAGTAGGGATTTCACTGCCTAAACATATTCCTCTTGGATTTTGAAATACATTTACATGCGGATTGGATGCGTAAAACAGAATCTATTAGTGTTTATCATTTCGGGAGAGAGGGTTGGGTGGGGGTAGTCGGATATGTGAAACTGCAAAAATAATTACTTATGATAAGTTCATCCACTTTTATTTCAAAAAAAAAGAAAGAAGATATTTCCTAATCTTAGCCAAGTATTGAACAAGGTCACATTATTGAGCGATTTCAGAAATCTAATCCAAAAGCTGTCACAAAAATTAACAATCGACGTTTTACTGGTAAAAACAGAAATGTTGGTGATATAATGGAATATGCGTACACCTGTGTTCCTCCTCACTGGAATATGATTGGCTGGTGTCCGTCATAAATACCGACGGACGTGTAGCAGAGTCAAAGAGCCTTAGTCTGAGAGCTAAGTCTATAACGACGCCCATTGGACTACACCACTGATCTACACTTCTTACCTGCGACTACGACGCGTACCAGTCGATTACTGCTACCGTATTCTACTTGGTTATAGTACTCAAAACCACTTAGCTTCTTAGTTCAAATATATCTCTTTCCGGGACATATCAGTTAAAAATCTTTAACCTTGGGGCCCGAAAAATAAACGGGCTTACTGTTGAAACACCAGTTCGAATACGATCGCCGAAGTTAAGCAACGTCCGGTATGGTCAGTGCCAACATGGGTGATCGCTTGGGAATACCAAGCGCTGTAAGTTTGAATGTGCGGATTGTGTAAATCATAATTGCTCGGAATTTTTAATTGGAGAGCCAAGTTCCATTCCTGTTGTATCTGTTATATTCCGTTACGCGAAAATACGCTTGGGGAACGGTATGAATCCTCCTCTTCCTCCCCGAGCTATGGGTTAATGAGTAAGATTTAGTAAAGTCATATCGGGTATGATTATATTAAAAATAAGAGACAACTAAAACTTCAAGGACAAATAGTGAGGTAGGAGGGGCTTAGAAAATATAACCCCCACAGCGTATCTCAAGGGCAAGACAGATAAGGGAAATCTGCTATGGGCCATTAGGCTTATGAAATTGCAGAGAGCCATGTTTGCTCATGTCCTTAAGGGGCGCGGTACAAAAAACAAGATTCTTATTAAAATATAATTTATATATACATATATATATATATATATATATATATATATATATATATATATATATATATATATTAGGTTGGTGCAAAAATAATGTCGTTTTTGACATTCAACTTTATGTAAGACAACGACATTATTTTTGCACCAACCTTATATATATATATATATATATATATATATATATGTGTGTGTGTCTGTGTGTGTGTCTGTAATGTTTATATATATATATATATATATAGATATATAGATATATACAACTTAAAAATGATCTACTTTTCATTTACACAGGCTAGGAGCACCTCGACATGGTGTAATGGTTAGCGAGCTTAGAAAAATTACGTCACAAAATCTTAAAATTTAGTGTTCCTACATCTGCAATACTTCCACTGGCTGCATAATTGTCACCTATGTTTATATCTCCCATCTCTATCTACGCATTTATAATTCAACCAAAAAGAAACTCACTTTGGTATGATGAAGTCGGTTTAGAGGTCGAAACATGTTACACTGAATTTTACACTTTGTCATTTAATTGCCTAACACACACACACACACGCATACACACACACACACACACACATATATATATATATATATATATATATATATATATATATATATATATATATATATATATATATATATATATTCTGATTATACATTATTTCTATAGTTAAAAATATTTAAGTAACTGTTCTTTCTATAAGAAACAGTATTAACTACATTTACCAACCTGAATGTCCGAGAAATTTCCTAAAAACAATATCCTCCGAAGGAATCAAACCTGCATCCTACACGGAACCGTCGTATAGCCAGACGTGCTTTGAATAACTGTAGCTAA
Organism: Acanthosepion lycidas; assembly: GCA_963932145.1. Taxonomy (NCBI): domain Eukaryota; kingdom Metazoa; phylum Mollusca; class Cephalopoda; order Sepiida; family Sepiidae; genus Acanthosepion; species Acanthosepion lycidas. Next base: position 61,670,430 of record OZ010605.1, on the reverse strand, counting down.
ATAGTATAGCACGTCAGGCCAAATGACGGTTCAGTGCAGGATACTAATTCGATTCCTGTCGGAGGAGACATATTTTCTATTAAATTTCTATGAAATTTCTCGGAAATTCAGACCGGTAAATGTAGTTAATAATGTTTATTATAAACTGAGCATTTAATTAAATACTTGTATCTATATATTTACGTATAAAAATTTCATACGATGGATAAATTGTCTTCCTCTAAAATGAGAATAACACTGACGTCTCATTTTAACAGATATATTTACCAAAATTACGCAAAAATATCTTGGCATACTAAAGGACGGTCACCTTGTTTAAGTTGGTGAATGCTGTCATAATCCTTGCCTTCTGTTGATTTTGGTGTTAAAAGTTTTGTTGGTCAATTGTTCAACTGCGCTCAACACAGAATAATCAAGCAGGTTGCATTCTGATTAATATGGCGACAATTTGTCCATCTCAGCCTGAATATAATATACATATATATGATAGTCCACTAGCAGTCAATTTCATTTCACTATAATTTGCCAAATGTATTTTTGTCTCTCTGTCCGTCATCGCATAATTGAAAGACGTATAAACTTACGACCACGAAATTTTCTCTATATTTTTAATTTATGAGGCTGAATTGTTTTTTACCCGTTGTCTGTGCCTAGGAATATATAATTTTTCCCCCCTTTTATCTGTATCTCCATTAATCCTGAGTTTGTACTATCCGACTCAGGGACTGAACTCACAATTATTGCAGCAGCAAATTCACAAGCCAACGCTTTAATTCTTGATTTTAGTAGAGACATGAGACTAACAATGTCAATATTAACCGTTTCTCTATAAGGAAACATTTGGTGATTCATTGATCGAGCAGCTGGAACGGCTTTCGTATAAGACTCATGATTTTATTCTCTTAAAATAATTTTTTAGGAAATTAGGTTTCTCATGTTATCGCCATTTTCCATATTGATGCGTGAATGGGGAGGAATCTTTAGTAACATTTTGTTTGGTGTAGTATGGAATGTCAACATCTTAAATGGATATAGAGAAAAAATAACTGAACGAGAGTCAAAAAATGGAACGAGATTTGGAATGTCTGAACGAGAACAACCCATCCCCGTAGATTAAATAAAGCTTAAGTTTATCTGAATTTACATATACTGAAGAAGATGAGAACGCAGGGCTGCCAAAGATTTAGCGGTAACAAAGATATATATATATATATATATATATATATATATATATATATATATATTAGGTTGGTGCAAAAATGATGACGTAATAATGTCGTTTTTTGACGTATTTTTTAACGTCAATATATATATATATATATATATATATATATATATTAGGTTGATGCAAAAATAATGACGTAATAATGTCGTTTTTTGACGTATTTTTAACGTCAAAAAACGACATTACTACGTCATTATTTTTGCACCAACCGTATACATATATATATATATATATATATATATATATATATATATATATATACACAGTACTGTTCGATAAAAGTGACTCAGCAGATTTTTTTACTAAATGTTACTAATGAGTGTTATGACATGGGTGCCCCAATCTCCTGACTTCAACCCCATGTAAACTTATGGATCATGTTGCTCAACTGCTTTCTCGAGAGCCTGTACTTTATAATGCTCCATAATATTTCTGTGGGGTTGAGGCCAGGAGATTGGGGCGGCCATGTCATAACACTCACCTGCTTCTCATCAAAGTATTCCTTCATCAATTTTAATGTGACAGGGAGCATTATCCTGCATAAAAATGAGCTCGGTGGGGTCGATTTGCACCATTTCAGAAGAAGGTAGCAGACAAGACTCTAAAATTCTCTTGTACTGCTCGCTCTTGAGGGTCTTTTCAGTAAGTTTTAAGAAGCCAGTTCTATGAAAAGCATCCCCAGAACATTATATTCATCGGATGCTTGACAGTACTTACTGCTAACTTCAAAGAGCTTTCAAAGCTTCTTCTTCAGATTTTAGATCGCTTATGCTTTAAATTTAGCTCAACTTTCCTTTCATCGGAGAAGAGAACATTTAGTAAGAAAATCAGTTGAGTCACTTTAATTGAACAGCACTGTATATATATATATATATATATATATATATATAGATAGATAGATAGATAGATAGATAATACCGATATCCCTTATAAATTCCCCACCCCCCACAAAGAGAAATAATATTTTATTTGCACGATTTACACTGTTGTCCTCATCTTCGTTGCCATATCCATGATGTTTTCGCCATTGTAATCTCCTTCTTCAGGTGATTAGAATTTCAAACTGAACCCTTTATTTTGTCTACCGGTGCAGAATGTTCTAGTTCCACGTGTCATGCCTCTTCCGGATATCTCAGTATCCGTTACTTCCCTTTGAATTAACTTTTGTTCACCACTGCTGCAGCCAGGTACTGAACGCACAAATCTTTGGGTCAAGTTGCTGGATTAGTTCAATCAACATTTTTATCTACAAGGCCATGTTTCCTTGAGAACAGTACTAGAACAATCTACTCCGGTGGACGAAATAAAGGAGTCAGTTCGAAATTTCAATCACCCGAGGAACAACGGCCGAAACGTCGTGAAAATGGTAACAGAGATTAGAACAACGGACCGAACATTGTAAATAGTGTAAATAAATACAATACCTCATCTTAGAAATATAGACAGCTCCCGAAGATAGCCAGTGCGTACAATGATCTAAACCTCGTGAAAATGCCAACAAAGATGAGGACAAAGGTCCGAACAATGTAAATCGTGTAAATAGTTACAATACCTCATCTTTGAAATATAGACAGCTCCTGAAGAAGGCCGGAGTGTACAATGGCCAAAACGTCGTGAAAAGGGCAACTGAGATGAGTACAACGGTACAAACAATGTAAATAGTGTAAATAATGACAATACTTCATCTATGAAATACAGATAGATAATAACATTTTAGACATTTTTTTTTAAATTTTGTATTTGCTGCTATTTTTAAGATATCGCGATGAAATTAGCTTATATTCAGGAGAGAGAGGTCTGGATTTACTTTGTGCGACGAGTTTTTTATTTAGATGAAACTGACATCCCACAAGAGATGATAGCAATAAAGCCAAGTTAGATACCTGCAAAAAGAAAAAAAATAAATTTACCAAATTTTATTTAACATTTTCCAAATGTTCATAACGATGAATATAGTATCTTCTTTGAAAACAGTTGTGTCTATTTACTGTAGACATGACAGTGTATCATAATACTTCTGCAATCAGTCGCCCGTGAAAGCAAGTGGTAGCTTTTAATGTGTGTTATGGGGGCTTCAATTTAAAAGAGGCCGTCATTTGTGAAGACGGCGGGGTCAGTCTGCTATCCGTCAACCAGAAGATATTAAAAGGGTTATTTCGGACTAAACATTCTCAGAAATTCATTCAAATAGAACCCAAGTAAGTGCGCAGCTGCCCGCCCTATTTTTTTTTTTTTTTGCTGTTTGAAGTGTCAATGCCCTAGGTGTCCTCCAGTTTTGATGAAGGAAGTCAGGGCTTACGCGAGAAGGCCATCCGGTTTCGGAAGAAAAGGACTGAACTATGAAACTCATATTTATCTGGGTGATACATTTAGGGAAAATATAATAAAAATTTTCCATTTAAGCAGAAAAAAAAATCTTAAAGTCACTATTTATAAGAACTGTGTTTTTGGAAAATTTATCTCGCTCTTATATATTATATATATATATATATATATATATATATATATATATATATATATATATATATATATCTTATAGTAAAAAAAAAAAGAAAGAACAGAATCTGGTATTTTATTGTTATTTTTATTTTTACAAAACAGTGCTCAATGCAAAATTAAAGAGCATAAATATTATAAATTAACTGATTTAAAAATATGGTTCCGTCGCTACAAAGGAAGTGCCATGTTTCAAAACGGGAGCTAAAAACTGCAAATTTAATTATATAATTAAATTAAAAGCATTAATTCGGTTTAATCTTCAATCGAAAATTGGAAACATAATAATCCTTGTGTAGCGAAGGAGCCATATTTTTAAATCAAGTAATTTATAATATATATATATATATGCATATATATATATATATATATATATATATATATATATATATATATATATATATTTATAAACACATTTTATTTTAGAATAATCATATCAACATGCATATAACGCTAAATAAATGGAATCCTGTTTCGATGCATACCAACACATCTCATCAGGCGTTAGCTAATGTGATTATATATATATATATATATATATATATATATATATATATATATATTGATATATATATATATATATATATATATATATATATATATATATATATATATATATATATATAGAGAGAGAGAGAGAGAGATGTATTTTTGTACCGGGTGTAACAGCGACATTGTACGAATCGTTTAACAGAATGTATAATATATAAAAAAAAAAACACTAAAATAATTGAGTTTTTTTTTCCAGGTTTTCAGATATGACAACTGTCTTGACAACATTTGTGGTAAGAGTCACTGAAAATCCCTTTGATTCCGAGACAAATGGAGTAAGTTAAAATTGTTTTTGTCAGGCCCACAGTCTTCTCAATGGTGAAATGAAAAAAATCAATCAGGCTTTCAGTAAGGCTACCAACATTCATCATCTCTCAAAATCCATTCTAGAACCATCGGTGAATAAGTTTAAAAACGAGAGAATGGTAGAAAAGAAAACTGGATGAGGATGTCACAACAGGAAGAGGAATCATCACTTCAACTTATAGATAAAGAGATCAATTAGAAAAAATCCAACTCAATCTGCAAGACCTTTAGCACATGAGAATGTAATTTCATGCATGGCTATCCAAAGAGCAGCGAAAAAAATTGAAAATGAAATCGTACGTGAAACATGGGAAGCACCGTGTTACTCCAGGACAGAAAGTTAGAAGGTTTGAGAGGGCGAAGATCATCTTGAATAAATTGGAAACTGTTCCTGGCATAATATATATATATATATATATATATATATATATATATATATATATAATTGAAATTTATTTCAGTACTTCATGAGCTTCCAATCCTTAGTTATGATTAATTAATGATGAACATATCATTTTCGTTTATGATCGATTTCATCATTATTCTTCTGTTAAGCTTGGTGAGTAAGTGTACAGTCTTATTGCTCAAAGTAGAGTCCCGTAGTGTTGTAAAAACCTCGGAGAATTCCAGTAAGATATTGTTAATCATTTTTAAGTTACAACGGACAATTTTGCTGTTTTGCTGTTAAACCCGGTTTTTATATATATATATATATATATATATATATATATATATATATATATATACATAAATGAATTAAACCCTAAAGAGCTAGCTTTCACTTAAACGTCAGCATACCCTGAAGATGCGTTTAGGTGAAACCTAGGCAGGTTGTTCGTGGCTCTTTAGGATTCATTTTATTCATCCATGTTCTAGTCTTACTTTTTTACTGCGCTAAGTTTTAGCTTTATTACTCGCTTCTTTTTTGTTTTTTGTTTTTTTCTTTGGACTAAAAACTTAAGGCACTGGACGATTTATTTAACCCTGTTCGGATGTGTATAGTTCTTTTTTTAATTTTTTTTTCCAACCGAGCATTAATAGTAGAATTATATACAAATATACATATATATATATATATATATATATATATATATATATATATATATATATTGTCAACAGTATATCAGGAAAATGTATTTTTATCAAGATATTTTGGAAAGGAATAGATAAGGATTAACACAAATTTTACAAAACAAGGGACAAACAATGCTGACCAAAATTTCGATTTCAAAAATGCTTTTTTAATTAAAAGAGAAAGCAATTTACTGAGACGAAATGCATAGAAAGTACTTTAATCACTAGATCATACATACATACATATATATATATATATATATATATATATATATATATATATATATATATATAGAGAGAGAGAGAGAGAGAGAGAGAGAGAGAGAGAATGTATATGATACAAGTTACAGAGGGAAATACTAAACGGTGGTTGTCTGAGTTCATTTCCTACTAATGTGCTTTGGACAAACATCAATACATTCTGACTTCTTTCTGAAGATATGGGTGAAAGAGTAAGAAATCCCCCCACCTATCCATTTAAACATGGTTTAGGCATTCTTCCTGAATTCAGCATCAACGTAAAGTGTTGATGAACTCCGTCAGATTATCTTTTACTAGGCACACCCAAATCTGCTACCATCGTTACGTCATTATATCATGTTATATATATATATATATATATATATATATATATATATATGTGTGTGTGTATGTGTGTGTGTGTGTGTGTGTGTGTGTGTGTGTGTGTGAAAATATATGGAAAATATCAAAGAACTCGTTAGGTAAATAATCCAAAGTTCTTTAGTATTTTTGTTATTATTTAAAAAAAAAAAACAGTGCTCGATACAAAAGTAGAGCCTAAATATAATTATTTATTTAAAAATATTGCATCGCTACATAAGAGTTCTCATGTTTCAAAACAAGAGCCGAAAACTTCAATATAATTATTTGAATTATTAATTTATTAAATTATTAACCCTTACGACCCCCCCTTTTTAAATGATTGCTCTAGCTGTTACAATAGTAATTTTGATTTTTATAATGAATATGCTTATAAAACGCCTGGATTTCAAGAATTAGTTATTGCAAAAAATATTTCGCTTGAAGATGGAACAGAGCTTGGTACTTCAATTCAATTTTATTCAAATAATTATATTGAAGTTTTCGGCTCTTGTTTTGAAACATGCGAACTCTTATGTAACGATGGAATCATATTTTAAAATAAATAATTATATATATATATATATATATATATATATATATAGAGAGAGAGAGAGAGAGGAAGAGAGAGAGAAAGGGACAAAGATAGAGAGAGAGACAGGAGAAGAGATGGATAGATAGATAGATCTAATGGTGTAATGAATCTGCATATTAGCTTCCAACAATGTCTTCATTAGGTGATGACATTGAGTTCAGCCCTGTTTCCTGACCTGTAAAATCATTGACACTAAGCAAGTGTATTACGACAGTATTAGAAAATAATTTATGACATGTCAGATGAAAGATTTTGAAGCATTCGGTTTGAGATATATATATCTGCCACACCCAAATTCCTCTAGAGATATTTATTTATTTTATTCTATCTGGTTTATTCTTATTATTTTTCCATCTTCCGCTCACAGACAAAATTGAATGTTAGCATCGAAAGAACATACTGCTTCTGCACAGTCTCCTCTTTCTGGATTTTCTGCCTGCAGAACTGGAGACTGAATGAGTGTAAACGGTTCACAATTCGAAATACGAAACGTCGCTTAAAATCAAATATTTTTGCTAACTCTGTAGACTCCGCTGTGAAGTGTTGAGCCACAGCATTTTTCACTTAAGGGTTGCTGCCAACTTTCTTAGCAAATAGGTTTTCCGAACTGGATATCGATTGACATTGAATTTAAATAATTGAAGATTATAGCTATCAGGGAAGCAAGTAAGAAGAAGGGAGTTCCACAGACGGGAAGTGCGAGACATAAGCTATTCGAGTATAAAAGACGGCAACATTTAACAGTCTGGCTGAGATGACAACCTAGTAGCACGTTTAAATCCGTGCATTTTTTAAACCAGCGAAATTAGCTCGTCAGAGCAGTTATCGTGAAAGTATTTGTAAAAAAAAAGACAGAGGGAAGCGACCGCACGTCTGTGGGAAAGTGACTGTAGACGAGATGCCAGAACAGGACCCATCATATTGCATATTCGTCTCTGGATTTAGTCGAGGACCTTGAGACGAACAGCAGGGGCTTCAGACCAGATATGGTAGCAGTATTGCATGCAAGGGCGAAAGGTTGACATAGATTTGAAGGATGGACTCAGGCGAGAAAATCTTTCTGGCGCGACACACAGAACAAACTTTCCTTGCGGCAGATTAAGCTATTAATTCAATGTATTTTTTCCATCTATGTATACATTCCAATCACAGATGCTACCCATGTTTGCCTATAGGCGAATTCATAAACCCGACGAATGTGTGCATATAGTCGCCATTATGCATCTGACCATTACGGGCTTCTCTAAATGTAGGCTTACAGATCTTTCACTATTTGTGTCACGTCTTAGATGCAATCTATCAAATAATAACTGCCCTTTCGACAAGATGGGGAACTTCCCCATTATGTTTTGGAAGTAAGAGACTACTTTAACCAAACCTTTCGATAGCACTGTTTTGGAAAAAGAGGGCAGCATCGAATGGTCACCATGTTCACCTGACCTAACAACAATTGATTTCTTTTGGGGCAGGTGTGTATTAAAGTACAAGGTTTATGAGAGAAATCCCTACACAGTGGACGAATTAAAAGAATACATCTCAAAAGTATTTACTGAAATTGATGCAAATCGAGATTTGTATCAAGCTGTATGTCATAGTGTTCTGGAAAGAACGAGGTTGTATTTTGGGTCACTGACATGGTTTAAAGTCCTTAAACAAACCAATATCTCACTTTTCGTGAATACAAGGAACCATATACTAACAAGGAATAAACCTCTACTCCTGTTCAAAAGACCATATACAGATGGGCCAAAATTTGGCTTACAATTGTCTAACTATTTGTCTTACGTTTTGGATGAAATCTATCCAAATTATAACTCCTTTCAGCAAGATTTGTGTCAAGCTGTGTGTCATAGTATTCTGGAAAATTTCGTGGAATATTGCAAGGTTGAAGGCGGACATTTTGATCACTTAAGAGATTAAACAGAACTAAAAAAAAGTTAGTGTTAAACAAATCTACATAAACAGTTTTGAATAAATATGATTGTAACAAAGAAAGATCAAGGTAATAAATTGTTTTTTTTTAATGTAAAGCGCATACCTACTAAATTTAGGCGTACTTTTGGTCCACTTTGTATATATATATATATATATATATATATATACATATATATATATATATATATATATATATATATATATATAAAGAGAGAAAGAGAGAGAGAGCGAGGTTATATTTAGGCATCATGGAAATGGTTCAAAGTCCTTAAACAAACCAATATATCACTTTTCGTGAATTACTATATACAAGGAACCATATACTAACAAGGAATGAACCTTTACTCCTGTTGAAAAGACCATATACAGATGGGCCAAAATTAGGCTTACAATTGTTTAATTATTTGTCTCACGTTTTAGATGTAATCTATCCAAATTATAACTGCCCTTTCGGCAAGATGGGCCCCCTCCCTATTATGCTTTGGAAGTAAGAGTCTACCTTAACCAAAACTTTCCACGGTGTTGGATTGGAAGGAGGGGGCAGCATCGAATGGCCACCATGTTCACCAGACCTAACACCGATAGATTTCTTTTTGTGGGTGTCATAAAGAACAAAGTTTATGAAAGAAACCCCCTACACAGTGGACGAATTAAAAGAGTACATCTCAAAAGTATTTACTGAAATTTATGCAGATCGGGGTTTGTGTTGTGCTGTTTTACATTGTGTTCTGGAAAGGTTGATGGAATGTTGCAAGGTTGAAGGAGTCATTTTTGAGCACCTGAGATAAACAATTTAAAGAAAAGCGTTAATTAAATATGCATAAACAGTTTTGAACAAATGTGATTGTAACAAAGAAATATCAATGTAATAAAATGTTTTTAAAAAAATGTAAAGTGGATACATACAAAATTTAAGCGTTTAAATTAGAAAAAAAGATCTGAGTCAGTTTTCAACCTCGATCAAATCATCAGACCATAAATCGTATTAATATATATATATATATATATATATATATATATATATATATATATATATGAAGAAATATAGTATTATGGTGTGGTATATTTATGGGATAAAATGCTAATATCAGAGATAGAGCGTGTGTAAATGTAAAAGTGAACACTAAAGTCAACTCAGGCCTGACGATTGCGTCTAGCATAAAACAGACTGTTGCCTATATATATATATATATATATATATATATATATATATATATATATATATATATTGTGTGTGTGTGTGTATGTGTGTGTATTTAGGCAGCATTGGTTCATTGAATAATATATACATGTTCTGTCTATTTATTTTAAGTAAACAACAAACTCGTATCATGTGTGACGTCACGAGCTACGGTGCGATTTTTTCTTCTGCGTCTCGTATACACGAGTTTGTCGTTGCTTGAAAATATTTCATGCAACAAATACAGGCTATCGTTATTGTTTTGCCCGTGTATTGTTTAATATATTGAAGTTTTAATTGTCATCTTTGATAATGGCTTATGTAAGCCGAAAGCTTAGATAGGATTTAAACATGTATAAATATGGTGATTTTCTTTCGTCTTTCAATGATAATGTTATTAAGCTTATCAAACAATATGAAAGGAATTTAAGTAAAAAAAAAAAAGAGACAAAGCTTGTATATATTATTTAATGAAACATGCATCAACATATATATATAAAAGTGTGTTTTTGAATATATATATATATATATATATATATATATATATATATATATATATATATATATATTAGGTTGGTGCAAAAATAATGACGTAATAATGTCGTTTTTTGACGTTAAAAATACGCTAAAAAACATCCTTATTACCTCATTATTTTTGCACCAACCTAATATATCATTATTTACATATTATATGTGCGGTACTTATTAGAAAGCGCTGAATATCAGAGATAGAACTAACATTTATGGTTGGATTAATGTGAGTTTGCGACCCTGGACTTTTGTCTGACGATCGCAAAGGCGTGAAACCCAGGATCACAAACTCACATCAATCCAACCAAATATATATATGTCTGTGTGCGTGTGTGTTCTTTTCTTCTTTAATCATTTTTACCCTTAGGTAATGCCACTAAGACGGAAGGGGCTACTGGGTGTAAAAGAGAATGAGAAGAATTTAGAAGTAAACTCTCATACCAGTAATATATAAGAAACAAGTGGTAAACCTCTATCCCTGTTTAAAAGGCCGCGAATTGATGGTAACCAGCTGATAGGTGAATCTGTCTACTTATTAAAAAATAAAACAAAAATAAATTAGAAAAAAAATTAAATAATACATTAAAGAAATTTTGGAGTTCAAATTAAGTCCACGTGTTATTCAAGGGCGTGTCTTCAGGTAGAATCAGTTAATTATGTAGCCGTCGATCCTTAATAAATGATTAATTATTTTATTTAGATTTTAAATTTTAGCACATTTTAAATTCCGTATTCACCTAAGAAATGAAAGAGAGAGAAAATTAATCTAACATTAAGATAATTTATTTATTTACTTTTCGCCAATTACTATATTTAAGAATATATATATATATATATATATATATATATATTAGCTCTGTCCTAACATTGAGATCTCAGGATTTCATCCTCTTTGGATTTACCATTTCGGTTTACCAAGTTCCTTATAACTTAAATATATATATATATATATATATATATATATATATATATATATATATATATATATACTAACAAGGGATAAAAATCTACTCGAGGAATGTTGCAATATTCAAGGAAGACATTTTGAACACTTACGAGATTAAACTGTGCTAAAAGTGTAAGTAAAGTGTTAAACAAATATATATAAACAGCTTTGAACAAATTTGATTGTCAAAAATATATATAATGTTTAAAGAAAAATGTAAATCTCATATCTTTTAGAGGAAGCTTAATTTTGGCTCACCCTGTATATTTGATATGGGACGACCTAACAAAAATTGATAGTTTTCTATATAAAATGGCCTCATCTAAACAGATCAGCACATTCCGGAGAATGATGAATTGATATCAACGGTGTAGGCAATTCATTTTTCATTGTTTATCCCATTTAGTTTTAAGATCTTCATTGGCGTTCCGCTAATATCTCTCTGTTGAAGGCTTAACGTAATCGGAAAATCACGGAAATTTCTAGTATGGTGAATCCATTTTTCCACATCTCTGAAAATAGAGTACATTAATAACTTCCAGTATATTTTCCCCAAATTGTCTTCTCAACATTTGATGGAGTGGATAGTGGAAAGCTTAATATTTTAAGCAAGTATTGCTACCCACGCCCCCTATCTCTCTCTCTCTCTCTCTCTCTCTGTTATTCTTTCTCTCTCTCTGTTATTCTTTCTCACTCTCTCGCTTCTTCTTTCTCTCTCTTATTCTTTCTCTCTCTCTTATTATCTCTCTTATTCTTTCTCTCTCTTATTCTTTCTTTCTCAGTCTCTCTTATTCTTTCTCTGTCTCTTATTCTTTCTCTGTCTCTTATTCTTTCTCTCTCTCTTATTCTTTCTCTCTCTCTCTCTTATTCTTTCTCTCTCTCTCTTATTCTCTCTCTTATTCTTTCTCTCTCTCTTATTCTTTCTCTCTATTATTCTTTCTCTCTCTCTTATTCTTTCTCTCTCTCTTATTCTTTCTCTCTCTCTCTTATTCTCTCTCTTATTCTTTCTCTCTCTCTTATTCTTTCTTTCTCTGTCTCTCTTATTCTTTCTCTCTCTCTTATTCTTTCTCTGTCTCTTATTTTCTTTCTCTCTCTCTCTCTTATGCTTCCTCTCTCTCTTATCCTTCCTCTCTCTCTCTTATTATCTCTCTCTCTCTCTTATTCTTTCTCTCTCTCTTATTCTTTCTCCATACAAATATATAAATATACAGTAGGGGAAAAATATTCGTACACCTACACACATTTTTATTTATTTTATTTCCAAAGAATGAATAAACATATTTTTCATGCAATTATTAGGTTGGTGCAAAAAAATGTCGTTTTCTCACATATGTTGCGATGTGAGAAAACGACATTATTTTTGCACCAACCTAATAACTGTACACAGATGCATAATAACCAAATATGCATAGAAAACAGAAAAAAAAATTGATTTAATAGAAATAAATCCCATTTATCCATTTTAATGTGTGAAAAAAGTATAAAGCAAATTTCAGAATTTAAAACTTTTAAATTGCTTTAATACTCTATATTATTCAAGTGGAATATTCTATAATATCCCAACAAACTTGTCGGTAGTTATGTTTAGCTTAAAATATACAAACAGAAAATACTGCATTTGATAATCATGCAAGAAAGTTATTGTTGTGGATTCCGGGGATGGAATCCTGCACAAATAAATAAACAACGCCAGAAATTGAGATAGACAAATAAGTGTTAAACGTAAGAATACAGACTTGAAGTGAAGATTAGTCCAGGAATGCGGGTTAGTATTAGGTTGATGCAAAAATAATGACGTAATAATGTCGTTTTTGACGTATTATTTAACGTCAAAAAACGACATTATTACGTCAATATTTTTCTACCAACCTAATAGAAAGTATCGGGTTGGTGCAAAAATAATGTCGTTTTCTCACATGGTAACATATGTAAGAAAACGACATTATTTTTGCACCAACCTAATATATGTTGTAAGTAAAGCCATAATCATATATATATATATATATATATATATATATATATATATATATATGACGTCATATATTACGAAATGGACAAAGTCCGACAATTTATTTATTAAAGACATTTTTATGTTTAACGTTCTTTTTTATAGATACAAGTATTTAAGTAAATGCTCTGTTTATAATAAACAGTATTAAATAACATTTACCGGCCTGAATGTCCGAGAAATTTTCATAGAAAATATTCGTTCTTTGACAGGATTCGAACCTGCATCCTATACGGAACCGTCATTTACGGTAAGGCACGTCAGCGTAAATGACGGTTATTTAATACTGTTTATTATAAACAGATCATTTACTTAAATACTTGTATCTATAAAAAAGAACGTTAAACATAAAAATGTCTTTAATATATATATATATATATATATATATATATATATATATATATATATATATATATATATATATATATATATATATATATATATATATATATATATATATATGTGTGTGTGTGTGTGTGTGTGTGGACTCTTGTATAACTCTCTGAGAACACCCTGTGTCTATCTCCGTATCTCTCAACGTATCACAGCAGCAGGTATTCTCTCTGTCAGTATAAGTATACTTTGGATGAGTCCATCTTATGTAAAAAGGGGAGAGCCCCACACCAGTTATCATCGTGTCAAGAGGTAAAGAATTGGCAAATTCGCAAAAAGAACTGATTCTTAAGCTCTGCAAAAAAGGTAAACGTTATAGGGAAATCCCAGACAACCTGAACATTCCATTTACTACCATTAGTTTTCATTTGAAGGTATTAAAAAAATCCTCAACACTTTTGAAAATCAAAGAAGAACAAGTGCTCTACGAAAGATTTCTTGAAGATATTTGAAGAAATTAATGCTAAAAACAAACTGATCAAATGGTTACTCGTTAAGAATTTCAGGATGATTTGCTTTCATCAGAATTCTGTGTCACTAAACGGACAATAGGCAATGAAATTCATAGGAACAATCTAAATTCACGCTACCTCAGAAAACACCATTACTCTCTGAAATGACATCTCTAGAGATGCCAGGTTAAAATTGGTTCGTGAACATAGGGACAAAAAAATATTGTATTGGGAAAGAGTATTATGGACAAACGTAACCAAAACTGAATTATTGAAAGTCATTTTAGAAATCATGTATGAGGGGGACCATTCCTTCAGATAAAAAACACAGAACAAACAGTGAAATTTGGCGGTGGCTGTTTCATGGTTTGGGGATGTTTTTATACAAAAGGTACTGGCAACATATCAGTAAAAGATGGTTGAATGAATGTCGCAGCATACCAAAATATTTTGGAGGCAAATTTAATGGTTTCAGTTGAAAATCTTGAATTTCATCCTGGATGGATCTTTCAACAAGATAATGATCCTAAGTACACCGCAAAATCTTCGAAGTAATGGCTGGCTGAAAATAATGTAAATATTCTAAAAAGTCAGTCCTCAGATTTAAACGAAATCGAGAATCTATGGCGTTATTTGAAAATTCTAATCTAATCGAGAGCTCCAGCAAACATTGCGGATCTGAAGACCATATGCGAAGAAGAATGGAACAAAATAATTTGAAAATCATTAACTGAGAACTACAAGAAGAGGTTGGTTTCTGTAGCAGGGAATAATGGCTATTCTACAAAATATTAAATGAAGATTATGTATTCTTTTTTGTATTGTACGAATACTTTTTTCACTCATTAAAATGCATAATGGGATTTACTTCTATTAAATCATTTTGTCTGTTTTCTATGCATGTTTAGTTATTATGCATCTGCGTACATTTAATAATATGAAATATATGCTTATACCTTAGTTGGAAATACAATAAAGAATTTGTGTGTACGAATATTTGTTTCCTGCACTATATGTATATATATATATATATATATATATATATATATATATATATATATATATATATATATATATATATATGTATGTATGTAAACAAATGACGTCACACATTATGAAATGGACAAAGTCCGACAATTATTTTAAGACATTTTCATGTTTATACATTCTTTTTATCGATACAAATATTTAAGTAAATGCTCTGTTTATAATTAAAAGTATTAAACAACATTTACCGGCCTGAATGCCCAAGACATTTTCACAGAAAATATCCGTCCTCCGACAGGATTCGAACCTGTAAACTATACGGAACCGTCATTGAGCTTGACGTGCTTTTACCAATTGGGCCACGAAGGAGCGTTCGGTCAGTAAGGTCGAATTTACTGTATTTAAACTTCAATCTTCCATGAA
>OZ010605.1:61622227-61647227 GCA_963932145.1 Acanthosepion lycidas | reverse complement strand
AGAGAGAGAGAGAAAAAAAAAGAGAGAGAGAAAATGCAAGACTTCTAGATTCGTCGACATCCAATCATGGGTCAGCACAACTTTGTGAGTAGTGCTGAAACGCATTCAAGGTGAAGTGTATCGCTGCTCTCATTTCCTGAGGTTGTCCTTAGGGATCAGATACAAGATAAAATAATGACATCGATTTTGATTAGCTGAACGAGCGTGGGAATGATAGAGATATAGAAAGTTTACCCGTCAAGCAATGTGGACATATGGACTTTTGTGTCTGAAACTGCTCCCCAGTTAGAAGATAAATACGAAACTTTAATAACCTAGATAAGTTAAATTTCACTTATTTGAAGGTCTTTCATCTGTGAACGAAAACAACTAATGACCACAGACCGGAGGACAACGAGAGAAAGAATGCAACTTTATTATCGAGCAATCACCGACGCCCAAGGGTCTATACAAAATTGTATTAATTGGCGCAGTGAAGAAGACCTCCCAGCAAGAGGGGGCTATACAACACAAAGTTTAAATGCAATGTCAATCATTATCTCCAGTCTTTTCCTCATATTTAGGAGGAAGCGTATCTCTGCTCTGGTTTCCTCAGGTTGACCTAAGGGATCAGATACAAGACAAAATATGGAAGTCGATTTTGATTGGCTGAACCTGCGTGAGAACGATAGATAGAGACTAGGTTTCCAGAGAGTCGATTCTTATCCGTCGAACAATGTAGATGTGTTTTCTTTCGTCTCAGGAAACTGCAACCTAGTGGAGGGAGAGCGACCCCACTGGCTAGTTAGAAAACGTATATGTTGACATTAATTAAGTAGATTAGTTCAAATTATCTTTGTTGATGTCTTTCATCTCCTGATCCCAAAATATTTCGCGAGCCCCGATAGTGAATGTTGCTGTGAGTTGTGTGTAGTACTGAAACGGATAAAGACTTCCATCACGTACAAGGTTCAGTGTTTCACAATTGTTTCGACCGCTACTACAAGGGGCTATTGCATTACTTGGCGCAGTGACCAAGACCTTCCAGCAAGAGGGGTCTATACAACACGGGTAGGATTTCCTTTGACTTAGTGGAAACAAGACGAGCAAAATCTGAACAGTAATAAACAATAACGAAAACTATATTTGCCTTCTATCCGCATGGATGATACCCATTTCCAAGAGAGACGATGAAATATGGTGAGAATAAGATAAGTAATAACGAGGCGCCATATCCCTGGACATGTGAAGCGGAACGGGAACAATTTACCCCCGTAATAATTTACCCCTGTTAAATAATGATTTCAGTCTAAAATTCTCTGGTTACTTGGATCGATAAGTTCCTGATGAACTCTGGAGGACACAACGGTCGAAATGTTGTGATAACGACGGGGACAATAGGTCGCGTGTAAATATTAGATTGGTGCAAAAATAATGACGAAATAATGTCGTTTTTTGACGTATTTTTAACGTCAAAAAACGACATTATTACGTCATTATTTTTGCACCAACCTAATATATATATATATATATATATATATATTTCTTAATTCATTCTTTCTTTCTTTATTCTTTCTTTCATGCTTTCTTTCTTATGTCTTTTGGTTACAAGGAACAAGCCCGTTGTTTTTCTGTTTATCCTTTTACTTCTGGTTTTTTTTTTTAAATTTTCTTCTCTTACTTTTCATTGATCATTTTTTTCTCTTTCTTCTTCTTTTAACTTTTCTTTTCTTCCTCATTTCTCGCCTTTTTTTCTTCTTCCTTGAGTCTTCATCGCTTTCCATCTACTTCCTCCAATGACGTTATTTTGTTTCGCTTTTCCTGATTCTTCAAAGACTTTTTTCACTTATTTCATCTTTTTATATATATATATATATATATATATATATATATATATATATATATATATATATATATTAGGTTGGTGCAAAAATAATGACGTAATAATGTCGTTTTTTGACGTATTTTTTAATGTCAAAAAACGACATTATTACGTCATTATTTTTGCACCAACCTAATATATATATATATATATATATATATATATATATATATATATATATCACATTCATAATTTCCTTCCTTCCCTTTTCTTTCCTTCCTTTCATCTCTCTTTATTTATTTCTTCCTTCTTTCTTTCTTTACTTATTTACTTCTGACGATTTAAACGTAAACCGACAGATTACAATTCGCCTTTTCTCTGCAAACTACTTCGCCACACACGACGATCTTTTGTGTAAGTAAACATTTCGCGTTCGTTACGGCATTTCCACCACTTCCACCTTCAACATTTCTTTCCCGTGCAATTTTTTTTTTTTTAGGAATATATGAGTAGAAAGCCAAAACGTAAGCCAAGAAATTATATCACTAATAATATTAATAATAACAACAATAATAAAGCAATAAATATCTAATGAATGAATACCCGTTCGAATATTTTACCTCATTCAGCCTCGTTCTGATGGATTTCAAGTCACGTGGTAGGCGAATTAAAGATGGGAAAGATTTGCCAGTTAATGAAAAAAACAACGAAATGCTGAGAGAAAATAAGCGATATTTCAGACTTTAATCGTTGTTTCCCTTTCAAAAATGTTATGAATTGTGGAAGTGTCTGTTCAATACCAGCGGTAAATTCTGAGTTATTGGCTTCCTTAATAATTATGGATCTCTTCAAAGCACGAACAACGTACAAAAATAATACGTGCACACAGTCATAAAGAAAACACGCGTCGATATCTATCTAATTAATAGAACAGAAACGGCCCAGCATAAGTAAAAGAAAGAAAGAAAGACAGAAAAAAGATAGAAAGAAAGAAAACGAATGACAAAGAAAGATAGAAGTAAAGAAAATGGATAAGAAAGAAAGAACGAAAACGAATGACAAAGAAAATAAATAAAGATAAAAAGAAAGGTTGAAAGAAGTAAAGAAAACGGATTTGAAAGAAAGAAAGAAAAACAGCTGACAAAGAAAGAAAACACATTACAAAGAAAGAAAACTGATGGCAAAAAGACAAAGAAAACGAATATATGATGAAGAAAGAAAGAAAGAAAGATAGAAAAACAGATGACAAAAAGAGAAGGAAAAAGTATAGATGATAAAGAAAGAGAGAAAGAAAAGAAAGAATGAAAAGAAAGAAAAACAGCTGACGAAAAGAGGAAGAAAGAGAATACATGGTAAAGAAAGAAATATTGGAACCAGATGACGAAGAAATAAATAGAGAAACAAAGAAAACGAATGACAAAGAATGAAAGAATCAATGATTGAAAGAAAAAAAAAGAAAAAGTGAGAGAAGAAATATGGAAAGCAAGAAAAAAAACGAATGAACTGGGAAAGAATGGAAGAATGGAGACTGCAAAAGCAAGAAAGAAAGAATTTAGAAAGGGTGGAAGTACAGAATCAAAAAGAAAGAAATAGACAAAAAATCAAAGAAATAAACCGCCAATGAAAGAAAGAAGGAAAGAAAGAAACTGATAATGCAAATAAGAACGGAATGAAAAATGAAAGAAAGGAAGCAATAAAGATAGATAGATAGATAGATAGATAGATAAGCAATTGAGAAAGAAGTAAAAAGAATGAACTGAGAAAGAAAGAAAGAAAGAAAGAAAGAAAGAAAGAAAGAAAGAAAACAGAAACGGACTAGATAGATAGATAGATAGATAGATAGATAGATAGATAGATAAGCAATCGAGAAAAGTAAAAAGAATGGACTGGGAAAGAAAGAAAGAAGGAAAAAAGAAAGAAAGAAAAGCAACTAAGAAAGAAACTGATAAAGCAAGCAAGAAAGAAATATACATAGATAGATAGATAGATAGATAGATAGATAGATAGATAGATATTAGGTTGGTGCAAAAATAATGTCGTTTTCTCACATATGTTACTTTTATATATGATTTCTGAATTAATTCATTGATATATTAGGTTAGTTAAAAAATAATGACGTAATAATGTCGTTTATTGACGTTAAAAAATACGTCAAAAAACGACATTAATGCGTCATTATTTTTGCACCAACCTAATATATAGCCATGTTATATATCATTTTGAAGCGTGTTTTTCCTTCTGTCGAATCGTGTTATTCGTTACCGTTCTCAATCTCTTCATTTATTTTTTGCAGGCTTTTCGACAGCATGGACAAAATTCAAATCCGCACGATTTTCTTGTTCCATTTCAAACTAGGCCGAAATGCAGCCGAGACCAGCTCGTGATATCAATGATGCGTTTGGCCCAGGAACCACTAACGAACGTGTGGCACAACGGTGGTTCAAGAAATTTCGCAATGGTGACGAGAGCCTCGAAGATGACGACGGTCGCGGCCGGCCGACTGCGGTTGATAACGAACATTTGAAAGCCTTAATTGAAGCCGATCGTCGCACACGAGAAGAAGCTGTTGAACTCGAGGTCGACTACTCAACAGTCGTTCGCCATTTAATGCAAATAGAGAAGTCAAAAAAGTTGGATAAAAACGACCCATTTCTCGAGCGGATTGTGACGTGTGATGAGAAGTGGATCCTCTACGACAACCGGCGACGTTCGACACAGTGATTGGATGCCGGAGAAGCTCCCCAACACTTCCCGAAGCCGAAATTGCACCAAAAAAAAGGTTATGGTGACTGTATGGTGGTCTGCGGCCGGTCTCATCCATCACAGCTTCTTGAATCCGGGCGAAACGATTACGGCGGAGAAGTACTGCCGATAAATTGACGAAATGCACCAGAAGCTCCAACATATGTGCCCGAGATTGGTCAATATGAAGGGACCAATTCTCCTCCATGACAACGCTCGCCCGCATGTTGCTCAACTGACCCTGCAGAAGCTGAACGAATTGGGCTACGAAACTCTGCCTCATCCGCCATATTCACCGGACCTCTCGCCCACCGATTATCACTTTTTCAAGCATCTCGACAACTTCCTGCGCGAAAAATGTTTCAAAAGCCGAGATGATGCCGAATCGGCCTTCAATGACTTCATCGCTTCCAGAACTCCGGATTTCTATGCTAATGGGATAAATAAACTTGTTTCTCGTTGGCAAAAATGTGTTGATTCTAATGGTTCTTATTTCAATTAATAAAGTTTATTATGAAAGGAGTTATGATCTTTTGAAGTTGAACGTCAAACAACGACATTATTTTTGCACCAACCTAATAGATAAGCAATCAAGAAAGAAGTAAAAAGAATGGACTGAGAAAGAAAGAAAGAAAGTCTATTCCTCAGTTTATTAATCGTGTCTATTGAGATAAATTCTCAATATGTGCTCCGTTGATTGGCCTCTTGCCTAAATTGATTTATGAACTATGTCCTCTACACCATGACTGAATAGTTGTATCTTCCTCTGCCGATTCCACAGACCGGTTTTCGAGTTCAACATGCCACATTGAAATGAGGTATTAATTCATCTATGTACTGTCCCCACCCCTACACACACAACCTTCTATCACTTGCAGCCATTAGCAACGTTTGACCTTTTACCAAGATTGCCATCCATCCCATCTCACCATCCATTCGCATCAGCTGGCCAGGTAGGTGGCCTGCTGGTTCCTCTTGTACGTTTTGAATTCGATATATCCTGTAAGTGTTAAACTCTCCAAGTCTCCCTTCCTTATTAATGTACCCAAGACATTTCACTTGTCTCTTTCTGATTCTGAGTAGAAGTGTCCATTTTGCTTCATTTTCTTTAAAGCTTTTTCGTTCCTCCAGAACGATCACCGAAGTTAAGCAACGTCGAGCCCGATTATACTTCAATGGGTGACCGCTTGGGAATATCAGGTGCTGTAACCTTGAATATTCGGGTGGTGTAAATGGAATGCGGCTCGGAATTGTTAATTATGGAGCAGAGTTTCAATTCCAGTTGGCTTTGATATATTCATTTACGCACAAATAACCTCGGCAAAGTTATGGATCCAACTCTTCTCCTCCAGCTATGGGTTAATTATTAAGACTTAGTATAACTAAACCATTATTATCTCTCAAAATATAAAATAAAATTGGGTACAACTTATTCAGAGTTCAGCATTAAATAACCCATAATGTTTGATATGTCACTAAACAAAAAAAATAAATAAAGAGAAAACAAATTCCTTACACGAACCGTCTTTTGCATTCTCAGCACCTTTCTGTAGAACGACATTTCTGTTGCCTCCAATTTTCTCTTCATTGGTGAAAAGATTTTCCAGCCTTCACTCCCATACAAGATTGATATCAAATAACGGTTCAGCAATCTTTTCTTTGTTCCGTCCTGGGGATGACGATAAACTACATCTGCGTTCCGGTTAAGACGATAAAATACGTCCGACAGCAAGGCTTCTGATCAGAAGGTTTTGAGGAACGTGGAACCACTTCTTAACTGCTGGTCTTCCCAGGTCCACTCTGATCAGGGTTCGTAGCACATGTTACTTTGGTTTGGTTTGGTTCGTTTTACGGCATATCAACCTCAATGGCTTATATAATGCCGCCAATATTTTTATTGCTGGTAATATATATATATATATATATCTTTTTTTATTATTTCAAATGTATTGCTGTTAATTATTTTTCTTTCAAAAATCAATTTCTGGTAATATTTTTTTTCAACAAAAATATATCACTTGTAATTTTTTTTTTTTTTTTAAAGTATAGTTCGTAATATCTTATTTCAAAAATGCCTTGCTGGATATAATTTTTTCTTCAAAAACTTATTGCTGGTAATAACTTTTTACAAAGTATTTCTGGTATTAAAAACTATTTTTACACTTTTATAGTGTTTTGACCCCAGTTTGGGAGTCAACTATTTGCAATCAGATGCTACCACCCCGAGTCAGGGTGGACCTGGGAACACCAGCAATTAAGAGGTGGTTCCATGATCCTAAAAACCTCCTGATCAGAGGCCTTGCTGTTGGACGTAGTTTATCGTCTTACCCAGGACGCGGATGCAATTTTTCGTCATACACAGGATGGGGTAGCATATGTTAGGGTCCGGCTATGGGCATATAGTTAACTCGCAAACTGGGGTCAAAACACAAAGTGCAAAAATAGGTTTTAATACCAGAAACACTTTTTTTGTAAAAAAATTATTACCAGCAATAAATTTTTGAAGAAAAAAAAACTATTACCAGCAATACATTTTTGGAAAAAATATTATTTTTTTTATCAATATTAATTTTTGTCTGCATTAAATAACCCATTGAGGTTGCTATGCCGTCAAACAAATCTATAAATAGCAATAAATTTATTGAGGAAAAAAATTATTAACAGCGATATATTATTAGTAGAAATATATTTTTAAAAAATACTAGCAGCAATACATTTTTAAAAAAAATACTCGCATCAATACATTTAAAAAAATACTGGCAGCAATACATTTTTAAAAAAATACTGGCAGCAATACATTTTTTTAAATACTAACAGCAATACATTTTTTAAAAAAATACTAGCAGCAATACATTTAAAAAATACTAGCAGCGATGCATTTTTTAAAAATACTAGCAGCAATACATTTTTAAAAAAATACTAGCAGCAATACATTTCAAAAAATACTAGCAGCAATGCATTTTTTAAAAATACTAGCAGCAATACATTTTTTTAAAAAATACTAGCAGCAATACATTTTTAAAAATACTACCAGCAATACATTTTAAAAAAATACTAGCAGCAATACATTTTTTTTTAAATACTGGCAGCAATACATTTTTTAAAAAATACTAGCAGCAATACATTTTTAAAAAAATTCTAGCAGCAATACATTTTTTAAAAATACTAGCAGCAATACATTTTTAAAAAAATACTAGCAGCAATACATTTTTTAAAAATACCAGGAGCAATACATTTTTTTTAAATACTAGCAGCAATACATTTTTTTTAAATAATATTACCAACAATACATTTTTTGGAAAAAAATATTAACAGCAATAAAAATTTTCTCAACATTAAATAACCTATTGAGGTTCATATACCGTAAAACAAACGAAACCAAACCAATTTTCTTTGTTTCTAACGAAACTTTCCTGTTTCTTAATACTTTTCTTAGCTTCTGGAATGTATCTTTCGCTATTCTAATGCTTGTGAAGATTTCGGTGCCGAATGTCTTTTCCAACGCTACCTAATTAATATTACCTGCATTTAAAATATCGATTAAGTAACATTTCGTGGGCTGACAGCAGTTCAGGCCCGCCCATAATTTTTCTTGCCGCACTACTGAAAGGCATTAAACACGACCTAACTGTACTCACATTCATTGTAAAAACTCAGCAATGCGTAGGATTTTTTTCCGCGTTGAGGTATTCAATGAAAAACATTTATTTCTACGTACATGTCAGGCGTCTTTTTTTTTTCCAATATCACCGTTCAACAGATATCATTTAACAACGCTAATAAAAAATGATGAGTAACGGGTTTTACTTCTACCCTCATACCAGCATCAGATTCGTGGGTTAGCATAAAATATTTGCATTAGTTTCAAGAAGATCTATGTGTATACAGGATTCGATGGATAAATTGTCGTCTAAGTTCCCCAAAAAAGAAAATAACACTGACGTTCAATTTTAACAGATATATTAACCAAAATTACACGACATTATCTTGAAATACTAAACATTAAATTCATTCAATAAAATCGCCATTGGTTTCAGCCACGGCCTTCAGACAACTTCACAATTTCCTGCAAATCTTCTGGATAGTTTCCTTGTTTAAGATGGTGAATACTGCCATAATTCATGCTTTCAGTTGTTCTTTAGTGTTAAAAGAAGTTTTGTTGGTCTCTCGCTCAGCTACGCCCCACACATAATCAAGGTGGTTGCAGTCTGGGGAGTTAAGTGGCTCGATGTAAGAGATAATCTGGTCGCATAACTTGTTTGACAGCCATTTTTTCCTGTTTGTGTGGCATGGTACAGAGTCCTGTCGCCAGATATAGGGACTTCCAGCAGCTACCCACTTGACCCAGGGCAGCACTACTTGCTCAAGGCACTTGATGTGGGGATCAGTGTTGAGTTTGAAGCCCTCACTAACTAATTCGGAAGTTCTTCGAGCTGCCGTACCTTCGTAATCACAATAGATACATCCAACTTTTTTTTACCGAATCCTCTGCACTGTCCTCATTTTAAAACTGAAAGACTCAGAAATGTTCGTATTGGAAGTTCCAGTCCGAATGCCAAGCAGTGCAGCATGCCGTTTCCAAATTTCTGGCTGAGTGAATTGCGTCACAGTGCTCTTTTTTTCTCACAGACGATGCCCAGCTGAAAGTACTATCCTGTGCAGTCGACAAAATGAAAAACTACGCGCATGCCCGAAATTGACAATATAAGATGGCGACAATTTACCCATCTCTCTTTGGATATGGGACCATGCAAAAGTCACTTTAAGCCATAATTATGGTAAATATATCTGCTACAAATGAGATGTTAGTGTTATTTTCATATTTGCGTAATTTATACGACAATTTATCCATCGCACTCTCTATATGCATGGATCTTCTAAATATCAGTTACTTAATTTTTCATTCCAGATATTTTTGTGTATTTATTGCATTAAAAAATACAATTATGGCACAAGGCCGAAAAAGTGGGGAAGGTTTGAGGCTGGTCTTAACTAACTATCCTGTACCTAGGAATTTCCACATTCACCGCAAGAACTCGTCCATTATTTACATTATTCGGATGTCCTCGTCTTTGTCGCCATATTTATCACAGCGTTTGATATGGCGACAAAGATGAGGACAATAGTCCGAATAATGTAAATAATGTACATAATACATCATCTCAGAAATATAGACAGACTCTGAAGAATTTGTCCGTCACTAATCAATCCTCCATACACCATTATACCACATTCTCACTAGGGAGACGTACAAAACTCGCCCCGTGACATAAAAATTTAATGATGCTAAAATATATATATAAATCTATGATAAAAAAATGAGAGGTGGGGGGGATGAATTACTGATATTTTTGTATGACAACGCTATTTCTGGATTAGTTTATATCAGGTGTCCATTTTAGGGCATGGTCTTGCACTTTCCCCCTCTATTCTAAAACCCTGCAATAAAAATAGAAAGAGCGATTTTTTGCCAAGGAGTCGAGTGCTTGATGATATCTTTCTAGAGAGACGGTCATCGAGTGTAGTACTATGAGGAAGAACGTAAAAACCATATCAGTGAGTTGACGACGCCTTGCGACTGACAATGGGTACACGAAACTGTTGGTAAGCCGTCGATGATTATCCTATCACGAATAGCTTGATCATCTTGGCCCCGTTCATAATCCTGACAGATTATGTGCTCTCTGCCAAAAAATGTAACTAGTGTCCGCTCAACAAGAACAAGACCTTTAGCTTCTTGAGTGGTGAACAAATTGTCACTGAGAAAGCGTTTACGGCAGTGATTAGCTGACAACCCTTGCAGATAGACATACTCCGATAGCTCCCAGCCATACATTCTAAACATTTACAGTTGATGCAATCATCGAGTCAATGTAAACGATCCTTTCCTTAGCTGCATAGTACGTGCTTTGCCAAGACGTGAATACAGTTCTGAATTCAGAGTTTTCCTTCTCCTATAAGCTATTGAGCCGAGTCTGTTCTACTATTTACCCATAGCCGGGGGAAAACAGTTGGATTCATAACTTAGCACGTAAATGAATGCTATTGATCCGACTGGAATTCGAACTCGGCTTTCCGATTTCTCAATCCGAGCCGAGATCCATTACACTACCGCGCCTCCAAATTGTACTAATTTATATCTTTATGTCTCTCTGTTTCTAATGTTATCAAACTTTCTCAGCTTAAACATTGAACATAATTATATCAATGTCTCCCTTGAGAATTCCTTCAGTTGTCGGCAGAACAGATATATAATTACAAGTCCTGACCTCCACGTGAATTGCTAGCCGCATTGTCTAAGATATATGCCAATGGCTACGATGACGTATATGGCATTTTTAAAATTTTTGCATTTATTCACCCAATGCAAGGCCTAAGTGACATTCAAGGTAGAAGGCTACTGAATGGGATATTGTAAGGCTCTATATGGAGGTAAGAAAGTACGGTATATTATGTGAATATTTAGGATAGATAAAGGCTGACTCTCGAAGAGGTTAAGACTGTGGTAATCAAGGAAGCACCATCTCGGGAGTCTATTACACATTGCAGTATTTCTGGGGGTGAAATTGTCTCAGTGGCACTTTCCCTTTACTAGTGGTATATGAAGGAGATGAGTCATGAGTCGACTCAGTGTACATGGTATGGACAGTTCTCGCTATTATTGTTTGGATTTGGTGAAACCAAGGAATATAGATAGCCCTGAACATCTGCCATCAAAATAGAGGTGAATAGCAAAAGACTAGCAACGTTTCGTCTGTAAGAAAAAAATGTTTCGAGAACAATTCATCACACAAACACTTTTGAACTCAGTCTTGGCTGCAAAGTGAGGATTATATTAGGTTGGTGCAAAAATAATGTCGTTTTCTCACATAGTAATATATGTGAGAAAACGACATTGTTTTTTGCACCAAACTAATATTAAAAGAAAGAGAAGTCATTACAGTTGTAAAACAGTGACCCGACCTAACACCAAAGTAATTAAGGATTTTAAAACAAATGTATCACTAGACGTTGATCTACTTTAAGTAGGCCCCCAGATCTTTAAGCATATTCACCATTTTTTTATGATATAATGGACTATGCATATACATGTGTTCCCCCGTCACTGGAGTGTGATTGGCTGGTGTACATCATAAATGTCGACGGACATGTAGGAGAGTCAGAAGAGAGCCTTAGTCTGAGAGCTAAGTCTATAACGACGTCCATTGGACTACGACATTGATCTACACTTCTTACCTGCGACTACGACGCGTACCAGTCGATTACTTCTACCGTATTCTACTTGGTTATATTAGCCAAAACCACTTAGCTACTTCGTTCAGATAGATCCCTTTTCGGGACATATCATTTTATTATTTCAATAAACTACTGTCCTCATCTTTGTCGCCATGTTTGTCACAACGTTTCGACCGTTGTACGCTCCGGCCTTCTTCACGTGGTTGGACTATCGAACTGAACTCATTATTTCGCTCACTGGGGTAGACTGTTCTAGTTCCACGTACCATGTCTAATGGATGTCAGTTATCTCCTGTTAATTCCCCTCTCCACGTTCTCCAGCACCTTATCCAGATATTGAACGCACGCTCTTTGGGTCCTGTCACTGGATCTAACTAACGCCTGTATCAATTGTGCCACATGTCCTTGAACTAGAAACAATACATGTTTAGGTTTTTCTGATTGGCTACTGGCTGCCCTTGTAAACATCTTCTTTAATGTACCGGGTACCCTCAGGACGTATGTGATCATCGCTCTTCACAATTTCCAGTCTAGCAGAGCAGAAAACGAAGGAGCAGGCGGGCCGAGTACCATTCGTTTGAACTGTTCAATTAGTTATGGGGACAAAACGTTTGAGATACAGCTTTTACATTTAGACTGTATGGAATGAACGCTGTCAATTTTCCGCGTATTTTAAATTACTTCATTCAATCGAACATGTGCGTGTGTTTCTTTCTGATTGGTGTCGGCAGCGTTTTTTTTCTTTTTTTCGTTTTTTTCTTTTCTTTTTGTATGTCTATGTATTATTGCACCTGAGGACTGCTGTCCAATTTCACTGTGCATTGCACAGTGACAAGTAGAATAAATAAATAAATTATCCCTCGCGTGTGGATATATGATTAAATACATAGCATAAAATAACTTGCAAAGAAAAGAGCACTGAACTGTTACGTAATATCAGTCATCATATCTGGCCGTGAATGAAGGACAATCTCCTCACCACTAAAGAAAAGACTTCAACCAACAGAAATTTGGTACTACAGAAAGATGCTGAGAATACCACAGACGGAACGTGTGAGGAACGAAAGTTCTAGAAACAATAGCAAAAAGGACATTTTAGTTAACATCAAGAAGAGACAGCTGAGATTTTGTGGGCATATTATAAAGAAAGTGCGTTTATATTTTATTGAATGCGTTTTACTTATATTAAATAATAATGGTTTTAGTGGTTCGTTACATTGAGGAATATAAAATAATGGACTCTCCCCTCGTATTCGACGTATGAGGGTCAAGCAACTCAATTCCTAGGAACCAACAGCACATATGATTTGAGTATAGTGATGAAGGCTTTATGCAGAATCAACCCCACTTTTTAAAGAGCCGAAAATGGAGTCGTGCCAGAAGGTCCCCAAACGATCCACCGCGAGCTTTGCTTTCAGAGTTGTCCTTCTTCTAGACCAGTTTCCATCCAGGGCTATAGAACCCAGTCTGCCCTGTTATTAAACAATAGCTGGGGGAGAAGAAGAGTATTCACACACACACACAGACACACACACGCACACACACATATATATATATATATATATATATATATATATATATATATTGACAATTATCCAATTGTTATCTATATATATATATATATATATATATATATATATATGTAAACATATATAGATAGATGAAAAAACACTGTTCATATATATATATATATATATATATATATATATGTGTGTGTGTGTGTGTAAACATATATAGATAGATGAAAAAACACTTTATATATATATGTGTGAAAAGTGTTTTTTCATCTATCTATATTCTTTTACATATATATATATATATATATATATATATACATATAGATAATAATTGGATAATTGTTAATATATATATATATATATATATATATATATGTGT
Source organism: Acanthosepion lycidas (assembly GCA_963932145.1). Taxonomy (NCBI): domain Eukaryota; kingdom Metazoa; phylum Mollusca; class Cephalopoda; order Sepiida; family Sepiidae; genus Acanthosepion; species Acanthosepion lycidas. The sequence goes on along the minus strand of OZ010605.1, from coordinate 61,633,552 downwards.
GTGTGTGTGTGTGTGTGTGTGTAATATATTATATATATAATTATTTGTATATTATATGCGCAGTACTTATTAGAAAGCGCTCAATATCAGAGATAGAGCTAACATATTTGGTTGGATTGATATGAGTTTGTGACCCCGTATTTTTCGATCGTCAGACAAACTGATTAATTTAATACACTCTCCTAGACCAGTCTGTCCCGCTATTTACCCACAGAAATCTCGTGAAATTTCACAAGTTTTCTTTTGAATTCGCTTTTGCGTGTGTGTTAAGCAAAGTTTGTAAATTCGAGTCTTTTTTTTTTAAATTTCTAACAAAATCAATGAGTCAGTGCTTAGCATTTGAATTTTAAATCTAGATCTTGTTTTGTTCACTATAAAGTAATTTGCAGTTCAAACCTCTCGCCCAGTCTCTAATAAAAAAATTCTTTTTAAGTGTAAGTGTACATGCTTAATTCGAAATTAAGCAAAGAAAATTTTAGAGTTATCGACAATAAAAGTTCGGACTCATTCGCGTCGGGGTGTGTGAAGTTGAAATTAATTTTGCACTCCGAATAAAGTAATCACTATTAAAAAGGTTAATAAACAACTCCCGAAAAGTAAAGAAAAAAAGTTAAGACATAAACATCAATAACAAATAAAGAAAAATAAAACAAAATAAATAAATAAGCAAACAAATAATTAATATCTTTCTAGATCTTTAAGATGAGGGATTATGATTATTTACATGAATTACATTATTCGTTTTCATTTTCTTTTTTCTTTTAATTAGAATGATTTATAAAATTTTAAATCTTTAATCTAAATCATTAATTAATTTAAATAATTAATTTGTAGCGGTTCGGTTTGATCTCCTTTGTTTTACAGAATATCGACTACTTATGAGACATTTAAAGCCGAAATTTAATTTCCTTGGGAGATTTGAAGTAATAAAAATATGATATACGTTATTCTGCTTTCGCAGTTGAATACATGGTAGATGATACTCAGCTTTTGTATATATACATGTTTGTGTGACCATAATTCCTAGAGGCTGTGATATGTGTGTTTTATGTTGTTGTTTTGTTGAAGTTATATTTTGTAAAAGCGTTTGATTTAAGAATTTGTAGGATATTATATCGAAACTTCTTCAATGTTGGTTGTTTGATTTTGTTTGGCGGCATATTACCTTCCCTCTTTAGTTACCTTATTCGGACTGTTATCCTCATCTTCATTGCCATATCCATAACGTTTCATACACAGTTGTCCACGAGGACACATAGACCAGTAAACGTTAGTTAGATCCAATGACTGGACCAAAAGATTTGTGACTTCAATACCAGGCAGTGGTGAGCCCAAAAACTTTGAGAGTTGAGTTAAAGGGAAATAAGTGAGAAAGGGGAATGGCATGTGGAACTAGAACAATAAATTCGAAATTCAACTCGCCCGAAGAAGGCTAGAGTGTAGAGTGGCCTAAAAGCTGTTAATATAGCTATGAAGATGAGAATAGCAGTCGGAATAATGTAAATAATAAACAAATTAAAAAAAAACTACGAATACAGGGATAAACACAATTATACGTACTACTACTACTACTACTACTACTAATAATAATAAAATAATGAATTATAAATAATGATTAAAAGTTAACAAGCAACACTATAAAATAAATACGAATAACTGCATTCAGATCCACAATTATTCCCACTCAATAGCCATAGAATAATTTGAAACATAACTCTTACCGCCAGCCCCAAAAATATTATGATAATATAACTACCCATAATGCACCATTGACCAGTATATATAAATAAACGATCCAAAACACAGCACATGTAGTCTTAAGATGGCGTTTAAGTATGAAAAAGAATATTTCTCCTGGGTGTTGACCTCAACTTACACATTTTTTCTCTTTCGCTCACTGACTCTTTCTCTCTCTCTCTCTTTCTCTCTCTATCTATCTATCAATATATATATATATATATATATATATATATATATATATATATATATATATATATATATATACAGTCTGTTCATGCATGTGTCTATATGCGTCTGTTCATGTGTGTGTTTGTGTTTTTGTGTGTTTTAAGCTTGCGTGCCTAACCGTATATGTTTATGTGTGTATGGGTTGAGAATGTATTTATATGCATGCGTGGGCTTCGCTATGTGTATCTATGTATGCGTATCTTTTATGGATTAATGTGTGCGCGATCGTTTTTAAGTGCGTGTTTTTCTTTGCGTGTGTTTAATTGTGAGTGTGTTTATTTATCTCGTTTTATTTGTATGTATTTATGTGTATGTTTGCGTTGATGTGCGTGAGTGTGTTTATTTGTATGTTTGTATGTGTAGGCGTTTATGTGTGGGCGTGTTTGTTTATGTGTGTTATGTGACTGAACATATATGTGAAAACACCTGAAGTATTGAGTCTTTTTATTTATAATCTGGCATTATTTATGTAACCGTTAGATTTTGTGGTTACTCGTGTTTGAATAGACATCTGTTTTTTATTTGTTTTTGTTTGTTTTTTGCGTTTTATGATTTACGTCTACACGCCTAACAAACAACATGGTTGCCTTCGAACAAATGTATTCTTATTTTATTTGGGAAGCCACTTCGAACTGGGCGTACTTCAAAGAGAGATTACGCAGCTGACTAAGGTTCAGTTACCCTTCAGCCAGTTATGTGACGTGTGATACACGCTTACGCGATCATGTATCGAAAGATACATGACTGACGAGTCAGATTTTTCCGCAGTAAGTTGCCATTTCTTTCTGATGTAGGCTATAGAACCTGGTCTGTCCTGCTATTCACCCATAGCTGGTGGGGAGAAGGGGACTCATACCTTTCACAAGGGTTTTAGCAAGTAAGTGAATGTAATGGATTCGACTGGAATTCGAACTCGGCTCTCCGATTCCTCAATCCGAGCCGGTATCCATTACTCTACCTTGACCAATTTTTTCTACATCTCTTTTCAGGAGCTTTCGTGGGGCCCTTATCTATGACTTTATTTTCGAGTCCGCAAAAAAAAAAAAATAAAAAATATGGGCGTACATACGATCCCTGTACAAAGGCATTTTTTTTTTACTGCCCAAGCCGGAGACGTCAATTATTCTTTTTTAAAACAAACAGAGATGTCTACTCAATCACGTGGGTCCACTAATAATCTCTCAACCTTCGGGAGGAGAGAAACATGGACGAGGCTCCCCCGAAGGGCAGAGTCTCGTTCGGGGTGGTTAACAGCCACTGAACCCGTTTATGCGGATTCAAAGAGGAAATATTTTTGGCCGAGCCTTCGGGCTCGGAGATCCCACGTTAAACCCGGCTTTGTGCCACATGTAACCCTCGTGGGGCGGTAGCTAAATATCATTAATAATATAAGGTTTATCGTAATTAAAAATACGTAAAGAAGAAGAAAAAAATCTCTAAAAAATAAATTATGCAACCTTAATTACATGTCAGACCTGTTATTCCGCCCGATAACGACTTCTTCATATTACCTTTTCAATAAATGACTGTACAGAAACTCGTCTTTTTGTTTGTTTGTTTGTTTTCATGTGTTTCGGCATTTTTGTCTTCCCCTCCAGCTTTGTTTGTTTATTATTTGTGCAAATATATATATATATATATATATATATATATATATATATATATATATATGTTAAGACATTTTTATGTTTATACATTCTTTAGGTTGGTGCAAACATAATGTCGTTTTCTCACATAGTAACATATGTGAGAAAACGACATTATTCTTACACCAACCTAATAAATACACATACTTACGTAAATGCTCTGTTTATAATAAACAGTATTAAACATTTACCGGCCTGAATGTCAGAGAAATTTTCACAGAAAATATTCGTCTTCCGACAAAATTTCTCGGATATTCACGCCGGTAAATGTTGTTTAATACTGTTTATTTTAAAAGAAACAATTTACTTAAATATTTGTATCTATAAAAACAATGTATAAACATAAAAATGACTTTGTCCATTTCATAATATATATATATATATATATATATATATATATATATATATATATATGTATGTATATCTGTGTGTGTGTTTATGCGTTTGTGTTCTTGTACGTGTGGGTATGTATCTTTATGTGTGTGTTTATGTTTGTGTGTTTGTGTTTATGTGTTTGTGTTCATCTGGGTGTGTGTGTTTGTTTATGCGCGTCTTTATATACGCGTTCATGTGTTTATGTGTGTGTGTGTGTTTATGTTTGTGTGTTTATGCGGGGTGGCTTTTTAAGCGAGTGCGTTCATGTGTGTCTATTTTTGCTTGTTCATTGTGTTTCGTTTTAGTTTTTGTTGTTGTTGTGTATGCTACTCTCTCTCTTATTCGTGTGTTATTTTTGTCTGTGTTTTTACTTCCTTGTTTATTTGTTTATTGCTCTGGATTCTCACCTCCCTTCCCTTCTTCTCTCGCTTGCTACGATAGCATTTGCGTACCCACCCTCCGGTAGTACAAGGCTCCGGTAGAAGATGGGTCTAATGTGGAGTGCACGTACACGTACATGTGGACCAATGACGCAAATTCTCCAGTCGCATTATACCTCGCTAGGCCCAGTATCCATCATCCTTACCTCTGTAGTACATTAAATGAGCTTCTGCTGTATTATTGAAGTCCCCGGAACCTGGCATTCCCCAAATCTTTTCCATGAACATTGTATCGACCGAATAAAGGGACACTGACTTATTAAGATACTTTTCTCTTGTAGAATGATGTAATACAATATCGATGCAATATGCTAATTTTTATTGAAATATTAGCCGTTTCCTTCTGAGGAAACATTCGGCATTCATTGACCAAGCAGCCAGTACTGATGTCGGTTGAAATTTCAGAAAAAATCTATTAAAACAATTTTTCAGGAAAATAGGTTTCTCATGTCCAGCAGATTTTATCGCTCTTTCCAGTGTTGATGGGGGTTTTCTTTCTAACCTTTTATTTGAACTAGTGTGTAATGTTAATGCTATGTCCCGGAAACGGATCTATTTGATCGAAGTAGCTAAGTGGTTCTGGCTAGTATAACCAAGAAGAATACGGTAGCAGAAATCGACTGGTACGCGTCGTAGTCGCAGGTAAGAAGTGTAGATCAATGGCGTAGTCCATTGGGCGTCGTTATAGACTTAGCTCTCAGACAAAGGCTTTTGACTCTCCTACAAGTCCGTCGGTATTCATCACGGACACCATCTAATCATATTCCAGTGAGGGGGAGGGGAACACAGGTGTATGCATACTCCATTATATATATATATATATATATATATATATATATATATATATATATATATACACACACACACACACACACGGGGTGGCAATAAAGTCAGTATACAGTTCCTGATCGTAAAAAAGCAAGGCACTGAATCAGGTTTCTTGCAGATAGATACATAATGGAGATAGATAGATAGATAGATAGATAGATAGATAATGACAATACTTAAATAGAAAGAAAGAAACTGCTATTTCCCGGAAAGGGATCTATTTGAACGAAATAGCTAAGTGGTTTTGGCTACTATAACCAAGTAGAATATGATATCAGTAATCGACTGGTACGCGTCGTAGTCGCAGGTAAGAAGTGTAGATCAATGGTGTAGTCCAATGGGCGTCGTTATAGACTTAGCTCTCAGACTAAGACTCTTGACTCTGTCGTACCTACACGTCCGTCTGTATTTATGACGGACACCAGCCAATCATATTCCAGTGAGGAGGAACACAGGTGTACGCATATTCCATTATATCAATTAACATACTGATTATGTCATTACTTTCACTTCTGTTTCCTAACCAGTTAAATTGTTGCCGCTGTTGGTAGTCTTCAAGTGATGGAGTTTCTGTTTTTTGGTATAGTTCCTTGATTGTGATTCCAATCCAAATATGTTTAAAAGAAGCTTGCCGTTTGACAAGCCCCTCATGCTTTACACCGTCAAATGATTTTTTCGCAAGGACTTGGGAAGTAATTGGCTGATTAAATTTAATGCCTCAAAAACAAAACTACCCTCTATCACTCACCTCAGAGAACCATCCCTGTCTCCCCCCCCCATTAGAATGTCTGATGCTCAACTCCAGGAGATGACCTCTTTGCGACTGATCGGTCTCAAATTGTCTGCTCTTCTAAGATGGAACAAATATATCGAGTCAACAGGTTCGTCCACCGAAAGGAAATTTTGGCTCCCTGTGACGCGACAGGAGTCGATCCTTCAAATCTACAAATCAACCATTCGCCCTTGCATAGAGAGTTGCTGCCATATATGGTCTGGTGCCCCTTATGTTTATCTCAAGGTCCTTGATAAAATCCAAACACGGATATGCAATGTAATTGGACCTGATCTGGTATCTCGTCTGCAGTGGGTCTCTCACAGACGTGTCGTCACCTCACTTTGTCTTTTTTATAGATACTTTCACAGTAACTGCTCTGATGAGCTGCTTTCGCTGGTTCCAAGACTTCATGAATTTAAGCGTTCAGCTAGGCTGGCATCTCGCTCTCACCATTTCATGGTCGAAACTGTTAAATGTAGCCGTCTCTTCTACTCCAATAGCTTCATGTCTCGCACTTCTCGTCTGTGGAACTCCCTCCCCTTTTCTTGTTTCACTGATAGCTATAATCTCCAACTATTCAAATGTAATGTCAATCGACGTCTCCAGATGCCTTGATATATCCCCTATCCTTCTCTTCATCCTTTACTCTATCACTGCTCTTTTCTCTCGCTCCAACTCCCTGTAACCCCTTTCGTGCTAGTGACTTCCCGCCTTGTTCGAGTGAAACGCTTAAAAAAATTGATCATCGAAAACGTTTGCATGCAGCTGACAGTTTAAATATTTCTGAACGGGTTTTGATGCTATGGATGACATCCATATGAATGTCTTGATCTGGCGAGGTTTTTTAAGAACATAACTTCCGTTTTCAATTTGATGTTTTGGTTTTTAAACTGTTTGCTAAAGCTATATTCCCAATAGGCTGTTGGAAGTCCTTAAGTTTCTGCTATCTGGTGCAGTTCTTTGTTCATGATTCTGTAGCGCCAGCCCAGAGCGTTCGATGAAGTATGGTCTTCGAAAATATCCGGAGGCTTAAGCATTCGAAGATCCGAACAATATCTCCAAATACATATATTTAGGCTTACAACTAAAACTGCCAAGTCCCCACAATAACTAGGCCGCTAGTTGACATCGTCCATCTCTCTCTCTTTCTTACTCTCTCACTCACTTCCTTTATTTATTTCTCTCTCTCACTCTTTATCTCACACTCTTTCCCTCACTCTTTCATGCTCTTACTCTATTTCTCTTTCTCAATCTCTCTCATGTTCTCTTTTTTCTATCTCTCTTACTCTCTTTCTCTCTCACTCCCACTATCTCTTTCTCCCCCACTCGCTCTCTCTCTCTCACTCTCTTTCTATTTTCTCTCTTTTACTTACTCTCACTCGTTCCCTTTCACACACACACACTCCCTCTCTCTCTCTCTCTCTTTCTCGGTTCCTTTATCACTTTATATATATATATATATATATATATATATATATATATATATATATATATATATATATATATATATATCACTCTTTCTCTCTCTCTCATTCTTTCTCTCTCTTATTCTTTCTCTCTTTTACTTTTTCTTCCTCTACTCTCTCTGTCATTCCCTTTATCTCTTTCTCATTCCCTTTCTGAAATTCTCACTTTCTTTCTCACTGTCTCTCTCTCTCCCTCTTTCTTTCACTCTTTCACTCTTTCTCTCTATCTATCTATCTATCTCTAGCAATGGGGATGTTTATTCCTCAGTTTTGGAATCAGCGGCATTAGGGGTCTATCATAACTCAGAAACTATAGTTTGATCCCTACACGAAAGCAATATAAAAGCGTCACAGTAGAAAGATGTGACAAAAGGTCATGACAATATGGAGTGTCTTTATAAGATAGAGATAAAAAAAAAGCAGCCCAATCACCGTGACCACAGTCACGCTGGCATCGGTAACCACCAACCCTTCCTCTTTAGAGCAATCAAAAAAGTGTCACCCCTCGGTTCGAACCCATCTGATTTAGGTTTCTCTCATGAATTTACGAGGAAAAAAGAACAGGTATTCCACTCGTCCTCACACTACGATGTCGAGATGACACAAGTCCTGTTTAAAGTTGGTATCCCAAACACGTGCACACGAGTAAGTCCAAATATTGCCCGGTCCTCAAAGCAAACGTCGATCTGGTGTCCATATTACAACGACCCCAACTCTTTAGTGCAACGAGAGAGAAGCTGTCACACGGTTGGAATCCCCGGGCCCGGCAATCCCTCAGACACATACTGACATCGATATTTCATTGAGAAAAGGTACTGCCGCGAACAGCACTCACAAATATTTCCAGTTGAGCTCTGCCCTCAGACAGGGACGCAATTGCGATATAAAATGTAGTTAACCTGTCCTAAGACAAATACTAAACTTTTATCGCAGCCCAAAGGCCAAGCATATTTATTTGATTTCTCATGGTGCCTAGATGTGACACAAGTTTATATTTAACATAAAAAAATAAGAAAGAAAAAAGTATTGAATTGTTATGTAATATCGGCCCTCGCATATGACATTGAATGCTAGACAGTCTTCTCACAGATGAAGAAGAACTTGAGTCAACAGGAATGTGGTTCAACAGAAGTATGTTGAGAATACCATGGACTGAACTTCTTCTGTCATTTGAGCATTTCTTTCATTCTATCTTCTTCTTTTCCCTCTGCCTCTTCCTCTTCTTCTTCTCTCGATCTTTTACACTTTTCTTTCATCACGCATTCTTTCTCTTTTCCTTCTTCTCTCGAACGTTTTCTTTCATTCTACCGTCTTCCTCCTCTCCTCCAGACCGTTTAACTTTTTCTTTCATTGTACATTCTTCTCCTCCCTCCTTTCCTCCTCCTCCTCCTCCTCCTTCTTCTTCTTCTTCTTCATCTTCTCTCGATTGTTTAAACGTTTTTTCATTCTACCCTCTTCCTCCTCTTCTCTCGATCTTTTAAACTTTTCTTTGGTTCTACCTTCTTCCTTCTCTTCTTTTCACGATCGTTTAAACTCTTCTTTCATTCTAAATTCTTCTTCTCCACCTCCTCTCCTCTCCTCTTCTTCTTCTTCTTCTTTCGATCGTTTAAACTTTTCTTTCATTGTTTATTCTTCTCCACCCTCTCCTTCTCCTCCTTCTTCTCGTCCTCCTCCTCTTCTCCTCCCTCCTTTCCTCCTCCTCCTCCTTCTTCTTCTTCTTCTTCTTCTTCTTCTTCTTCTTCTTCTCTCGATCGTTTAAACTTTTCTTTCATTGTACATTCTTCTTTTTCCTCTTTTTCTTCTCTCGATCTTTTAAACTTTTCTTTGATTCTACTTTCTTTCTTTTCTCAATTTTCTTCTCACGATCGTTTAAACTCTTCTTTCATTCTACATTCTTCTCCTCCCTCCTCTTCTCCTCCCTCCTCCTCCTTCTTCTTCTTTTTCTTCTTCTTCCTTTCTTTTCCTTCTTCTTCTTCTTCTTCTTCTTTTTCTTCTTCTTCTTCTCAATTGTTTAAACATTTCTTTCAGTCTTCCTTCTTCCTCCACTTCTCAATTTTCGTCTCACGATCGTTTAAACTCTTCTTTCATTCTACATTCTTCTTCATCTTCTTCTTCTTCTTTTTCTCCTCCCTCTTCTCCTTCCTCCTCTCCTCCTCCCTCTTCTTCTCTTTCCTCCTCTCCACCTTCTTCTTCTTCTTCTTCTTCTGCTTCTCTCGATCATTTACACATTTCTTGCAGACAACAAACCAAGATCTCTCAAAAAAAAACATTCCCTCACAAAATAAATAACAAAATAAAAAGACAAACAATAAACTTAACCTTCTGTTCAGAATAAAAAAAAAAGCTCTAATATCGAACCAAAATAAACACTCGTTGTTATTCTTCACATATCTAACTTATTATCGCATTTGAAATGTTCGTTCATTCTTATGGACGCTTTCCTTTTTTTTTCATTTCGTTTTCTTTTCTCAAATTTCATCTCTGCGTTTTTATGCTTTGTTTTTCGCCATTTCTTCACTCAGCCTCTGCAAACAATACTCATTTTTGTTTGACGTTTTCGTAATTACTCCAAGAAAGACATCATCAATGCAACTGACTCTGCTATGTTCTGAATTGGAGATAATCTTAACTTTGCATCCCCACCGCCATTGCCAGAGGTTGGCGTTCGTGCTCATGTAAAATCCATGAAAACAAATTCTGATTTTCAAAGAAGACATACCCCCTGAAATTGAAAGACTGGTACATCAAAATCTTCCCCCGCAGATCCAAGCCGTCATAATCCTATTTCTTTGATAATGGTTCAGATGAGGTATATTTTTTTAATTCCATCAGTTCAGACATTTACTTTTAGATACGCCATGGACACTTTGCGGTGCTGTAAGATTTGGCATGCTTATCTCGCTGAAACAATTTCGATTTAGTAGTGAGTTCGGTCCTTACTGGGAGCATTATAGTTTCGGCCTTGTGCCCCAGCAAAGCAAAGCTTAGTAAATCCCTATAAGCAACGTAATGCTATTTCCACGGAACCGAATAACCCATAAGTCGCATATGTTTCACGTAAGACAGCGACGAGACAAGAAATAGGTGTTCACGACCCTTAAAAAAAAAACGACAACATATACATACAATGAAAGGCACATATAAGCAACTATAAACACATACATTGATAAAGACAAGCACATATACACACCAAGATATATTCAAATTTGGAAGTTTTATTAAACGAATTCAAACGTACTATTAAAATATAACTTACATGGGCAAAGATATGCATATAAAAATGGTCCAAGTGATAAAATTTAAGAGGGGGAGAATAGAAAAACAAATATTCTTCAATGAACAACGAATGAGACGCTAAAATATATATAAATAGATAGAAAAATAAATTTATACGCAAACACACACGTAAGTAAACATCAAATTCATTTGCGCAGGGAAAGTGTAACATATAAAAATAACATTAATATTTAAAATAGAAAACTCCTAAACACACAAATATATATGTAAATATCTCATATATACTTATATACGCATTAGTACACATACACGAGTATAAATATATAACAATACGTGGAGAAATATAAAAATACATACATACGTATGTGTACACACATTCTCCACTACAAATAGAAACATACAAAAGTATACCTACGCACATACATATACATACACATATACCTATAAACACACACACACACACACACACACACATATATTAAATAAAAACAGAACACTTTAAGGTTCCATGTAATAAATTATTTCACCACAGCCCTTTTAAAAAGAACTGCGGATCATCAGACTTTACTTCCAAACAAAAAAATGAAAAG
>OZ010605.1:61597227-61619727 GCA_963932145.1 Acanthosepion lycidas | reverse complement strand
AGAAAAGTGTGAGAAGATTATTTTTTTTTTGTTTTTTTTATTTCATTACATCTTTTTCATTATAGGAGTTTTGAAGAATTTATTATAATTTTATTAATATATATTTTTCTGTATCTTTTTATGGTCAGGATGCGCGCTATCGTCTCAAAATTATTTTTTTAAGCATTTCTTTTCAACACGTTGCCTTTGCTTTTATTTCTGGATAATTTGAGTGGCCCTAACGAAAATGTATATCAATAGAGAATATATATGCATACATCAACGGTACACAGATATATACGTAGCCACAGAGCATATGTCGGCTTAGATGGAGAGATAGATGTTTTTTTCTGTGTCACGTCACTCGAGAATCTGGGACGATTATGGCTCTCCAAGTCTTCCTATCCCTTCTAGCTCTAAGCAATGTCTACTCTCTCTCTCCCTTTGTTTCTTTCTGTCTGTCTTTCTCTTTCTTTCTTTTTTCTTTCTTTCTCACTCCCTCTTTCTTTCTTTCATTCTTTCTTTACTTTCTTTCTTTCTCTTTCGTTCCCAGTCTCTCTCCCTCTTTCTTTTTCTTTCTCTTTTCGCTCTGTTTCCTTTCTTTCTCTGTAACTCTCTTTCTTTCTCTGTAACTCTCTTTCTTTCTTTCTTTCTTTCTTTCTTTCTTTCTATATCTTTTTCTCTCTCTCTTTCTCTCTCTCTTTCCTTCTCTCTTTCTTTTTTTTCTTTCTCTCTCTCTCACCCAGTTCATATCCCGCCAGTCATTTCAAAACCTCGCCATGTAACTTTCTCGCTGTTACTAACTGTCCTACTTACTTTCAATATGTCCTAGTGTTTTAAATTTCCCAATATTTTTTTTACTAATATTGTGCCGCTAAATTTTCAACCCTCTTTTTCTGCTTAAAAGTGTCCTTTTTGTTTTTATTTTCCTTCGAATTTTCTCGTTGCCCACATATCCAATCCATTCTCAGCATCCTTCTGTAGAACCCCGTCTTTTTTGTCTCGAGTCTTCACTTCGTTTGTGATAGAATTTGTTAATGTATTTTTTTTTTGTTTTTTTTTTAATTAAGGAGACCCAAACATGAAAAAAATGCCTCTAAACTCTCAGGCTAGTACATTGACTTGATAGAAACGAAGTGTTGGTGTTTTTTCGTTCGAGAACATTATATATAACACCTGCGTATAAGTGTAGAAATTCACCCTGTCTGAGAAGTTGCCTTCCAGAAGCTAAACAAAGTATTAGGAAATAGGAAAGATTTCTTGAGAAACAAATTAAAGAGAGCTGAATATTTCCACACAGAGGAAAAGGTGACGGAGAGGAAACAGAAATGTGGGTCTACAGAAGGATGATGAGAATACCATAAACCGAACATGTGAGCAATGAGGAGGCTTTAAGTGAAATAGAAACAAAAAGGGTGCTTATAATTAGCATAAGAAAGGGACCGTTGGATTTGTCTTGGGTACATAATGAAAAAAGAAAGCTTGAAGAATTTGATACTCACAGGGCATACTGAAAGCAATAGAAATGGAGAAAGGAGCAAACTGTTATATAATATTAATTCTCATATGTGGTCGTAAATGCTAAACACTCTTCTCACAGAGGAAGAAGAGACATGAAGCAGCTTAAATGTGGTTCTACAGAATACCATGGACCGAACATGTGATTAACGAGGCTGTCTTACGGAAAACGGAACAAAACTATAGGAAACATAATGAGAAAAGAAGGCTCGGAAAAATTGACACTCACAGCACATCCTGAAATCAAGAAAGAGATAAAGAAATGGAAAGTCAGCCATCTTATTTAAATGTACCGCGAAGAACGTCGAAATCTTGATGAAAGGAGAAAACTTATTAAGAGTTACAAAGGGTGAATTTCATATAAACATTTCCATTGAAAGAATACGTTGTTAATGTACCTGTTCAATAAAATACTGCCAACATCACTGATCTGAATAATGTATTACGATGTAGATTTAAATATTTCGTAAATCTACAATTCAACGCAAAATTAACGATAGCGTCTTGGCATATCTTAGGTGTTACCAAAGAAACTTTCATCATATAACTTCGTTAACAGAAAAAAAAATAAGCATTTAGTCAAGTTCAAGATAATAATAGTTCAAATATTCAGCGTTTTGTCTAAATATTTGTTCATTGAATACGTAAGTACAACGATGGATAAGATTTATTTAACGTCTGTTTATAAATATTGATATGCAATGTGAGAGAGAATGTAGGGAATGTTTTGATTTGAGTCGATCGTCGAGGTGATAAATGGGCTTTTCGTGTCTGCAACTTTGAAGAGAAAAAGAAAAAGGAGAATAGTATAATGACTTAGGTGGGAGACGGTGAACGGAAATAGAGAAAACGGTAGTTCGCAAGAGGAGAGGATTCTTTTGAACTGATGAGAAAGAAAGAAAGAAAGAAAGAAAGAAAGAAAGAAAGAAAGAAAGAAAGAAAGAAAGAAAGATTAAAAGATTAAAAGAAAGAATAAAACAAATTAGATCAGAATAGAATGAACCCATGTGTACAAAAAGAAAGAAGAGAGGGCATAAGGAATAGGAAAGAAAGAAAGAAAGAAAGAAAGAAAGAAAGAAAGAAAGAAAGAAAGAAAGAAAAAAAAGAAAGAAAGAAAGGAAAAGACGACAAATTGGCAGAAAACAAAGAAGGAGAAACTTTGAATAAATTTAAAAGGAATGCTAAAAAAGAAATTAAGATATTGGAGGATTAATAAGAAAGAAAGAAAGAAAGAAAGAAAGAAAGAAAGAAAGAAAGAAAGAAAGAAAGAAAGAAAGAAAAGATGACATATTGTTAGGAAAAAAGAAAGAAAAACTTTGAATAAATTTGAAAGGAATGCTGAAAAAAGAAATTAAGACATTGTAGGATTAATAAGAAAGAAAGAAAGAAAGAAAGAAAGAAAGAAAGAAAGAACAAATTTAGTATATAAAATGAAAAGAAAAGCTGACTTGATAAATAATAAAAGGTAAGATGAAAAAAAAGGGCTGGATGAATAAGAAAAAAAGAAAGAAAAAAGAAAACTCAAATATAGAATGCGAAGGAAAATTGAAAAAGAAAAAAGAAGACGATGAATAAGAAAGAAAAAAAGAAATAAAGAAAGAAAGAAAGGAAAAGATGACAAATTGGCAGGAAAAAAGAAAGAGAAACTTTGAATAAATTTAAAAGGAATTCTGAAAAAAGAAATTAAGACATTGGAGCATTAATAAGAAAGAAAGAAAGAAAGAAAGAAAGAAAGAAAGAAAGGAAAAGATGACAAATTGGCAGGAAAAAAGAAGGAGAAACTTTGAATAAATTTAAAAGGAATGCTGAAAAAAGAAATTAAGACATTGGAGGATTAATAAGAAAGAAAGAAAGAAAAAAGAAGAAAGAAAGAAAGAAAGAAAGAAAGAAAGAAAGAAAGAAAAAGATGACAAATTGGCAGGAAAAAAGAAAGAAAAACTGAATAAATTTAAAAGGAATGCTGAAAAAAGAATTTAAGACATTTGAGTATTAATAAGAAAGAAAGAAAGAAAAAAGAAGAAAGAAAGAAAGAAAGAAAGAAAGAAAGAAAGAAAGGAAAAGATGACATATTGTCATGAAAAAAGAAAGAAAAACTTTGAATAAATTTAAAAGGAATGCTGAAAAAATAAATTAAGACATTGGAGGATTAATAAGAAAGAAAGAAAGAAAAAAGAAGAAAGAAAGAAAGAAAGAAAGAAAGAAAGAAAGAAAGAAAGAAAGAAAGAAAGAAAGAAAGAAAAGAAAAGATGACAAATTGGCAGAAAAAAAGAAAGAAAAACTTTGAATAAATTTAAAAGGAATGCTGAAAAAAGAAATTAAGACATTGGAGGATTAATAAGAAAGAAAGAAAGAAAAAAGAAAGAAAGAAAGAAAGAAAGAAAGAAAGAAAGAAAGAAAGAAAGAAAAACTGAATAAATTTAAAAGGAATGCTGAAAAAAGAAATTAAGACATTGGAGGATCAATAAGAAAGAAAGGAAGAAAGACTGAAAGAAAGATAGAAAAAAAAAGAAAGAAAGAAAGAAAAATGAAAGAAAGAAAGAAAGAAAGAAAGAAAGAAAGGAAAAGATGACAAATTGGCAGGAAAAAAGAAAGAGAAACTTTGAATAAATTTAATAGGAATGCTGAAAAAAGAAATTAAAACATTGGAGGATTAATAAGAAAGAAAGAAAGAAAGAAAGAAAGAAAGAAAGAAAGAAAGAAAGAAAAAGAAAGAAGACAAGTAAGAAAAAATAACAAATTTAGAATATAAAATGAAAAAAAGCGACTGGATGCATGAGAAAAGATAAGATGAAAAAAAAGGATTGGATGAATAAGAAAAAAGAAAGAAAGAAAGGAATTAAATTGGAATAGAATGATGAAGAAACCTGAAAAAAGAAAAATAAAAGACACGATAAACAAGAAAGAAAGGAAAAAAAAGAAGGAAACGAAAAAATGACAAATTAGCAGGAAATATGAAAAGGCCAAAATAAAGACATAAAGGCTGAGTTTGTATTTTGAAGAAGTCAAGATAAAACGATGTTTATTTGTTGTTTAGATTAAATGATAAGTCATCATAAATAGAGCGAGGGAGAAGTCTTTGAAAAAAGTAATTTATACTCTTGGAGAATTGCACAGATATATGTGTGTGTGTGCGCAACGCACGTGTTTCACCGTTCCTGGATCTAATATATATATATATATATATATATATATATATATATATACTAACTGTATATATGATGTCTCACGACACTTTCGATATATATTAGCTTGTTTGGAAATTAATGCCAAATTTTAGAATCAACTTTTTAATTTTGTTCTAATCTGTTATATTTGTGGTACAAAAATTATTCATCCCTAATTATTAAAGTGTCATCTTTGTTAAACATATCAATCTTTCAGCTATTGAATTATTCGGTTGTTCGGGAAATAATGGCCGATTTTCGAGTAAAGCTTGTAATTCTGCTCTTCATGTATATATATATATATATATATATATATATATATATATATATATATATATATATATATATATATATATGTGTGTATATATATATATATATATAATTATTTATATATTGTATGCGCGGTACTTAATAGAAAGCGCTCAAACCCAGGGTCACAAACTCACATCTATCCGACCAAATATATATATATATATATATATATATATATATATATATATAATAGTAATAATAATAGCCGGCCATTCGTATTTGAGAATACCCGTCTATTAGGGCGGCTAACCAATCCCTATTGCAGACGCTCGCTGAGCATATTTATGTTTGTTCAGCACCCACAGAGCTGACCTGTGGTTTAACTATGTTGAACAGGTCTTAGTTACAGTGTCTGGGGAGAAAATCTGAACAAGGCCAGCATACTCAAACCCTCTGTCACGATGACATGTGACTTCGTGCTAGTACAGCTGTCGATAGATCCCAAGAGTTCCGTCTACCCAATTTCACTCACAAGGCTTGGGTCAACCAGTGGTATTGTTTTCTGGCACTTTACACCAGAAAGTCTGCTTCCTGACAAATCAACCGGGGTGAGAATCGGACCCGGGTCACATGGTCATATTTTGAATTTATAGGTCTGATGAACTGGATTGTGATTACGATTCCAATGCAATAAATTATAACCACGGAATATTAGTGTTTGAGCTTTTTTATTATATTATATTATATTATATTATATTAGGTTGGTGCAAAAATAATGTCGTTTTCTCACATATGTTACTATGTGAGAAAACGACATTATTTTTGCACCAACCTAATATTATACATATATATATATATATATATATATATATATATATATATATATGTAGATAGATAGATAGATAGATAGAGAGAGAGAGAGAGAGAGAGAAAGAAAGAAAGAAAGAAAAACAGAAAGAAAGAATGAGAGAAAGAGAGAAATACCCATTATCGGAAATAGCGCAATGGTCAATTTAGAAAATTTAGACAATAAATGCACTGGAAGCGACACTAAATGTGTGGTGTGAAAATTTAATGCCACTAGCATGAAACAGACTGTCGCCATTCATTATTGAACCCGGTTAAGATCCATCGATGCACACCTTTCCTTGTTAAAGAAATATTATTGAATTTTAATTAATATGTAGCTTCTTTTTTAATTCACTGCCGTTTGTATTTTCATGTAGATTTAAAAGTACTTAGAATTGATACCAGATTTTTTTTATGAAAATTAATACCGTAGGAGAAAAGCGTAATGTTTATTCTCGTTCATAGAGATTTAATCACACATTCAACAGTAGCGCCATTTCAGTAAAAAGTATGGAAAAAAAACGCCAAATCGTCCTAGCATCTGTTCCTCAAGTTTATGGAAACAAAGTTTCTTCCAAAAACAAAAATCTATGCATTGTGAAAATGTGTTGCTTGCAACTAATGGAGATTTGTGCAAGTCTTCTGATGTGTTCAAATGAAACGTTATTTGTTTATCGATGTTTTTCAATAAAACCTGTAAATGTATCTTCATTTTTTTTCAATTTCCATGAAGTTTAAATGTACTGACAATTTATAAACACTATTTATGTACCCGTTTAACTGATTTTTTTACATTATTGTCGAAACTATATATATATATATATATATATATATATATATATATATACACTACAGTTCAAATGTTTGAGTCCACACCAAGTAGGTGTTTTGTAATTTAAATAAGAGAAAATTATTATACACGATCAGAAAAAAGTTAGACATGATTTTTATTAGAAAAAAAAGAAGCTTTTTATTAGTAAATTTTGCTCTCATCAAAATATGATCCTTTTGCCTTGATTACTGCAGCTCATTTTTTTAAAAAAAAAACGTTTCTCAAAGTATAAGTTTGATAAATGATTCCATTCTATTTTCAATGGATATAAGAACTCTTTTTCATTTACTGGGGGTGGCTTTAAACTTTTGAAATTTAGTGTGTATATATATATATATATATAATGTCATCCACAGACAGACTGTTTCGCTGTATCACAGCTCATCAGTGCGGCTGGGCATACGGTTGCCTCTAGCTAGGATCGAAACCCAACTGAATTGGCATCAGGCGGATATTCTACCACTAAGCTGTCGGCGCACAATAGGGATGAAGGCGGATTTTTAGTGTATTTATTTTTGGAAACACGCCCAGTGACCGACAGTGACTCAATGCGGCTTGCGAAGAGTCTCGCTATATAGCTATAATAGTCACTGTTTACAAACCCATACCTCAGCCCGAGAGTGCTCAACTGGAATTAAATTTAATTCAGGAGCTAATATAATATATATTATATATATATAGAGAGAGAAGAGGTTATAGTAGTTCCAACGAGAGAAAAGTGTGTATATTAAAAAGAGAGAAACCGCAAAAGTTTTTGTTTGTAATGTGGATTTTAAAAAAAAAATATCATGCTTTATTTTTCATAATTTTGCTACACGTTTTTTCAGTCTCGTGACCTTCATCTGGCACAGCTTGGAGATTTCCACATATTATTAAAAATAATTATTTTTTTCCCTTTCCATATATATATATATATATATATATATATATATATATATATATATATATGTGTGTGTGTGTGTGTGTGTGTGTGCAAAAATAAGCAGTGGTATATTTGCCGATTACATAAAACTCAAATTCGGAAATCTGAAAAAGTTATTAAAATGTTTTAGAACTTATCGATATTATTCAACCAATTATGTTTGAAAGAATTATTATATATTAGAGTGAGGTCCATCCTGTACAAGGCCCGGGAGCCACTCGACGTAGAGTGTAATAGAGTAAGTGGCAGAGTTTATGCAAATATGTGCGTAAGATAACGGTTAATCCTAGACTTGAACAGGTTAAGATTGTAGTAATCGGGAAAAATCCTCTTGGGATGCGGTTCCAAAGAGCAGTGGTTCGCAGGGAGAAGCTGCTCGATTGGAGCTTACTTCTTGCCAATGAAACATGAAGAGAATGAGAATGGTTCTCTACAATATACGTAGCGGGTCCTAGCAGTGAAGGAATGTAGTTGTTCTGAGAACCTTCCATGGATAGGGCAGTGAGAGAGAAGCTTGCGACGATTCCTCCGTGAGAGAACCATTGGAAGTTTGAAAATAATTAGTCCTCCAACTTTTTTTACTATATCGAAAATGGAAAGTGAACAGTGAGCAGTATAGGGAACCGACTATTTTCCAGTATCTTTAGCGATACACACACATATATATATATATACATATATATATATATATATATATATATATATATATATATATATATATATATATATATGTAATAATTTATTTAAAAATCCTTCGAAATTGACGGGTAGTAATCCACGATATCGAACTGTATTAGGGTGCAATTCGGTTTATTATCAATATTGTTAAAAATTGTTAAACCAGTTGGTTTAACAATATTGATAATAAACCGAATTGCACTCTAATACAGTTCGATATCGTGGATTACTACCCGTCAATTTCGAAGGATCTATTTTCGACTGACCTGGACTTTGCTGCTGTGTAAAAGGAAGACAAAGGTAGAAACAGATATAATCCTCAGCGCAAAAAAAAAAATCTGTCCTCATTCATAATGGGAACCAATGTATAAAAAAAAATAATGACCTGTTTGACATCACTATGGGATCATTAAACTCTGCAAGGTCTTCTGACCTTGTTGGTCTTTTAATACTGTAAAACTTAACTACGCACCGCGAAATTGATATTAAGGACATCGGACTGTATAGAGATGACGGACTCATGGTGGTGAGGAGTTCTACTAGTTTTAAAATAGAGAATATCAGAAAAATTATATTTAGTGAATTTAAAAAATCTAAACTTAAAGATAACGGTCTGTACTAAATTAAAAAGGGTAAACTTCCTCGACGTAACTCTAGATTTAACAAGCAAAACATACCAACCTTATAGAAAACCAAATACTAACCCCCTATATATACACCAGAAGTCAAACCACCCTCCAGCCATAATTAAACATATACCCTCATCAATAGAAAATAGAATTAGTATTAGCTCCGCCAATAAAGAAATATTCCAACAACACAATAGCTTTTATAACGCTGCCCTAAAAAATAGGGGTTACAAAAATGAAAACATTAACTATAGAAACAATTGCACTAGCCAGAAGAAAAAAAAAACAGGAAAAGAAAAATCATTTGGTATACCCCTTCGTTCAACCAAATGGTTAGTATTAAACTAGGACAGAAATTCCTAGCTTTAATTGAAAAACACTTCCCCACCAATAGTAGGCTTAGTAATATATTTAATAAGAATACCCTAAAATTGGGTTATAGCTGCACTGAAAATCTAGAAAGTATAATAAAAAAACACAATAAAAAAATCCTGAACACACTCCCATGCCTGAATAGTATTAATAAAAACTCTACACCTAAATCAGACAATAACAGTGAAAAATTGTGATTGTAGAAACCCAGAAGACTGCCCATTAGAAAATAAATGCTGCATCAAATCTGTGGTATACCAATGTACTATCTCATCCCCGGTGACTCCTAATACTAATATGATATACAATGGGTCCACGAAGAATGGATTTAAAGCCAGATGGAGGCAGCATAAGCAGCATTATTTGTTTTTTATGCTAATTATTCAATGCG
The DNA here is from genome assembly GCA_963932145.1 of Acanthosepion lycidas. Classification (NCBI taxonomy): domain Eukaryota; kingdom Metazoa; phylum Mollusca; class Cephalopoda; order Sepiida; family Sepiidae; genus Acanthosepion; species Acanthosepion lycidas. The sequence continues at coordinate 61,610,141 of OZ010605.1, read as the reverse complement.
AAAATTTTATGATGTTGGCAAAAAACCGTTAACTCATGTCTATTGTTTAATAAATTTTCATTATTTAGAAACTTGATAATGTGTAGTTTTTCATGTAGGCACAAAGGGCATGGGTCATCCCAAGTTTTACAGGTTCTAGTTTTGTTTATAATTTTCCATTTTACTTTTGGTGTTTTATTCATTTCCTTTAAATGCCAAAAATATTTAGATAGAGATGTCTGATTTGTATTATCAATATTGTTGAAGGAGATTTTATGCTGTCTCAACCTGGTTTTAAATTAATTCTTCGTAGACCCAATGTATATCATATTAGTATTTAAGACCCTCAATGGATGAGATAGTACATTGGTATACCACAGATTTTAAGCGGCATATATTTTCCAATGAGCAGTCTTCTGGATTTCTACAATCACATAATTTTTCACTATTTTTGTCTAATTTAAGTGTAGGGCAGAAAAGGTGATTTTATTTAGTTTTTTATACAATTTCTCATGCGATCTAATATTTCTTTTCTTTTCGGATGATAATAAAATCTGTCTGAATGTTATTTTATCCGAGCTTTTTTTTTTGTATGTTTTATAAAATGTTTTCCTTTTGTAAAACACGGTCAAGATATCATGTCCATATTCAAAGTTAATTTTATTAAGTGTTTTTTTTTTGTTTTTATTAATAAGGCTTTCATTATTTTTAGACCTACCTGGCACTATTCGTAACATACTTGTTGACAACACAAATATATTAGCATCATCTACATGCAAAAAAAGGGTAAAAAATAATGGAAGCCTTATTAATAAAAACAAAAAACAACACTTAATAATATTAACTTTGAACATGGACACACTATCTTTTATATTTACACACGCTCTGTCACTGATATTGAGCATTTTCTCCCATAAATATATAATAATTGTCCATCCCACAAAATGTTAAATATCTAAAAAAAACCATTGAACTAATTGAGTTTCTTCTTTCAATGTTTTCAGATAAGCCATGTAGTCATCTTGATACCATTTGTCGGAAGAATCACAGAAAAATTCTTTGAGTTATTCAGCTAGAAATAGAAAAGGTTAAAATCGTTTTGTCAGCCTTACTGTCTTCTCAAATGAGCTATGGTGGGAGGAAAAAGATCATTCAGGCCTTCAGTAATGGTACCAACATTCATACTCTTGATTCCATCTTCAAAGTCCATTCAAGAACAATCAAGAGAACGGTTTCACTCATCATAGTCCAGTGAGCAGTGAAAAAGTTGAAAATGAAAATGAAAATGAAAATGAAAAAAAAAAAATCCAGACATGCATTTAACGGATGTCAGATTTCATTGAAGAATCCATCCCTAACCCCTACCAAAATTGATACATCAAAATACAGACATAATGAATACGCAAACACGCCTCGTCTGGTAGAAATGAATTTCTCTGTTTCCTTGTAAACGTGAATTATGATTTTTGCTGACTTTAAAACCCAGTAATTTTATAAGTTACTCCAAAATTCGCTTGAGGATGAAATGGAACTAATGTCTTTAATTTAATTACAAAATTAAATTTGGACCTTCTATTTTTGAAACATGGTTAGAACTGTGTAGCGGAAAAACCATATGTTATATCAATTAATTTATAATATATATATATATATATATATATATATATATATATATATATATATATATGAAGAGATATAGTCTTAAGATGTGCTATATTTGTGGGATAAAGTGCTCAATATCAGAGATAGGGCGTGTGTAAATATAAAAGTGAACATTGACGTCAAAACTTAGAGGCGACAGTCTGTTTCATTCTGGATGCATGGTCAGAGCTCTCGTGGCCTGACGATTGCATCCAGCATTAAACAGACCGTCGCCTCAAATTGTTGTCATCTATGTTCACTTTTATATATATATATATATATATATATATATATATATATATATATATATAGATATATAGATAGATAGATATATAGATAGGTAGATAGATAGATAGATAGGAACAGACTGAAATGTATAGATATTATATATAAAGAGCTAGATATGAACTGGCTAATAGATAGATAGATAGATAGATAGATAGATAGATAGATAGATAGATGCATATATATATCTATATATTTGATCGATTTCGTCACGATTCTTCTATTAAGTTTGGAGAGTAATTATGAATTCTTATTTCTCAAACTAGCGTCCAATAGTGTTATAAAACCCTCGGAGAATTCCAGTAAGATATCTTTAATCATTTCTAAGATGCAACGTTTCAAAGCTTAAATTAACAATTGGATAATTTTGCTGTTACATGATTTGACCTATTTTGCTGTTGCACCCGGTATATATATATATATATATATATATATATATATATATATATATATATCAAGATAAATATATATATTAGTGTGCGTGTGTGTGTCTTAGCTCTGGTCTGCAGCCAATGGTGCTGGTTGTCTTTCTTGCTCACCTACATTTCCAACATGTTCAGGAATGTATTTATAATGTGAATGCATTTCTAAAGAATTTACTATACGAAAAGTTCTAAGCCTCACCCAGAAGGTTTTGAAGAAACAAGAGAGACACTCATCATTTTTCAATATAGTCTCCCTTGACATCAATGCAATTGATCCAACAATGCTTAAGCTTTGAAATCCCATCAAGGAAGAAGTTGGCATCCTGGCCCTCCCAAAATTCCTGAACAGCATATATGATCTAATCATTATTTCCAAAATCCTGACCACGCAGGTGGGATTTATCTTTAGGAAACAGGAAGAAATCAGATGGATCTAAATCTGTTGAGTAAGAGGGATGGGGTAGCAATTCAAAGCTACAGTTGGCTGATTCATCTACTGCAACTTGAGCTGTGTGAACGGCCGCGTTATTCTGGAGCAGGAACCCGCCTGCACTCCTTTTTCCAAGTAGGCTATCATAATTACGCCTTCAGACCCCCTTCCAAAAAAAAAAAAAAAAAAAGAAAAGAAACAGAAGCAATCACCTTGCTAATAGACGCTGCATGCTTCAAGTTTTGCGGGGGTGTAGAACCAGAGTTTTTTTTTTTTTTCCCTGTTTGCTTTGAATCTTTCATTCAGTTTCAAAGTGGTGAACACTACTTTCATCGTCAATTACTAGTCTCCGGTGGAAATTCTCAGGAAAGCGAGTGTGTCCAGGAAACCCTTTTCAGCTTCTGCTCTGCTGTCAAAATTCTCCTCAAGAAATCAAGTTAAATAATTATGAGGAGAACCAGAACTAATGTTTATGGAGTTCGCTATCTGCTGGACAGTAAGACGTGCTTCATCCAAAACAATACGATGAATGCCCTCAACTTGTTCATCAGTGGTTGAGGATTTGGGACGACCTGATCCAGGGTCGTCTTCTGTACCCTGCTTTAATTTCGCAATCCAATTCTTTACAGTTTAATAGCCTGTACCATATCCTCACGGATTTCCTTGGGTGTCATATATTTCTTTTGCAGATATTTTATGACTACCCAGTCTTCTGTTCTGTCGATTTGAGGATTTTTCACATGCCTCTCACCTTTGTATGGATATAAATAAAGGCAGAAATCTGGATTAGTTTTTCTAGTTTTATGAGAAGTGGTTCAGTTCTGGCTCTTCTGAGTGACTCTTAAAATTTTTTAAACGGTACTTGTATGTATGATAGATAGATAGATAGATAGATAGATAGATAGATAGATAGAATGAAACAGACTAGGATAGATAGATAGATAGATAGATAGATAGATAGATAGATAGATAGATAGATAGATAGAAACAGACTGGGATAGATAGATAGATAGATAGATAGATAGATAGATAGATAGATAGATAGAAACAGACTGGGATAGATAGAAAGAAAGAAACAGATTGTGATAGATAGATAGATAGATAGATAGATAGATAGATAGATAGAAACAGACTGGGATAGATAGAAAGAAAGAAACAGATTGTGATAGATAGATAGATAGATAGATAGATAGATAGATAGATAGATAGAAACAGACTGGGATAGATAGATAGATAGATAGATAGATAGATAGATAGATAGATAGATAGATAGAAACAGACTGGGATAGATAGAAAGAAAGAAACAGATTGTGATAGATAGATAGATAGATAGATAGATAGATAGATGTGAACAAGTCAAAATATAGATAGGTAGATAGATAGATAGATAGATAGATAGATAGATAGATGTGAACAAGTCAAAATATAGATAGATAGATAGATAGATAATGAACAGATTTATGTAGACAGATTAGTAGCATTCTTGGGACCCTTGCAGACAGCTTGCTCACCCCTAAGATCTCAGATAGTTGAGGTTGAGGTTTTTAGACGGCTTGACCGGGGGTCATTTTCTGTGCTATCTATGCCATGCCGCTTATATAATAGCAAACCACTTACATTCCTTCCGTATTCCATTGGCGAGAAGTGCATGATGATTGTTAGTTTCACGCTTAAAGCAATCAACAGATCACTGTTAATATTTATGCCAACACATTCCACACATTTTATTACCAAACTAGCAGCATGGCCCGGCGTTGCCCGTGCTTGATTCAAAAATCGTACGCAATCGCTATCACTTGACTTAAAATATTTTTGCCCTACCTTGCCTTTAAAGGAGTGCCCTTTGCCGTGCTAATGTTGCTACATACCTTACTTCTTGCCTATCTCACACTGCTATTTTTTTCTAAGCTCTATACTAAACATTAAATCTGTTACGAAAAAAGAACTAAACAAAATGAACACAAAACGTTCAGCTTTAAAAAAAAAAGAACTCTTAACTGGAAAAACCGAATGAAAAAAGAATGTTAACAACAAATACTTTTTCACACCAACCCATTTCTGGGGAATCAGAATCAGCGTTGAGTTTAAGCAAGCGAATGAGCCAATTGGAGTAAAGTGCCATGCAGATTTAAATTTTCCCACTTGTCACGAATGCAGCTATCGATTTTTTTGCATGTTAGCATGCTAGTTAACATTCGTGCCAGTAAGCTGTTGGCTCTCATGCTGGCCAAAAGAATCTTCCTACCTATTCGTGGCACCCAGCTATAGGCTCTCACTCTGGCCAGTAGAAAATGGCCACAAACTACATGAAAACTGGGACGATGTGAGTTGGGAAATGCAAAGTCGGTCTTGGCTTTCTCGCTAACTTGGATGTATATTTTGGTGCAAATCCGTCGAAAATTGCGGCCGTGCATTCGTTACACACACACACACACACACACACCAACCCTGCCTTTTATAGATTGCCAAATAAATGTTTCCACTGAAGGAGTCATGCCGGTGGGATTTGTAAACATGATAAAATAATCGTGTCGGTTCAAATAAGCGTTTCGCCGGAATTTTTATGCACCTATACTGAACGAGCTAGTTTAAATAATAATGCCTGGAAATCATTCATGCTGGTTTCATTCAATGCCTCAAAAACCAAAACTGATTACATCCCATCACCGCCGATCTGAGCCCGAACTACCGTAAGTCACGATGGACGGATGCCCACCTCGCGTAGGCACCGTAACTTAAGAGAACATTGTGCCCCTAACTAACACTCGACCTCAAGTGGAACGATCCATCGCTAAAGATGCAGGTAAATTGATCGGTTCCCTGTACAGCTCCAGTAAGTACCAATCAACGTTGATCTTATCTTTAGGTTGAAGACGTCCATCCTTGCTCAACAGAAGAGAAGTAATCCTTTATTCACGTAAGGTTAGTCCACACCATGCATGATTGCTTAAAGATCAGTATCGTTCCAGTAAGTACCTGACTTCTCGTGCTGACTGCTGTAAACATCCCTCTGTAAAAGGCAGTACCTGCTCCTATTTATAGCTGAGAGAATCCATCCGTGCGTGCGTAAATTACCAAAACACAGAGAGAGAGTTGTTGTACCAAAAACCAAACGGGTTACATTTAATTACCGCCGATCAGACCGCGAACTAACGCCAGTCACGATGGACGGATGTCCCTTCAAGGAGGCTCCGCGCTTTGAGAGAATACTGGGCCTCAAGCTCACACCAGATTTTTAGTGGAACTCATATAAAATCTATCGATAAAGATGCAGGTTAACTGACCGGTTCCCTGTACAGCTCCATTAAGTATCTGACTCTTCATTCTATCCTCTAAATTTATAAGCGCTCGATCAGGCTAAGAAGGGAGTACTTTTGCCATATTTGGTCAGGAGTTGCCCGGTCCTCATTTTCCAGTCTAGATTTCAAAAGCATTTCTTATTCCTTGTTGGAGAAGAATTATTTTCTACACTCCATCATCTCTCTCACAAGCGGGATGTGGCGAGTCTATCACTGCTCAGTCGCTGTTACCATGGAAATCCCTCGGATGAACTATATTCTTTCATTCCACCAGTTCTAACCTTCACGGCTAGGACACGGCATGCCATTTATATAATAACAAACTACCCAAATTCACTCCGTATTCCATCGGCGAGAAGTAAGTCCACTCGGACAGCTTCTTACCCGCGAACCACTGCCATATGGAACAGACTGCCAAGAGGATGTTTTCACGATCCCTACAATTTTGACCTTTCACTTCCAGAGTGAACCATTGTCGTCTTCTCCTGTTGTGGTGTCCTCCCTCTAAAGAGTCCGCCTACTATAAGATTAGTAGGAGAGAAGGCCTTGGAGGAACAGTCGAGTTGAGCCTCAAACTCACATCCAATCTTTAGTGGAATTCTTATATAAAATCCATTGCTAAAAGTGCAAGTAAACTGATCGGTTCCCTGTGAGTACCTGACTCATGTTATCCTCTACTCATGCGAAATATACGCTTGTAAGTCAACTGTGTAAATTTATAAACAGTGCGGACAGACATCAACACTGCATGGTGACTGTTGGTTTCACGCAGAAAGCAGGTGAGGGTTAATATTTATGCCAACACATTCCATAATTTTTACCAAATAAATATTCAGACACGAGGAGTTATACTGGCGAGATTTGTAAAAATGATAAAATAATAGTGTTGATTCAAATAAACGTTCCGCCTGAATTTTTATACGCTTATACTGAACGAGATAGTTCAAATAATAATGTCTGCAAGTGATTCATGCTGGTTTCATTCAATGTCTCAAAAACTAAAACTGGTTACATCCCATCACCGCTTAAATACTGCAAGTCACAATGAACCGATGCCCGCCTCGCGTAGGCACCGTGACTTGAGAGAATATTAAACCTGAAGCTCACACCCACGATACCGATCAGGCCAAGAATGGAGTACTGTTGTCATATTTAGGCGAGATATATATCTATACCTCACTCTCTCCAGTCTCGACAAAATGTCTTCTTTGTGGGTGACGAATTATTTTTCACCCTCCAATGTCTTTCTCACAGGCTGGATGTAGCAAACTTGTCGTTGCTCTATAGATATTTCCGCCGAAAATGCTCAGACGAAATTAATTCCTTGGTTCCATCAGTTCTGGCCTTAACAGCAAGGAACCGACATGCCACTCTATCAAACAACTTCCATTTCCTCCGTATTTTTCAGTGAGAAGTAAGTCTGTTGTGGTGTCTTCCCTCGAGGTGGGGGGAAGTGATATAGACTGAACGCTGGTCAACCGACACACACCCCCAAGTCATGTAACACACTTCTGTCGTATTTACTGTTTTACCGAGGCTTACTTTCCTACTAGTTTATAGTAAGTGGAAGAGTCCACAATAGCCTCATTAGAGGGAAAACACCCCAACAAAGTCCCACTTGAACAGCTTCTTCCTGCCCGCGAACCACTGCTCTGTAGAATCGACTCCCAAGAGGATGCTTCCTCGATCACTATAATCTTAATCTGTTCAAGTGTAGGGTTAAGCGTTATTGTCTCCTCTTATCCGTAAAAGCTCCTCTCTTAACGTAATCCTCTATCTCGAGCAATGTCCTGGCCATATACAGCGAGAACCTTACTGCAAAAAAAAGAAAAAAAAATATGACAGAAAAAATGTAACGATCCAGTAAGCATCTGACTGCTCCTACAATGTCTTAACAAGAGCGAGACCAGACAAAAAATAAATTATTCATATTTGGTGTGAAACAGCACAATCCTAATTTTCATGCTTCAGGTCAAACATATATATGCGGCCATGTGGGTGATGAATTATTTCCAAGCTCACCACTGAAACGCACCCTACCTCGTACATAAGGTCGAAGCAACCTCCTTGCTTTCCTGGATAAGAAGGCTGTTCTATTTGGAGAGCTTCCTCCCAAGATCTGCTGCTTTATGGAACAGAATCTTCTTCGAACACAACAATCTTAATTAACTTCTATTTTAGTGTCGACCGTTACCTATCCTATATATCTTCATAAAGAGCCGTTCTTAATCCATATCTTAAGCACATACAATCTCATGCCAAAACCCTCTACCTTGAGTGGCTCTTAACCTCTGCAAGTCTAGCATTGACTGTTATCTTTCCTACATATCCTCATAAACGGCACTTCTTACGCCCTTCCTCTTACGTTCATAAAATAAACATTCAGTAACACTCATCCTTGAGTGGGTCTTGGGCCTTGTTTTGAGTGAACTTTTATTAATAAAAAGTACGAGAGATAACTTGAACGTGTGCAGATTATAATCTCGAATGTTAAAATCCCGAATGTCGAAATCCTGAAATTTAAAATGCTGAAATTTAGAATCCTGAAATTTAAAATCTCGAAATTTGAAATCCCGAATTTATAAAATCCTGAAAGATCAGAATTCTGAAAATATCTTTTGAGAGAAAATGGAAAAAAATTTTTGGAAATATTTTAATTTCTAAACATTTACAAAATAGCGTTTTAAAAGTGTTTATCCATTTGAAACATTCAAAACTCATTAAAAAAAAAATAAAACCAGAATATGGTAGAGGCGATAGGAAAATTTAGTAGGTAATGCTCATGTTGGTGTTTATCGCATTATTGGATAGTTTCAAGAAGAGCAGCAGCTCGTAGAAAACAATTATGAACGCATTCTCCGAGAAAGGTCTTGTCCAAAAAGAAAAAGAAATTCTGCATTTTATCGTGATGAAAGGCTTAAAAATATAGCTAACGATCGTGAAGACCGACTTGAACTTATCGAAGATCTTAGAGCACTTGCTCATAATCGTTCATTATAAATTATTCATATATTCTAGTTTATTCTTTTGTCAATTCTTTTTTCAATTTTGCCCAAAGACCATTTTTTTCTGGATTCTGATCGTTCAGGATTTTAAATTTCGGGATTTTGATCTTTCTGGATATTGATTGATTAGGGATTTCCATTTCAGGATTTCGACTTTCGGGATTTTACGATTCGGGATTTTAAGATACGAGATTATAACCCAAGTTGAATATTTTGGACCACTGCAACTCTCCGGAAGGCCTTAGCAAACAACGATCTCTCGGCAGGACGGTCCGGATGGATATTATTCAAGTGTCGTCAAAGAGTTTTGGGATCGAAAAATACAAAATCCATGGTTCGCTCAAGAACATATAAACATTGATCAACGTTATGTTATTAATTTACCTCGTCAGATCGAAGTTTTCATATGAATGTCATGCTTGGTCGCCAACCCGTTCAGAAATATGCCCTTGTGCAAATTAATTGAAACAAGTGCTTTAGTTTCCTTTCTTTCACCATACGCTCAGTTTTAGACCTACTGGCGTGAAGGGGTGTTATGGTAATTTACCCAGGCAGGCATGGATTCTTGCCAGCTATAAATAGGAGTTTTTTTCTTGCGGTCACGTCAAAGATGACTTTGGTAGATTGCTCGACGTTTTAAGACGTTTAAGAAAAATGGTATCTGCAGTTCCTGTTCCAGATTTCCAAGTCTCATTCAAATTATCGAAAAGGTGAGATACTATCTTCTTCAACGTGCCGTGTTCCTTCAAGACGTTGGCGATCATGGCTTTCCAGCATTCCTCATTCTTTGTTGATCTTAATAAATTATGTCTTTTTGTTATTTCTTCTACAGTTGTTCAACAATTCATTTATCCAAACTCGCTAAATACGTTTTTACGTTATTTTCTTCTGTCATTCTTGACTTCCATCTATCTTATGAAGATCAAATTTTCCAAACTCTCTTTCCTCCTTATTTGCCATAGAAAGTTCAACTGCCTGTTCCTGATATTATGTATAAGTGTCTTTTTTTTTTCTTTTTTTTTCTGTAAGAATTCATTGTTATTGACCCGTTCAATCAATGGCATTCAAAGCATTCTTCTATAGAACGAGATTTACTTCAAGTCTCTTCATCTGGATTGCATCTTTTTGCAAATGGATTGATGGAAATAATGTAAATATCCTGAAATGTCCGTCCCCAGATTTAAACCCAATCGAGAATCCGTGGAGTTATTTGAAAATTCAAATCCATTCGAGATCTCAAACATCCCGAATCTTAAGACCAGGTGCAGAGAAGAATGGAACAAAATACCAACTAAAATTTGCAAATCATTGAGATCTACTTGCTGTAGAAGTGAATTACGGCTATCCTACAAAGTATTTGATGAAGATTATATATCTCTTTGTAGTATATGAATACTTTTTAACCCATTAAAATGGGTAAATGATATTTATTTCTATTAAATGCCTTTTCTGTTTTCTATGCATATTTGGTTATTATGAATTTGTGTACAGTTACTTTTCTGAAAAGTATTTTTATTCATTAGTTGTAAATACAATAAATTAAAAATTTGTATGTGTACGAATATCTGCTTGGCGCCACTGTTTACACCACAGTTTCTTCCTAATTTCTCTCTGTTAATATTTATCTATGTATCTATTTACCTGTCTTCCTGTCTGTTTGCATATCTATCTATCTATCTATCTATCTATCTATCTATCTATCTATCTATCTATCTACGCCAGTTCATTCATTTATATCTATCTATCTATCTATCTATCTATCTATCTATCTATCTACGCCAGTACATTCATTTATATCTATCTATCTATCTATCTATCTATCTATCTATCTATCTATCTATCTATCTATCTATCTCTGTTCAGACCTATCTATCTATCTATCCTTTTCTGTTCATATCTATCTATCTATCTATCTATCTATCTATCTATCTATTTATCTATCTATCTATCTATCTATCTATCTATCTATCTACGCCAGTACATTCATTTATATCTATCTATCTATCTATCTATCTATCTATCTATCTACGCCAGTTAATTCATTTATATCTATCTATCTATCTATCTATCTATCTATCTATCTATCTATCTATCTATCTACGCCAGTACATTCATTTATATCTATCTATCTATCTATCTATCTATCTATCTATCTACGCCAGTTAATTCATTTATATCTATCTATCTATCTATCTATTTATCTATCTATCTATCTATCTATCTATCTACGCCAGTACATTCATTTATATCTATCTATCTATCTATCTATCTATCTATCTATCTATCTACGCCAGTTAATTCATTTATATCTATCTATCTATCTATCTATCTATCTATCTATCTATCTACGCCAGTACATTCATTTATATCTATCTATCTATCTATCTATCTATCTATCTATCTACGCCAGTTAATTCATTTATATCTATCTATCTATCTATCTATCTATCTATCTATCTACGCCAGTACATTCATTTATATCTATCTATCTATCTATCTATTTATCTATCTATCTATCTATCTATCTATCTACGCCAGTACATTCATTTATATCTATCTATCTATCTATCTATCTATCTATCTATCTACGCCAGTTAATTCATTTATATCTATCTATCTATCTATCTATCTATCTATCTATCTATCTACGCCAGTTAATTCATTTATATCTATCTATCTATCTATCTATCTATCTATCTATCTATCTACGCCAGTACATTCATTTATATCTATCTATCTATCTATCTATCTATCTATCTATCTATCTATCTATCTATCTATCTATCTATCTATCTATCTATCTATCTATCTATCTACGCCAGTACATTCATTTATATCTATCTATCTATCTATCTATCTATCTATCTATCTATCTACGCCAGTTAATTCATTTATATCTATCTATCTATCTATCTATTTATCTATCTATCTATCTATCTATCTATCTATCTACGCCAGTACATTCATTTATATCTATCTATCTATCTATCTATCTATCTATCTATCTACGCCAGTTAATTCATTTATATCTATCTATCTATCTATCTATCTATCTATCTATCTATCTATCTACGCCAGTTAATTCATTTATATCTATCTATCTATCTATCTATCTATCTATCTATCTATCTATCTACGCCAGTACATTCATTTATATCTATCTATCTATCTATCTATCTATCTATCTATCTATCTATCTATCTATCTACGCCAGTTAATTCATTTATATCTATCTATCTATCTATCTATTTATCTATCTATCTATCTATCTATCTATCTACGCCAGTACATTCATTTATATCTATCTATCTATCTATCTATCTATCTATCTATCTATCTACGCCAGTTAATTCATTTATATCTATCTATCTATCTATCTATTTATCTATCTATCTATCTATCTATCTATCTACGCCAGTACATTCATTTATATCTATCTATCTATCTATCTATCTATCTATCTATCTATCTACGCCAGTTAATTCATTTATATCTATCTATCTATCTATCTATCTATCTATCTATCTACGCCAGTACATTCATTTATATCTATCTATCTATCTATCTATCTATCTATCTATCTATCTATCTATCTATCTATCTATCTACGCCAGTACATTCATTTATATCTATCTATCTATCTATCTATCTATCTATCTATCTATCTACGCCAGTTAATTCATTTATATCTATCTATCTATCTATCTATTTATCTATCTATCTATCTATCTATCTATCTACGCCAGTACATTCATTTATATCTATCTATCTATCTATCTATCTATCTATCTATCTACGCCAGTTAATTCATTTATATCTATCTATCTATCTATCTATCTATCTATCTATC
>OZ010605.1:61574727-61589727 GCA_963932145.1 Acanthosepion lycidas | reverse complement strand
TTTTTTTTTTAAGTAGATAGATACGATACTGCTATATTTGAATTTGAATTGTAGCCTTCCAAAAATACGATTTGGCCAACCAAATTCTGTCTACCATACTAACAAATACATTGAGTCAATTGCTTCGTCCACCGCAAGGTAAGTTGGCTCCCTATGCCGCGCCAAGAAAATTTTTCTCCCCGGAATCGATCCTCCAGATCTACAAGTCAACAATTCGCCCTTGCATGGAGTATTGCTGCCATATATGGTCTGGAGCCCCCTCTGTTTGCCTCGAGGTTCTTGATAAGCTCCAGAGGCGGATATGCAATATAATTGGCCCTGTTCTGGCATCTCGTCTACAGTCACTCTCTCACAGACGCACCGTTGCCTCTCTCTGTCTTTTTTACAAATCCTTTCATGGCAATTGCTCCGAGGGGGGGGGCATTCGCTGGTTCCCAGACTTCATGAGTTCAAGCGCCCTACAAGGCTGGCATCCCGCTCTCACCCTTTCACTGTTGAAACTCCTAAATGTAGGCGTCTTTTCTACACCAATAGCTTCATGTCTCGCACCTCTCGCCTTCCCTATTCCAGTTTCCCTGAGAGCTATAATCTCCAGCTATTCAAATGTAATGTCGATCCACATCTCCAGTTGCCTTGATCTATCCACTACCCTCCTCCTCATTCTCGCCTTGCTTGGGGTGAAAGAGAAACGTGAAGTCTGGAGAATTTCTTAACAGCCACTTCGTATTAATATCAGAAATAGTTAAATGTACATATTCATAAAAGCTAGTATTGGACAGTCTATCAAGCGTGTGGATATTTTTCTTAATTGCTAGTGTTCTGGGGTCCATCCTGACACTAGGTGCTAGAACCTGATAAGATCCCAGCTATGGGCAAATAGTGTACCCCTAAATTGGAGTTAAAACGTGTAAAAATAGATTTTAATACCAGTAATACATTTTTGTCAAAAAATTTACCAGAAATATTAAATTATTACCAGCAATACATTTTTGGGAAAAATATTGCCAGAAATACTTTTTTGAAAAAATCATTACCGACAATAATAATCTTGTCGGCATTAAATAACCCATAGAGGGTGATATCCCGTAAAACAAAACAAACCAAACCAATAATTTTATTTTCCACAACTTATCCTATTCGAAAATTTAAAATACAGAAAACGATGTCGCTTTGATTTAACCCAGTTTGCTTAAATGAATACACGATGCCTAAATATACATCACACACACACACACATATATATATATATATATATATATATATATATATATATATATATATATATATATATATATATATCTGTGTTTATGTATGTATGTGTGAGGGGGTCGGTAGTCTTATGAACCAGTAAAAGCCTATTTATTTCAAAGTGATTTTTCCTGTCTGTTACGAATTTTACTCTGTTATGTGATAAGCAAATAGTCATCAGAGAAAGATATAACGCCTTATATCATAAGGCTGTGCCATAATTCGATCCTGGCGTGTACACCGGAGATTAACTGTCTTTGATTCTTTCTCTCTTTCCTTGTCTTTCTTTCTTTCTTTGTTTAAAAGAAAAACGAAAACCTTTTTTTTTTTTTTAACAAACATATCATTATAGAGATACTTACGCATTCACATAGTGATATAAATCTGCCGGTTTTTCTTTAGCTTCAGCGAATGTAGAGTAAGTTTATATACGAGTCTTGACATTTATGGCGGCAAACGACAACCAAACAGAAAATTCCTGGACAGACATACCATTGCCGTAAGGCAAAGCTGATGAAAACAGTATCTTTCTGTCCGTTTGCCTATCTTAATTCATGATTTAATGGCTGCTTTTTTTTTTTTTGTTTTTTTTTTCTGCGCGTTTTATCAATTACAAAGCTGTTGATATTTCTAGGGAATGTAATGAGGAAAGAGGACTTAGAAAATCTGATACTCACAGGACGGATAGAAGGAAAGAGGAATAGGGGATATAAATGCATGACATACTTAAGGGGCTTGGACAAATGGATGGCGGAACAGAGTCTGGGCGAAATAACAAAAAGACAAAACTTATTATGAGCTAAAAAGGACAGGGAGATGTGGAGGACCATGACCGCCTACGTCTTGAAGGGACAATTATTCCGAACTGAATGGCGGTGAATCCTGGACATTGGGCGGAAATATGGTTCTGTCGAAGAATACAAGAAGTATCATGAGCAAAACATGCTTCGGATTATTTTCAAAGTGTAGTATCTGTTCGTCACTTGAATGCCGTGTTTCTGAAAATACTTGAGAATGCCAGGTCCTTGACATTCCAGCACCAGCAAGTCCGTCAATGCAAGAAAAATAGGGATATTCTTAGTATTTTGTCAGAGTTACTACAAAAGAACGTTGAATGCGGGGACACATCAAGACAAATATATTATTACGTCAATCCTTCAAATATACAACACTTCAAAACACCAGCTTTAGCCGGTATTCGAACAGTGATGTACCCCCTTGTGCAAATTAATTGAAACAACCGCTTTAGTTTCCTTTCTCTCATCATAGGATCAGTTTTAGATCCACTGGAGAGACAGGGTGTAACCTATTTCATTTTTTTAGGTCATTTGCAGTGGTGTGCATTAATATAAATCTATTTTCGAGGTGTATGCTAAAATTCGATTGGCCTAGGCCTTGCGTCACCCGTGATTGCATAAGATTTTTATCATGCCCAGACACAATTGCCTTGACTGTCGATTAGTTGTCCTACGGCCATTGTCTGCGATGGACGTTACTCCAAGGATGCGTACAAAAATTATAACGCTTCACGAACACACTGGCAAGCCTTACCAGTGAACAAATCAAAGTACTATAGACTGGCACGGAAACTCTCTCTTTAAATCCAATCGAGAACCTGAGGTCAATCTGCAAGTGATGAGTTTGTAGAATGGAGATACGTACTTATATGTACAGTGGATCATTTTTATTGGAAAAATACTTAAAAAAATAAATAATAACGGAATTATTCGTTTTGTTTCAATTAATTTGCACAAGGGTGTAAATAGATAGATAGATATGAGCAGGCTGAGATAGACTGGCCTGAAAACACCCCTGATTTAAATCCAATCGAGAATCTGGCGTCAATCTTCAAAGAAAGACTTCGTGAAATGGACATACGAAGTACTAACATGCCACTGCGTCATGTTTCAGTGGGAAAATACGAAAACAGTAAATAACGGAATTATTCGTTTTGTTATTTCATCATAGTTTCCTCACGCTCAGACACTATTGTCTCGACTGTCGGTTAGTTGTCCTAAGGCCATTGTCTGTGATGGATGTTGCCCCGAGGAGACCTAAGAAATTTGTCAGGTTGCAAGATGACCATGGAAAGCCTTACTAGTGAGCAAATCAATGTCCTATCGACTGTTTCGGAAACAATCCTGATTAAAATCCAGTCGAGTATTTGTGGCCAATCTGCAAGGAACGACTTCGAAAATGGACATACGAATTCACTAACATGTGCACTGCGTCATGTTTAATTGGAAAAACACGAAAAATAGTAAATACTAATGGAATTATTCGTTTTGTTTCAATTAATTTGTACAAGAGTGTATATAAACTTTCAGTCACTTTTATGCTCTTTTCTGCCTACAATCAGCAGGGCTGATGGTGAACTCCAGGAGAGCAAAACTCTCCGGCATCTTGACCTCACCTTTTTCATTGACAGGAAGTGGAGCAAGTGCATCGAATCAATTGCAACGTCTAGTGCAAGGAATGTTTCTTCATTGTGATCTGTCAGAAATATATATTTTTCTCGTCAGATACCATCTTGTATTGAATAATGCTGTTATATCTGGTCTGTTGGCACTGCTCTCTATCTCGAGTTTCTTGACGAAATCCAAAGAAAAGCCCGTCATGTAATCAACCCTGACCAGGCCCCTCATCTTCAGTGACTTCCTCACTGACGTAACAAGGATTCCTACTTTCTTTTCAACAAATATTTTCATGCCAAATGATCCGATGAGCTTTTTTATCCGGATGCCCAGACTAAAAGTTAAACTTTTTACTGGAGTGGCAATTAGGTCTCAAAGTTTTACTGGTGAACTAGCTAAACGCAACTGTCTCTTCTACTCTTACAGATTTTCTTTTTTCTTTTCGCCCTTCCCTACTACAATCTTCAAAAATTTAAATGCAACGTCAATCACTATCTTCTTGAACCATGTTTATTTTTTCACCTTTCCTCAATCCTCCCCATTTACAATCATCTCATAGATACCTCAACCCATCATATTACTTCATAATCCGTCCTGATTTAAAAGTTATTTGTCATAATGTCATCCCTGACGACAGTTTCGACAACGATCCCTTCACAACTGCGTCATCAAATACGATAAAAATTTAACAGACACTGACGAGTGCATCTAACAAACACAACCGGCATTCGTCAGGTTTTTCGAGAATGAAGGTTTGTAAACACTTAACTGGTGTGCTTAGCATCAGTGACATTTAACATATTGCAATTCGCCAACATCCCTCTCTATGTTCTATCTTTCTAGCAAAGAAGACAGGATTCGTTTTGATAATAGAAAAAAATTAAATATGTCACTATCATTTTTTTTTTTTATCAATGACACGTGGCTGATGTGTGCTCCACCTATTTTTTTATAGTCGATTTTTTTTTATAGAGGAAGCGCTAGCGTTATACCGGGAATTATTCAGATATTTAGCGGCATCACTTTCATTTTGATTATTGCATATCAGTTGATACGGGCACGGTGCCGAGTAGCTAGTACGTTTCGCCCATAAGAGCCGGTTTCGAATCCCTTCACGGTTGATTTGTCAGAAAGGTGTCGTGTTGATGCTATCGGTCTGGGGAGGGGATCCTAGTGTGCGTCACCTTTGGAAAGTGCCTGAAAAACATTCCCCACGCGTTGATCCAAGACTTGAAATATTTGGGAGCTGTCGAAATATTTGGGAGCTGTCGAAATATTTGGGAGCTGTCGATGGCTGTTCTAGCACGAAATCACGAGTCATTGTGACTGTTGATCACACTAGATAAAGTGTTTTCTCTCAGAAACTGTAATCACCCTTAGACTCATCCAATTATTTCCGAATCCTCTGCATTGTCCTCAGTTTGACACCCAAACACTCTGAAATGTTTCTATTATTTTATATGAGAAGTATATTCACAAATAGTTTCCACCATCTCCTTTAACATTGGAGTTTCCTAATCTTCTATGGGCATGTGACCGAGTAACTAAAACATTCACTTTCCGACCATGAGACTTGGTTTCAAATCTCATCATAGTCAATTTATCAGAAAAGTGACTTCTTAATGTTATCAGCCTGGGGAGGTGATCCCACTGTGCGTTACCTTTAGAAAATGCCTGAAAATAATAGCCCACGAGTTGATCCAAGCATTGTGAGTAAAATTGGGTATACGGAACTATTTGGGGCCCATCGATGGTTATGCTAGCACGAAGTCACAAGTCATTATGACTGAGCCTTGTGTAGACTGTTGATCACACCAGGCAATGTGCTCTTTTGATTATTACATATCAGTTGATACGGACACGATGCCGAGTAGCTAGTACGTTCTGACTATGTGAGCCTGGTTTGAATCTCCTCATGGTCGATTTGTCAGAAAGTGACTTGTTGATGATATCGGTCTGGAGAGGCAATACTAGGATCTGGAAAGTGCCTGAAAACCACACCCACGAGTTGATCCAAGGCTTGAAATTGTGAATTTGGGTATACAGAAATATTTGGGAGCCGTTGATGGTTGTCATAGCACGAAGTCACGAGTCATTGTGACCGAGCTTTGTTTAGACTGTTGATAACACCAGATAATGTGTTCTCTCTTAGAAACTGTAATCACCCTTAGACTCATCCAACTTTTTCCGAATCCACTGCATTGTCCTCAGATTGACACCCAAACACTCTGAAATGATTCTAATATTTTATATGAGAAGTATATTCACAAATAATTTCCACCAACTCATTTAACATTTCCACTAACTCCTTTAAGTTTCTATTCTTCTATGTGAACATGGCCAAGTAGTTAGAACAGACGCTTTCTGGCCATAAGACTCTGTTTCAAATCTCATCAGAGTCAATTTATCAGAAAAATGATGTTATCGGCCTGGGGAGGTGATGCTAGTATGCGTCACCTTTGGAAAATGTCTGAAAACCATACCCCACGGGTTGATCCAAGCCTTGTCAGTGAAATTGGCTATACAGAAATATTTGGGAGCTGTCGACGGTTGTTCTAGCACGAAGTCACAAGTTATCAAGACTTAGCCTTGTGTAGACTGTTGACCACACCAGACAAGGTTTTCTTTTCATTATTGCATATCAGTTAAATCGAGCACGGTGCCTAGTAAGTTGGTACGTTCCGACCATGACAGCCGGGTTCGAATCTCCTCATGGTCGATTTGTCAGGAAGGCGACTTGTTAATGTTATCGGTTTGGGGAGGCGATGCTAGTGTGTGTCACCTTTGGAAAGTGCCTGAAAACCATACCCAAGACTTGTGAGTGAAATTTGGTAGATGGAACTATTTGGGATGCGTTGATGGTTGTCCTAGCACGAAGTCACTGAGGCTTTGAGTCTATTGGCCTTATTCAACTATTGATCATGCCAGATCACGTGGTCTCTCCTAGAAACTGTAACTAAGGTCTGCTCAGCATATTTCAGGAACACTCGGTAGATTATATATAAACAAAACATAAATTATATAAAAATATATACAGATTATACAAAAACAGGTGGGCTTCGAGGTTGTCGAACAAACACCAACGGTTAGCATGGATGATTGAATTTTAAAAGCAGTAATTTACCGAACGATCCTCTGTGGCCGAATCGGTTAAAAGGCACGTCAGGCTATATGACGGTTCCATACAGGTTCGAATCCTGTCGGAAGACGAATATTTTCTATGAAAATTTCTCGGACATTCAGGCCGCTAAATGTTGTTTAATACCGTTTATTATAAACAGAACATTTACTTAAATATTTGTATCTATAAAAAGAAAGTATAGACATAAAATGTCTTAAAATATGTAATTGAATTATTTTAGAATATTAAAAAAACATACTAAAAATCGCTACACAACTGCAATCGTGTCTTCTCAGGACATTGTAAATTACTCCCGAGTGAACGAATAATTTAATTTCAAAAGCAAAATACCTGGTCTTTTTTCTATAAAAAAACGCTAAAATAATATGTTTTTCTTTTAATAATCTAAAATATTTTGTTCTTTTCTGTATGGGGCTCTCTTTTAAATTAGATGTTACGAACGTTGGAATTGTAATCTATTTGTTCTCTTGTTACACACACACACACACACACACACACACACACACACACACACACACACACACACACACACACACACACACACACACACACACATATATATATATATATATATATATAATTTTTATTCAAAATTATAACATATGCATGTTATAACATCACTAGAAAAATAGCCATTTCTATACCTCCAACTACAGATAAAATTGTTGGCTATTTTGCTTTACAATGTAGCGTTAGTATTACTATTATAAAAATTTATTTTTATACTTTCATATTGTTTTGACAGCAGTTTAGAGGTTAACTCTTTGCCCATATCTGGGATCCTAACAGGTACTACCACCCTGGGTCAGTGTGAACCCAGGAACAATAACAATTAAGAGTAGGTTCCACGCTCCTGAAACCATCTAAATCAGAGGCCTTGTCGCCAACTGTAGTTTATCATCATACCCAGGAGTACCGTAATTCTACATGTATAATAATCCTTCCTTCTTAATACGCCCTCCTAAAATTGTGCTCAAAGTGTAGGAAAAATGCATCATTATACGCACCGCTTGTTTGCTATTGAACTCACAACTCTCTGGGTCTATTTAACGTCTTTATCCACTGGCTCATGTATCCTTGAGAACATGGTGAGTTGAATTAAAAGGAAATAGCTGAGACATTCGGAAGAGGCATGGAACTTGGAACTAGAACAATCTAACCCGGTAGATGCAATAAAGTCATCTGTAGAAGACCGGAGCGTAAAACTGACAAAACGCTGTGAATATGACAATGGAGATGAGGATAACAGTCCGAATAATGTAAATAATAATGTTTTTATATATTCATGAAGGAAAAACTTTATTAATCGAATTACAACATATTTCAGTTTGATTAAAATCCAACGAAAGTTTTTGTGTGCAATTTATTTTTTTCCTATATTTTATGGGCTATAATTTCTAAAACTCAGTTTTCTAAAAACTCTATTTTCTAACAATTCTGATTTCAAAATGTCTGATTTCTAAAAATTCTGATTACTAAAACTTCTGATTTCTAAAAAGACTGATTTCCAAAAACTCTGATTTCTAAAAATTCTAATTTCTAAAAACTGTAATTTATAAAAACAACGATTTCAACAAAGTCTGATCTCTAAAAACTCTGATTTCTAAAAAAAACTCTGATTTCTAAAAAATATATGATTTCTAAAAAGTCTGCTTTCTAAAAATCTGATTTCTAAAAGGTCAAATTTCTATTAACTACAATCGGTTGCGAACTGTCATCCAACGCGCTCCAGTTAAATCAAAAATGGAAAAGCTATAAATTATATCTAAACACTTGAATAAAAAAATAAATTCCAGTTGCATAAGAATTTTTAAACGGGGACCATATCATTCATATACAGGTTCGGGGTTGATGTATCTTATTTACATTGTTTGCGGCGATTTATTCTCGCCATTTAAATCATTAACCTCTATATTTGTTTTTTGTATGAATGATTCATGAATTTATATATATATATATATATATATATATATATATATATTAGGTTGGTGCAAAAATAATGACGTAATAATGTCGTTTTTTGACGCTAAAAATACGTCAAAAAACGACATTATTACGTCGTTATTTTTGCACCAACCTAATATATATATCCTTTCAGGTAAATAAAAAAGTACTCAATAACAGAGCTCTTAAGCATATATTCATAAATATACATAATACCTCACGCCCGACTTTATAAACCATATACAAAGATCTATACAACCATAAATACTTCAACAACCAATCTAATCACTACCCGAGAATTCTAACCATTTTGCACAAATCGGCCAAATTTACGCATTACGCCAATTCGAGTAATAAGGAATTCTTTTTTAAAGTACAAAAGCAAATATGTAGAAGCCTTAGAAGAAAGTAACCATAAAATAAACCTAGCGTACTTAGAAATAAACAAAAAAAATATAATATAGTTTAACCCACCTTTCGACAACAATGTCAAAACTAACATAGGAAATTTTTTCCTGAATTTAACATAACTGCCGAAAAAAACAAGACCTTACCGATGACAGTGCATTAGGCAAGGTATAATTTATAGAACTACCATCAAACATGATGGTGATGTCAAATTTTATTTTGGTTCAACTTAAAACAACTGGATTTCACGTTTCTACCATAATCAAATGACATTAGACTATATTAAATATAGTAACAACACTGCCCACCCTATTTTTTTCTCGAAAATAAAAAGCGGCAATACAAAACCTTTCAGCGAAAATGTAATAAATGAAATGTATGTCTTTTAGAAAAACTTGCCAGCCTAAAACTTATAGATAACCCTAATTTATTAAACAAAAGAAGTTAAATAATGATCCCATGCAGACCTAGAAACAAATACCTGCTCGAGCAACTTGATCTAGATTAATATAGGATTTCATATATACTATTATTAATATTACTATTACCTGTTATTATAATTGCTGTCATCTATTGTTGTTTTTATTTCGCTATAACTTTTTAAGTGCAGAAAAGAGTTATCCCCTTTGAAACATATTATGAATCCTTTTTAACGTATATAACCAGCGTTCTCCATTTTTAAAATTTTAAATTGATATTGGAATTTTTAAAATTTAATTATAAGTTTGCAACTAAATTTAAATTTATATTATAGTACAATTAATTATTTAATAATAGCTAACGCCGCTAGACGCAGAAATTTAAACCCTATAACGGCCAGTTTATTTATAGCTGATGATTGCCTAGTGCGTAAAAATCAGAGTCGTACTGTCGGTGTGGGCTATTATGCTTACTTATCAATATATATATATATATATATATATATATATATATATATATATATATATATATATATATATATATATATATCCATGTAAAGGATTGGTGTATACGGAATTAATTAAATTATCCAAAAATACCTACGTTCAAACACATCACTTGATAAGACACCAGAAGTGTTGAAACAAAATGGCTATTTTTGTAGTGATTTTATAACATATTTATATTATAATTTTTGAATAAATTACACACACACATACACTTATATATATATATATATATATATATATATATATATATATATATATATATATATATATGGGTTTTATGTTTTACTAGAATATTATTTTGTGACTTCAAGTGTTATTTATAATGGATAACCATGTTTGGGTAAACGCCCTTTTTATTTTAAAATCTTTATTTCGCCTATCGGCCTACGAATGCGTGAAAACCTCGAATACCACGGAAATGCTCATTTTCTTTATTAAGGTTTTATAATACGAGCAGATAGCGGTTTACACTGTTTCCCGGGTTACACAATTCCCTGTTTTCCTACCTTCCATATATATATATATATATATATATATATATATATATATATATATATATATATATGTATGTGTCTGTGTGTGTGTATTGGGTTCATGGTCTCTTCTAAAGTATTTTATTCTCTTTAACTCCCTTGCGTCTTAGTGAAATTATCACCTAAATTGGAGTGAATTCATTAATAATAATAAGGCTTAAAAGAAACGCACAATCTAATGAAATAAGCCTAACCAGCAAAATAAGGTTTGAAATATATATATATATATATATATATAATTACACATAAATGAAGGTGTGAAATTTGTGTCTTGTTAATCTTGTAAATATACCTGCCTACACACATATATATATATATATATATATATATATATATATATATATATATATGCACGCGCGCGTGAATGTGTATGTGTGTTTGAGAGAGACAGAAAGAAGGGACAATGCCACTAAACCTTAGATGGTTACAGGAAGTGAAAGGGAAAGAGAATATGAAGATGAAAAATTGAGGGGGTGGGGATTGGGGAAAGGACAACCAACGGACAGGTTGCAAGTAGACAGAAGACAGAAGACAGAAGATGACGATTGACGATGCATGTAAATTTTTGAAGATTGTAATTATTAGGAGAGCAAGTAATGGGAAAATAGTTTCATAATTGTGAACTGCGAGAAAAAAAACTGTTTGAGTAGAAGTGGCAGGAAAACGGTTAGACCTAATTGCCAAACTAGTAGCAGGTGTAAATTCAGATATTCTTGTCACCACGGCAGTTGCAATGAAAAACATTTTAGAACAGACAGAAGAAAGTCTTGTCATGTCGGTGAGAAAGTGACTGGAGACGAGTTGCCTGGTCAGGATCGAATGTATTGCATACCCTTCTCTGGATTTTGTCAAGAATCTTGAAAAGCAGAGTAGGAGCCGAGATCGCACATTCTGATACGCTATTAGCTTTTAATTAACGCTGTACAAGAGCTCAAAGAAATGCTTTATTTAAAACAACAAAGATGAAAAAATAGTTCGTAAATATAAGAAATATTTTTAAAAATATTTAATCTCAGTATGCAGACAGGAAAGAAAACCTAAATAAATGTATCGGTTTTGTAGTAATTACCGTATATATTTATGTATAAACCCAGAAATACTATTTTTATGTATATAATATGACTTGAGCCAAATAGGACCCAGTGTATTTTTAAGTTAAAAACAGAGAGGAAATTACATCTTTGTTTTACGACTTTGTTTTTCTGAAACTAAAATCAGGGAGTAAATGAAATTTATTATAACAAGTGTCCATGTTTCTGGAGGTAAAAAGAGAGAATAAATTACATCCTTGCGTGTAGTACGACTCTATACTTTTGGAGCTAAAAACAGGGGACAAATTATATTCTTGAGTCAAATAAGGTCCCGTATTTCTGAAGCTAAAATCAGGGAATAAATTACATCGTTTAGTATAATAACGCTCCATGTTTCTGTAGGTAAACAAAGAGAATAAATTACATCCTTGCGTTTAATACGACTCCGTGTTTATGGAGCTACAAACAGGGGACAAATTACATTCTTGAGCTAAATAGGGCCACTTATTTCTGAAGCTAGAATCAGGGAGTAAATTAAATAGTGTATTATAAGACTCCATGCATTTGGAGCTAAAAACAGGGGACAAATTACATTCTTGAGCCAAATAGGGCCCCGTATTTCTGAAGCTAAAATCAGGGAATATATCAAATCATTTATTATAATAAGCCTCCATGTTTCTGGAGGTAAAAGAGAGAATAGTTTATTTCCTTGTGTTTAATATAACTCCGTGTTTCTGGGACTAAAAACGGAAGAAAATTTTGGACTACTGGGAGTCTGCCGTATGCTTTGGGGTCGACCTATACGTTACATATAGACCTAAACAAGAAATATGAGTCAAAAATTTTGAACTCGACTTGTACTGTAGGTCGACTTGTAAAGTGCATGTTACGGCATCTCTTAATTACTATATTTATGCTTCTGGTTCACAGAGAAGTGCTAACACATTATTTACCGAGATGGCGTGACATTGCTTATGTCTTCGCCTAACAACAAAACAAAATGAAAATGGCAACAAATTTGCATTAGAAGTAATTGCTAGGATTATTGACGACTTTGACACTAGTAAAGACGGCAATCGACACTTAATGATAACACGGGGGGAAAAAAAACGAGAAAGAATAAAATCTGCGCCCCCTCCACTGAAGAAGGAAAACAAATTCCTCATCTAAGCAACACTTGTGGCTTTGTGTCATTGTCTAAGGAACCATGCTGGGAGTTACTTGAAGCATTGTGTTGCAATGTCAACAAATTTGAATGGAATGCACATGGAAGGCTTTCTTGACAAAATCGCACCGCCGCCTTCCTAAAAAGTGCGCGTTGTGTAACCAACGCATTTCGCGGCAAGCACTGTTATGAACGGTTTTGATGCTTACGTATTCCTCAAGATATATTCCAGTCTGTTCATATGTCTCTACCCATCTAAATATTAGGTTGGTGCAAAAATAATGTCGTTTTTTGACGTTCAACTTCAAAAGAAAATCATTATTTTTGCACCAACCTAATAGCTATTCACATGTATACAGGCATACTCATATATATGTATATATATATATATATATATATATATATATATATATATATATATATATATATATATATATATATTCAAACATATATTGCTAAATATAGCAGACAACGAATGTCTATTATGTTTGATCATGAACATTTCTAAGTTTGGTATTGTGGCTTTAGTTTCGGGAGTAAATAAAGACAAAATCAGTCCAACATTTGGATATTTTTTATCATGCTGTTCCGCGATCTAAACTTTTTGTTTACATGAAATGAAAGATTTTATAAATTTCAGCCGAAAGCAGTACTGGCTGCTCGGTCAGTGAATGCAAAAGGTTTCATTATAGGGAAACGGCTAATATCAATACTTGAAAGAGCAATAACAGCTACTGCACTTGAGAAATCTATTTTCCTGAAATAAATGAAAGATTTTATAAATTTCAGCCGAGAGTAATACTGGCTGCTCGGTCAATGAATGCAAAATATTTCCTTATAGGGAAACGGCAAATATCAATACTTGAAAGAGCAATAACAGCAACTGCACTTGAGAAATCTATTTTCCTGAAATAAATGAAAGATTTTATAAATTTCAGCCGAGAGTAATACTGGCTGCTCGGTCAATGAATGCAAAATATTTCCTTATAGGGAAACGGCAAATATCAATACTTGAAAGAGCAATAACAGCTACTGCACTTGAGAAATCTATTTTCTTGAAATAAATGAAAGATTTTATAAATTTCAGCCGAGAGTAGTACTGGCTGCTCGGTCATTAAATGCAAAATGTTTCCTTATAGGGAAACGGCCAATATCAATACTGGAAAGAGCACTAAAAGCTACTGGATGTAAGAAATGAGTTTAAGATAAAGATTTCATAATTTTCAACTGAAAGTAGCAGTGATTTCTCGGTCAATAAATATCGAATGTTTCCTTATTGGGAAACGCCTAATATTACCATTATCTTTATCCCCATGTGTTAGAAGTCTAAAGTATTCACTTTATGTATCTTGGAATTGCTCGTCGTTTTAATGCTATTTATTTTACAGAGAATATTTGATATGCGGATTCAATATAATTTTATTCGTTTTTATCACGGAAGCAGGAAATTGTCAAGAAACTGTTTTTAGTTTTAGGTATCTAACTGCGTGATTCAAGAATACAAAATAATGTCTGCCACTCAAAACGACATCGTGTGAACTAAGCCCTGATATATATATATATATATATATATATATATATATATATATATATATATATATATATATATATATATATATATACGTTTCTATTTTAACAGCATCATCATCATATAATCATCAATATCTTATTACTAATGAAAATACTAAAAATATAAAATGTGCATGTAAGAAAAATATAAAATATGCATATAAGAAAATTATATATATATATGCCTGTGTGTGTGGATGTGTGTATATATATATATATATATATATATATATATATATATATATATATATATATATATATATATATATATAACCATACAAATACAGATACATTTATATATACACATAGACACATATTTCAACACTTTACGCACAGACATATATATATATATATATATATATATATATATATATATATATATATATATATAACCATACAAATACAGATACATTTATATATACACATAGACACATATTTCAACACTTTACGCACAGACATATATATATATATATATATATATATATATATATATATATATATATATATATATATATAACCATACAAATACAGATACATTTATATATACACATAGACACATATTTCAACACTTTACGCACAGACATATATATATATATATATATATATATATATATATA
>OZ010605.1:61552227-61569727 GCA_963932145.1 Acanthosepion lycidas | reverse complement strand
ATACACACACACACAGATATATATATATATGTGTGCGTCATTCGCTGAGAGTACTGTTATACCATAACAGTATTGTTATACCAAGACTATATATATATATATCTTCTAAATTTCAAATTCCCAGCGTCTCTCGATTGTCGCTTCAGCATAAACAAACCTCGTCCGATGAAGTCCTAAGGGACGAACCGCGTCGCACAAAAACTTTTTCCAATTTGTCATATATATATATATATATATATATATATATATATGTCTGTGTGTGTGTGTGTAAACATCAAGTGTACGTGAAATTGAATGTATCATATATCTATAAAATACATTGCGTGTCACTTTTCTTCTTCCTATATATATATATATATATATATATATATAAGTGTGTGTGTGTGTGTGCATGTGTGTGTATGTATTTCTGTGTATTATTTTCAGATAGAGTGTATCTATAAAGGAACAAAATGAATAAAAATACAAGAGTAAAAATTAGCCGAAATGTTTCGTCATCTTAGGGACATTTGCTTTGATAAAATCAAATGCGTCGGCTAAGAATAGTTTTTCATCTTTATATATATATGTGTGTGTGTGTGTGTGTGTGTGGAGAGAGAGAGAGTGAGAGAGAGCAAAATTGTCCAGTTGTTAGAGTAAGCTTTGAAACTTTGTATCTAAGAAATTATATCTTACTGGAATTCTCCGAGGATTTTATAAAACTTTTGGACTCTACTCTTCGCAATAACAAATCCTAATTACTCTCCAGACTTAACAAAAGAATCGATGATGAAATCGACCATAAATGAAAATGAAATGTTCATCATAAATTACTCATAGCTTAGGATAGGAACCTCATAAACGATGAAAATAAAGTTCAATTATATATTATTCCAGGATCATTTTCCCTTTTCTTCAAGATGATCTTCGCCCTCTCTAACCTTCTTTCCGTCCTGGAGTAACAAGGTGTCTCACACGTTTCAAGTACGATTTCATATTCAAGTCTTTTTTTCACTTCTCTTTTAACTGCCATGACTGAAACTCCACCCTCACGTGCCAAAGTTTGTATGACTTTAGTTGGATCTTTTCTAATTGATCTCTTTATTTCAAAATTGAACTGAGGATCTCTCTTCCTGTTGTGACCTTCTGATCTAGTTTTCCTCTCTGTTGTTCCCTCTTTAACTTACTCACTGTTCTCTTGAGGGTCTTTTAAGATGGAAGCCAGTGTATGAATATTTGTGCCATTACTAAAGGCCTGTATGATCTATTTCCACTCTCCATTGCTCAGTTGGGAAAACATTGTGAGTCTGACACGAAACGATATTAGTCTGTTCTCCTTTTAGATGAATAACTCAAAGGGTTTTGTATCTGTCTGTATTTCTGATATGAGATATTATGTACACTATTTAAATTATTCGGACTATTTCTTACATGAGTTATTATGTACATCATTTATATTATTCACCATATTTATTACAACGTTTCGGCCGTAAGGACACATGACACAGTGCATTAATGCCTTAGTTAGATCCAGTGACAGGACCCAAGGTGTGTGAGTTCAATACCCGGTTAAGCAGTGGAGAACTTTCAGAGGGGAATTAACAGGAGATAACTGATAACTGACATCCATTAAACATGGAACGTGGAACTAGAACAGTCTACCCCAGTGATCGAAATAAAGGGTTCAGTTCGACATTCCAACCACCTGAAGAAGGCCAGAACGTACAACGGCTGAAACGTTGTAATAAATATGGCGACAAAGATGAGGAAAATAGTCCGAACAATGTAAATAGTGTCAAAGTGTTTTACTCTGATTCTTACGATAAATGGTGTCAAGAGGGTTAAACATCTGATATAAAATTCTAGAAAAAAGAAACTCAATTAATTTAGTGCTTTTTTAGATATTAAACATTTTGTGTGATGGATAATTTTGGTGTTAAAAGATTTAGACAATTTTGTTGTTACATCCGGTATATAATCGATTTAGTTTTAAAAATTAGACCCAAATGTCGCAAGCAGCTAAATTCAAAATTCAGTAGCACTGAACTCTCTCTCTCTCTCTCTCTCTCTCTCTCTCTCTCTCTCTCTCTTTCTCTGTGTGTGTGTGTGTGTGTGTGTGTGTGTGTGTGTGTGTGTTTTAGATATTGAAAATTTTGTGGGATGGGTATTTATGCTGTTACACGATTTGAACAATTTTGCTGTTACTCCTCTCATATATATATATATATATATATATGCGTGTGTGTGTGTGTGTGTCTCTCTGTGTGCGTGCATGCGTGTGCTCTCTTTAAAATATTTTTAAACCATTTTTTAATTATCATAAAAATAGCATTAACATCGGAACAACTGGAGAAAGAATTTGTAGAAAGTTTTGCAAGTTGTTTGCTTTCATTCAAATAAGAAAAATATTTTTTTAAAAAACGACA
This sequence comes from Acanthosepion lycidas, assembly GCA_963932145.1. Classification (NCBI taxonomy): domain Eukaryota; kingdom Metazoa; phylum Mollusca; class Cephalopoda; order Sepiida; family Sepiidae; genus Acanthosepion; species Acanthosepion lycidas. The sequence continues at coordinate 61,567,322 of OZ010605.1, read as the reverse complement.
CCGACGTGACATGGGTTCCCGCTGTCTTTCCTTCAAATATTTCCATGGCAGCTGCTGTGATGGGCCTTTTTTTTTTTTCTTTCGTGCCTCGGGTAGACGAATTCAAGCGTGCTTCCAGATTGACAACTCGGCCTCAGCGTTTTACTTCTTACAATAGCCATTTCTGTTTTAAGTTTCATCGTTTGCACTTCTCGCCTGTGGATCTGGATCATCTGATTTCTTTCCTTCCCAACCACCTACAATCTTCAAAAATCTAAATGCAACATCAATCGCCATCTTCTGTCTTTCCGAACCCTTAGTTTTGTGGCACCATTTAACGAGGCAGAAAGGGAAAAGAAAGAAAAGAAGAAAAGGAGAGGCTAAGAACCGAATCGTGAGTGATAAGCAAGAACACACACACAGCTAAGAGACAATGGATAAAAGGATATTTTGATAAGTAACAAATGGCGAAAGAGTGTCATTACAATGACAGGGAAATTCTGAGTAAAAAGAAAGGGAAAGAAGGAAAGAATCAGATATGTTTTGGCATCGGCTGTGTTATCTAAGGATATGAAAACAAACTATTGGTACGGGAAGACATCTTATTATCAACTACAGACCGGCTGGCCAAAGAAAAAAAAATTCAAATGAAAATGTTATTTCGTTAAGTGACGAAAAACAGGCAACTAAAAGGACTTGGACAGATATGAAAAATTAAAAACCACCCACGAGCGTCCGACGGAACATCCTTGGCCTGCGATAATAAAATTTTGTTATCAGAAATTTGTACCGAAGGAAAATGAATGTTTTTTTTTTCTTTCTTCGAGGGGACAGACTGACTGGAACTTTGGAGATGTTTCTTTTTGAGACCGTGTTAAGAAGACCACACATTCTGATAATTAGCGATAAAATACCTGACGTAAACCAAGTGTAGAACAAGAGTTATGACCGCCATTGTCATATTGTCCCGTTCGCGGCTGGAGAAATGATAAACCATTAAGGGGAAGAAAAGGGAAAGAGAAGAGATAATTCTTTTTTTAAGCAAGATATTTTTTTCTTCCTGAAACAAAGCCGCCGATTCGTCCACGCCCGACTAAGACATCATTGGTCGAGTGGTGATCACATGATGCACGAGGGAGGCTGTTGCCGCCCATCTGGAGGATGAGTAAGAGAGGTTGCCACGAAGATGTGGGGAGGGCAGTTCACGCCCCTCTGAAGTATGATGAGAAGGTGGGAGTGAGGAAAGGTTCCCAAAAATGGAAAAAGGTGGAAATTCCTAACCAGAGAGGTGGATATGTATTTAGAATTATCGAGGAACCCCCCGGCGCCGACAAACTCACCCCGGTTTTGGTCGGCGCCCATATAAACGAAGCCACAACGAGCAGAAATGAGTCGAGTCCCAGCAGTTCTCAGAGTCTCCGGTTGAGGCAAGCCTCGCAGATAGCTGACCAGGATTCACGCACATTCCGGACCCATCTTCAAACCAAGAACGATTATTTTGAAGAGCGACTTAGATCCAGATCACCGAAATAAGTTTTTCTTTTGACTTTCGTCCAAAGACCCACCGAAACACCAATTTCTTAGAGAGCAGACAACTTGAAGTGTTAAAACTTGCCTAGCGGAAAATGACGTGTCACAATCCATAGAACGGGTCGGGAGATAGATGCAGTCCTATGTATCGAACAACTAGACATAAAGTTTGTTACCTTTTTCTTTGATACTTTGAACTTTCGAGTTTTCATTTTATTGTCTTTTATGCATATTTGTGTGGTATCAGCCCCGTTGAACTCGGTTTGCAGTACGGCCCCAACCACTGTTTGATCTCGTCTGCCTAAGATCAATTCACAACGTGGGTAGGCAGACTGGGAATCAAAGTAGTTACTACGGTAACCTGGCGTTGGAAGCGAGTTGGGAACGACGAGGCTGATATCAAATCTAACCAGATTCCCACCCGAATCACCAAAAGGTTAGAACGCCACATTTGGAGCAGCGACACCCGAACGGAGCGGCGAGGAGCGAACGGCTGGCGCCGCGGCGAGGACGTCACAGTTAGGTAGACTAGAATAGAACGACACGGTTGGCGCTGCGACCAGGGGACGACGTCACAGTTTTATTTCCTAATTTTTTCTCTTTTTCTTTCACTCCCTGTAACCTTGTTGTGGAGTTATTAGGTTGGTGCAAAAATAATGTCGGTTTTTGACGTATTATTTAACGTCAAAAACAGACATTGTTTTTGTACCAACCTAATATTTCGCAGTGGAGGCTTGTATTTGTACTAAGTCGGTCCTAAAATAGATTCGACGTACAAAACGTTAGGAACTTGATATAATAGGTATTACGCAGAGTAATCTTGTTGTGGTCGCTGATACTTTCGTATTCGACTAACTGTCGTCCGACATCGACCGACCGACGTTTCTCTTACTACTCCTACTTATATTAGGTGGGAGAGTCTATTAACTATATAATAGGTGTGTTTCACCATAACAAACCTCTACCACCAAAAGAATAATCAAAACCTCTACCTGGAGCAAACCACCTGCATAAATATTTAAAAAAAAAAAAAAGTTCAGCAAATATACCAGAATAGAATGGGGCGTAAGGCAACGATATTTCTTCTAACCGGATTTATTCAACTTATACAGAGAATTCTAAGAGAAGTGGATTCGTCATTGACAATCATAATCCTATCAACATAAGATATACAGATGAGAAGAAGAGACTAACTATAAACTACAACACAAATCAGCAAAAAAGATGAGCCCTAAATGCAATTTACAGATCGGGGGTACTATAATGAGGCAGGTGTGGAAATTTAAATAACTGGGAAGTCTTCTGACAGAGGATGAAAATTGCGACGCTGAGATCCAAAGTTGTATTGGAATAATCAAAGACGCATTCCAAAAGTTAAGGAAAGCATTAGGAAACAAGAGGGTTTCGTTGGTAATAAAGAAAAGAGTACTGAACTGTTACTTGATATCTGACCTTCTTTACGGCAGTGAATGTTGGACGTTTTCTTCAAGGATGAAGATGAGACTCGAGGCATAATACGTGTGGTACTACAGAAGGATATAAGTACAGGACTATTTCTGGGATCTATATATGCGAGATATTGCTGCCTCCCCCTGTATTTAAGCGTAAATGCATATTTTAGTAAACTTACAGTTTTCATTTTTTTTTTTTTTCATTTTTTTAAACCTACCATCTCGTACACTCGAGCGTCTTAATAAAGGAACTCTGTTTTAATACACTCGAATAAACACACTGTTTAAAACATGCAGGATTCAAGGAAAACTTATACGTAACATAAGGAAGAGGCAGGTGTAATTTATGGGGCACGTAACGAGAAAGGATGACTTCGAAAATCTGATACTCACAAGGCGGATAAAAGGAAAGCGGGACAAGGCAAAGCGATGCGTGACATGCTTACGCAAGTGGAAGGCAGAACAGAATGTGGGAGAAATAGCAAGATGACAAAAGAAATTGGGAGCTACAAGGGACAGGAAGAGGTGGAGAACTATGATCAACTACGTTAATTCCCCTCCCAAAGTTCTCCACCGCCTTAACCAGGAGTTGAACTCACACTCTGCATTTAACCAAAGACTTTATCCACTGTGCCATGTGTCCTTTAGGACATCTGTGTACGAATTTCTGGGCATTATAAACTTAATGTCTTCAGTCTCAATTTTTTTACCAGTGCTCATATTGCAATTTTTGCTATTTTCATTCCGTGTGTTTTCTTGTTTTTTTACCAGAGCTCATATTGCATTTTTTGCTGTTAGTGCATAAAGACGTTGGTTCCAGAGACAGGACCCAAAGAGTGTAAGTTCATTGTCTGGTTAAGAGGAATTAACAGGAGATAACTGATAACAGACATCCACCAGACATTCCTACCACCTGAAGATAACCGGAGCGTACAACGGCCGAAACGTTGTAATAAATATGGTGACTAAGATGAGGACAATAGTCCAAACAATGTAAATAGTGTACATAATACCTCATCTCAGAAATATAGACAGATACTGAAGCGCGGAAACGTTGTAATAAATATGGCGACAAAGATGAGGGCAATAGTCCGAATAATGTAAATAGTGTACATAATACATGATCTCAGAAATATAGACAGATACTGAAAGGCCGAAACGTTGTAATAAATATGGCGACAAAGATGAGGACAATAGTCCGAATAATGTAAATAATGTACATAATACCTCATCTCAGAAATATAGACAGATACGGAAAGGCCGAAACGTTGTAATAAATATGGCGACAAAGATGAGGACAATAGTCCGAATAATGTAAATAGTGTACATAATACATGATCTCAGAAATATAGACAGATACTGAAAGGCCGAAACGTTGTAATAAATATGGCGACAAAGATGAGGACAATAGTCCGAATAATGTAAATAATGTACATAATACCTCATCTCAGAAATATAGACAGATACGGAAAGGCCGAAACGTTGTAATAAATATGGCGACAAAGATGAGGACAATAGTCCGAATAATGTAAATATTGTACATAATACCTCATCTCAGAAATATAGACAGATACTTAAGGGCGGAAACTTTGCAATAAATATGGCGACAAAGATGAGGACAATAGTCCGAATAATGTAAATAGTGTCTATAATACCTCATCTCAGAAATATAGACAGATACTGAAGGGCGCAAACGTTGTAATAAATATGGCGACAAAGATGAGGACAATAGTCCGAATAATGTAAATATTGTACATAATACCTCATCTCAGAAATATAGACAGATACTGAAGGGCGCAAACGTTGTAATAAATATGGCGACAAAGATGAGGACAATAGTCCGAATAATGTAAATAGTGTCTATAATACCTCATCTCAGAAATATAGACAGATACTGAAGGGCGGAAACGTTGTTATAAATATGGCGACAAAGATGTGAACAATAGTCCGAATAATGTAAATAGTGTCTATAATACCTCATCTCAGAAATATAGACAGATACTGAAGGGCGGAAACGTTGTAATAAATATGGCGACAAAGATGAAGACAATAGTCCGAATAATGTAAACAGTGTGCATAATATCTCATCTCAGAAATATAGACAGATACTGAAAGGCCGAAACGTTGTAATAAATATGGTGATTAAGATGAGGACAATAGTCCAAACAATATAAATAATGTACATAATACCTCATCTCAGAAATATAGACAGATACTGAAAGAAAAGAAAGCGTACGTATGTGCATTAAAAAGGAAGAACATAACCCTCTCTTGCATTTCAAAGAATAGACGAACCCGAGAAATGATAATATTAATAAAAGAAAGAGGAATATAATCTGGTTCAGCATACCTTTTAACACACAGGTAAAAACAAACATAGAGAATATGTTTTTCAATATATTTGATAAGCACTTCCCTAATATGTCCGAACTATATAAGTTATTTAATCGCAATACGGTCAAATTATGTTATAGTTGCACAAGCAGTATGGGCAACATCATAAAAAGAATGAATATCAAAAAGTTAAAGCCCAAAAATGACGTGAAAGGTGAAAATACGGTCGTATGTAATTGCAGGGTAAAAATATTTGTCCGTTAAAGGTATTATGCCGTATGGAACGGATTGTATATTGTGCCGAATTGGATGGTGAAAATAGTAGCACAAAAAATACATCGGTTGCACTGACGAGCCAGTTCAAGAGGAGTTGGTATAATCACACTTCATCTTTTAGAATCCTGGAATGTAGGTACAACACGAAGCTAGCAAGCTACTATTAAAGATTTAGGGAGGGGTATGACAAAAGTTCAAAATATTAAATGGCGTCTATTAAGAAATCTAAAGACGAACACAATAAACGGGAATACATGTAGGCTATGCGAAGAAGAGAAACTCGCTATAGCAACGTATAAAGACAGCACCGAATTACTGAACGGGAGGTCAGAGATCAGGACCAAGTGTGGACACGTTAAGAAGTTCAGCTTGAGGATATTTGAACGCGGATAAAGTTGGAATTGATATTTTACATCTTTCCCCCACTACTTCCGGTTTCGAACGAAAGTGCATAAGTTCTTGAGCTCCATCTCGTTGATTTGCTGAACAAACCAGCTGAGGAGACCGTAGTGGTCGAAACCGTGCTAGTGTTCTGGTCAGCATTCATTTTTTTTAAACGTTAAACAGCTCTGCATGCTTGGTCTTCCAACATGACATTGAACACTTTTATTGCGTACGATCTTAACAAAAATGTTACTGTTTGTTTACTCAGGTATATATATATATATATATATATATATATATATATATATATATATATATAAATTACTACACTGTATCCTACTGGATTGCCGATATTTTGACCGTTAGGTGTCGTCAGATGTAGCTAGTGTTCCTTAATCACACCCCTTTTATCAGACTACGACACCGGAAGTCAAGAATCAGACGCCGTGTGAAAAAAAGAAGAGATTTGAAGAAGGTGGGGAGCTAAAAAAAACCCAAAAAACAATAACTTTATTTTTCTTCGTCCGTGATCGTGTACAAGTCGAGAACAGTTTTGCCTACTTGTCTACATTTCGACATTATTTCCGTTCACCGGTTCAAAAATACCGCTATGTCTTGAAATGTAACTATCGCCACTTTCTTCTCTTGACACAACCTTCAACTTACTCTCCTCATGCTCCTCTTCAAATTCTCCTCTGTATATTCTTCTTTTGATTTCCAGACGTAGTTGGTCAGGTTTGTATTGTAACTGTGCTTCTCCACCCTAAAAAAAAGAAGTATGTTTTTACCAGCGTTTTTTTAAACAGACCTTCATAACATCCGATGTAAATTTTCTTTCCTTTCGTTATTGTCATCATTAACTTCAACACAGTAAACCAGGTCTTCAGTGCAGCACATGTCATTTAAAGGTCAATTACATTCTATCTTGAAGTTACATAATATATTTCTTTCTTTATTTTTTTTTTGTTTGTTTATATTTAAATTCCTCTTTTTGCTTCTTTACTATATTATTCAAATTGCCAGTTCAACTATAACTTAATTTTACAGTGTTGTTGTTAAAAACTTTTGACAATACAGATGACTTAGGGAAATGTTTTCTTAAAAGGCCAAAAATACCTTTTCTATATTAGTTTTCATCTGCCTGTCGAATGTGGAGTTGAGCCAAATAACATTTCTCTTTCTTAGTCTGATCTTCCTATCTCGGCTGTTTACCTGAGGTTTAAAATCCAGCCTGACATTCTGCATCTCCTCTTTTACAGCTGCTATATATTCTTTCTTTTTTTCATTAAAAATTTCTTTTGTCGAAAAATCCTAATCAACCTGCATTCAACCCGCCTCGGGATGTGCTTATTACATTTTTTGCTGGATGGTTAAACTTTGAATTTATGTATTTCAAAATGGTATTGTTGTATATATATATATATATATATATATATATATATATATATATATATATATATATATATATATATATCGAGACTCTTCGCATAGCGAATCGAGTCACTGTCAGTCACTGGGCGTGTTTCTAAAAATAAATACGCTAAAAATCCACCAACGTCCCTGCCGTGCGCCGACGGCTTAGTGGTAGAATCTCCAATTCAGTCGGGTTTCGATCCGAGCTAGAGGCAACCGGATGTCTAGCCACGCTGATGAGCTGCGAAACAGTCTGTCTGTGGATGACGTTATATATCTATATATGTATATATGTTTCATTGAATAATATAGACAGGCTTTGTCTATATATTTTAAGTAAGTTCTTTTCATATTGTCTGATAAGCTTAATAACATTATCATCGAAGGACGAAAGGAAATCAACATATTGATACACGTTTAAATCCAATCTAAGCTAACCTGAACAAAATAAACTACGAAATCTCCATAAACATTCTTAAATGCCTATTGTTTTATACAAACGGCTTCCCATACTTAATACTTCTGGTTTTCACTCTCGCGTGGTCATGTGTGACGTCAGGAGATGCGACGCGATTTTCGCTTCCGCGTCTCGTATACACGAGTTTGTCGTTGCTTTGAATTTTTTCCATGCAACAAAAACAGACTATCATTATTGCGTCGTCCGTGAATTAGTTGATATATTGAAAAGTAAATGTCATCTTTGATTGGATTTACACATGTATCAATATGGTGATTAATCTTATCAGACAATATGAAAGGAACTTACTTAAAATAAATAGACAAAACTTGTCTATATTATTTATGAAACATGCATCAATATATATATATATATATATATATATATATATATATATATATATATATATATATATAATAAAAAGGCTTAAACACTAATATTCCATGGTCATAATTTATTCCATTGGAATCGTAAATACGATCCAATTCATCAGACCTACAAATTCAAAAAGAAAACAGAAAAAAACCCACTCCGGAAATAAAAATAGAATTTAGAGAGAGTGTAATTATGAGAGTGTGGGACGAATGTTAGTTTATAAGAGAGGGGTTTAGTAGTTCTGATGAATTGGATCGTATTTACGATTCCAATGGAATAAATTATGACCATGGAATATTAGTGTTTAAGCCTTTTTATTATATCCTTACTCTGTCCTGGACATTGAGTTCTACCTGGATTTTATCCTCTCGGAAATTTTTTATTTTAAATATACATGTGTATATATGCACCTGTGGATTTTGCATATATATGTATATTTACCACTAATATTATATGTATATATATATATATATATATATATATATATATATATATATATATATATATATGTAATCTGATAGAAAAAATATCCGGGAAAGGTGCTATAAAACTACAACTGATATCAATTCGGCATTTAATCTCCTTCGAAGTAGTCTCCTTCTGAAGCCACACATTTTATCGAGCCTCATTTCCATTGACGGAAGCATTCCTAAAACTCTGGTGGATATCGAGCAGGTAAAAGTTCTCAGTATAGGGAATAGAGCGCATGTAAATGATATATATATATATATATATATATATATATATATATATATATATATATATATATATATATATACTCGCTGTCATTAAAAAATCCAAAGAAAAGGGATAAACCTCTGTTTAATGTCTACGTCAATGTATTGGATAAACCTTGTCAATTTTAATTATTAATTTGTACCTTTTTAGTAATAATTTGTATTCATACTTATGATTGTAATTATAATATTTTGTTAAAGTTGTTAAGCTCAAATATTTACGGTTGCAAAAACCTAATTTCCACAGTAATTCGATAGTCGTACAACTCAACATGAGCATAGTTTATAATGAACAGAATAATTACAATTCATGAGAAAATGCAAATAACAAAACTGTGAGATATTAAAAGGTATTTCCAATTATTATTTATTTCCCTATTGCATGTGTGTGTACATGTGAGTGTGCGGACGTATATATGCGTGTATGTATTGGTGTGAGTGTTTGTGTATATGCAGCTTTGTATATGCATCTCCACGAATTGAGGAATCAGAGAACCGAGTTCGAATTCCAGTCGAATCCATTACATTCACTTTGGGAAAGGTATGAATCATCTTCTTCCCACAGCTATGGGTAAATAGCAAGGACAGACCGGGTTCTATAGCTATGGATGGCAACTGGTCTACCGTAGAAAGAAATGTCAACCTACTTCGAGAAAAAAATCTACCTCATCAACCATGTATCAAAATATATGATACATGTATCACGCAAGGCATATAACTGACTGGCTGTATATATGGATAGCCATATTTGTTGAATTAATTAAATAAAATCTGTTGAATTAATTAAATAAAAATTCATATATATATATATATATATATATATATATATATATATATATATATATATATATATATATATATATATATATATATATATTCTATACGGAACAGTCATATAGCCTGACGTGGCTTTACCGATTAAGGCATAAAAATGTCTTAAAATAATTGTCGCATTTTTCCATTTTATAATGTATGCCATCATTTGTTTACATCTGGATACGCCATGAGAAGATATAAATGTATGTGAGAGAATCCTGGAAGATTGCAGTTTAAAGACAGTAAAATCGACCTTGCTAGCCGAAACGCTCCTCTGTTGCCCAATCGGTTAATCACGTCAGGCTATACGACGGTTCCGTATAGAATACAGGTTCGATTCCTGTCGGAGGACGAATATTTTCTATGAAAATTTCTTGGTCATTCAGGCCGGTTAATGTTGTTTAATACTCTTTATTTAATACAGAGCATTTACTTAAATATTTGTATCTAGAAATAGAATTTATAAACATAAAAATGTCTTAAAATAATTGTCGGACTTTATCCATCTCATATATATATATATATATATATATATATATATATATATATATATATATATATATATATATATATATATATATATATATATATATATATATATATATATATCAGGCAATCCATAATTCAGGCCTGACAACTATGCAGCTCGGTTGCAACGACTCGGGGCGGATATGTGGAGATCTGAATTACAACTAATTAACCATTTCAGTGAATATTTTAGCAAGGATCTTGTTAGTAATGTCTAGTAATTAGTTAATTAAATAATATTTGGAAGCTTTTTACAATTATTGACTTATTTCCGTAAATGCAAATGTAAGAAGAAAGAACATACCATTAAATAAGTAAATGCACAAAAATCACTTTATTTATCATAAATTAGACCTTTTAGATGATATTGCAAAAATAAAGAGTTAATCTGTTTATACCAATTGCTTACAGAAAATGTAAAATTGCATAATACAATCAGAAAGCAATCTCCACATTTTACAAAATTGTGTATCCGCAAAGGCTGAAAAAAAACTTCACAAGAAATATGAGTTTCAGAAAAACAATATTTTTTTTTATAATCATTATAACATTTATTGTGATTTCTGTTACATGTACAATTTGTTCCAGAGAATATGAAAAAAATATTTATTTCACTATGATATATCTATTAGGTTGGTGCAAAAATAATATCGTTTTTTAACGTTAAAAAATACGTCAAAAAACGATATTATTTTTGCACCAACCTAATAGATATTATCAGTATACATAGTTTTAATAATTAAAATCAATTTGCCATAACAAGAACTGTTAATTAATAGGGTAATGTGCATAATTAGCCAATTAAACAAATGTAAAAAGGGTAAAAATTGAAAAGAAAGCCAGTCACATAGATAGTTGTAACAATACCAAAGGGTCCGTTCAAGTCACCTTTTCCGCCATAAAATACGATTATCAATTAACAATATTAACCAGTTTAACATTTTTACAGTAGACTCGGATAATATACTTCTTCTTTTAAAAAACAATTCCACTTATGTTAAAAAAAAACATCAATTATTCATAAAAATAATTTTACACTTAATATGGTCACTGTTGAAAATAAAGAGAAAAATATATATTAAATTAACTTTATGTTATAAATTATTAATGACACTGACGAATTTCACGTCGAAAAAATTTTGTTTAAAGATAAAATATGCAAAGTTCAAATAAAAAAAGTAAACGTTATACTTACTTCACTAATAAACTTGAGTCAATCCGAAAAAGAACTTAATTTCTTAATCCTAATTCCAGCAACGAACTTTCGCGTGTTAATCGCCCCCACCCACCAGTTGTCTACAGGCTTACTCCATGTAGAGGCCTAAGTTTATGGATCGCTTTGTGTGTGTATATATATATATATATATATATATATATATATATATATATATATATATATATATAAAAATGAACATTGAAGTCAACACTTAGAGGCGACAGTCTGTTTCACAGAATGTCGCCTCTAAGTGTTGACTTCAATGTTCACTTTCATATTTACACACGCTCTATCTCTGATATTGAGCACTTTATCCCATAAATGTTGCAGACATTAAGACTATATATATATATATATATATATATATATATATATATATATATATATATATATATATATGTGTGTGTGTGTGTGTGTATAAATATGAATAAATATATATAATTATTTATTAGGTTGGCGCAAAAATAATGTCGGTTTTTTACGTTAGAATTTACGTCAAAAACCGATATATATATATATATATATATATATATATATATATATATATATATATATATATATATACAGGATGAATCAAAAATACTTCTACAATTTGGGGGGAGGGTTTCTCATTCAAGAACAAGGACAAAAATCCATACAAATTCCATGAAAGATGGATAGGTAGGAGAGTGCCGTTTCCATGGATGGCCTGGACGTTTCCACCCAAATCAATCCTTTGGACTTTCATATTTGAGACCACCTAAAACTATTGGTTCATGAAGCAGACGTTAATATTGCAGAGGCGCTTCATTAACGTGTCATGGGGGCCTGCGAAAACATTCGACACCGTCTAAGAGTATTTGAAAGTGTCCGCTAGTCAATGATTCGACCAGTGCATGAGTACGTATAAGCAAGCTGAAGACATTTTGAAACTTTCTCATGAGTTGTTGTGTTGATGTACACCGATGACCTCTTGAACATATGTTTATACGGACATTTTTTAACTTGTTTGGATTTCAGCAACCGGTTCCAAAGTATTTTTCAGATTGTATCTTGGATTGTACATTTAACAGCGTCTACCGTAAACTTTAAACATAAAAAGTAAAAGTATTTTTATAAACACTGTATATACAATAGGTATACAATAGGATAAACGACAAATAGGAAACAGTTATGAATTTAACATTCACTAAATGAGATATGGAAAAAATATGGATTTTTTTTGTGCTTTTTAATTGGTTAAGCAGACTTCACGTGTATTTGACTTGTCAAGTAGCGTCTACGTATATAATTTATGTATGTAAGTGTATCATAACTCTGTTTTTTCTATGTAGGATTGAGGATGATGACTCCGATATGTGTGTGTTTTGTAAACATTATTTATGTTCAGCGGTTGTCCGCATGTCGACTTGGGTACGTTTTTACATATTTTCTGCAGCAGGAAGCTATTTCCGGGTATCTGCAAAGACTTTTGGAAAACGAAATATGATCAGAATCTGGGGTGGGACAATGTCGGCTCGCTGATTTTTGGTACAAAGGCACCGATTCTGCGTCATTGACCTTTTACAAAGATCCAAAATATTGTTGGCAAAATTCTTCAACGAAAGCCGAGACGAAAAAAGAAAACTTTAGATTTTTACAAGAAGCGCGTGGAAACATATTACATATGATATCTTGCATACTGTAAATTGAGAGATGTGCACGCCTGATTTTCTCTTTTGCAGAATAATAAAATCAACGAGGAATATTTGTATAATATTTGCCCATGAAACGTGTCCATAATCTTAAGTGTTTAAATCAAACATATATATATATATATATATATATATATATATATATATGAGTAAATGTTAAGTGTAGATCAAATATGGATCGGAATTATAAACATTTTCTATTTTTTAACTTATTACATATATATATATATATATATATATATGTGTGTGTGTGTGTGAAGAAATATACTTTTAAGGTATGCTATATTTATAGAATAAAGTATGTAAATATAAAAACAAACATTGAAGTCAACACTCAGAGGCGACAGACTGTTTCTTGCTAAAGGCAATCATCAGGCCACAAGCGTTGTGTATTTTCTCGACTAATTATATATACGGGTCAGTGGTGCACTGTGGGTAGTCTGTTGCATTGTGGATAGTCTATTTTAACGGTTATTTTTTCCTCCAAGCAGAGTTTGTAGTTTTGGGATTGATTTTTGTAGGCTGATGTACCTTATTTTGCAAGATATTTTGGTGTGATTTGCTTTTTGTTTTTAATTTCCCAGATATACCTGAAAAGTCTTGTGCTGTTTGTGTATTTACTGTATAGGGTATATATTTATATAGTAAATGCATGAATAGCACAATGCTTTCGAATTATATCTGGGAAATTAAAAACAAAAAGCAAATCACACCAAAAATATGGAAAATAAGGAAAAGAACATCAGCTTACAGCAATCAATCTAAAAAACGGCAAACTCTGCTTAAAAACCGAAAACTGAAAAGAATTAATTAAAATAAATAAGCAAAAACAAGTAAAATAACAAGTCAATAACAAACAAATAAACAAACCACACCCGCCAAAATAACCGTTAGAATAGACTACCCACAACGCAACAGACTAACCAATACACCACTGACCCGTTTATATGATTAGTCGAAAAGCAAGTGGCCTGATGATTGCGTTTAGCATGAAATAGTCAGTCGCCTCTGAGTGTTGACTTCAATGTTCACACACACACACACACACACACACATACACACACACACACATATATATATATATAGATAGATAGATAAGAATGTGTGTGTGTGTGTGTGCGCGCGCATTATAAATGGGATCAAGAAAGTAATCGTACGTAGTTAAAAAAGAAATAATATCCTTTCTCATGGCCACAATATCTACATTTGTGTCGATATGATAGAGACAGACAACAGACACAAGACTTAAGAAAATAAATACAATTTATTTATGCAACAAATGAACAACAGAATAAAGTTGAAAAACAAAAGAGTAGATTCATTCAATATAAACGCCATTGGCTTCAACCACGGCCTCCAGACGATTTCGAAATCACTGGCAACTCTTTTGGACGGTCTCCTTGTTTAAGTTGGTGAATGCTGCCATAATCCTTGCCTCCAGTTCATCTTTGGTGTTACAAGGAATTTTGCTGATCACGCTCAACTGTACCCCACACATTTTTCAGTTCAGATGTAATGTGTGATAAGTAAAAGAAATTGCCTGAATTCCATGACTGGGTTCTCGTGTTCATGTGGCATGAATCCCGTAGTCAGACATTGGATCATGTCCCAGGGAAGCATCCTCAAAGATTTTGATGTAGACCTCTTTGTTGAGACTAGGTGCCCGCGGGAATATCACTGGAAGCATAATGTCGCCATCACAAGTGATCACCCCAAAAATCATGATAATCACCATAAGATTCATCCAACTCTTTCCAAATCCCGTGCACTGTTCTCAGACATACATCCAACACACTGAAATTTTCCTAAATCCTAAGACGTTTGGACAGCTTGACACCATTTTTCGTAAGAATGAAGGAAAAAGCCTTTGAGTTATTCAGCTAGAAAGAGAACAGATGAAAATCGTTTTGTGTAAGATCCATTTTA
>OZ010605.1:61532227-61549727 GCA_963932145.1 Acanthosepion lycidas | reverse complement strand
CAATACAATAGTAGAACGATAATTCTTTATTATGGGATATTACATTCAAACACATATGTAAAAACGCTACATAAATCCATCCATGTTTCGATGGATATTATGGCAAAATAAATTATTAAATTAAAATACCTCGGTCTGTTTCATCCTCAGTCAAATTTTGGAACCAAAAATTCGATTGAGGATAAAACAGAACTGGGTAATTTAATTTAATTTAATTTCTATAATTGAATTGGAAGTTTTTAGCTTCTGTTTTTGAAACATGGTAATTCCTATATAGCGATGAAATCATATTTTTTTAAAAATAATTATGATATAGGCTCTACTTCTGTTTCGACCACTGTTTTTTTTTTTTTTTTTTTTAAATAAAAACAAAAATACTAAAGAACTTCGGTTTATTAACCTAACGGTTCTTTTCTATTTTTCTATATATTTGCACGCACACACACACACAAACACATACACACACACACACACACACACACACACATATATATATATATATATATATATATATATATATATATATATATATATTTGAATTATTTTTCGGTATTTATCAAAAATTTTCATCAGAAATTTTCGGATTAGAATGATCTGATGTTATTCAGTTTTTTAAGTTCTCTGTTGTGTTTATGATGATTGTGCAAAATTCATATGTGTACTGTCGTCAGCGTTTGTTTTTTGTTTTTTTTTTCATTTTTCTTTTGTTTCATTTTATTTATTTATTTTTATTTAAAATTGTTTATAAATAAATTTATATAAATTTGTAAAAAAAAATCCGTATATTTCTTTATTAGAAGGAAAACGTTAAAATGGCGTTAGAAGAAATTAGAGATATGGACAACGGTTCAAATAAAAATAGACGAAACAAAGACAAAAGCGAGAAAAAATGAAAGAATCATTGGAAAGTTTGACGGGAAAATGCCGAGATCTGAAGAAAAAAGAAAATGGGAACAAAACAAAAGAAAGAGTAAAAATAAAAGAAGAAAAATGAAAAAGAAAGTAAGTTTAACCAACTGCAACAGTTCTAGATATTTTTGAATTAATGACACAACTATTGACTCTTGTCTGATCAGGTAAAGTCGAAATCTGATCTAAAAATTCACCAACAAACTGCAGTGAACTCGAACAAAGAATGGCTTGTTAATTTTAACGCCTCAAAAATGACACGTCAGTATATTACTCATTTGAGTGACTCTATTTTGCTTCCCATCAGTATGGTTGATGCTAACCTCCAGGACGCGTTGCAAATTTTCGGGCTAACATTCTTGGCTGACATGAAGTGGAAAAAATATATTGAATCAATTACTAGTTCTGCTGCCTAGGAAGATTAATTCACTGTTTTGTGTCGGACAATTTTTGTACTAGATAGAAGATAAAAGAAAGAAAGAAAGAAAGAAAGAAAGAAAGCAGAAAACAAACAAACAAAATGGGGAACAAGAATACAATAAGAAAGAAATGCACGCAGAAAGAAAGAAAGAAAGAAAGAAAGAAAGAAAGAAAGCAGAAAACAAACAAACAAGATGGGGAACAAGAATACAATAAGAAAGAAATGCACGCAGAAAGAAAGAAAGAAAGAAAGAAAGAAAGAAAGAAAGAAAGAAAGAAAGAAAGAAATAAAGAAAGAAAGAAAGAAAGATGGAATAGAAGGAAAAAGAAAGCTGGTAAAACGAAGGAGAGGATGAATATTACAAAAGAAAAAGAAAGAAACAAACAAACAAAAGAAAGAAAGAGACAAATTAAATTAGAATAGAATGAGATCCCCCACAAAAAGAAAGGAGAAAGGATACAATGAATAAGAAAGAAAGAAAGAAAGAAAGAAAGAAAGAAAACTTAAATATAGAATGCAAAGGAAAAATGAAAAAAAAAGAAGACGATGAATAAGAAAGAAGAAAGAAAGAAAGTAGAGCGTGAAAAGAAAAGCTGAAGAAGACAAAGCGAGTAGGCTGAAAAAAAGAAGAAACAGTGAAGGCAGCGTAGGAAGAAGATGAATAAGCAAGAAACTCAATGCAAAGGAAGAAAGAAACAATGAAGGAAAGAAAGAAAAAAGTTAGAAAAGAATGAAAAGGAAGGCCGAAGAAAAAAGTAGATAGCAAAAGGGGGGGGAGAATTAGTGTAAAGTGAGAAAATTAATAAAAAGAAAAGGAAGAATATGACTGAAATAAATAAATAAACGAATAATAAATGAAAGAAAGACAGAAAGAAAGAAAATAGAGAAAACGAATGAGAAGGAAAGCTAAAAAAAAAAGTTAATTTGAGAGTAAAAGATAAAAAAGAAAGAAATTAGCATAGGATAAGAATAAAAGCTAAAAAATAGAAAAAAACAGTAGAGGGTTAATAAGAAAGAAAGAAAGAAAGAAACAAACAAACAAACAAACAAAGGAGCGAATAACAAATAAGGAGATATAAAAGAACAGGAAAAAACGAAAGAAAGAAAAAAAAAGAATTAATCAAGGAAATGACGAAGGAATGAGTGAAAAAATAAGGATTAAGGATATAAAAGAAAGAAGAAAGAAAGGAAGAGCAGGAGATAAGGACAAAATAAAGATATAAAAAGAAGAAAACAGAAAGAAAGAAAGAAAGAATAGGAGAAAGAAAGAAAGAAAGAAAGAAAGAAAGAAAGAAGAAAAAAGAAAGAATAGGAGAAGGAAAGAAGGAATAGCAGGAATGAATAAATACGACAGGAAACAAAAAAGAACAGAACAAACGTAAGAAAGAAAGAATGAAGAAAGGACAGAGAGAAGGAAGGAGCCAATAAAAAAGAAAGATGTAAAAGAAAGAAAAAAAGAAATAAGAAAGAGAAGGAGTGAATTATAAAATAAAGAGATAACTGACGAAGAAAGAAAGAAAGGATGAAAGAAAGAAAGAAAGTAAGAAAGAAAGAAAGAAAGAAAGAAAGAAAGAAAGAAGGGTTGAAGGACGTAATGAAGGGATGAACGAATAGCAGCAGTGAATGAAAAAGTAAGGAAATAAAAAAAGTACATAGAAAAAACGGAAGAAAGAAAAAAAAAAAAAGAATGGTTTTTCAAAAAATAAAAATCAGAAAAAGAAATGAGAACAAAAAAATGATATCCCAAGGAGAGAAGGAAGAAAAATGTGAATGTTTTTAACAAGAAATCCAAAAGAAAAACGGAATGAAGAAGGATAAAGAAGTGGGAAGTATCTACAAGACGTTAGAGCATATAGTTCCCCAATAAAGCCTCCACAATCGTCATGCCTACCTACACTTAAAGCCATTTATTTCCTTGAAGACGAGAGTAACGCTGAGAGAGACGGCAGAGAAGCAAAAACAGATATGAAACGAAAAAGAATCAGCCGATTGGCTTAGTTGGCTAATTTAAAAGTAAAGCGAAAAGACGTCACACAAAAAAAAGCATTTCTAAGTGATAGCGAGAAGATTGTTTTTTGAAAGGATGTAGAAGTGATATGTCGTCGATATGTTACGAGGGCGATAGTCTTGAATGTTTTTTTTTTCCCCATAAATTTACTAGCATCATCAGTATCATCATAATCATCTTTCTTTTTTTTTCTATTATTTGCCATCCACTTTCGAGGCCCGGATGATCACGACTCTCCACAGTGTACTATCTTTTGTTGTTCTAAGTAACTTTTGACCCTGTCTGCTTCTCTTATGTAAGTTGTAAACGTGATATATCGTTGGTATGTTGTTAGTTTGAAAGCCTTGGATATGTTTCACCATAAATTTACTCTTGTCATCATCCTCATCAACAGCACCAACAACATCTTTCTTCTTCTATTACTTGTTATTTCCTTTCGAGTGACAATTGCTCTCCACAGCTTCCTGTCATTTGTTGCACTGAGTTACTTTGGAATATTTTTCTCTTATGAGCCAGTAAGAAAGACAGAAGCAAAGAAAGAAAGAAGGAAGGAAGGAAAGAAAGAAGGAAAGAAGGAAGGAAGGAAGGAAGGAAGGAAGGGAGGGAGGGAACGAAGGAAGGAAGGAAGGAAAGAAAGAAGGAAGGAAAGAAGGTAGGTAGGAAGGAAAGGAAAGAGTGAAAGGAAGGAAGGAAAGAAAGAAAGAAAGAAAGAAGGAAGGAAAGGAAGAAGGAAGGAAAGAATAAAGGAGGGAAGGAAGGAAGGAAGGAAAGATGGAAGGAAGGAAGGAAGGAAGGAAGGAAGGAAGGAAGGAAAGAAGGAAGGAAAGAAGGAAAGACGGAAGGAAAGAAGGAAACGTGAGTATAAAAAGCGGTAGGAATTAAAATGAACTATCGATAAGGGTGCATATAGAAAGAAAGAAAGAAAGAAAGCAAGAAAGAAAGAAAGAAAGAAAGAACAAAGGAATGAAGGAAAGAAAAGCACACTATAAAAAGCAGTAAGAATTAAAAAGAAGTAACGATACACACAGAAAATAGAAATACAAAACGAAAGAAAGCAAGAATGATTGAATCAATTAATGAATGAATAAAGGAATGAAGAGGGAAAACTTATAAAATATGGTAGGAATTAAAAAGGAAGTAACGGTAAGTGTGTACACGGAAAATTAACAGAAAGAAAGAAAGAACGAAAGAAAGAAAAAGTGAATGAATGAAGGAAAGAAGGAAGGAAGGAAGAAGGGAAGGAAGGAAGGAAGGAAGAATAAAAAAGCGGTAAGAATTAAAATGAACTATCGATAAGGGTGTACATATAATTCTATTTAAAACAGAACAAAAATCAAAACGTAAGGAATGAAGGTACGAACGACGGAAGGATGGAAGGGAGGAAGGAAGGAAGGAAGGAATGAAGGAAGGAAAGAAAGAAAACTGACTATAAAAAAGTAGTAGGAATTAAAAAGAAATAAGGATACACACAGAAAATAGAAATACAAAACGAAAGAAAGCAAGAATGAATGAATAAATGAATGAATTAATGAATGAATGAAGAAAACTGGTTATAAAAAGCGGTAGGAATTAGAAAAAAGTAACGATAAGAGTGTACGGAAAATTAACGAAAAGAAAGAAAGAACAAAAGAAATCAAGAGTGAATGAATGAATGAATGAATGAATGAATGAAGGAAGGAAGGAAGGAAGGAAGGAAGAAAGGAAGGAAGGAAGGAAGGAAAATTGAATAAAAAAGCGGGAGGAATTAAAGTGAAGTATCGATAAGGGTGTACACAGAAAATTAATAGAAAGAAAGAAAAGACGTAAGAAAGAAAGTGTAATGGAAGAATGAAGGAGGGAATGAATGAATGAATGAATGAAGGAAGGAAGGAAGGAAGGAAGGAAGGAAGGAAGGAAGAAATGAAGGAAGGAAAGGAGGGTGAAGGAAAACTGAGTATAAAAAAAGAAGCAAGTGGATCACTGAAGAGGGCCTAGGGGAAATAACAAAAAGACAAAACTTATTACGAGCTACAACAAACAGGAAGAGATGGAGGACCGTGATCATATATGCCCTGAAGGGACACGGTACAGAAAAGAAAAAACAACGATAAAAATTCACGCAGAAAATAGAAAGAAAGAAAGAACGAAAAACACGAAAATAACACAAAACCTGAAAAAACAAGTAAATAAAAATAAAAAAAAAAAAAAGAAAAAGAAGTAAGCAAAGCAAAACAAAGGAACAAAAAATGTGTTTAACGAGATCCTGGCAAATATAAGGAAGGAAGAGAATAAGGAGAATCAGAAAGAAAAACTGTTTCTCTCTATTTTTGTCTTCTGTCTCTCTAGTTTCTCTAATCTCTAAATCTGTGTCGTTAGGTTGTTCATCATCTGAAGATACCAATCAACACCAATACCAGTAGCAGTAACTATCACTCTAAAAAAGCCGTAAACGACGAACGAAAAAGTTCTTCAAGTAACAGAAATTCATCAATTATTTCTGCTCCAAAATACGTTAATTTTTTAAGGTAAACCCAATCTTCATTAGCGCAACAAAATATCGTTTGAGATTTCCTATGCCTATTTTTTTCAGTTCATTTTTTTTCTTTCGCTGTATCTCTTTCTTTTAGTAATCCATAATAAAGTACAAGGTCCAAGAGCCACTCCAGGTAGAGCGTTACTGAATAAGGTCATTGTATGAACGTAAAAGGAGGAGGAGATATGATTAGTAGAATAGTTAGAAAATATAATATTTAGTTCCTGACATGATGGGGAACAAGATTTAAGTGATCGGGAAAGCAACTCCTCGGGAGTTTTCTCTTCAAAGTAGCGGCTCTTGCGTAGCTTTCTAGATGCAACAATTCTTATTATTAGACGTGGCATGGTAGGTCTTAGTTGTGAAGCTTTGAACTGGTGGAACTAATGAATGCATCTCACATGATTTTCCCTGGAAATAGCAACTGGGTAGCGAAAGGCTTGCGACTTTTACACTGTGAAGAAAGGGGTTGTAGAGTGGAAAATTATTCAAGACATTTTTTAAATCTACCAAAGATGAAAAGCGAAGACTGAGTAACTCCAGACAAGATATGGCAGAAGTAGTGTAAATCCCCATGTATAAAACGCATTTTTTTCTGAAAAATAAGGAAAATTAGGGGTGTGTATTATGCACAGATACAAAAAAATCTTCCAAAAACTGCCGTTTCAAAGGTTGATTTCAGTTGCGAAATGACTACTCACCCTAAACATATGACAACTTGGTACTAACATTCGGCGATAAGGATGTCAAATTTTAATCATATGTACCTAACAATACTTAGAAATGTAAAATAAAATAAGAATTATCATAAAATTAAATTAGAATAATATTCTTTTTAAAACCATTTTCGGTCACATTTTTATCGAACAAAAACAGGTTAATGAGTCTGCGCAGTTGGCACAATATAGATATTTCCGTTTCCTTTTAGAATCGTGATGATCGGAAACTTTGAGAAATATCTTTAATTACAGCTTGAATAAAAGTAGGAAACGCTATCCGTAATGAAATTGGAGAGGTATAATTTATAGGCTTTGATTACCAATCAAGGGGTGCATATTATGCGCGAGTAGAAGCATTTTCCACAATTTCAACACAATTTTAGGGGTGCGTATTATGGATGAAAGCGTATTATACTTGGGGAAATACGGTAGTCCGTTTTGGGTTTTTATCTGAACCTGTAAAAGCAAAGCATACCAGGAGGGGTCAGATACACTCCAGAGCGGTACAATGCACCCACTATTTTTCTTGCATCCTTTGCAATGGCTTATATATATATATATATATATATATATATATATATATATATATATATATATATATATATATATATATATATATATATACTCGAAAGCCTCGAGTAGAAATATATATATATATATATTTCTACTCGAGGCTTTCGAAAAATGAAGGTTCCGTGTCAATTCTGTCCACCATTGAGTAGTGCGAGAAATCCCAATGCAGATATCTATCTGAAACTGTTCTTATTCAGTCTTCCTTCGATTCCATTTTTATAGGAACGCCTCGCTGTTGTAATAAGCACTAGACAACTGTACTTAGATGAACTTTATATCAATAAGAAAACAATCTTTTCTTTTTAAGATGGCACGCTTCGGATATTTTATGATTCGTAAATATCTAGGGGTCATTGTGATAAAAAGAAAAGGGTCTAAATCTGGTTGGATGGAGTATCTTTAATTTGATTAGAATGTCTTAATTAATATCTTACCTTTCAAATCGGTAAATGGGCTACAGGAGTTGGGGTTATGGTTTTTGGTCTGCAAACGTTCTGCTTTCCATCAATACGGAAGTACAAAAAGATTAAAATGGCGTCTCCAGTGCACTAGGTTGAACTTTGGGGTTTTGAAGCCCATATTTATATAGAGAGGCAGAAAAAGAGGAATTTTAGATAAAGTAGAATTGGAAGAAAACAAATGATAAAAGAAGCAAGAGTAAAAAAAGAATTGTAAAATGTAAAAAAGAAAGAAATAAAGCGAGAAAAGAAGGAAACAAATTAAAAAGAAGAAAAGAAAGAAGGAAATAAGGTGAAGAAAGAAACATAAATTTAAAAAAAGATGGAAAGAAAGCAAAAGAATAATGAAAGAAAAACAAATTAAAATGAATCACAGAAAGTAAGAAATATTCAAAGAAAAATGGAGAACAAAGTTGCGCGGTAAACAAAAGGAAACTGGTTTAATATGGAAAAAAAAGAAAACGAAAACGGAGAGAAAAATAAGTCGAAAATTTAAAAAAGAGGAAGCGAAATAGAAAATATGGACAAAGGGTAAAAAAATATGTGAATAACTGATGTCGACAAAGAAATAAAGAAATGATAGACAAAAAAAAAACGAGAGGGAAAAGAGAGAGAAACAAGAAGAGAGGCTTAGAAAGAGAGAAGAAAAAGAAGCAAAGATGGGGGGGGGCAAGAATGAAATAGGGTATGAAAGACTGGAAGAAGGGAGGAAGATTAAATTAAACAAAACGAATAGGAAAAAAAACTGAATGAAAGCAGAGAAAAGAAGAAGAAAAATCCAAAAGAAAGAAAGAAAGAAAGAAAGAAAGAAGAAAGAAAGAAAGAAAGAAAAATGAATAAGAGACAGATAAAAAGACTAAAAGCGTAAGACCTATGAAGAGAAATAATGTAACTGGAGTTAAGAAAGAAAGAAAGAAAGAAAGAAAGAAAGAAAGAAAGAAAGAAAAAATACCTAAATTTTTTTTAGGCATATTTATCTTCCATCAACGATTTCTTCGAGTGATTTTATGTTTACACAAGAGTCGAGTCAGGGAAGATGCAGGCACAAACTACAACATTCCGAGAATAGCTATGTATACATACATACGTATGTATATATATATATATATATATATATATATATATATATATATATATATATATATATATATATATATACAGGTAACTATACTCGTTTCGAAAAACCTTCGAATTTTTGATTTGCCAATAATCAAATCAATCCCGAAGGAAAAAAAAAGGTTTTACAAAAAGAAAGAGCTAGAAACATGAAAGTCTGTCGAAAAAAATCGCACAGATACAGGTTTGAAGGCCAAAGAAAAAAACCCGATACGAGTAAACAACTAACAAAAGAGCTCAATACAACCGTAGAGCAGACCTAGATAAACCTAGTGAGCCAAACAAAGATCTCCCTGACGATCCTCTTAGGGGAAACCTGGGTATACTATTTACATTTTTCGGACTGTTGAACTCATCTTTATTGTCACATTCAGGAAGTTTCGAACCGTTGCACACATCGGCTTTCTTCAGGATCTCTCTATATTTCTGAGATGAAGTATTGTAATTATTTACGCTATTTACATCGTTGGGACTGTTCTCTTCATCTTTATTGCTATATTCACTACGTTTCGGCCGTTTTACGTTCAGGCTTTCTTCAGGATGCAAATCAACAGGAAGGTGATTAACATTACTTAAATACAGGGGTAGGAAAAAATAATTGGAACACTTGTTAAATTCAAAGGAAATTTATTTAATATGGAGTTCGTCATCCTTTAGCCTCACAGACAGCTTTAATACGTCTAGTAATGGAATCATACAGCTTCCTGACTTCATCCAGAGGAATTTTTCCGTCATTCTTTTAATAAAACCTTCTCCAGCTCTTTACGACACGACGGTGGAGGATAGCGGCTCCTAAATTGTTGCTAAAAAATACACAACAAATGTTCAATAATATTGATATCTTGAGATTGGGGAGGCTACTCCACGTTTTCTAGTTCACTTCCATGCACTTCATACCCATTCTTAACCACTCGAGCGGTGTGTATTGGAGCATTATCATCTTGGAAGATGCAGTCACCATCAGGGAATAAAGTCTTGGCCGCCATTGGATGAATATGATCTCCGAAAATGTTCAGATAATCTTTGCTGTTGATTCTACCATGCAGGGCAACTACTGGACTGAGTCATTTTCCATGATATGGCGGCCCAAATTATCACTGATTCATCTCCATGCTTCACTGTTGGAAGAAGGCAGTCAGCGTTGTAAGCTTTTTTCGGCTGCCTCCACACATAAATTCGCCCTGAAGTTGGGAAAAGAGAAAAACTGGACTTGTTTGAGAATATGACTTGCTTCCATTGGTCTGCAGACCAGGCATTGTGACCTCTGCACCATTTCAACCTCTTTTGAATGTTGCGAGTGCAGAGAAGAGGTATTCTCACAGCGGCTCTTCCATGATTTTGAGCCTTATGGAGCTCACGGTGAATAGTTTTAGTAGAAACTGAACTATTCAGATGGTTATTCAACTCACTTTGGTCACATTTGTCCGATGATTTTTGCCACATAGCGTTTCAATGCACGTCAGTCTCTGTCAGTAAGTTTGCAGGTTCGGCCCGAATTGCTACGGTTTCTTGAGGTCTTACCCTGTTTCTCGAATTGCATCAGTGTTCTTAATGTGGTAGCTCTTGAAAAACCGAACAGTTCAGCAACCTTAATGATCGTGGCTCCTCCCATGCGAGCACTAACAATTTGCTCTTTTTCGAACTCAGAGAGGTCACACATTTAGCTTAAATTTTACTAGATTCTAAAAATAAATAAGACAAAGACAGTAAATTAGATAAATAAATGTATTTACAATAGATATAACCTGCAATTACAAAGTTTTAGTTAAAGTTATTAATATAATAGGTCTTTGAAATATAGGAGTGGATTTTGCAACTGTTCCAATTATTTTATTCAACTCCTGTATATTCAAGGCGCGTGACGATTTTCTTGTGGCTTTTGTTAAATGAATAATAAAGCAAGACTGAATTTCAGTCGCATTGGCTACTAGAAGTCCGGATTTAAAACTCTCAGGTTGAAGTAAGGTGGGACCCTGCTATGATTCGCTATCATACTAGCCAGAGCCTCCAAAATTCATCTCTGATTTATTATCCTTTTAACTAAAGCCATGTGAAAAGCTGTCGCCCGCCTTGAATGTATGCAGGTATTGTTAATAAAATCCGAACCCTTTATTTAGTCCAGGGGAGGTAGATTGTTCTAGTTCCACGTTCCATGCCTTTTCTGTATATCTCAGTTTCAGTCACTTCCCTTTAGTAATTTAACTCTGCATATTTTTGTTCACCTCTCCCGTGGCCAGGTATTGAACTCACAACTCGTAGGGTAAAGTCACTGGATAACTTCAACTAATGCTTTTATGCACTGGGCCATGTGTCTTTGGCTGAAAAGGCATGGAATGTGGCAAGAGAAAAATCTACCCCAGTTGAATACATAAAGGGTTCGGTTCAAAATCCCAACGTATATCACCTGAAGAAGGCTTGACTCTACAATTGCCGAAACATCGTTAATATGACAATGAAGATGAGGAAAACCACCCGAACAATGTAAATAGTGTAAATAGTTACAATTCCGCATCTAGGAAATATAGATAAAACCTGAAGAAAACCTGTAACATCGTGAATATGACAATAAAGATGAAGACGACCCCCACCCCGAGTGATTTAAATAGTGGAAATAGTTAAAATACTTCATCTAAGAAATATAGACAGAAGCTAAAATATTGTTGAAAATATAAATTCTGACTAATGACTACATCGATCCTTGTATCTGTCTATCAGCTTGACAAGTTGAACTTTCAAGTCTTGGTTCATTTTCAGTCTTCTCTATTTGAAAATATAATTTATCATAAGTAGAAATCATTGAAAATCTGATTTAAATATTTTCTAAATTATTTGTCATGTAAATAAATAAACGGCAAATTCTGTCTATCTGTCCTGATGTCCGAAACTCGTCTAACTCAGGATGTACTTGTTCTACATAAATATAGTATACTTTTTGATTTCAGACTGATTCCGGGAAAGAAGATCTGTTCTTTATCTCGTGTTTGAACATTCAACATTGGGTTTTGCGTCCGGATGAGGCGGGGACAGGTAAAAATACAAATTTTATAGTAACGAAAAAAAATATAGTAAATGTAAAAGTTTTTAATTTATATTGAGTTTAAAGTAACACAAAAACTTTGTGAATTTAAAAGATTTTTTTTTTTTAAATTCTGTTTAAAATATCTCCCAAACTTTGTGAATTGAGGAAATCAATTTTATTCCTTCAAAACGCCAAGAAATCAGGGTTAAGATGAGACGTTTCGTGACGTATGGTTTTGAAGTTCCGCAGAGTTTGTCATTTGAAGAACTCAGCACAATTGAAGTACCATGGAATTAGTGATTTGAAAAATTCAATTTTTGGAATTTTGGTCTAAATTGGGCTTTTGGATGGAATTGGACTTATAGCCCGAATCAGAGTTAAAGTTAGCTTTTGGTGTGAATTGACGAATTCCGTTATTTCTTCAAAATTATCATTCCTGTTATCTAAGATGGGCCAGAGATCTCTTTAAGTTTAATTAACCCTACGCAGGAACTAGCTTACAAGTTCGCACGGAGGGCTGCTGTTAAGCTAGTTAAAATAATTAAAACAGTTTGCGTTTTCCTAATTGGATACCAGTAGAAAAAATAGGATTTTAAAGTCCATTGTTATCCTTGGGCCAACTCTAGTTTCATTATCAAAATTCTCAGGCAAATTTGTGAACTGAGGGTCCACGTTTGATGTCACTGTTCTTGAGGACGAAATGTGTAACACAGATTTGAATATAATTTAAATTTATGTTCCACATTGTTTCAGTACTAATTTACTACGAATAGGCGATAAACTCGAAATATTGTACTGAGTGGTCCGAAAAACTTGTCACTCCAACATAACATATAATTTTCTATTTCAGATTGATGATACGAAAATGATGGTGTCCATATAGACCTTCTCGGTGTGTGATAGCGTAAATGAAAGGGAATAAACTGAATACAGTACAAGTGATTTATATTATTGTATTACTTGTTCTATTGTTCTCATTCATTTTTGGTATAGGATGACAAGACGTTCGTAATACCCTGTA
This sequence comes from Acanthosepion lycidas, assembly GCA_963932145.1. Taxonomy (NCBI): domain Eukaryota; kingdom Metazoa; phylum Mollusca; class Cephalopoda; order Sepiida; family Sepiidae; genus Acanthosepion; species Acanthosepion lycidas. Next base: position 61,536,971 of record OZ010605.1, on the reverse strand, counting down.
TGCGCGCAGATGCACGAACACACACACACATATGTGTGTGTGTATGTCTATATTTCTGAGATGAGGTATTATGTACATTATTTACATTAATCGGACTATCATCCTCATCTTTTTGCCATATCTGCGATCAGGTTAAAATCATAGATATAGAGCATCATTGGAAAATAAGTAAACTTAAGGAATCAGCACATATGCTAGGCCACAAATATCTCCTGAGCCGACCAAGCATAGAAATGAATACAATATGGGAACCAGTAATAAGGAGTGCCAGAGAAAAGCAATAATAACCACGAAAATTGCAATATGAGCTCTGGTAGAAACATGAATTCATACCAGCGAAAATTGAAATATGAGCTCTGTTAGTAAAAACATGCAGCAGCAAAATTCCAATACGAGCACAGGTAAAAAATAGTGATAACGACATTACGTTTATAATACCCAGAAATTCATACACAGATGTCCTTAAGGACACATGGCACAGTCGATAAAGGCTTGGTTAGATCCAGTGACAGGCCCCAAAGAGTGTGAGTTCAATACCTGGTTAAGGTGGTGCCGAACTTTGAGAGGGGAATTAACAGGAGATAACTAATAACAGACATCCATTAGACATCCATTAGATATGGCACGTGGAACTAGAACTGTTCAACATTCCAACCAGCTGAAAAAGGCCGGTGCGTACAACAACCGAAACGTGATAAATATGGCGAAGAACTTCCAAAGGCTGCCTAGATAAGTCTAAGTCAGCACAGTACGCTACCGATATAAAATGTTCTATTATGTCCGTGCATGACGTAGGAAGTAACCTTTAGGTGAAAAGGTCACGGTAAGACACGCGGGTGAGATGTGAACGATATCAAAGCGAATCAAATAGGTTTACTGTAATCAGAGTTGCCAGTTTACCAATTCCAAAAATCTGTTTTCCTTTTTATTCATTTTTTTTTTCCCGCAACCCTAATATTTTTGACGTCAGACAGATTCTTTCGGTTTGTTTATCTTTTCCAAATTAGCTTTTTGTTTATCCTCGGAAGCCCTAGAAGTCAGTTCATCTAGGGCAGTGATTCTGAACCGCCGAGCCGCTGCACACTAGTATGCCGCGTGATCCTCGTAAATGTGCCGCGAAACATTGACACGGCATACATATATTTGTGTCATTATCTACATTATTCATACAGTTATCTTCCACTCCTTTGCCATATTCACAGAGTTATGGCCATTGTACGTTCCGGCCTTATTCAGGTGATTGGAAATTGCAATCGAACTCTTTATTACATCCCCTGGGGTATATTGTTCGAGTTCCACGTGGCATGCCTCTTGCGAATGTCTCAGTTATTTCACTTTAACACAACTCGCCAGTAGTGGTTAACTAAACTTAGAGAGTTGAGTTAAAGAGAAATAACTAATACAACCGGAAGAGGCATAGCACGTGGAACTAGAACAATCTACCCCGGTGGACGAAATAAAGGATTCGGTTCGAATATATATATATATATATATATATATATATATATATATATATATATGTGTGTGTGTGTGTATGTGTGTGTGTGTGTGTGTGTATGTACCGGATGTAACAGCATATATATATATATATATATATATATATATATATATATATATATATATATACCGGGTGTAACATCAAAATTGTTCAAATCGTGTAACAGAAAAATTATCAAATTGTTGGATTAAGTTTGAACCGTTGCATCTTAGAAATGATTAAAGATATCTTACTGGAATTCTCCTAGGTTTTTATAACACCATTGGACTCTACCTTGATCAATAAGAATGTATAATTATTCTTCAAACTTAAAAGTAGAAACGTGATGAAATCGCTAATGAACGAAAATGACATCTTCATCATTAATTAATCATAGCTAAGAATCGGAAACTCATTAAGTATTGCAATAAAGGTCATATATATATATATATATATATATATATATATATATATATATATATATATATATATGTATATATATATATATATATGTATGTATGTATTTGACCTTTATTGCAATACTTAAATTAAAAATGGAAAATTAAAATGGAATATTTCCTCCAGACAGAAGAACAAAAGAGAAATGAAGCCAAACTCTGAAAAAAGTGAACGACCCCAAAAGAAAACAACAAAACACCGCAACTACACTGACCACCACCCAACCAATGCAACCACAAAAGAGACCAAATAAATACACCAACAGACAACCACCAGCACCACAACCAACAATAACAACACCGCCACCATCAACGATAGCTAGAACTTCAAAACAAACAAACACACAAAACAAACCACTAACTTACGCGGACATCCTTAGGGTGCCGTACAAACATACACAAAACAAAATACAGCAGCCCTTCTACGGAACGCATAACCCCATTAGACATCCCAGACCACCTAGATTAGCCCCTAGTAGACAATCAACAGCAAATACACTCAACCTTAAAAAAACGGAATAAGCCCCCAACCAGGACACCTGGATGGGGGTATAGCATCCCTAATAGGAGATATGATGCAAGCTTTCGAGCTTTTACGAAAGAACTTCGTCATGCTTGCAAATTCAAACGTGACCCATACGGGCGAGTTATAAATTTAAGTAACTATAAATTTTCACTCAATACATTCAGGGTATTAAATAAAGGACTAAGTTTTTGCCCTAGTCCCCCAAGGTTTGATAAATACACCTTGGCAAAGGACCTGAAATCCTTCAGAAGAAGAATACGTTTAAAAACCCACTACGGGAAAAATGATCACACACCTTCCATACTTGATACATTAAAAGTGAAGGACACTACGTACACCCCACAAAACACAGACATTACTATACAGACATTTGAACTAGCCGTAGCAAATGACATAAAGAAAACAATATAGCACGTAAGCTGCCACGTGACAATATTACTGAAGGGGAACGTATAGACCTCAATACGCTGACACATAGAGATGACCTAATCATAACACTGGCTGACAAAGGGGGTGCGACAGTGATCTGGAGAATCTAAGAATATCTTAAAGAGGCCAACAAACAGCTAGCCGACAAAGGAACCTCTAAAAGCTTACCTACAGATCCCCTTCCCGAATACCAAAAATAATTAACTAGCTCACTAAACATAATGCTTCGCAACAATGTAATCGACAAGGAAACATGCACAGCACTTACACCCACAAACATTACACCTGCTCGTTTCTATCTCCTTCCTAAAATGCACAAAAGCAACAACCCAGGAAGGCCGGTTATTTTAGCGTTCAACTGCCACACGACAAAAATTTCCAAATACATAGATCATTACATACAACCGCTAGCAATGGAAGTAAAATCCTACATCAGAGACGCAACAGATCTACTGAACAAAATTAATCACATACAAACAGTTCCAGAGAATGCTATTCTAGTGACTATGGACGTTAGGTAACTATATTCAGACATTAAACACATCGAAGGGCTAATCGCCCTTCAGGAAGCACTTATTAAAAGAAGGAAACAAGACACCCCTACATAAGTCATCATAAAACTCATGGGGCATGTCCTTACATTGAATACTTTCAACTTCAATGGAGCACACTACCTTCAAATAAGAGGTTGTGCCATGGGCACCATTGCAGCTCCATCATATGCTACAATATTCATGGGAAAATTTGAGGAGACCCATATCTATCTAATCATTGGTAGCGACTGCGTATTCTATGCAAGATATATCGATGATATATTCTTTGTATACACGGGTAGTGATGACAAACTTACCCAATTCCTTATGACCCTAAACACAGTGCACGACTCAATTAAGTTTGACTATGAAAAATCCACAACATCAGTAACATTTTTAGACACCCGCATTTACATAGATGAAAACAGGAAACTACAAACGACACTACACACTAAAATCACCGACACCCACAACTATCTACACTTTAAGTCATCCCACACTAAACAACTCAAAGAGAACCTTCCCTATTCACAAGCACTTAGACTCAGAAGGATATGTTCCAACAATGAAGAATTAAATAAACACATTGAAAATCTGGAGAATCAATTCACAACACGTGGCTATAAACAACACCTAATCAGGGAACAAATAAATAAAGCAATTTCCACACCTAGAGAAGACACATTAATCTACAAGATTAAAAATAAATCTAGCCGCATCCCTCTAGTAACCACTTTCAAGGCCACTCTGTCACCACTATCCCAAATATTCAAACGTCGCTGGGAAATACTACATCTCAAACCAGACCTAAAAAATTTTTTAAGGAACCCGGCCTTCTTACATAGCGTAGACCTAAGAATCTAAAAGAAATCATAGGTAGTAACCACATTTCGGGGGACAAGGTAATCCGTAATAAACTAAGAACAAAAACAACAGAATTTTCCCAACCATGTAACAACAAAAGAAGTTTATGTTGCAACCATATTACTAAATCTACTTTCAAAATCTACCACGATTCTAACTATAGAAGTCATAACATAATTTACCTCCTAGAATGCACACTATGCCAGAAACAATATGTAGGAAAATCTGAATGGCCCTTTCACTACAGAATTAATAATTATCGCAATCGATTTAAGTCGACTCCCCATGAAAAATTATTACCTGTAGAACAACATTCCCGCCTGGAAAAACACGATTTCAAAACCCATGCCAAATTCGCTATAATTGAGAGAATAGAAAAGTTCAGAGCAGATAACATTAAAAAGATTTTAGAGTTACATGAAAATAAGTGGATACAACGTCTAATAACACAATATCC
>OZ010605.1:61512227-61529727 GCA_963932145.1 Acanthosepion lycidas | reverse complement strand
TCTACCTATAACTATGTGGGACATTTTGGGCACTGTGGCCTTGATTGTCAACCAGTCTAGTAGAATGATTATTCAAACCACTTTCTGCTTCGTATGTTCTGCCTCTTTAAGTTCTGAGAGGAGTGACACGGTAACCTGAACATTCCCGGTGCAAAAGGCACCGTAAGCCATTGCACTATTCTGTTTGAAATGTCACAGTGAACCACAATTACAACAGAGGGGGAGTGGTGACCGCAGAATAAATGAATGAATTATCTTTTTCTATCGTTTTTTTTTTCTGAAATTATTGACAGCAACGCCTTCCCATAACAAGAAACAAAACTTCTGTAAACTTTCATCAAAAGAACTTTTATTACACCCTAAAAAATTAATATCTTTTATAAAAAGAATTTTTAAATTATATATATGTTCTCCCACAAAAATTGTATAAAAGGTTTTAATTGCTATGAGAAAACTACTGTCGCATATATTTGTAGATGTCGTCTTTGATGTCTACTCGCACCAATGACAATTGTAAATATTTAGTTTTATCGCATAGATACTCAAATTAGATACTGAAATCATTGACTGTGAAGTGTATTTCCTTCGTCAGTCAAGGAAAATATATGACTTTGACCTGATGTTATTTACAATCTGAAAGTAATTTCTTGAAAATAAGGTCACGTGTCTATCTAAAGTTTCCTAGACGGAATTTTAAACGTATTCTACTTTTGGCTAAACGTCAAACAAATATAAACTAATAAAAAGTATACAAGATAATTATATATAATGTCACACTACGAAATGAACAAAGTCCGACAATTATTTTTCGTTATCTTCTGTTTATACGTTATTTTTATAGATAGAAATATTTAAGTGAATGCTCTGTTTATAAAAAACAGTATTAACAACATTTACAGGTCTGAATATCCGAGAAATAGTCATAGAAAATATGGGTCCTCCGACAGGAATCGAAACTGTAACTGGGTCTACTAATCTCATTAAATATATTAGTTTCTTAGTTGAACATTTAAAAGTTGGAAAATAAAAGAACCTAAAGGGCTTCCTATAGCAATGCCCTCAGACTGGTTATAAATATTACCAAGGTTATCGTGGAAAGGGACTAACTAGTTTGTTTCTTTTAAATCTAGTATTTTTTTTATATATTGCGAGGTTAATTTCCAGAGAAGAAGGATAGATGTTATTTAAAATAATGTCAATTGTTTCATCAACCGGAACCTGAATCTAAGGATGCTAAGATTTTGTTGAAATCAACGATTTGTAAAAATTCATTAAAGAGCTGATACTGCATTATGATAAATTGATATAAAGTTTTCCATAATTGATATTAGGTTGGTGGAAAAATAATGACGTAATAATGTCGTTTTTTGACGTTACGTCAAAAAACGACATTATTACGTCATTATTTTTCCACCAACCTAATATATAGGCGTAGAAACTTGTGATATATGAGGGAGGAGTGGATTGCCTGATTTGTGGATGTAACATTCCTATATTGACATGTGGGTTGATATAAGCCGCTAATTTTTTGTTGATTCCGGAGTTATTCGTAGATATTTGTCGATTTACGAGGGGGTTTTAGCTGGGAAGATTTATTTTTAATTAATGATGTGTTATTATCTCGTATGAATTGTACTTTTTTCGTGGTAGAAATCCTCATTTAATACTTATAAAATATTCGATTTATCAATAATAGTGAAATGATTTTTGAGTTTTTATGCCACCCTTTTCAAGTTCCACGCTCTCTCTCTCTCTCTCTCTCTCTCTCTCTCTTTCTACACGCACACAAAAACATACACACATATATATCGATGCATGTTTTATTAAATAGCATATTTACATATAGTCTGATAAGTTTAATAACATTATCACTGAAAGATGAAAAGAAATCACCATATTGATACATGTTTAAATCCAAGTTAAGCTTTCGGCTTACATAAATTTCAAAGCAACGACAAACTCGTGTGTTTCATGCAACAAAAAAAATCATTATTGTTTCGTCCGTGTATTGGTTGATATATTGAAAAGTAATTGTCATCTTTGATAATGACTTATGCAGCCATGCAGGCAAACAGAAAGAAAGAAAGAAAGAAAGAAAGAAAGAAAGAAAGAAGTGACAATATGGATGCAGGTAGAAAGAAAGAATGAAAGAAAGACGTTTTGTGTGATGGACAATTATGCTTTTACACGATTTGGACAATTTTGCTGTGACACCCGGTATATTTGTGACAAATGTGATGCCACTGGCTCAATTTTTAATGCCCCCCGCCCAAAACTGGTTGACCCAAAACAGAGGGCCATAAGCAACTGTTTGCCGAAGCATTTTTTTCACAGTCCCAAAAAGTCAACCAGAAGAACCTTAGCAGACGTGGACATTTCACAAACCTCTATCATACGAAATCTATTGTGTTGAAATCTTATCGACCATGTTTAATTAATGTCTGGGTCATCTTCGAATAAGAAGATGACCCAGACAGGATGCTACAATTTAGTGAGATCATGCTGAACGAAATTTTTTTAAAAATCCAATAATTTAGATAAACTTTTTTTCAAAATATCATAATTTTATTTTCTGGTATAGTGAGAATACGCAATTAACATAGAGCAAACGAAACCAGCCTGTTGCCACTGTTTTGGGGCCGTATTTCAAGTTCCGGTGTTTCAGGACGATTTTATGGAAGTGTCACAGCCGATAAATATCTCGAAATTCTAATGAATCAAGTTGTTCCACAGTTACAACAACAGCCCAATTCACAGGACCTTTATTTCCAAGAAGATGGGGCCACTCCATAATATTCAAGAGCAGTTCCTGAGTATCTTGATGGAACATTTCCCGAGAAATGGACTCGTCTAACATGTCCAATTGATTGGCCTGCACGTTTTTCTGAATTTACTCCAATGCATTTTTTTCTTTTGAGGATGACCGAAGGAAAAATTTTATAGTCGAAAAGTACGAAGAATTGGTGATTTAAAAGATTACATTAAAGATAAATTTCAAGAAATTGATACAGAAAGATGCTTGTGCGAAAATGTATGTCGAAGCGTAGAAGGTAGAATCCAAAGCGGTGTAAATTTTGATGGACAGCAGCTTCAACACTTGCGTTGATAACATTGTCAGGGCTTTTGTATTATATTATTGAATACGATAAAATTCAGTTGTAGATTTACTTAATAATGATTTATCAAAATTTAATTGTATTAATAGGTAATCTCAAAATCAGTTACTGTCCATATATATATATATATATATATATATATATATATATATATATATGTATGTGTGTGTGTGTGTGTGTGTGTGTGTGTGTGTGTGTGTGTGTGTGTGTGTGAAAATATTGTAGAAAATAGGAAAGAAACTGGTTTGGTAAATAATCCAAAGTTCCTTAGTATTTTTGTTATTATTCTTAAAAAATAGTGCTCGATACGAAAGTAGAGCATAAATATAATTATTTATTTAAAAATATGATTCCAACTCGCTACATAAGAGGTCTCATGTTTCAAAACAAGAGCCGAAAACTTCAAAATAATATTTGAATTAACTTGAGTTAAAGTAGGCTCTGTTCCATCTTCAAGGGAAATTTTTTGGGGAATGACTTATTTCTGAAATTTACGAGTTTTAATAGTATAGTCAGAATTGAAATAAAAAATTTCCATGGTAACATCAAGGGCGGATTGTTTAGAATAGGCAGGGGTGGGGTGTTAATAATTTGTATCAGTATAGAGTTACTTTCATAGATGCCGGGTCAGGGTAAGGTGGGGGTGGCTAAATTTACGACGGAGGTAGTTTTTGCATAGTCAGGCTTGAGCGTCTATGGAGATTTAATTATTTATTTTTATTTTATTCTTTTATTATATCTCTTAATGAAAGGGATTTGTGTATATAAAAAGGCCATAACGTTTGTTTTTTGACGACTTCATAAAGGGTTATTATTTTTTTGTAGGGTATTAAAACTATGTATATGGGCTATGGATTTTAAAATTTATTTTATTGTATGCGTGTTTTTAGCTAGTTATTCAGAGCGTAAGTTCGGTTGTGTCGGCAGAAAACCGTTAATTCATGTCTATTGTTTAATAGATTTTTATTATTTAGAAACTTGATAATGTGCAGTTTCTCATGGAGGCACAAAGGGCATGAGTCATCCCCAGTTTTACAAGTTCTAGTCCTGTTTATAATTTTCCATTTTACCTTAGGTGTCTTATTTATTTCCTTCAGATGCCAAAAAATATTTAGAGAAGTCTGATTTCTTTTATTTATATTGTTGAAAGAGCACTTATGCTGCCTCCATCTAGCTTTAAAATCATTCTTCGTGGACCCAATGTATATCATATTTGTATTAGGACTCTCAGTGGATGAGATAGTACATTGGTATACCACAGATTTGATGCAGCATTTATTTTCTAATGAGTAATCTTCTGGGTTTCTACAATTACACAGTTTTTCACTGTTATTGTCAGACTTAAGTGTAGGGTTTTTATTAATACTATTCAGGCATGGCGGTTTGTTCAGGATGTTATTATTATGTTTTTTTTATTATACTTTCTAGGTTTTCAGTGCAGCTGTAACTCAATTTTAGGGTGTTCTTATTAAATGTATTACTAAGCCTATATATATATATATATATATATATATATATATATATATATATATATATATATAATCACACGATAATACTTAGGACAATAAAAATACACATTAGATTCGCCAGAGACGCGTAGAAGTAGTCAACTGCTAGAAATGAGTCAAGTAAATTGCACAAGGAATTTCCAACTACAGGATATCTACCAACCGGCCCCACCGCGTTCAGATGTGGCACAAGGCCGAATTTAATGTGGGGTATAGGAGCCCGTAGGCTCGACCAAAAATTTACCGTAGACCCCCTGTAAAATGTGGCCGGGTAGCTGTTTCCCGAGACGACAATCTGCCTTTCGACATAGGCTCGTCTGGTGATCCTCTCTGACCGGTGGCAACGAGTTTGACGAGCACAGCTGGAGAATAATCTCCAACTTCAGGATTTCTACCACCTGCCCCACAATGTCATATGTGGCACAAGGCCGAATTTAATGTGGAGTATCGGAGTCCGTAGGCTCGGCCAAAAATTCCCCGTAGACCCACTATAAAAACTGGGTCGGGTAGCTGTTTCACGAGACGAGAATCTGCCCTTCAACATAGCCTCGTCTGGGGATCCTCTCTACCTTGAGGCTGAGAATTTAACCAGCATGGCTGGAGACAAATCTCCCACTGCAGACCAACATACAGTATTTACTACTGCATTTATGTGAATGGGCGCATGTCCATTATCGTCGGTAGGTATGCTACAACAAATACTTATTTGTGTGTATCTGTGTGTGTGTGTGTGTGTGTAAAAGTTGTGCTGAAAAGCTATCTGCTTTACCATGAATGATCATTTTGACAGAACTTTGTTTATGGATCTGACCTTGATCTTTTCAGGGCTCCTACGCATATCTAGTCTAAATAGATATTTATTAAGCTCAAATAAGTTTAGTTTTTGTTTAACTTTTCCAATAACGTTTCTCAATTAATTATGTCTGGAAATACTCCCCCAAAACTTTACTTTAGTTTTTGAACAAACGCATTTGGATTTCTTATTTAGCCATCATTTTTTCTTTTTTTTTTTTACATGTTCGCTGTAACCATTACCGAACATAATACAACAACGTAAATATTTTCAACGGATCGCTCCGCGAAATTTAATTATTACGCCAATGCATTGCTTGCCAGTGTCATGTTTTACAGGAGGTTTCAGAAATCTCAGAAGCCATATACATTTACCTTCAGCTCTTGTTGTGCAATCAGTCAACTGTATTGTCTTTACATTCCTGACTGAAAATTCGTCAGCTGCAAAAAATGGCTTCCACATGCAGTGAGGGAAAAGAATATTTTTTTCTTATTTTTTGTACAGACACTGAAAATGTCGTCTTTAGGCAAAACAGACAATGGTGATGAAAGATGGTTTTATTACGACATATAGACAGAGATGAACATATATCTAGATCTTTGATGGGTTTCAATATCTATTCGAGTTTTTTTTTTTTTTTTTTTTTTTTTTACATTTGGCAATTTTAATATTAGGTTGGTGCAAAAATAATTTTGACGTTCAACTTCAAAACAAAAAACGACATTATTTTTGCATCAAGCTAATAATACTAATAAACTATTACAGTAATAATTAAAACTAATGTTAAAACTAATTGTTGACACGTTAGTTTGCATCGTCCTGGGGCATTGGGATAAAAAGCAATAATAATAAGATGGAATACAACTTGTAATAAAAAAATGCTAATGATGAAGTGTGTATGAATCTAGAGTGTATTTTAATAATTTCATCCCTAGTAAGGCGATAATGCCAAAAAGATGCAAGGGGCTACTGAGAGAGAAAAAGAATGAGAAGACTTTAGTGAGGAGAAAAGACAATAAAAGATATCTGTCTATATTTCTGAGATGAGTTATTATGTACACTATTTACATTATTCGGACTATTGTCTTCAACTTTGTCGCCATATTTATTACAACGTTTCGGCCGTTGTACGCTCCGGTTTTCTTCAGGTGGTTGGAATGTCGACCTGAACCCTTTATTTCGCTCACTGGGGTAGACTGTTCTAGTTACACGTGCCATGCCTAATGGATGTCAGTTGTCAGTTATCTCCTGTTAATTCCCCTCTCCAAGTTCTCCACTGCCTTATCCTTTCACTGGATCTAACTAACGCCTTCATCCATTGTGTCATGTGTTCTTGGAACGTGAGAGACAACTGCTGACTGACACGAATGTTAACTAGCATGCTAGCATGCAAAAAAATCGATAGCAGCATTCGTCACAAGTGGGAAAAATTTAAATCTGCATGGCACTTTACTCCAATTGGCTCATTCGCTTGCTTAAACTCAAACGTTGATTCTGATTCCGTAGAACTGGGCTGGATGTGAAAAAGGATTTGTTGTTAACACTCTTTTTTCATTCGGTTTTTCCAGTTACGAGTCCTTTTTTAAAGCTGATCGTTTTGTGTTCATTTTGTTTAGTTCTTTTTTCGTAACAGATTTAATGTTTAGTATAGATAGAAAAAATTCGCAGTGTGAGATAGGCAAGAAGTAAGGCATGTAGCAATATCAGCACGGCAAGGGAACTCCTTTAAAGGCAAGGAAGAGCAAAAATATTTTAAGTCAAGTGATAGTGATTGCTGTATGAGTCGTACGATTTTTTAATCAACTACGGGCAATGCTGGGCCCTGCTGCTAGTTGCTAATAAAATAATAGTAAAAATGGCAAGTGTGTATTGGCAAGGAGTTCAGTTAGAAATTGTATTGTAACCGTTACCTTTTATGGAAGCATTCGAACTTCATTGATGAAGCAATTTGTACTATTGCCAAATGAAATTTATAAACTTTTTCTCTTAAAATAATTTTTCAGGAAAATGTTTCTCAAGTTCAAGAGCTGTTATCTCTCTTTCCTGAAATGATGAGAGTTTCCTTCCTAACCTTTTGTTCAAAATAGTGAACATCTTAATTTTTGTCATTATTTTCGAGTCACATGGGATATCCATTTTATCTGTAGATGCTGGTGAAAAGGCGCGGTGGAGACACGATGGAGTAATGGACAGCGGCTCGGACTGAGGCATCGGAGAGCCGAGTTCGAATTCCAGTGGAATCCTTTACGTGAATACTCTTCTTCTCCCCCTGCTATGGGTGAATAGGTTCTATAGATGATTTGCAACTGGTCTACTGCAGAAAGAATGGGCAACCTCCTTCGCGAAAAAAATCTGCCTCGTCAGTGTCGAACAACCTCATAATTGCTGATGTACCAAGGTTCGTCATGACACCGGGTGGTAGCTCATGTCAGGGTCCCAGCTATTATCAAATATTTAACCATCAAACTGGGGAAAACACTCTGAAACTATAAAAATGCATTTTCATATTAAAAATACAAGTAATACATTTTTAAATAAAAATTACCTACATCAAGTTTCGGACGATACATTTTTGAAAAAATAAACAGAATTGAATATATTTCTATTCATAGAAAAATATTCTTGTATCTTGTCGGCATTAATTAGCCCTTTGAGGTTGATATGCCATAAAACAAAATAAGCCAAACCAATCGCCAACGTTTCGTTTATTGTCTCATTCATCTTTCATCAGGTGTATGTCGATCCAGGTAACCTACAAGGAATTTCGAATTGAACCCAATTTTAATCCAACGGGAAATACTGGTCTAGTTCCATAGGCAATGTTTAGCAGTATATTTTTGAGATCATTATTATGCATTAGACTGTTATTGCTGACAAAGTTTCATTGCAGCATTGACATAAAAAAATAGATATGTCTAGGTATCAGCAGTGGAACGAGAATAGTCAAACTCTGTGGAAAAAAAACTTCATTTTGGGATTCCTTGTAGTTTACACAGAACGACAAATTCTTGATGTAGACCGGAGAGTGTAGCGACCGAAACCTCGCGATATCTATCTCAAACATTGCAACAACGGTCGAAACTATGTACTAATAATATCAAAGAGGAAGACATTAGGCCAATGATAAATTATGAAGTAACATTTGTCAAGGTTTTAGAACATGAAACAAAAGGAAGGCGAATAGGCAAAACTATGTAATAATAACATCAAAGAGGAAGACATTATTCTAATGATGAATTATGATGTAACATTTATCAAGGTTTTAGAACATGAAACTTAAGGGAGGCCAATGGTCGAAACTATGTGATAATAACATAAAAGTGCCAGATATTAGTCTAATGATAAATTATGAAGTAAGATTTGTCAATGTTTTAGAACATGAAACAAAAGGAAGGCCAATGGTCGAAACTATGTACTAATAACATCAAAGAGGAAGACATTAGTCCAATGATAAATTATGAAGCAACATTTATCAAGTTTTAGAACATAAGATATAAGGAAGGGCAATGGTCGAAATTATGTGATAATAATATCAAAGAGGAAGAAATTAGTCTAATTATAAATGATGAAGTAACATTTGTCAAGGTTTTAGAACCTGAAACACAAGGAAGGCCAATAGTCAAAACTACGTAATAATAACATCAAAGAGAAAGACATTAGTCCAATAATAAATTATGAAGTAACATTTGCAAAGGTTTTTGAACATGAAACATAAGCCAATGTTCGAAACTCTGTGGTAATAACATCAAAGACAAAGATATTAGTCTAATGATAAATTATGAAGTAACATTGGTTAAGATTTTAAACATGACACACAAGGTAGTCCAATGTTCGAAGTATGTTGATAATGACATCAAAGAGGAAGATATTAGTTTAATGATAAATTATGAAGTAACATTTGTCAAGTTTTTTCAAAACAATGACACATGGAAAGCCACGGTTCTAAACTATGTGATATTAACATCAAGAGGAAATACATTAGTCTAATGATAAATTATGAATTAACGTTTGTCAAGGTTTTAGAACATGAAACATAAGGAAGGCCAATGGTCGAAACTATGTGTTTATAACTTCAAAGAGTCAGACATTAGTCTAATGATAAATTATGAAGAAAGATTTTTCAATGTTTTAGAACATGACACATAAGGAAGGCCAATAGTCGAAACTATGTGATAATAACATCAAAGAGGAAGGCATTAGTCTAATGATAAATTATGAAGTAACATTTGTCAAGGTTTTAGGACATGAAACATAAGGAAGGCCAATGGTCAAAACTATGTAATAATAACATAAAAGTGCCAGATATTAGTCTAAAGATAAATTATGAACTAAGATTTTTCAATGTTTTAGAACATGAAACCTAAGGAAGGCCAATGGTCGAAACTTAAGGGCAGTCGATTTTAACGTTTTTTCCACCGTAATTATAGAAACAAAATGAATAGAATAACATATGTATTTTTTCTTTTTTCATCAATAATATTAAAATTTTAAACTTAATATAGAATAAATTACCATTTTGAAATGTGTAGTTTTTAATTTTAATTTCAAATTCTATCGTACAGTTTAATACTTATTAGAATAAATTCTATTTTAGTATAAACCCAACTTTAGCGCATGTAATAATTACTATAACTTTATCTCGTTGTCAAGTTTTTTGAATTCTCTTATACTTGTTTTTTGATAGGTCATTTTAGCTCATATAACATCGTTTCCACATACGAGGGGTAGTTAATTGATTTGAACCTTTTAAAACCATCATTCTACAATCTTCATTCAAGATTATCACTTCATATGACACCAAATGTGTTGAAAGAAAATGTATATATTTGTAGTGATTTTATAACATATTTATGTTATAATTTTTAAATAAATAATTATATATATATATATATATATATATATATATCGCCAATGATATATATGTATCTGACTGACGGTAATTCAGCCGGGTTTCAATTCTAGCTAGAGGCAACTGGATGTCTAATCACACTGATGAGCTGTGATACAGCCAAACATCTGTCTGTGGATGACTATATATATATATATATATATATATATATATATATATATTGACACCTGGCGCTTATGAGTACTGAACATTTGCGCCCCAGACAATTGCGCCCCAGACATTTGCATCCTTGGACAATTCCGTCCCTAGATAAATGCGTCCATTTTAATTTTGCAACACAGATAATTTTTGAAGTTACCATTTCTGTTTTTAAAAAGGTTTTTTTTATTTTTTTTAATATAGAAATTTGCACACAGATACCTTTAATTCCTCTAAATATGCAGAAAGTTATTTACCATAAATAAAACGAGAGAGAAAAATTCTTTATTTAAAGCAAGAGGAAATTAAGCTAGCGCTTTCAGTTCATTCCAGCAGTGCGTACCACAAACATCTAACAGATTCTGGATTTTACAGATTATATTTTTATTTGGATGCTATGACTAAGTTCCGAAAATCAAACACTAGGGCAAAAATATTTGTGGACGAGGAAAATTACAGCTGCCATTATCATAAAAAAAGACGATGAAACTAAAACATAATGGCGATTTGCAACACTCTTAATCTGTCATTGCATTTTAAACAAAAACAATTTCTTTTATTTTTTTATTTTGTTCCTTTTATTCTTTTTTTAAAAACATATGATAACTACCTGTGCTTTTTTTTTTTTTTTTTTTCAAAATTTATGTTAATAGCTTCAAATCTATCAGAAGTACGCAATTATGCAGGGACGCATTTGTCTACGGACGCAAATGTCGTGGGATGCAATTGTCTGGTACGCAGTTGTCCAGTACGCAACTTTCCTAGAACACTATGGAAATACAGAAAAAAATCGTTAGATTCAAAGCAATGAATGTCCAACTGCTATGTAATAATAATCTTCCTATAGGAGAGTAAATGCTCGACAATTTTCTCGGATGAAGCGGACAATTACAATAAAAGGGAAGTGTTCCCGATGAAGTTTGCAAGCAGCAAGGATTCTGACGCTACTGTTCCGAGGTCAACTCTGACCCGTGGTGGTAGCAACTTTTAGGGTCCCAGCTATGGGCAAATATTGAACTCCTAAACATAAAGAAATCATATATGAAAGTAAAAATACATTTTTATAGTAAAAATACCAGCAATACATTTTTATATAAAAAGTTACCAATAATTCATATTTCTAATAAAATGATAACTCAAAAGACTTAGAACGAGAACAAGACAATTGAAATTACTGAGCGACATAATGAGAAAAGAAGGCTTGGAGATTTTGACATTGACAGGATATTGAAACAGGCTAGTGTAAAAGTGTTCTTCTCGCTCCTTTATAACACTTCTCTTTTTTTCTTATTTCTTCACAGTCCTGGGTATGACGATAAACTACATCCGGCAGCAAGGCTTCTGATCGTGAGATTGGAGGGTTTTTCGGAGCGGGGAAACCGTTTTAGATGCTTTTGTTCCCAGGTCCACCCTGACTCGTACAAGTAGCAACTTTTAGGGTCCTAGCTATGGGCAAATACTGAACTCTTAAACATAAAGAAATTATATATGAAAGTAAAAAAAAATACATTTTTATAGTAAAAATACCAGTAATACATTTTTATATAAAAAATGACCAATAACACATATTTTTAATAAAGTGATCAATAATACATTTTAGCTTTAGTCGAATGCATACAACTGCATTGAAAATATTTTTCGTTGAATCCATAAAACTGTGTTTAAAATTATTTAGATTTCGACATTAAATAAATCATAGAGATTTTGATATTCCCTTAAACAAAATCAACTAAACGAATAAACTTATTATTTCATTAACCCCATTGTCTCTTAGCGGCTTTATTGCCTTACTTCGAATGAAATGATTAAAACATATTTCGAAAAAGAACAGAAAGTGAAAGCTAAAATAAAAAGATGAAAATTGCTACGGTTTGGTTTGGTTTGGTTTGGTTTGGTTTGGTTTGGTCTGGTCTGGTCTGGTCTGCTCTGCTTTGGTTTGGTTTGGTTTACGGCATATCAACCAGAATGAATTCTTTAATACCGATAATTTTTATTGCTGGTAATATTGTTTTTCATGAATGTATTGCTGCTAACTTTTTTCCTTAAAAATGTATTTCTGGTAATATTTTTTACCTTCAAAAATGTATCACAGGTAATATTTTTACAAAATATTAAATAGCTGGTATTTTTTTTTTTTTTAGAAATGTATAACTGGTAATTTTTTTCGAAAAATGTAGATCTGATATTTAGTTTTTTTTTTAAACGTTAGTTTGATTTGGTCTGTTTTGTTTTACGGCATATCAACACCTCAATGGGTTATTTAATGCCAACAAGATTTTTATTGCGGGTAAAATTTTCTTTTTCAAAAATGTATTGTTGGTAATTTTTAGAAAAAAATATATATACCTGTTTGGGTTTTTTCTTACTATTAGGTTGGTGCAAAAATAATGACGTAATAATGTCGTTTTTTGACGTTAAAATACGTCAAAAAACGACATTATTACGTCATTATTTTTGCACCAACCTAATATATTGGTGTTAATATTTTTCTTGAAAAATGTATTGCTGAGAATAATGTATTACTGGTAATAATTTTTCTTAAAAAATGTATTGCTGGTAATATTTTTTTTACAAAGAATTTCTAGTATTAAAACTTATTTTCACACTTTACTAGTGTTTTGTTCCCAGTTTGGGGGTTAACTATTTATTCATAGCTGGACACTTACAGGTGCTACCACCGCGGGCTATGGTGCACTTGGGAACATCAGCAATTAAGAGGTGCCTCAGCGCTTCGCAAAACCCCTTGATCAGAGGCCCTGCAGTTGGACGTATTTTGTCGTGTTACCCAGGACGAGGATGTAGTTTATCGTCATACCAAAGACGGGAATTACTAAGGATTACATAGGATAGGAAGATGTGGAGACCCATGATCATCCAAATTCTGAAAGGAAATGCCATATAAAATAAGACTTACTTCTTACTATTAGAAAAGAAATATTTTTAAAGGAATAAATTTATAGTTTTTTTAATTATTTTTTTGTTTTTTTAATTTTTCCTGCCTTCTTGTTCTGTTGGGCTTCCTGCCAAATCTCTTCCCCAGAGAAGTACCATGAACGTACTACGCGCATTTAGACATTTTAGACGTGATCACACTTGAACCACCCGGAAAGATAACGTCATGGGTTTTTGGCTTAGTTGTAGAAATTGTTAACAACGGGTAGATTTAGGGTAAGGCTTTTGGCTTAGAAGACAAAAACTCAGGTGTTTTTTTTTTGTTTTGTTTCTAGCACGTGTATCAATTAAGACAATTTCAACTTAACTCCATTGAAAATGAATATAAAATAACCGATTTCATAGCCAATCAGGCATAACTAAGATTTTCATATCTTCATTGAACAAGTTAATGAATTACTGATAATTTCGTCGTATAAATCGAGTTTGCTATTCACTGCCAGATAAGAGGAAATATATTCCTTAGCAGTAACCTTCTGTTTCCTTATACCTTGTTTAGCTTTCAAAAGGTATCTTTCGCTATTCTAGTAAACTTTACGATTTCTTCGTCAAATTTTCCGTCGGCTGTTATAAATGTTCCCAGATTTTAATTGGTTGTTTATGATCTCGTTTATTTCCAGCTCGCGTCCTGATAACGTATCTTGATAACGGTCACACTTACCCTTTTCAAATCGATGGTTTGTCTTCATCTGGAAGGAAATTGTCGAGCAGCGAGGATAGATAAACGACATAGCTCAACACTCTTTTCTTTGTTCATAACGAAATTGCTCTACCTCAAACTGCGGCGCCCGAGTCGACCTTGGAAGACTAAACAAATCTTTCCAAAACTAGGAGTCGACGAGAATAAATTACAAACCCTTACCACCGAGTTGTAAACAAGTGAGACAGCACTTCTTACAATTACCACCACCTAGCGTCCCTGCATCAGGTTGCCACAAATATATCCGTCTAAAACCTGTATAAGGGGAACATATTTGGCATATTAACACAGAAATTGATATAACATCATGAAATAGTAACACTAATTCAGTATTCTATTAGGTTGGTGCAAAAGTTTTCTGTCGTTTTCTCACATAGTAACATATGTGAGAAAACGACAACACAAACCTATATTAACACTACAGCAAACATCGGGTCCAACAGCTAATATACTAAGTGTAAATGCTGACTGAAGTGACGTTTAACTCTGTTGACCATTCAGATAGGATCGTATGATATGTTACGCAGGTTGTCTGTACATTTTTATGATAGTAATGTCTGTTTAATATAAGCAAGAATATCAATAAACTAACGGGTATGATGTGAGATCTACAATATTAATGTTTTACATCAGTTGATGTTGTCTTGTCTTTAATGTGTAGATTACTCAGGCCCGGGGTGGTAGCTGCTGTTAGTGTCCCAGCTATGGATAAATAGTTAACCCTCAAACTGGGGTCAAAACACTAGTAATGTGTAAAAATAAGTTTTAATACCAGAAATTCTTTGTAAAAAATATTACCAGCAATATATTTTTGAAGAAAAATTATTACCAGCAATACATTTTCCAAGAAAAATATTAGCAGAAATATATTGAAAAAAAAAAACTACCAGGTATAATTTTTTTTTCTAAAAATTACCAACAAGACATTTTTTTTTTAAATTACCAGCAATACATTTTTGAAAAAGAAAATTTTACCAGCAATAAAAATCCTGTTGGCATTAAATAACTCATTGACGTCGATATGCCGTAAGACAAAACAAACCAAAGCAAACTATATAATTTTGAAAAGAATAAATTATCAGATCTACATTTTTTGAAAAAAAAATTACCCGCTATATATTTCTAAAATAAAAATTACCAGCTATTTCATTTTTGGAAAAAATATTATCGGTTATATATTACCTGATGAATTTTAAATGTCAGACCAATACAATATATGATACCAATCACACGGATTAGGTACCATGTATTATATTGAGGTTGTAGGAAGTTTGCTATACATGACATATAGAAAGATATGGTTATTGTCTTAACATACAGGTGAATGATGTGAACCGATATTTTTTAGGCACAGGCTATTGTATACTGTAGCCTAACTTCATTTACCCGTAGACCTAAGAGTTTGTCTACTCGTAGCCAGTTTGCGATTTAAGTATACTACAGACCTAATTCAAAATTTTGAACTAAAATTCTATATCGCCGAATTCTAAATTTACAGAGACGCCACAATTGACCAATAGGCTGGAGGAGAATAGGATTCATACCTTTCGCAAGAATATTAGCACTGGAATTCGAACTCGGCTCGCCGATTCCTCAATCCGAGCCGCTATCCATTACTCCACCGTTCCTCTTCGGACCAGAAGAGTTGGATTCATCCCTTTTCCCAAGTGTATTTTCACGTCAGTGAATGTAATGGATTTGACTGGAATTCGAACTCGGCTCTCCGATTCCACAATCCGAGCCGCTATCCCTTACTACACCGTTCCTCTTCAGGCCAGAAGAGTTGAATTCATCCCTTTTCCCAAGTGCATTTTCACGTAAGTGAATGTATTATGATTTAACCTGTGAGTTTCTTTTTTGTGCTAAAATCGACTAGAGATTTAAAATATGGATTCATGAATTTGGAGGTATGGTAATGGTGAGTTTATGATTGATTGATTCATTCATTCATATTTTACGGATTATCAACACTTTACAAGTTATTTAAAGCCAGGAAATATTTTTAGATAATAATGGTTTAGTGATACAAGTCTTACTAATTAACCCATAGCTGGAGGGTGAATTCATACCTTTTCCAAGGATATTTGTAATGGATAATTACTCGTAATTTGAAATCGTAGAGTCGAATTCCAATTCCAGTTGGTTTCATTATAGTCAATTACGCGTATATATCATTAGCAATGGTATAAAACCACATCTTTGATCCCCCAAAAGTTATGGGTTGAACAGTAGGACAGATTGCGTCTGTCTCTTGGTTGGCAATCAATCCGCACATACAACCACTGAGAGAGTTGTACTAAAATTGAAAAAAGAGATCATATATCTCACAACAATAACGATAATAATCTACACTGGTAGATAGAGAAAAAAATAAATCGTTCAGTTTGAAATTCCAGGAAGGTTAGAAAGATCAGTAGCCACCTGAAGAAGGCGTGAGTGCCCAACTGCCGAAACGTTGTAGTAAATACATCGAAGATGGGGAGATTATTCCTATTGTATTCCATTTAATTTTTTCATATTATAATTTGTTCCCACAAACCTAGCGCGTAATAACCCCCACACCACACCCACTCTACATCCACCAACAGAAGGATGTACAATATAAAAAATCGTTATTGGGTCATTTTTCAGGCTTGAAAGGGACAATCAGAGTGCATTGTTGATTTGTATGACATCAAGGTTTATATCGACAAACGCACTCTCCAGTAATGAACACATTTTTAATAAGGATATAGAAAATTTACATATATATATATATATATATATATATATATATATATATATATATATATATAGAGAGAGAGAGAGAGAGAGAGAGAGGTAGAATGAGAGAGAAAGTGAGAGAGAAAGAGAGAGTACATGAACGTGACATTTCTGAAAGTATTAACTGAATATACATTTTAAAACCGGTTTTTTATCTGGAAACATTTGAAAGAAAGAAACTGAACGAGATAGAGATTAAAATGACCGGTTTGAAATATATATATATATATATATATATATATATATATATATATATATATATATATATATATATATATATATTAGATAGACAAACAGACAGATAGATACAGAACTAGAGAGAGAGAGTGATAAAAATGATCGCTCTGAAATATATATGTATATATGAATGCAGTGAGATAGATAGATAGATAGATAGATAGATAGATAGATAGATAGATAGATTTGAACACAATAAGATCGATTGATTAGGAAGTGATAGATCTGAAAAGATTGAGATAGATATATAATGAGGACACTGCGATAGATAGATAGATAGATATATAGATAGATAGATAGATAGATAGATAGATAGATAGAATTGAACACAATAAGATTGATTGATTAGGACGTGATAGATCTGAAAAGAATGAGATAGATAAT
>OZ010605.1:61499727-61507227 GCA_963932145.1 Acanthosepion lycidas | reverse complement strand
AAGGTTCAATAGTGCGTTTAAGCGGAATTCTTCCCATCATAAACTCTCTAAATTTTCACATCTGCAAAGTTTTGAATGCAAACTTTGACAAAACAGTTATATAAAGAAGTAATGGGTCTATTTTTTAATCCGGCAAATTTAATCATATAAACGTTATTTTTAGTGAATACTCATACTAGACGCTGCGTTTATATAATAAACAATATTTTTTTTTCTCATTCACCAGCTTGAATATACGATGAGACTTATCAAATCAAGATGCTTTCTCGAATCTTCAAGCCGGTAAACCAAAAATAAATTAAGTGATCTATAATTAAAACGTAAAAGCACGGTCATTGGGACATATACGACATTTTAGAGACATTTTAGAGATGTCATTGTCACATTGCTAAAAACGAGACAATTTGTGTTTGGCTGTTTTTTAGAGGACGCCCACACCAAGTTTTCTGAGACCTTATCAAAGTTTATAACTACTACTTTTTTCGTTGTTTTTGATGCAAATAATTGCTATCAGGAGTTGAAAAACCTATTTTTATAGGAAGCATTTATTGAAAATATATCACATATACGAAGCATTTGAAAAAAATAAATTATTGCCCGAGTTTGTTAATATACTTATGGAGTTAGAAATCAGATTGTTGACATAGCGTGAGCTATAAGGTTAGACCACTAGCAAAATCATTTTGAAACACTGGTCCCCATACGATCACCTAAGTTAAGCAACGTCGAGCTTGGTCAGTATCTAGATAGATAACAGCTTGGAAATACCAGGGGCTATAAGCTTGGATGTGCAGCTGGTGTAATAGATAATAAGTAGGAAGTGTCAATCAAAGAGCCGATTTCAAATGCCCGTTGGATTTATTATATTAAACTAACATGAAAATACCCTTAGGGAAGATATGAATCCATCTCTTCTCCCCTAGCTATGGGTTAATTTGTAAGATTTGCATAAATAAACCATATTATCTCCTCCCCCACCCCCCAAAAAATATTACAATCTAACAATATTATCTGGCTGTAAATAACCTGAAAAGGATAGATAACCCGTAAAAAATGAATCAAGCAGAAAACTCTGCACTCTAGAAACACCAGTCCTCGTGCGATTATCGAAGTTAAGCAACGTCGAACCTGGCCAGTACATAGATGGTTGAACGCTTGGGAATAACAAGTTCTGTAAGCTTGTACGTGAGGTGGTGTAACAGTTTCTAAATGTAAATCTGAGAGTTAAGTTTAAATTCCAGTCAGGTTCGTTATATTCACTTCGACGCTCCTTAAGGAGTTTGGTTTGGCAGAAGTGGGATTAGAAGATATAGAATGAAAGGAAAACTTTAAGAGCTACAAATCATTTTCCCCCAAACAAAGGCATTATAGCCACTGATTATATGATGCTAGCAGGCTTCGCCCGCTCGCTATCGTTTTGCAAAGTAAGATATATTCACTACTTGAAATCTTTTAATTAACATTTCATTCATAAATTGGCCTGTTATTGTTAAGGAAAGCTTTACAAATAGATGCCAGCTTGTTGAAGGTCAAGGAAAATGTAAATTTCAAATACTTTTCTGTACCGTATAAGACAATATTCCTAAAGAGAGCTATTTTTGATATGAAATTCAACACAATACTTCAATAATGAAGGACTGTTAATTAATGAAATTTACTATTTTAAAATCAATATGCAAATTAGGTAAACCTGAAGAGTGATATCACCTAGAAGTAGATAATATATAATGCAGATATTGAGCTTTAAATTTTTCCTTCGAGTGATTTTAACGCAGGCTTATCATCTCTCATTTGCATCTCTGTCTTTGGGCAGAGTGCGCTCATGGGCTTCTGTCAAAGGACAGAGGGGCAACTGAGAAAATTATACTTTGAGGTGCCTAGCCCTGAGGAACAGGTGCCCGAGGCCGCGCTCTCCCATTGAACCAGAGGGAGGGATAGGTGTTCGCACCGAGGCCAGCACAAAAAACGGTTGCAGGGGCTGAGGGAAATTATTATCCTTGTCCCGGGCGTACGCGCCTGGGTCCCCACCTACAAAAGACCTTGTGTCAATTCTCGTCCAAGTGGCGGAAAGAGGTTAATACTGCATGTATATTACAATAAAGTAGAGTTGGGTTTTTTAACCACAGAATTCGTTGGATAATTGTGCTCTACTTTCGCATTTATTCATATAGATCCCGTAATATCAGTTTTACTTAATTAGCGATTACGTTTCTCTAAGTCTTGAAATGTTCTTTACACTAAAAATAATTTTATCTCATAAATTGTCCCTTGTTCTTTCATCCATGAAATAAAAATAATTGTCTGTACGGAAAATAAGGACCTACGTACATCAAATCACCTTTACATTAAGTGGCAGTAGAAGAATTATCGTTGAACTTTTAAAAGGTAAGCTTAAACATTAATTTAAACGCAGCGATCAATTTTCAGTTCTTCTGTCGTTTATTGATGCATATCGCATCTACTCCTCCCTAGATAGATATTGTGATGATGGCCAAACCAAGAATCCACCTAGGGAGCTAGCGTAAATTCATTCCTATTTAAGCTAGTTTATAATAAAAAGGAGACTGCATTTTTGGATACAAAAGGAAAATAAGAGTTAATCCACTTGAACCATGAATAATGAGGGCTCGAGGGGGTTCGATCTTCACGCGCAGCCCCATAATTTCGGCCTTGTGTCACATCTAAGCTACGCGTGGATAATTGTAGGCGCCTAGAGGATGTGCAATGGTTAGCAAGCTTTTCTCGCTAGAACAATTACAGCTGAGTAGTGAGTTCGATCCTCTCTGGGTGTACCATACTTTCGGCCTTATGTCACATCTAAGCTACGCTCGGAAAATTGTAGGCCCCTCGAGGCGGTGCAATGGTTAGAAAGATTGTCTCGCTAGAACAATTACGGCTGAGTTGTGAGTTCGATCCTCAGGGGTTGCCCCATAATTTCGGCCTTGTGTCACATCTAGGTAACGCTTGAAAAATTGTAGGCACCTCGAGGTGGTGCAATGATTAGAAAGCTTGTCTTGCTAGACCAATTACAGTTGAGTAGTGAGTTCGATGCTCCATAATTTCGGCCTTGTGTCGCTTGGATTATCGTTATATCTACGCAACTGTTTTTATTTTATTTCATTCGGGCGTTCTCACGTTTGATGGAAGCGATTTCAATTCAAGTGACATCACCGGTCAAACTAATATTTTTTTAACACATTTGAATATCATCAACATCTTACCCAGAATTGTTACTTTGTGTAACAGTCACCCGACTGGATGATTTCCTGATAACGAAGATCTTAACTTCTTCAAGTCTAGAGTCAGCCGTTATCTATCCTACATAGCCTCGTAATTTGCAATGTTCATTTGCTATCTATAAGGCATTACAAATTTTTGATTCAGTAAAACTTTGAGTTGAAGTTGGGCTTTGTAGTTGGTTTACAACATGTATAAAGAAAGACAGTATGGACATAGGAATCAATACTGCTTGGTAACCGACAGTTTCACGCTCCAATGTGACTTTCAAACCAATCCATAGATATGTGTATGTATGGGTGAGTAGCGTGTGTATTGTGTTTGGGAATTATTGAATGGATGAATGAATACAATGAATGAGAAGAAAATATTCTTTACGCTTGACGAGTTTGTTTTCCATCTTGAACATGCTTGGCATATTCCTTTCAAAACAAAACTCTTCGTACAAATAAAGCTAAATATTAAGCATAATTTTATTTATGATTGCTAGCTGGCAAGGTATTGCTGATGTTGCCTGGGCAAAGAAGATGATCAATGATAGCCATTTTTCCAATTGATCTCTATCATTGCCTATTCTCTGTCAACTATTGTAACATCAGCAATGAGACTTTTATCATGATATCCGAGGATATAGAAACAGGGAAGAGCACCCTTCTTTGGAAAATGGTATTCATTCTGAGTAAAAAGAAGCAATTTCAGCATCACTTATTCCAAATGATTATACATGTGTTTAAAGAAACGTTTAAAAAAGAGGAATTATGAAACGGACAAAGTCCGACAATTATTTTTTAAGAGATTTTTTTTTATGTTTATACGTTCTTTTTAAAGATACAAATATTTAAGTAAATTCTCTGTTCATAATAAACAGTATTAACAACATTTACCGGCCTGAATGTCCGAGAAATTTCATAGAAAATATGTGTCCCCCGACAGGAATCAAACCTCTTGTCTACGTGGAACCGTCATATAGCCTGATGTGCTATACCATTTAGCTAGAAAGGAAGCGTCTGGTTAGCAAAGTCAAATTACTGTTTTTAAACTACTAATTTCCCTTGATTTCTCTCGGACTCTCATATCTGCTCGAATCATACCTTGACTTAAACAATTAGTTTAATATATTTTCTTTTTATACGTTAATTTATAGATACATATATTTTAGTAAATGCTTTGTTTATAATAAACAGTAATGACTACATTTAGAAGCCTGAATGTACGAGAAATTTCATAGACAATATGTCTCAAATCAGTATCCTAAACGAAACCATCATATAGCCTAACGTGCTATATCAATTATAACTTGATAACCAGACGCCAACTCTGTAGCTATATGGTATAAACAGAAAATATATTAAAATAAAAGTTCGGACTTAGTCCATTTCATATATATATATATATATATATATATATATATATATATATATATATATATATAAAAGTGAACATAAAAGTTAAGACTTAGAGGCGACAGTCTGTTTCATTCTAGATGTAATCGCCGTGACCTGACAATTGCATCTAGCATGAAACAGACTATCACCTCTAAGTGTTGACTTCTATGTTCACTTCATATATATATATATATATATATATATACTGGCTGATCGGTTGAACTCTCTGCCTTTGGGCGGGGAGGAACCCGAAGGAGGCTACGCCGAAGGGCGGATTCTCTTTCAGGGAGGTAAACCGACCCTGAACCCGTTTATACGGGTTCAATGGGCATATTTTTGGTCGAGCCCACGGGCTCGAAGATCCCACGTTAAACCGGCCTTGTGCCACATAACGCCCTCGTGGGGTGGGGACTGAATATCTTCTATGTTCACTCTTATATTTACGCACCCTCTATCTCTGATATTGAGCACTTTATCCCATAAATATAGCATACCTTAAGAGTATATTTCTTCATATATATATATTAGAGTATATATATAAATATATTATATATATATATATATATATATATATATATATATATATATATATATATATACTAGAGTTATAAAAAAAGAGGATGTAAATAGGAAATATACATTTGTGTTTAATCTTTCACCCCAAGCAAGACGGGAATGCCACAAGTACGCAGGTATTTACAGTAAGTGAAAGTGAGAGAAAAGACTTGTTATAGGGAGGAGCGTGAAAAGGACAAAAGATGAACGGGATTTAAGAAGATAGAAGATTGACGTTCAATTTAAATTTTTGAAAATTGCAGCAATCAGGTATACAAGTAAAGGGAGTTTCACAGAGGGGGAAAAGCTGTTGGAATAAAAGTGGCGATTACATTTAAATATTTCAACAGTAAAAAGATGTTATCAAGATGTTGATCTAGTAGCATCCTTAAATTAATGTTGTTGGCACACCGGGGCCGGGGAAGCTAGTTAGAGCAGTTGCCGTAAAATATTTGTAGAAAAGACAGAGGGAAGGCACGTTACTTAGGTGAGAAAGCCACTGAGGTCGACATGCCAAGTCAGGATAGATTTGTAGTATTATATATATATATATATATATATATATATATATATATATATATATATATATATATATATATATATATATATATATCCCCTCCATGAATATGGAATCGGCTATTGCTCAACACTTAGTTGAGAATATAGCCTGCGCCAAGTCGTACAAAAAAGAGTGGTTTAAAATTATTCATACAGCCGATTCCAACAATCATTTGAAGATTTTGGAATCGGTCTGTGTAGGAATAAGGAAACCTCCTCTCTGCCGGCAGAAGGAATTTGTAAAGTCTCTTAATCTGTTGGGGGATACTTTATTTTAACTGTCCCTCGCTTATTTATTTACACGTTATTTCCCCTTCCCTCGTTACAAGTATATACACTTGTTTGTTATTTTAGCATGTTCCCCCTTTTTTATTGTCGTTACTATTCTTTTCGTTAATTAATTATCCAATGATTGCCCCCTGATGAGATGTTGGTTGAAAGGACCTTAGAGACTTTTAAAATTAAAATCAATACATTCCTTGTTTTTAAAATTATATATATATATATATATATATATATATATTGAATAATAAAAAATATTACAAATTAAAATCTTCCGACACACTGTGCTGTATATTGATATTCTCTCATTTTTTATTATTTCGACTAGTTACTGCCAGCATGGCCATCATCAGGAGAAAAAATATTCTGCTTGTTAGTAGCAGTGAACTACAGAAAGGAATGACTTGATGGAGAAAATTAAGTTCTATTTTTAGTTTTCTTCTTTTTTTTTTTCATGTTAAAAAGTTTAAAAAAAAATGAAAACTACAAATAAAAGTTCTATGCTTTCCAGCCAACTTTTATCTACAAAAGTCTAAATGCAATTTTAACTGCTATCTTCTGTTCTCCTGATTACTCATTTTTCTTCTCACTCCATGTAATTATTTCACTGCACTTGAGACTCAGTGGCTTCGATTATATATATATATATATATATATATATATATATATATATATATATATATATATATATAAGCAAATCACAAACAAGGCGGGAGTGCCACTAATACACAAGGGTTTACAGAGAGTGTGAATAAGAGTTAAAAAAGTAAAGAGGGGTGTTTGGGGAAAAGATCAAGTGGAGGACGGAGAAAAAAGAGCAAGGCATCAAAGATGTCGATTTGAATTTGATTATTTCAAGATTATAGCTATCAGGGAACCAAGTAAGAGGAAGGTAGTTCCACAGACGGGAAGTGCGAGCTAAGAAGCTTTTGGAGTGGAAAAATGGTTGCATTTAGCCGTTTCAACAGTGAAAAGGTGGGATCGAGATTCCAGCCTAGTAGCACACTTAACTTCATGCAGTTTGGGTACAAGTGAAAGTAGCTTGTAGAAAAGACAGCGGGAACCACAGCACGTCTGTGAGAATGTGACTGTAGAGAAGATGCCAGGTCAGGACCTATAATATTGCATATACGTCTGGATTTTGTCGAGGACCTCGAGATGTACAGCGGGAGCACCAGACCATATATGGCAGTAGTATTCCATGCAAGGACGAATGGTTGATTTATAGATTTGTAGATTTGAAGGATGGACTCTAGCGAGACAAACCTTCTGGCGCGACACAGAGAACCAACTTTCCTTGCGGTAGATGAAGGTATAGATTCAACGTAGTTGTTCCACTTTAGGTCAGTGGAAAGCGTGAAGCCGTCTCTGGATTCTCTCAATGATCAGCGGGATCACCGGACCATATATGGCAGCAGTATTCCATATAAGGACGAACGATAGACTTGTAGATTTGAAGGATGGACTCAGGCGAGAAAAACCT
>OZ010605.1:61414727-61497227 GCA_963932145.1 Acanthosepion lycidas | reverse complement strand
GTGCAATGTATAAGTTAATGTCTAAAATACGCAAAAATTAAAATAAAACTGACATCTCATTTTAACAGATATATTTACTAAAATTGCGGTAAAATATTTTCAAATACTAGAATAAATTTATTCAATAATTCGCCCTTGCCTTCCACCTCGGCCTCCAAATGACTCAAACTCTCCTGCAATTTTTCTGGTCAGTCTCCTTGTTTAAGTTGGGGAATGCTACCATAAGCCTTGCCTTCGGTTCATCCTTGGTGTTACAAGCAGTTTTGTTGGTCTGTCGCTCAAATACGACCTACACACAATAATTAAGACGGTTGCAGTCTGGAGAGTTAGGTAGCCAGATATAAGGGGTGATAACAGTCGCAGAAATTGTCTGACAGTCATGACTGTGTTCGTCTGCTTGTCTGACATACTCCCAGACATGTTCTTCCAGCAGCCATCTTCTTGCTCTAGGGCAGCACTACTTCCTCAACACTCTTGATGTGGGCCTTCTTGTCGACTCTGGGATCGTCTGTGAAGATGAATAGAGGCATAATGTCGCCATCACTAATGATGACTCCAATTAATTCGTAGTCAACATTGCACTCTTCAAACTCTTTCCGAATCCACTGCACTGCCCTCAGTTTGACACCCAAGCACTCTGAAATGTTCGTATTTCAGCTTCCGGTGCGAATGCCAAGCAGTACGACATACGTTTCCAAATTTCTGGCTGGGTGAATTTCCTCATGGTACTTTTTCGTATTTCTTTTTTCTTGATGAACCAACCCAGATTTCTTCTTCTGGAGGTTCCTCAAGGACAACTTTAATGAGGGCAATCCTCGAACCATTCCTGCATTGAAAACAGCCATCAGTGAGAAGCTTTAAGCGTTCACCCAGGCGGAATGTGCACGGGTTAACTTTGCATTCAACGGTGCCTTCAATTGAAGGCCAAACATCTTGAGCATATAGTCTAGGGCTCCTCTTGACTTTTTTTGCTTCATGTTTGAAACTAAATGGCTGCAAACCCTAAAATGTTATCCTTTTACCGTTCAATAAATATAATATCCATTATTCTATCATTTGGGGTTCTTGATTTTTGCCCGGCCATTTTGTTTGAAAAATTGTGAAACACATACAGCTGACTGTGCACGATATTATAAATACGTGTGTCGCAATTATAAATGTGGATTTTCCTGAAGAAAATCTTTATTGATTCTTCCAGGTGACATTCTTTTTAATCCAGATCACGTGATTGTTTAGCTTCAGGAAGTTAGAGAGAGTGACCAGCAAGGTTATCGTGTGATGGGCGGGAGTTAGGGAACATGAACTTCTCTTTAAAGTGAAGCGGTAGGACTTTTATGATTTACGATTCTGGAGAACGCTTGATGCTAAATCTCTCCTTGACATCTGAAGACCTCGGTAGCAGCTTACGTTTAGTTATTTGTTTCAAAGTGATATATTAATGTTTTGTTGGTAAGGGTAGTTAGGCATAAGAAGAGATAAGTGAGATGTTACGGGGTGGAGAATTGGCAAGGTATATATATATATATATATATATATATATATATATATATATATATATATATATAGTAGTTTGCACATAGACAGAAAAACAGGGACAGATAGAGAGACAGGTATACAGACAGATAAAAAGATCGATAAACAGATAGATACAGACACAAATATACTAAACCGGAACGGAATCAGCATGTTACATAGATAGATAGATAGATAGATAGATAGATAGATAGATAGATAGATAGATAGATATGAACATGCAGAGATAGATTGTAATAATTGATAAACATAGTGAGATAGAAAACCTAATGAGATAGATAGATAGATAGATAGATAGATAGATAGATAGATAAGCATACTTAGATAGAAACATAGATATTTAATGAATGTGATACTTACAAAGGTAAAGATAGATAGATAGATAGATAGATAGATAGATAGATAGATAGATAGATAGATAAGCATACTTAGATAGAAACATAGATATTTAATGAATGTGATACTTACAAAGGTAAAGATAGATAGATAGATAGATAGATAGATAGATAGATAGATAGATAAACATACTTAGATATATAGTTATATATAGAACGTGATAGGTAGATTGATATGAATAGAACGAAAGAGACACATAGAGAGACAGATATGAACAGAGCGAGATAGATAGATAGATAGATAGATAGATAGATAGATAACGAAGAAAGCAAGATATTTACTCATACCAAACGTACACAGCAATTTTAAGTTCATTCTAAGTTAAATATTTTAATATTTGTGCATAGATTTATTCCAGCTCATGTGCCATTTTCTTCTACTAGCATCCGCCATCTTTGAGGTCATCTCATGCTTCCATCCTACCAGGACATGGAATCCTTCTGTGTGATGAACTAGTCTCTGTGGTTTTACAATCTTCTTGAGAATGGAATTCTTCCCATTAAAGCAATTTTATAGACATATGTGTGTAAATCCGAAGATAAGTACGGCAAGTGTAGGAAGACATCCCAGTCAAACCGTAGTAACCACATGTGTATCTGGGGTTGTCCCATTTGAAAAACGACAACAATCAGACTGGCAAATTCTGAACGCTTTTCCGTCCATTGCTGCTTTTATTACTTCCAAGTACGAACAAATTTCAATTTCTTATTTTGCGGAAGTGGTTCTTAATACACAATGTGCCCTCATCAAAGTGTTGCAGCATACCTACGGACGATTATTGGTATGTGCTCATTCACATATATATAGTAGTAAATACTGTATGTTGGTCTACAGTTGACGATTTGTCTCCAGGTTTGCTGATCAAACTCTCTGCCTCCGGATAGCAGGGATCCCCAGACGAGGCTATGTTGAAAGACAGAGACTCGTCTCGGGAAACCACCTTTTATACGGGGTCCACGGGGAATTTTTGGCCGAGCCTACGGGCTCGGATACCCCACTTTAAATTTGGCCTTGTGCCACATCTTACCACGTGCGGTGGTTGGTAGATATCCTGCAGTTGGAGATTCGTCTCCAGCTGTTCTGGTTAAACTCTCTGCCTCCGGGAAGAGGAGATCCCCAGACGAGGCTATGTCGAAGGGCAGAGTATCGTCTCGGGAAACAGCTACCCGACCCCATTTGAGTTATTCTTGTATTATCGTTCATTACCAACATTCGTATGATTATTCTATTCAGTAACCTTCCCGAGGTTGCAACACAAATGTTGGAGAAAATTACCAGTTATCCATTGATTCGCAGATATGGTATATCTGTTGTTTCATTTTTTTGTTATTTTCTCCTAGTGGGGTTAATTATTGTTCGTTCCTACTAAATTGGCGAATCCCTACCTAATCCAAGGATTGAACTCGTAACCAGTAGCTGACCAACTCCAATATTCACTACGTTGCGAGGGATCTTATTGGTGTCTTTTGGAGACTTTTATATTCAATATTCGTACAGCTTTTTGTATAATTTTATTCCATTTCAGAAACGAGTAATTGTCAATAACTGATATCACAGAGACAAAATATCACAATAATTCACAGATACCCTCTATCAGCCAATTAATAGATACCTGATGATGCCCAGAAGATATTTGGTCGAAACGTTGTATCTATAACATCGATATCAACAAGGAAAAGATAAATCGTTTGAAATAAGAGTATATCAATATTGATATTATTCATCTCAGAAATGTCTGTAAGTTCTTTGCAAGGAACCAAAGTAGAAATGTTCATTGGAAACACAGGGAGAAAGTTCCAGCAAGCTCCATTTTGTTCATCCTCGATAATGGTGAGAAAAACAAAATAATATACCTGATATGACCCATTGAAATGTCACCTTACAGAATTTTTGTAACATTATCCATTGAAATGTCACCATACAGAATTTACGTGACATGACCCATTCAAATGTCACCTTACAGAACTTACGTGACATGACCCATTCAAACGTTACCTTACAGAATTTAAATGACATTACCCATTGAAATGTCACCATACAGAATTTACGTGAGATGACCCATTGAAATGTCACCTTACAGAACTTACGTGACATGACCCATTCAAATGTTACCTTACAGAATTTAAATGACATTACCCATTGAAATGTCACCATACAGAATTTACGTGAGATGACCCATTGAAATGTCACCTTACAGAACTGACGTGACATGACCCATTGAAAAGTCACCTTACAGAATTTACTCGACATGACCCATTGAAATGTCACATTACACAATCTACATCAGCTGACCGATTGAAATGTCACCTTACAGAATTTATGTAACATTATCTATTGAAATGTCACCTTACAGAATTTAAATATGACCTATTGAAATGTCACCATACAGAACTTACGTGACATGACCCATTAAAATGTCAGCTTACAGAATTTACGCGTTATAAACCATTGAGATTACAACTTACATAATTTACGCGACGTGACCCATTGAAATGTCACCTTACAGAATTTACGTGACATGACCCATTGAAATGTCACCTTACAGAATTTACGTGACATGACCCATTGAAATGTCTCCTTACAGAATTTAAATGACATGACCAATTGAAATGTCACCATACAAAATCTACGAGAGATGGCCCATTGAAATGTAACCTTACAGAACTGACGTGACATGACCCATTGAAATGTCACCTTACAGAATTTACGTGACATGACCCATTGAAATGTCACCTTAGAGAATTTAAATGACATGACCCATTGAAATGTCACCTTACAGAATTTAAATGACATGACCCATTGAAATGTCACCATACAAAATCTACGTGAGATGGCCCATTGAAATGTCACCTTACAGAATTTAAATATGACCCATTGAAATGTCACCTTACAGAATTTACGCGTTATAAACCATTGTAATGTTACCTTACAGAATTTACGCGACGTGACCCATTGAAATGTCACCTTACAGAATTTACGTGAGATGGCCCATTGAAATGTCACCTTACAGAATTTAAATATGACCCATTGAAATGTCACCTTACAGAATTTACGTGACATGACCCATTGAAATGTCACCTTAGAGAATTTAAATGGCATGTCCAATTGAAATGTCACCTTACAGAATTTACGCGTTATAAACCATTGAAATTACAACATAACATAATTTACGCGACGTGGCCCATTGAAATGTCACCTTACAGAATTTGAATGACATGACCAATTGAAATGTCACCTTACAAAATCTACGTGAGATGTCACATTGAAATCTCATTTTACAGAATTTACGTGACATAACCCATTGAATTGTCACCTTTGAGTGGCGACAGATTCTGCTATATCGATTGTGTATAAAGACTGCTATAAATACAAACTCATTTTTTCAGAAAAGAGGACTCTTTCTTTTCCTCATCCTGTGACATCAAATCTGTTGGTGATTTTGTCGGTTTTTATTACCGTTGGACACGGTTTTGACAAAATAAGAAACACAATTGACATCTTGTTGATGGCAGAAGCAGAGAGAAAACTATAGATCTTTTCTCGGACGATTTCCTGAAGATGAAGAGGAGACTCGAAGCGACGGAGATGTGGGTCTACAGAAGTATGCTAAGGATACCACGAACCGTACATGTGAGCAACGATGAAGTCTTAGAGAGGTTGCAATCAAGGAGGAGGCTTATACTTAACATCTGAAGTGTTTGGGACACATAATGGTGAATGAAGAAGGTCATGGAGTATCTGATACTCACGAGTCGAATAGAGAGAAAGAGAGATAAAAGAAAGCAGCGCGTGATATACATGGCGGGCTAAAGCAGGTGGACGACAGAACGTGGTCTGGAGTAGGAAGCAGAAGGAATGAACTTGTTGAGAGCTGCAAGGGATAGAGAGTGTTGGAGAGCCATGATCGCCTACGTCCTGAAAGGATTTGGTACATAAAAAGAAAAGCCTAGAAATACCGTATGGCGGCCGGTTTCTGCTAAACAAGAAGTGGTCTAAATCCTTTGTAGGAAGCCTTTGTAATGATGGTAAGCGCTAACAGAAAACCGATAGTTACGTAACCCTATAATCACTAATCTCTAGAAAATGAGGAATTTAGCAAATTGCCAGGGGAGCGGAACTGTAGATGGAGACTTCTTGGTGGAGCCAGGGGAGGAAGCTCTCAGGCAAGGTGAGACATACAGCTCCAATTCAATCGAGAAAGTACAGGCCCGCCATGGGTATGATGATAAACTACATCCGCGTCCAGGGTAAGACGATAAACTACATCCAACAGCAAGGCCACTGATCAGGAGGCTTTGAGGAACGTGGAATCACCTCTTAATTGCTGGTGTTCCAAGGTCCACCCTGACCCTGGATGGTAGCATCTGTTAGGGTCCCAGCTATGGGCAAATATTAAACTGAGGTAAAAAGCATTTTGAAAGTGTAAAAATAGTTTTTTTTTGTTTTTTTTTGTAGAAATACTTTGTAAAACATGATTACCAGAAATAGATTTTTGACAAAACAAAAATATTAACAGGAAAAAGGTTGTCGCCATTAAATGACCCATTGAGGTGTTGATATGCCGTAAAACAAAACAAACCAAACCAAAGTACAGGCGTCAGTCAGTTATTCTATGACAGTAGTACAAAGCAAAGACAATGTCAGATGTCCAGAATTTGATGTCGCTTTCTTTCAGCAATACGTCTAGTCTCACCGAAGCCTAGAAGAGCAGTGGTCCCCCACGTCCACTCGCCTGGTTTATAACAGGTAGCGTTGTTCTCTTATGCAAATAAGTCTGCTGCATAAAAATGGCAGTAGGCGTACGCACACGCGACCGACTCCCAGAGAATGGTTCGACACGCGAGGCAGCGAATTCGTTTTGCTCCTAGTAAGTCACTGTTACGTCTATTACAGACAATTCTATGTATCATAATACGTTCTCTTTCTTTCCTTGGCACGTGCGATAAGCCTTGCTAATGCGTCGTAAATAGTGGACTATTCCATTTTGATCGCTTGGAAACATGGGACTTCTTCTTTCCTTCTTTTATGTGCCGGGTCTCTTCAGGACGTAAGCAATCATGGCCCTCCACATTTTCCTGTCCCTTGTAACCCTTAATAAGTTTTGTCTCTTTGTTATTTCTCCCAGACATTTTTCTGTCATCCGCTTGTTCAAGCCCATTAATTACGTCACTCGTTGCTTTCCGCTGTGCTTCTTTCCCTCTATACGTCCTGAGAGTGTCAGATTTTCCAAGCCCTCTTCCCTCATTACGTGTCCTAGAAACCTCAACTGCTTCTTCCTGATGTTAAGTATAAAGTTTCCTCTTTGTTTCCATTCTCTCCAAAACATTGTCATTGCTCAAGTGTTTGGCTTATGGTATCCTTAGGATCCTTGTGTAGAACGACATTGCTGTCGCCTCGAGTCTCTTCTTCATCTCTGGGGAAATTACCGAGCATTCGCTGCCATACAGGAGGTTGTATATCAAGTAACAATTCAGTACTCTTTTCATTGTTTCCAAAGAAACTCTCCTGCCTCTTATTACATAGCTGGGCACTTCGAGGTGGTGTAATGGTTAGTAAGCTTGTCTCACTAGAACAATTACGACTGTGTATTGAGTTCGATCCTCACTAGGTTCCCCATACTTTCGGCCTTGTGCCGCATCTGAGCTACGCTTGTAAAATCACAATACTATCCTTAGCTTTTGAAATGTCTCTTTGGCCCTCCCCATACGTCTTCGGATTTCGCTGTTGAAATTTTCCATCCTCTGTCAGAAAACTTCCCAGATATTTAAATTTCTGTACCTGCTTGATTTTAGTATCACCGACCGGTAATTTGCATTTAGGTATCTTCGTTTCACTGTCTTGTATTAGGTTGGTGCAAAAATAATGACGTAGTAATGTCGTTTTTTGACGCATTTTTTAACGTCAAACAACGACATTATTACGTCATTATTTTTGCAACCAACCTAATAGTTTACGCTTAGTCCTTCCTTCTCGCTCTCTTTCGCTACCTTCTGTAGGAAGTTTTGTTTAATTTCGGTGATGAAAATTAAAACAAAAAAATGGAAGCAAGATAGAGGAGGCAATAACATTCTCATGTGTTTATCATCTACTTCAATGAAATTTTAAATCTTTTCATGTGTACCCACTTATTGGCTTAAATACTGACCTATATTTTATTTCCTAGAAAGAGCCGTGAAAATTTCACGCTTTTCGGATTTTAATTTTTTAATGAATCTTACTTCTTAAGTTAATATCTGAATAAGCTTAGGTGAAAGTCTATGATAATAAAATATCCATAAAAAACGCATCGTTAAATATTTGGTCTTAACAACTTTAGCAAAATATTGCAATAACAGTCCGAATTATTATTATTAGTAGTAGTAGTAGTAGTGGTAGTAATTATTATTAGTAGTAACAGTTGCTGCTAGTAGTAGTCATTTTTCTAATTAGTAGTAGTAATAGTTGGTGTTACTAATAGTAATTATTATTATTTGTAGTAGTTGTTATTAGTGGTAATTATTATTAGTAGTAATAGTAGTAGTTTTGTGTAGTAGCACTAATTATAAACATTAGTAGCAGTTCCTGTTAGTAGTAGTAATTATTATAAGTAATAGTAATTATAGATGTTAGTATTAGTAATTACAATTATCCTTAGTAGTAGTTGTTGTTTGTAGTCGTAATTACAATCATTACCAGTATTAATTGTTAGTATTAGTAATAATTATTTTAGCAGGAAGTAGTTGTTTTTATCAGTAGTAATTATTACTATTTGCAGTAGTTGCTCTTAGTAGCTATGACTACCATCGTTAGTATTAGTTGTTGTTAGTAGTAGTAATTATTATAATTAGCAATAGTAATAGTAGTTTTTGTTAGTAGTAGTAATTATTAGTATTAGTAATAGTTGTTTTTAAAAGTAGTAATTATTATTAGCAGTAGTAATATTAGTAATTGTCAGTTGTAGTAATTATTGTTATAATTGTTGTTGTTGTTGTCGTCGTCATGATTATTATTATTATTATTACTACTACTACTACTACTACTACTACTACAACAACAACAACTTCCCCACTCACGCTTATCGACAATCAGTTCACGTTTATTTTATTAGTTAAACGTTTGACATACAATTTTTAAATTGTTATTACTCTTTCACCATTTTTCACAACTCTTCATTTAAGCATCCATACGCCATTTTATTCGCTCTTTCCTAACATATCACACTTTTCTTTCATTATTTCACCTTTTTCTCATCCCGCCATCTTTCCTTCATCCACTCGACCTTCCTGGGTACGACGATAAACAACATCCGCTTCCTGGGTACGACGATAAACAACATCCGCTTCCTGGGTAAGACAATAAACTGCGTCCAATAGCAAGTCCACTGATCCGGAGGTTTCGAGGAGGGTGAAACCACCTCTTAATTGCTGGTGTTTCTAGGTTCATCCTGACCCGAGGTGGTAACACCTGTTAGGATCCTAGCTATGGGTAAATAGTTAACCGCTCCCCAAAAAGAGGTCAAATACTATGAAAGTTTAAAAATATGTTTTAATACCAGAAATACTTTGTAAAATATTATTACCAGGAATAAGTTTTTGAATAAAAAAAAGATTACCAGCAATAAATTTTTCAATAAAAAAATGATTACCAGCAATACATTATTACCAGCTACACATTTCGAAAAAAAAATATTACCAGCTATATATTTTTGGAAAAAAAATATTACACCCTTACCATTTTTGAAAAAAAAAATTATCAGCCTTACATTTGAAAAAAAAAAATTAACTGCTATACGTTGTATGGAAAAATATTACCAGAAATAGATTTTTGAAGAAAAAAATATTACCAGAAATAGATTTTTGAAGAAAAAAATATTACCAGAAATAGATTTTTGAAGAAAAAAATATTACCAGAAATAGATTTTTGAAGAAAAAAATATTGCCAGAAATAAATTTTGAAGACAAAAATATTACCAGAAATAGATTTTTGAAGAAAAAAATATTACCAGAAATAGATTTTTGAAGAAAAAAATATTGCCAGAAATAAATTTTGAAGACAAAAATATTACCAGAAATAGATTTTTGAAGAAAAAAATATTACCAGAAATAGATTTTTGAAGAAAAAAATATTGCCAGAAATAAATTTTTGAAGAAAAAAATATTACCAGAAATAAATTTTTGAAGAAAAAAATATTACCAGAAATAGATTTTTGAAGAAAAAAATATTGCCAGAAATTAATTTTGAAGAAAAAAATATTACCAGAAATAGATTTTTGAAGAAAAAAATATTACCAGAAATTAATTTTGAAGAAAAAAATATTACCAGAAATAGATTTTTGAAGAAAAAATATTACCAGAAATAGATTTTTGAAGAAAAAAATATTGCCAGAAATAGATTTTTGAAGAAAAAATATTACCAGAAATAGATTTTTGAAGAAAAAAATATTACCAGCAGTAAAAATTATGTCGGTATTAAATAACCCATTGAGGTTGATATACCGTAAAATAAAACAAACTAAACGAATCACCCACTTGACCTTCCTTTACACTTGCGGCCTTTCGTCATTTTCCCGCCAATCACTTCACCCTCTCGTCTTCTTCCTCATTATTTCGCTTTTCCATCATTCTTTTGTCATTTTCTACATCTTCCCACTTTTCCATAATTTTTAAATCATTTCACAACAATAAATCAATTTTGACGTCGTCCCCTGGTCGCAGCGCCAACCGTGTCGTTCTATCCTAGTCTACCACGGGACCAACTGTGACGTCCTCGCCGCGGCACCAGCCGTTCACTCCCCGCTGCTCCGTTCAGGTGTCGCTGCTCCAAATGTGGCGTTCTAACCTTTTGGTGATTCGGGTGGGAATCTGGTTAGATTTGATATGAGCCTCGTCGTTCCCAACTCGCTTCCAACGCCTGGTTACCGAAGTAACTACTTTGATTCCCAGTCTGCCTACCCACGTTGTGAATTGATCTAGGCAGAGGAAATCAATTAGTCGTCGGGGCCGTACTGCAAACCGAGTTCAACGGGGGTGATACCACACAAATATGCATAAAAGGCAATAAAATGAAAACTCAAAAGTTCAAAGTATCAAAGAAAAAGGTAACAAACTTTATGTCTAGTTGTTCGATACATAGGACTGCATCTATCTCCCGACCCGTTCTATCGATTGTGACACGTCGTTTTCCGCTAGGCAAGTTTTAACACTTCAAGTTGTCTGCTCTCTAAGAAATTGGTGTTTCGGTGGGTCTTTGGACGAACGTCAAAAGAAAAACTTATTTCGGTGATCTGGATCTAAGTCGATCTTCAAAATAATTGTTCTTGGTTTAAGATGGGTCCGGAATGTGCGTGAATCCGAGGCTTGCTCAACCGGAGACTGACTCTGGGAACTGCTAGGACTCGACTCATTTCTGCTCGTTGTGGCTTCGTTTATATGGGCGCCGACCAAAACCGGGATGAGTTCCTCGGCGCCGGGGGGTTCCTCGATAATTCTAAATACATATCCACCTCTCTAGTTAGGAATTTCCACCTTTTTCCATTTTTGGGAACCTTTCACTCCCATCTTCTCATCATACTTCAGAGGGGCGTGAACTGCCCGCTCCACATCTTCGTGGCAACCTCTCTTACTCATCCTCCAGATAGGCGGCAACAGCCTCCCTCGTGCATCACGTGATCACTACTCGACCAATGATGTCTTAGTCGGGCGTGGACGAATCTGCGGCTTTGTTTCAGGAAGAAAAAAAATATCTTGCTTAAAAAAAAAAAAATGATCTCTTCTCTTTCCCTTTTCTTCCTCTTAATGGTTTATCATTTCTCCAGTCGCGAACGGGACAATATGACAATGGCGGTCATAACTCTTGTTCTACACGTGGTTTACGTCAGGTATTTTATCGCTAATTATCAGAATGTGTGGTCTTCTTAACACGGTTTCAAAAAGAAACATCTCCAAAGTTCCAGTCAGTCTGTCGCCTCGAAGAAAGAAAAAAAAACACATTCATTTTCATTCGGTACAAATTCCTGATAACAAAATTTTATTATTTTTGTTCCGTCGGATGCTCGTGGGTGGTTTTTAATTTTTCATATCTGTCCAAGTCCTTTTAGTTGCCTGTTTTTCGTCACTTAACGAAATAACATTTTCATTTTATTTTTTTTTCTTTGGCTGGCCAGCCGGTCTGTAGTTGATAATAAGATGTCTTACCGTACCAATAGTTTGTTTTCATATCCTTAGATAACACAGCCGATGCCAAAACATATCTGATTCTGTCCTTCTTTCCCTTTTTTTTACTCAGAATTTCCCTGTCATTGTAATGACACTCTTTCGCCATTTGTTACTTATCAAAATATCCTTTTATCCATTGTCTCTTAGCTGTGTGTGTGTTCTTCTTATCACTCACGATTCGGTTCTTAGCCTCTCCTTTTCTTCTTTTCTTTCTTTTCCCTTTCTGCCTCGTTAAATGGTGCCACAATCCTCCCCTAACCGATTTGTCATTTACCCGTAAATGACACCTAAACCCAAATACACCATTTAACATGCATCATGCATTTGTCCCATGCAATTCTATACTACTTTCCTACATGCAACGTAATGTTCTCTTTCAAGTTCTTCTGTTCTACATGCAATGTAATGTTCTTTTTCATCTTCTTCTGTTCTACATGCAATGTAATGTTCTTTTTCATCTTCTTCTGTTCTACATGCAATGTAATGTTCTTTTTCTTCTTCTGTTTTACATGCAAGTGTAATGTTCTTTTTTCAAGTTCTTCTATTCTATATGTAATGTAATTTCTGCGTGTGCCTGTGGGTGCAGATGTGGTTACTATGGCTTGTTCTTCTTGGTCAATGTTTTCCTCTCCGCTGTAGGAGGTTTTTCCGCCGCACGTGGCGGTCTCACGCCAGCCTCCTCTGCTGGTCTTCCTGCAATCTCTTCGCCGATTCTGTATGAGTAAGGAACACTGCTCGTCATCTCCCTCTCGAGTTGCTGCATGCGCATTGGATTGTCGTTCGTTAATCTCCTCTTACTCTTAATCTTCCATACTACTATACCCCCGATGGTTATAACTATGAATGTACCCATCACTATTGACCAACTTATCGCGATCTGCTCATCGCCTTCCCAAGCCATACCTTCATTTCCCAACGCACTTAACTTGTCCCTCAATTGATCCATATCGATCTTTTCTATCGGCTTCATTAGTTCTGGCATTTTATTCAAGGTAACATTGGAGAATCCCTTCACTATTGGCTCCCATAATTCTGTACAATTGACTAAGCCTCTGCCAATCATTTCTATGATTGAATCTTTCTCTTCATATCTTTCTTCTTCCTGGTAATAGGGGGGTAAGGACATAGATATCCCAAATGCCGAACATCCCATCGGTAACTTTAACAGGGATAATGGTGGCCTTACTCTTGATGTCCTTGTGGACTCTCCCCCACACACCCTAGAAAAGCTGATAGGTTTCTGTGTGGCTACTGCCCACACCCCGTCTGAAACACTGATAGCTTGTGGTAATGCCGTGTTTGCTAATACCTCTACTTGGCAAGTTCTCTTAATTCCCTCTCTCTTCCCTTCAAACAATTCTAGTATGCACATCTTGTGGTTACCAGTTATATAGATAGGGCTTAACGAGGTACAATCCCTAGAGCATCATCCCTACACTTTCTAGCTTCTTCAGCTGTTAGCAACATGAATTTCGTTCTCCCTGAATTTAAAGCTATGTTTTCTGTTTCCACCTTGTACCTTGCTATCATTCCCAAACCTTGATCTCTTCTGGGGTAGGGAATGGGTAAATTTATAACCTGGTATATCTCGAATATACTCTCTCTATCTAACAACGGAACAGATATCACAACCAATAGTCGTCTATTTTCCAACAAGGTCACCATCCCAGTGCATTATAATATTTCCACAATTCTTTGGTGGGGTCCACTGGCAGCCTTAAATGGTGGGGTAACTCGGCCTGTATTCCGAGTAGCACTTCCCATAGGCGACCCGGGTTTACTATGCTTGGGGAGAGGTGTCCCAATGTCAGCATGTCTAATTGCGCTCTCACGTGTTCCAGCAAGGTCGTCAACGACTGAATAGTTTGTCGTACCTTATTCGTAATTGTCATCAGTTGGAAATATTTTTGCATGAATCCGCTCATTTCTTGTAATTCGATCATTACAGTTTCTGTATCATTAATTAACTCTTGTCTCCACCCTGCCATGTTATCTATTAACCAATTGATTCTGGCTCTGTTTTTGGCCACCTCTAACCTTGTCACATTTAATATTGTCACACTCTGGTTTACACTCTAGTTTACTTCCACTTCTCCCAGTTTCCGTCTTATGAATTTAACGTCATCTTCAGTCACTGTTCCAAACAGGACATTTAACGCTTTTCCTACAATCGGAACTACTGATCTCTTTTCCCGCGTCTGCAGTAACTCTATTCCCTTCAGGTAATTTTGCATGTCCCTCCATTGAGCCTCTATCATAGTGGCCGCTGATTCTAGGGAGTGTAGTAAACTAAGATACCATTTTTCCTTGGGATAATCTTGCCCTACCTTCAACCGGGCTGCATCCAGCTGCGTTAGATCATTTCTTAACTTATTTAGTAGCGACTCGTATGGTTTCAAATCTATCACGAATGTGATCAACCATTTAGACCTGGTTATTATTACTTCACTCGTCTTTTTAAAAATGGTGTTTCGACTGTGCTTCCCAGCTTCCGCCATCGTCACCATCAGTGTTGCTATCACCATCATCATCATCATCCCTTTCATCTTGATCATTCCTGTAAGGTAACAAAATTCTCTTGTTGTTATTCTTCACAACCATTTAGTCTTGCTCAATTCATCACTCAATTATTCCATAATTTCTTACTACGTTCAGCTCTTCCCTCCTCCAACTAACTCCTAGCAGACAGAATGGCCCGGACAGGTGTGCGTGGCGCTCACTCCCAAAGGTCGTAATTCATGACACCACTGATGGCCAGTCAGCAATGCCAATAATCTTCTTCCGCCCTTCGTGAGATGCAGCCCGCGACTCCATCCACATCCACCACAGTCAGCCAGCAGGTTTTTTTTTTGGATGAGCCAGTGTCGTTACCTGTCGACACCGAATGTTTCTATTCTGAACAGCCTTCTTTGTTCTACTGAGATTTGGGGTTCTTCATCCTTCTTGATCTCATCTTCCGAGGTGGTCCCTTCTCAACCTCTAACCTTCCCTCTGTGTTTAATTCCCGTCCAGGAGGTGTTTTGTCCTCTTCTTCCTCCCCTGACTCTTCCTTCTGTTTAGAGTCCTCGCCCTGGACGTCTTTGATACCTCCTGACTCTATATCTAGATCTCTCCTGTTCCTTAGCTTTTCC
This sequence comes from Acanthosepion lycidas, assembly GCA_963932145.1. NCBI lineage: Eukaryota > Metazoa > Mollusca > Cephalopoda > Sepiida > Sepiidae > Acanthosepion > Acanthosepion lycidas. The sequence continues at coordinate 61,481,974 of OZ010605.1, read as the reverse complement.
TTGAGCTGGGAAAGGGGTATTTGATCCTCTTCCTCCCACTCGCTGGGCCCTTCGTCCTGTTCAGGGTGCCTCTTTTTAGAGCCCTTGGCTGCTTGATTGGATCTCCTCGTCTTTCTCTTCCTTTCCTTTGGGCATGGGGGTGCGATGGCGACCTCGCAGAGTCTTCTCTGCAACGATTCAGTCGACGACTGAACACCGCTGATATCCGCCGAGGGTTCCAACTCCGTCACTCGGATCGCTTCGTCTATCTGACCAAGTCGATCTATCTCCTCATTTTCTTCGGAATCTTCCTCCGTCTCCACTTCTTCCGGCTCAACCAGAGTTACCCTCCTTGTCCTTGTCTTCTTAGGCCTCGGCTCGCTCATTTCCAGGTTAGCTATTTCAACCTTCTTTAGATCATTGGCATTGACCCTACTTGCTCGTCCTGCCACTTGATCCCATATTACATATGATACTGGACCCGTCTGCTCTACTATCCGGTAGTACGGTTCCCATCTTTGGTCCAGCTTTCCTTCTCTCTGGTGGATTTTGTAGTAGACAGGGTCTCCAACCTTCAATTCTACTACCTTTCTTTCAGCATTCACTCTCTCATTTCTTTTCTTCTGGGCCCTCTTTATTCTTCTTCTGGCCTGAACAAATATTTTATGTTGTTGTTCTAGCAACAGCTGATGATGATCTTCTCCCATATACTTTCTTCGGGGCTTCAATAGGTTATCAACAGCCAGGACCACGTCTCTGCCAAACAACATAAAGTAAGGAGAAAATCTGGAGGTTTCGTTTATCGTAAACCTCACGGCCGCCAGAGCCTGTGTCAAATACAAGTCCCAGTTTCCAGTGTTCTCTCTGACCAGCTTGGCCAATACATCTCCCAAGGTTCTATGAAACCTTTCCACTTTAGCATTTCCTTGGGGGTGATATGGAGATGTTTTTACATGCTCTATATTCAAACCTGTCAGCACTTCTCTCATTATGCTGTTTATATTCTCCGTGCCATTATCTGTTACCAACTGCACAGGGGCGCCATACCTAGGGAAGATTTCACTTATTATCAAACCGGCCACAGTTCTAGCCTTCTTGTCTGGTACTGCAAATGCCTCAGGCCAATTTGTTAGCCAATCGACAAAACTCACTATGTAGTTGTTTCCCTGCGCAGTTTCCCCATATGGTCCTGATACATCCATACTCACTTTCTCGAAGGGGAAGTTCGGCACGTTCGTCTCCTCCAATGGTGCCATATCCTGCCTTCTGCTCTGCGACTGGCACACTACGCAGCTCCGAACATAGTTAGTGACCTCTCCGTACAATTTGAGCCAATAGTACTTTCTTCCTATTAGATCACATGTCCTATCAATTCCCATGTGACCCAACCTCTCGTGGCACTGTTCCAATACCTCTGGTCTTAAACTTTTGGGCACATACAACTTGGGCTTGACTTCCTCATCCCTGCCTGAGAGATAATACGGCCTTTCCTCTATTATGGCATACTTGGTGGTCTCTCCTGCCTTCACCTTTTCTCTCAGGGCAGCTATTTCACTGTCTGCCTGCTCCTTCTCAATTCCTTCTGTCCAGTAGGGATCGGTTATTCTCTGTGTGTCCCCTTCTTCGTCCGATTCTAACATATGGCGATCTTTTAGTTTATTAGAGTTAATTACTCCTATTCTATAGGCTTTATCATCTACTCCCTGCTCTACCTTTACAGATCTTTCTTCCAGTTGTTTCGGTATTCTTGAGAGTAAATCTGCGCACGTGTTTTCCTTCCCTGCCAAATACTCTATCTTACAGTGGTAGCCACTTAACTTAAGTGCCCACTGTTGAATCTTATTATTATTTGTCCACTCTGCTTGCAATAGGTACTGCAGAGGTTTGTGGTCTGTTTTATAGTAAAGACCGCACCATTCAAGTAGTAGTCCAGTTTTTGGAGAGCATACATGATAGCATATGCTTCTCTTTCTATTACTGGCCATCTCTGTTGTGTCTCTGAGAGCTTATGAGAGAGAAAGTATATCGGTACTTCCTCTGGTATGCCTGGCACTGGTCCTTCTTTATCGGGACACGGCTGGGTAAGAACTGCTCCTACACACTGCTCACTGGCATCAGTGTATAGTACCATCGGCTTGCTGAGGTCTGGGTACGTCAGCAGTAGGACGGCTGTCAACTGTTCTTTTAACGTATCAAATGCCTGTTGACAATCCTCTGTCCACTTGAACCTATCGTATTTCTTCGTCAGGGCTACTAGTGGTATGGCAATTCTAGAAAATGCCGAAACGAAGCGTCGGTAGTAACCTATAGCTCCTATAAAACCTCTTACCTGTCTCACTGTCTTAGGTTCTGGCATTTCCCTTATGACTTTCACCTTATCCATGTCGGGTTTAATACCGTCTCCGTTTATAACAAAGCCCAAATATCTAGTCTCCTCCTTCAGAAACTGACACTTCGACAATTTCAATTTTAAGCCGTGTTTTCTTAACCTTCCCAACACTTGTTTTAGATGGAAAAAGTGTTGTTCTACTGTCTCCGAAAATATTAAGATATCGTCCAAATATGCCATGGCAAAGCTCTCGTATCCTCCTAACACTATTGACACCAGGTGTTGGAAGATTCCCGGGGCATTAGCTAAACCGAATGGTATCACCCTGAACTGGAACAGTCCTAGGTGACACGCAAATGCGGCCTTCTCCTTGTCAGCCTCATCAAGGGCTACCTGCTAATACCCGGACCTCAAGTGCAACGTAGGGAAGTCCGTTGCCTTCCCTAATAATGCCAATATGTCATCTATTAGTGGCCATGGCACCACCAACGGCTTCGATATAGAATTCAATTTCTTAAAATCTACACAAAAACGGTGCCCGCCATCTTTCTTACCTACTATTACGATTGGGAAGCTCCAAGGGGCGATCAATCTTTCGATCATCCCAGCTTTCAACATCTCTTCTACTGCCTCTTCTACAAGGGGTCTTTTATGAATAGGTGTCCGGTAGGGTTTTAATTTCACAGGGGGGTGATCTCCGGTGTCGATTTTCATTTTGACTGTGTGTGGGTCTGGCCCAATTCCTTCTGACTTGGCTACCACATCTCGATTATCCCTCACCAGACCTCCCACCCTGGTTCTAAATTGATCCGGTGCTAATATATCTTCGTCCACTATTCCTTCTGTTTGCTCTACAAGTTTTCTTTCCTCTTCGAATCTCACCTGATTCAGAGTCCGTAGGGTTAGCGCTTTCCCTATCTCTTCCCCTCTCCTAACCTTTATAGTCTTTGGGGCCTGGTTCACCATCATAATGGGCACTAATTCAGCTGCCTCCACCACCGTCTCACACAGAGTTACCTCATTCTCTTCTAGGCCCTTCCCCTCCACAGGGACCAACTACAGGGGTCCTTTTCCTATTTTCTTCCCTGACATTAACCCACCCTTTCCCGACACTGCTGTTCTAGGGGGTAGCTTTACATCTTCCTCCACCACTATTATTATATCTTCTTCCGGTGGGCATCCTAATGGCGTTCTCTCGCCATTCACTATCAGCACAGTGGGGTTGAACTCTATCTGGGCCCTCTGGCTCCGGAGCCAATCTTCTCCCAAGATTGCCTCCGTACACAGGTCGGGGATTATGTAAAAATTTTGGGTGCTTCTTAATTTCCCAATCCTCACAGGGAGCATCACCATCCCTTTTATCTTCAGGGGGGCTCCATCTGCTTGCGTGACCTCAATGTCCGCTTCCCGTAACCTACTCTTCCGTTTCACCCGCCTGTATGCTTCCTCTCTCAGCAATGACACAGATGCTCCTGTGTCTACCAGAGCTTTCATCGCCTTACCCCCTATCTCTGCTCTACAGGATAGCTCTTTCTCTTGCGTCAGCGAAGAGAACACTTGGGCTTTCCTCTTCCTGGGCCCCCACCCTTGGGTCATCCCAGCCATAGGCGCCGGCAGCAATAAATCACCTTCATTATTCTTACGGGGGGAGGTTCTGCGCTTTTCGCACCTGGGCGGGCCCGGCTGGACCTCTCCCAGTCTCCCGCGGCTGTTCCTAAGGATACAGCTTCTCTTCAAGTGCCCTGGTCTCCTACAAAACCAGCACCTTCTTGCCGGACAGTTCGCCGCAAAGTGGCCCACCTGACCACATGTCCAACATTTTGCTCTTTTTCTCTTCAACTGGGCTAACCTCTCGTTTACTCCCGGGGGTCCTGTCCTCTACCCAAGCGGCTCGCCCGACCACTGGTCCAAGCTTTTATTTCCCTTCTTTTTAACTGGGCCACCCTCCCTCTTAATTCCGGGGTGGCCCGCTGGCTTTTCCCTGGTCTTGTCTCTTGGGCTCGGCCTTCTTTGTTAATATCGGTGGGGCGCCTTTTCTCAGCCCGCACCACTTGGCCAGGTGTCCTTTCTTTCCACACCTGGTGCACTTGTCCTGTTCGAAGTCTGGGGGAAAACCCCACTTCGTCGGACATTCCGCCGCTCTGTGGTCCTCATGCCCACAGGTCCAGCAGACCAGCCCGTATCTACCCGGCGTGGGCTTATAAAATCCATGGCTGGTTGACCATGCCTTTCTATTGGGGTCTTCTTCCCACACCTCAGGCTGATCTACTTCTAGCTTGACCCTCCAATTACACGCGGGGGGTCTTCTACCTTTCCCCCTTTTTCCGACCTCTTGACTTAGTATCTGGTTTCTTCCACACCCTTTTACCTTTTCCCATACGCCCTGGCTCTCCTTGTCCAGCTCTATTGCTGGCGATAGTCTCACCGGCCCCTCTTTCAGCACGTCGTGACGAACACGCTCGTCACTTAGGGCCTCCACATACAGGTCTGCTAACTGGGACTGCATGACCGCATTGTCTCTAACCACTTCTGGGAAGGCCAATGATGACAGCTTCCCCGCTCGGGCCCCCAATTCTCCAGGGGTTTCGTCCCGCAGCTGTGTCAGCTTTAAGAGGGCCCTCATGGCCTCTATAGCCGTGCCCTCGTCGGTGAATTCTTTGGTCAATAGTCCCTTTAATCTTTCCCAAGACAAGTGGGGTTGACTCTCCAAGAGCTCCTTCATAAACTCAGAGGCTTTCCCTTTTGTGGCATCATATGCCAGGTACAGGGTCTCCTGATCTGTGAGTTCATATATAATTCGGCTCTTCTCCAGGATTGCCAGCCAGTTTTTGAAATCTTTCCCACTGCCGTCAAATGCTGGGACCCTCGGTCCACCCAACAACTTTCTCAGGTCAGCTGACAACCCTTGTCTAACCCCCTCTTCATCCCCCACTGCTCTATCTGAATCATAGTCCGACATATTTAAAGAGAAAGACAATCTACGCAGCAACAATCGAGGTTGGGAAATCAAGCAAAGTGTCCTACCTTACAGACGATTCTGTTCTCGTTCCTCTCGGTCCCGGGTCGATTTGAGTCCTATTCGAAATTTCGCAGCAACAGCGGTCGATCCAGGATCCTGTCCTGCTGTCACGGTACTAATTGTAGCAGTGGCTGTTCCAGGGTCCTATCCTGGTCACGGCACCAGTTGTGACGTCGTCCCCTGGTCGCAGCGCCAACCGTGTCGTTCTATCCTAGTCTACCACGGCACCAACTGTGACGTCCTCGCCGCGGCGCCAACCGTTCGCTCCTTGCTGCTCCGTTCGGGTGTCGCTGCTCCAAATGTGGCGTTCTAACCTTTTGGTGATTCGGGTGGGAATCTGGTTAGATTTGATATCAGCCTCGTCGTTCCCAACTCGCTTCCAACGCCTGGTTACCGAAGTAACTACTTTGATTCCCAGTCTGCCTACCCACGTTGTGAATTGATCTAGGCAGAGGAAATCAATCAGTCGTCGGGGCCGTACTGCAAACCGAGTTCAACGGGGGTGATACCACACAAATATGCATAAAAGGCAATAAAATGAAAACTCAAAAGTTCAAAGTATCAAAGAAAAAGGTAACAAACTTTATGTCTAGTTGTTCGATACATAGGATTGCATCTATCTCCCGACACATTCTATGGATTGTGACACGTCGTTTTCCGCTAGGCAAGTTTTAACACTTCAAGTTGTCTGCTCTCTAAGAAATTGGTGTTTCGGTGGGTCTTTGGACGAAAGTCAAAAGAAAAACTTATTTCGCTGATCTGGATCTAAGTCGCTCTTCAAAATAATCGTTCTTGGTTTGAAGATGGGTCCGGAATGTGCGTGAATCCTGGTCAGCTATCTGCGAGGCTTGCCTCAACCGGAGACTCTGAGAACTGCTGGGACTCGACTCATTTCTGCTCGTTTTGGCTTCGTTTATATGGGCGCCGACCAAAACCGCGGTGAGTTTGTCGGCGCCGGGGGTTCCTCGATAATTCTAAATACATATCCACCTCTCTGGTTAGGAATTTCCACCTTTTTCCATTTTTGGGAACTTTTCCTCACTCCCACCTTCTCATCATACTTCAGAGGGGCGTGAACTGCCCTCCCCACATCTTCGTGGCAACCTCTCTTACTCATCCTCCAGATGGGCGGCAACAGCCTCCCTCGTGCATCACGTGATCACTACTCGACCAATGATGTCTTAGTCGGTCGTGGACGAATCTGCGGCTTTGTTTCAGGAAGAAAAAAATATCTTGCTTAAAAAAAAAAAAATCTCTTCTCTTTCCCTTTTCTTCCCCTTAATAGTTTATCATTTCTCCAGCCGCGAACGGGACAATATGACAATGGCGGTCATAACTCTTGTTCTACACGTGGTTTACGTCAGGTATTTTATCGCTAATTATCAGAATGTGTGGTCTTCTTAACACGGTCTCAAAAAGAAACATCTCCAAAGTTCCAGTCAGTCTGTCGCCTCGAAGAAAGAAAAAAAAACACATTCATTTTCCTTCGGTACAAATTCCCGATTACAAAATTTTATTATCGCACGCCAAGAATGTTCCGTCGGACGCTCGTGGGTGGTTTTTAATTTTTCATATCTGTCCAAGTCCTTTAAGTTGCCTGTTTTTCGTCACTTAACGAAATAACATTTTCATTTGAATTTTTTTTCTTTGGCCAGCCGGTCTGTAGTTGATAATAAGATGTCTTCCCGTACCAATAGTTTGTTTTCATATCCTTAGATAACACAGCCGATGCCAAAACATATCTGATTCTTTCCTTCTTTCCCTTTCTTTTTACTCAGAATTTCCCTGTCATTGTAATGACACTCTTTCGCCATTTGTTACTTATCAAAATATCCTTTTATCCGTTGTCTCTTAGCTGTGTGTGTGTTCTTGCTTATCACTCACGATTTGGTTCTTAGCCTCTCCTTTTCTTCTTTTCTTTCTTTTCCCTTTCTGCCTCGTTAAATGGTGCCACAAACTAAAACTCAATCGTTTACTGAGTTTGAAAGAAAGAATATGAGAAAAAGCAAAGCATTATTAAGAGGAAAGAAAAATAAAACAATAGGAATTTGCATTTAAATTGTTGAAAATCAAAATTGAATGGAAAGCAAGAAACCGGAAGATAGTTCACCAAATGAGGCACGCTGGGAATTTTAAATTTAAAGATTTTTTTTTTTTTATGCGTTTATAGCTGATTTCATTTAGCTTACTTTTTTGTTTGTATTTTCATCTCAGTTGTTATTAAATATCCATTGTTGTGATAATAGAATATCTACTAAGAATGATGAAACATTGTAAGAACCTGGATCACATTTACTAGCGATTAAAGCAGTTTCCGTCTAAACATTTTCGTCTTTGCCAAAACGACCCCTCCTGAAAAAAAATGACTAATCAAAAAGGTTAATTTGCAGTGTAACACCCGCACTCAGTTAGCATTAAAAATTTCCAAAATTCATACATTTATGTGTAACTGTACATGCTCCATTCGAATCTAGCTTAATAAATTTGATAAAATCTATCATTTTGGAGTTATCGACAGTGAAAGTTTGGATTCAATCGCGCCATTACTCGCGTTGTTTGCATACATTCACTGCGGAAAGCTAAACACGGAAGACTACGGAAAGCTAAGCTCGAAACTGATATTTCTTGTCTAAATTTGTCGCAATTACTGCGCGAGAGAACTATTTACGGAGACACTCTCAGTTTGCGCAATGATACCTATTTTGATAGCTATTCTGCAGCGAATGTATACAATGTGATGGCTGCCCGCGACGTGAATAAATCCAGACTTTCACTGTCGATAACTCCACAACGGTAGATTTTATCAAATTTATTAAGCCAGATTCGAATGAAGCATGTACACATAATTGTAAGAATTCTGGAAATGTTTAATGCGAACTGAGTTACAATGAAAATTAATCATCAAACATATATTGTTCTATCCACTAATTCTATTATAATGTTGGTGCAAAAATAATGACGTAATAATGTCGTTTGACGCCAAAAAACGACATTATTACGTCATTATTTTTGCACCAACCTAATAGAAACTATGTCTAAAACAATAAAACCTTAATTAATACTAACAAAACAATAAGCTAAAACTTGAAGGAAGAAATTACTCTATAACTTGTAATAATTGAAACGAGAAATACATAAAAACAACAGCACGGAATTTAAATAAAAGATTATAGAAAAGCGAATGCTCGACGATTTCCTCAAAGATGAAGAAGAGACTCGAGGCGACGGAGATGTGGTTCTACAGATGGATGCTAAGGATATCATGGACCGAACATGTGAGCAACGATGAGGAAGAGAGGGAAAGAGAGACAATGGAAAACAATGCATGACATACCTAGTGGCAAGTGGATCACACAACATAGGTCTAGCGGACGTGGTAGAGGGAAGGAACTTGTTGAGAGCTCAAGGGATAGAGGGAGAGCAATGATCCCCTACGCCCTGAAAGAACCCGGCACATAGAAAGAAAAAAGAATATTATAGGAACATTTAGATTATAGAAACACTAAGATTATAGGAACACTAAGATTACAGGAACACTTATTCACTAGGACTAAGAGAAGTGCGTGTAAAAAAAAATTTACTATAATTTTTTCTATTTTGTTTTCTATTTTCTACTCTCCCCTCATCATTCCGCTTCTCCTCCCATTTTCTTTTCTCTCCTCATCCTTCCGCTTTCCCTCCCATTTTCTACTCATCCTTCCGCTTTTTCTCCCATGTCCTACTCTCCCCTCATCATTCCGCTTCTCCTCCCATTTTCTTTTCTCTCCTCATCCTTCCGCTTCCCCTCCCACTTTCTACTCTTCCGCTTTTTCTCCTATATCCTACTCTCTCTTCATCCTTCCGCTTTTCCTCCCATTTTATACTCTCTCCTCATCCTTCCGCTTCTCCTCCCATTTTCTATTCTCTCTTTATTATTCCGCTTTTAATACAATTTTACAATCTACTCATCCTTCCGCTTTTTCTCCTATATCCTACTCTCTCTTCATCCTTCCGCTTTTCCTCCCATTTTATACTCTCTCCTCATCCTTCCGCTTCTCCTCCTATTTTCTATTCTCTCTTTATTATTCCGCTTTTAATACAATTTTACAATCTACTCATCCTTCCGCCTTTTCTCCCATATCCTACTCTCTCTTCATCCTTCCGCTTTTCTTCCCATTTTCTACTCATCCTTCCGCTTTTTCTCTCATATCCTACTCTCTCTTCATTCATCTGCTTTTCCTCTCATTTTCTAGTCTTTCCTCATCCTTCCGCTTTTCCTCCTATTTTTTTACTCATCCTTCCCCTTTTTCTCCCATATCCTACTCTCTCATCCTTCCGCTTTTCCTTCTATTTTCTACTCATCCTTCCGCTTTACCTCCCATATCCTACTCTCTCTTAATCCTTCTGTTTTTCTTCCCATTCTCTACACTCTCCTCATCCTTCCAATTGTCTCCTCTTCCACGTCTGTCACCCGCTCTTGATTATCTAACCATTTTTTTTTTTTTTTGTTTTCTTCCATTTTGCTTTCTATTTAACTTTTGGGAAAATCGAGGGAATTAATTCTAACTGATTATACCGTTCGCAATAACAGGAAAGTTTGTTAAACATTGCTTCATGGGGCAAGGAATGCGATCAAGAGTAAATGACATTTCTTTAACAGATGGAACAACACAGATATTCGGCTCAGCAGAATTATGCAAGATATTGTTAAATAAACATACTGTTCAGTAGCTGGCTAAATAAATAGGTTAGTAGATACATTTTTTTGCGGAAATTTATATATAAGAGGATCGGGTGGAACAGAAATTTTCAGCACCCACTCCTATAAATAATTAAATAAATACGTCTGTTTGCGCGCGCGAGAGAGAGAGAGAGAGAGATAGAGAGAAAAACAGGGAATAAGACAGAGCGTTACGATTTAGAAATTTCTGTTTGCCGTGTGAAATATAAACAGGTCGACTGCAGAAACCAAGAAAATTATGCTAAAAAACAAAGGTAAATAGAGAAATATGTAAGTACAAATTTATGCATATACAAAGTCATATATATATATATATATATATATATATATATATATATATATATATATATATATATATATATGACGACTAACAAGGTACTGCGATTAAGTATTTTCATATCCCTTTTTAAAAAAAAAACTCCCTTTATGGACGTTTCTCTATGTTTCTCTATGTTTCTCTCTATATATCACTCTAAACTCACGAGCATATCGTGTATAAGTTGAATTGTACTCGACGTTTCTTAACTCCGGTGGTCCTATGCAGTTAAGAAACGCCGAGTAGAGTCAGAAATAGATGGGTGACAGTTTGGGGTTACAAGCTTAGATGTTCGGCTGGTATAATAGATAACGGGCTGAAATTGAAAAGCCGAATTTTTTATTCTATCTATCTATCTATCTATCTATCTATCTATCTATCTATCTATCTATCTCAGCGTCCTCATTATCTATCTATCTATCTATCTATCTATCTATCTCATTCTTTTCAGATCTATCTATCACTTCCTAATCAATCTATCGCATTGTGTTCAAATCTATCTATCTATCTATCTTTGTTTGGAAAATAACACTTTCTTGTAACTTTAGACATATGAAGAACCCATACATTCAGTTAAAAATAAAGATCGCCCCTGATAATGTATTGCGATGTCAACGAAAACTCGTTGCTACTTTTGTAATGCCAACGAATATTCGTTGTCACATTCGTAATGCTCGTTGTAGTAGACACTTTGCAATCTCAGATACAACTATAGTACGCCGTTGAACAATACCGCTGTCAGACGCCTTCGAATATAACTTGCAGTGGTAGTACTTGCTCGATAATTCTCGCTCAAAAAGTAATCCGTATTGTGATCCGAGCAGAGAAATAGTATAGTAAATAGTGTAGAGAATAGCGGTACGTATAGCAATAGAGGATAGACTAGAAATTCAGATCCGAATAGTAAAAGAGGATAGAGCAGAAATAACGATCGTTAGTCGTCAGCTACTTTCTACTTATATGCATTACCTCCATGATCATGTGGTCTACTTAATTCAATAATGGGATCACCTATGTTTGCTCACAGGCGATCTATGTTCAAGCTCAAGTGTCGACAGCGACACTTTATTCCTATATAACATAATGGTTAAAAGAACAGCCGAAAGAGCTCGTGTGTGCAGACATTTTGAACAGTTTTTACACATTCTGTGTTCAGAAAGAAAACATTTGTAGGAACACAATAAAAATTGAATAAAAGTTTAATCGCAGTACTTTGTCTGTCATCTTTAAGGGAACATGTATAAAAGAAGGATTGATGGCCAAATACATAATTGTTATATATATATATATATATATATATATATATATATATGTATATATATATATATATATATATATATATATATATATATATATATATAGTTTTTGAATTTGTAGGGCTGATGAATTGGTTCCCAGTGTTATAAATTGTAACCATGGAATATTAGTGTTTGAGACTTTTATATTATATTCTTACTCTATCTTAGACATTGAGTTCTACCTTGATTCTATTCTCTTAAGATATATATATATATATATATATATATATATATATATATATATATATATATATATATATATATGGCTAAAAAAGTACAGAAGAAAAAAAACTATAGTTAGCCGACGCGTTTCATCATCGGAGTTTAGGACAGTTCAGGTTTTATTATTTTCTCTTGCTATTCATTTTGTCTCTTCTACACATACACTCCATCTTAGAATATTTACAAACACACACACGCACTCATATATATTTTCCTCATCGTAGATCTGTAACAGTATATGCATTAAGGAACTAATAATATGATGATAATACATACTACATACATACATACATACATATATATATATATATATATATATATATATATATATATATATTGATGCAAATTTTCTTTCATGCAAATTTTATTGAAAACGGACAAGTAAGATTTAATTAATTTTCTTATTAGTTTTTCCTAATAACATTTTTCCAGTTTTTCAGGGATTAAAGTATACAGGAATTTTCCATAGTTGTAATTCTTCCGAGCACTTTTGGCTACTTCTCTAGCCATTATCGGGGATGTACTGTTCGATGGTGAAATTATGTGTGACTGGTACATAGTAGTTTTACAGTGTTAGATTGTTAAAATGTAACGTGTTAAAATATTAGATTGATATAAATGTTCAATAAAAGATTAAGTCCTCCTTGTCGGTCGTCTTCAATGAAAGATGCAATATATATATATGATGAAAAATCATTTTTATCATTTCTATCTTGAACTCTGACGGAGCTTTAACGTGAAAAATGTTAGATTAAGATCTGTTTCCTACTTGTTCTTTATTCTATCGTTTTCGTGGATCCATACTCTCTCTCTCTCTTTCTATCTCTCTCTCTCTCTGTATATATATATATATATATATATATATATATAACTTGAATTCAGTAAATTGGGGCAGCAGATCATCAATCAAATATATGTTGTTAAATATAAAAGAAAACCAATGTCTGTTATGTTTGATTATGAGCCGTTCTAACATTTGTATAATTGCTTTCTGCTCTTAGTTCTATTAAACATAGCCATGTATATACTATTAGACAGATATTTGCACGTAAGTGAATATGACGAACACAACCGGAAGAGGAACTGCTCTCTCTCTCTCTCTCTATATATATATATATATATATATATATATATATATATATATTATGAAATCACAAAGTCCGACAATTATTTTAAGACATTTTTATGTTTATACATTCTTTGTATAGTATTTACTTGAATATTTTTATCTATAAAAAGAATGTATAAACATAAAAATGTCTTAATATATATATATATATATATATATATATATATATATATATATAGGAAACTATACTCGTTTCGAAAAACCTTAGAATTTTTGATTTGCCAATAATCAAATCAATCTCGAGGGAAAAAAAAGGTTTTAAAAAAAGAAAGAGCTAGAAACATGAAAGAAACCTCGACACCAGTAAACAACTAACAAACAAAATGGCTCAATACAACCGTAGAGCAGACCTAGATAAACCTAGTGAGCCAGACAAACCTACCCAGGTTTCACCTAAGCGGATCGTCAGGGAAAGTTTGCTCTTTCCCTGACCATCCACTTTGGTGGAAACTGGGTAGGTTTGTCTGGCTCACTAGGTTTATATATATATATATATATATATATATATATATATATATATATATATATATATATATATATATATATATATATATACATACATACATACACGAAGTAAAACTCGAAACGGCTCTCGACAAGGACATCAAATCTCAAATAAATGGTCCACTGGGGAAAGTTATGGCTCGTAAATTGTAATGCTTCCAAAAGAAAACTTCTTTCATTTAGTCTCCTTAGGGAGTCATTTATGCTTAACTTCCAGGAAAACAACCCTGTTCGCCTCTTTTTTTCATGTTTACCAGATATTATATGGAATAGCATTATTGTATCAATTACTTGGTCTACTGCTACAAAAGTTGATGCGCTTTGTTGCACCAGACAATGTTCATCGTCAGAATCCCTCTTGCATTTTTAGAAATCTAACATTCGAATCTTTCTGTCATATCAGGTCTGACACTGCTTGGGTTTCTTGACAAAATTGAAAGCAGGGTCTGTAATGTAAAAATAAAATTCATCCTTGATAATGACGAAAATACATCTGAAAGCGCACAGACATAAAAATTGATATTGAGCACTTTATCCCATAAATATAGCACACCTTAAGACTATATTTCTTTATATATTTCTTTATATATATATATATATATATATATATATATATATATATATATATATATATATAGAGAGAGAGAGAGAGAGAGAGAGAGAGAGAGATAGATAGATAGATAGATAGATAGATAGATAGATATGAACAGCGTGGGTTACATAGATAGATAGATAGATAGATAGATAGATAGATAGATAGGAACAGATCAAGAGAGATGAACAGATCGAGAGAGATGAACAGATAATGAACAAACCGAAACATATAGACAGATATATATATAAATATGCTTTCAATAGATAGTTAAGAGTTGACTGAAAAAGATAGATAGATATGAACAGACTATGATAACGAACTAGATCGACAGATACATACATACATACATACGATGGTTAGATGAAAAAGTTCTTTGTCCGATCCACTTCCCTATATCGGATTAAAATTAACCAAAATAATTTTTAGTGATCGCTTGTAGACAGATACGTCACCAGATAAATATCTCCAGAATTTTTAAAATGTCCGTTTACATTCATTTTTTCCCGCGCTTTCTCTTTTATATTCAATTACCCGTTCATGATTATACGTGTCTCTTTTTATTTCCTAGTTGATTTCTTGTGTCTTCCATCTTTTTTTTTTTTTATATTCCTGCTTCCGTCACTTTTATCACCACCTCCCACCCGTCCTTACACCAGTCGTCCAAACAGATTTTTGGCAGTTTTTTTTAGGGCCTTTTTTTTTTTTTTTAACACGGTCCCGCTAGTTTTCCGTCTTTCTATTGATGATAAAAAAAAATCCAAAAAAAAAAATAAACAATAAGAAAAACAAAAAAGGGAAGTACAAAATGTTCTAATTAGTACGCTTTGTAGCACAGGGAAAACTCTCAAAGACTCGTAGAGCGAGATGCGTTCTGCTAGCTCGAAACACGGCGGGCACCGGCAGATGGCGCTTGACTTACCGCTGCGCAAAACTCTTTCATTTCTGCTATCGACAGACAGAAAAATGCTTTCTACATTACCTGGATTGTTATTTCTCATTTAATTTCTAAATTCCACAGCATAACATAAGCCATTGTTTATTTTCATTACAGATTACAGACACCATATCACTGTAATGGTGACTTGGCTGCACGTCACCAATGTTTATATGCATATATGTCGATTCAAAAATTTTGCACATATATTTCTTTAAATCGTTTCACACCAAGGAAGGCAATAAAGACCCAAAGAATCAAGAGGGTTACTGAGTGTAAGCGAACAGTTGAAAAAAAGGCATTAAAAGGAGAAAGGAAGATAAAAGAGAAGGATTTAAGAAGACAAAAGAAAACGATTTACATCGTATCTAAATTTGTCTATATATTTATGCACACACACCCATATATATATATATATATATATATATATATATATATATATATATATATATATATATATATATATATATATATCAAAGTGTAGGAGAACGAACAGTAAGATTACAGCGTTCAAAACATTGATTTAAAAACAGTGCTCAATACACAATGTAGAACAGTAAATATTTATCTTAAATCAATATTTTATTTTATGAAGTGTTACGTTAGAACATGCACTACAAAATTGTACATTTGTGTTTCAACGTCAAAAAAAGGGAAAAACATTTTTAGACATCTCATGAGGTTGTGAATCACGTTGAAACGTTGACGTACAATTTTGTAGTGGATATGTGCATGTTCTAATGTAACACTGCATAAGATATATATATATATATATATATATATATATATATATATATATATATATATATATATATATATAATTTTTGTGACCTAAAAGTATTTTCTGGTCTTAAATAACATGCAAATGGTTGATAAACCGTAAAAATATTATACATTTATGTGAAATGGCTACTACTTTTAGAGTATACATGTGCTTTTAATCACTTAATTAGCTTTCTAGCAATTAAGGTGAATACAAAATATGAAATAATGAGACAGAATATATATATATATATATATATATATATATATATATATATATATAAAATGTCAAAATATAGGAGAACGAACAGTAAGATTACAGCGTTCAAAACATTAATTTAAAACCAGTACTCAATACACAATGTAGAGCCGTAAACATTTATATATTTTATGCAATGTTACATTAGAACATGCACATATCCACTTGTTTCAACGTCAAATAAAGGGAAAACCTTTTTTAGACGTATCATCAGGTGGGGAATCACGTTGAAACAAATATATATATATATATATATATATATATATATATATATATATATATATGATGATATATAATTTTACAAAACAATATATTAAATGCTTCAGTTGCTCACCGCAATTTTGTTGATACGACAAATATTACAGGTAATGCAGTAGCTAACAACTCAGAGTCAATTTGCGTCACTAAATCATTATTATCTCTCAAATATCCTTGCGGCATAAAAGTATATTCTGGCTTAAATAACCTGCAAATGGTTGATAAACCGTAAAAATATTATACATTCATGTGAAAAGACTTCTACTTTTATAGTATACATGTGGTTGTAATCCCTTAATTAGCTTTCTAACAATTAAGATTAATCCACAATATGAAATAATGAGACAGAGTATATATATATATATATATATATATATATATATATATATATATATATATATATATATATATATATATATATTATATTATATTATATTATATTATATTAAAAAAGAACAATAAGATATATATATATATTACAATAAAAAGATTAATATATATATATATATATATATATATATATATATATATTATATTATATTATATTATACTATATTATATTATATTAGAAAAGGACAATAAGATATATATATATATATATATATATATATATATATATATATATATATATATTACAATAAAAAGATTAAGATATATATATATATATTATATTAAAAAGAACAATAAGATATATGTATATATATATATATATATATATATATATATATATATATATATATATATATATATTACATTAAAAAGATTAAGATATATATATATATATATATATATATATATATATATATATATATATATATATATTAGGAGATATTACACCGAAAACGTCAAATATGTATAAGTGTGTGTGCGTGTGTGTGTGTCCGTGTGTGCAATATTAATACAAAAATAACATTTGTCATTTGATTCAGCACATTTTGTAATATTTTCATTCTACACTCTGTCTATTTGTTATACTGGAAGACACCTATTCTGTTGTTAACAGAATCTCCCGCCTATAATAAGTAGGAGTAGGAGTCGCTCATTGGGTCTGTCAGTCAACCGACTGGCTGTTCGGTTGATCTCTGCCTTCGAACGGGTGGAACTCGAAGGAGGCTACGCCGAATGGCGGACTCTCTTTTCGGGGAGGTAAACCGGTCCTGAACCTGTTTATACGGATTCAATGGGCATATTTTTTGCCGGGCCCACGGGCTCGGAGATCCCACGCTAAAAAGGCCTTCTGTCACATGATGCTCTCGTGGGGGGGGGGGTGATTGAATATCGTCGGTCAGTCAGTCGATACCGGACGACCGTTAGTCGGATACTGAAGTATCAGCGACCACAACTAGATTTCTCTGTGTCATTACCTATTATATCAAGTTCCTAACGTTTTGTACGTCGAACCTATTTTAGGACCGACTTAGTACAAATACAAGCCTCCACTGCGAAACCACTCCATAACACTAATGGACACTTTATCCGTTCGACAATTTTTCTGTTTGACTTTTTGTCTATCCTTCATTTTCTCTTTCGACACTTTGTGCACGTCTTCTTTAGACTTCTTTTCCCTTGTTCTACCATCTATTTACACAAATCTGTTCATAGCATTTTTATCATTCGTTGTTGGAACCATGTTTCTATCGCTTGAAGTCTCTTTTCCACCTTTGGTAAGCATTTTTAGTGTCCACTTTAATATTGCTTTTGCTGGAAATATGGTCGATTCTTTGTCCCACGCCGGAAAGTACCCGTCTCATGCTACGGACTTTACCTTACGGGCTATATCACATTGAAACACCGTTCCTCGTACGATTGCAGAAGTTGATAACTTCGAGCCTTCTCAGTACGTAGATAGATGACCGCTTGGGAATGCCAGGTGCCTGCATATGCGAGTGATATAATGGATAGAATTTGATACCCACAGGATAGATTGAAGCCAGATGTAAACGGTGAATAACCTACCTAACTATTGTGCGGCAGAACAGGTTTTCGGGAAGACAGTAAAAAGACCTTACTTAGTAAGAGCTACGATTTGACCGGATGTTGTGGATAGCCATGATGAGTACACGTCCTGAAGTTAGACAGCACATCTAAAAAGACGAATGGGAAAAGAGAGCATATAAAAATGAGACAGGATTTTCTTTCCAACTTAATACAAAGACGCATATTGAACTTCCTGCGCAATTGGCGCTCTACGAAAATGGCCTTGTAACTGATTCTGAGTTGATCAGTGAATGCTCGCAACAATTTCCTTATAATTTTCTCTATCTAGGTTCCTCCGTCTGGATAATCTTGTTTCTTGTCGGAATATTAATGGCAGTGTGATGTCGTAATCAGAAAATGGATCTTAACACTCGGTGAGACGAAGACAATATTTCTTATTTAAATAGGGATTAGTGGGTAGCTGCCTGTGATTATCAGGAATCCGCAAGAAAACTTTTGATAGGTAAAGTTATTTGACTGGTTGATTTTGTTTAGCGGCATATCAACACCTCTATAGGTTATTTAATGCCGAAATCTGAATATTTTATAAGTAATTTTAACTACAGATATTTTGTACATAATTTTATACATTTAGGGTTAAATAATTATTTTAGATGTATAGCTTGTAGATCATGAAATGCATTGACGGTAATTTTACTATACAAATTTATTTTTATATTTTTTTAGTGTTGAATTGGCATTTTGCTATAAAATATATTGTGGCTCTTTTATAAAAAGATGTACCGTTGTTTTTGTTTTGTTGGGGGTCTCTATTTGTCCATAGCTGGGACCCTAACTGGTGCTACAACCCTGGGAACAAAAGATATTAAGAGGTCCCACGCTCCTCAAAACCTCCACTCTCTCTAGAAGAGGCCTTGCTGCCGAGTGTAGTTTATTGTCATAATCGGGACAACATCGATGAGGTGCGTCTGAACATGAAGAGAACATATACAAATCACCCTAAAAATAGAAGAAAACTATATTACAATAAGTTCTTCTTTATGTACTCTGACCTTTCAGAATTTCGATGAATATAGCTCTCCACATCTTCCTATTCCTTGTATCAATATGTTCTTCTTTCTTTGCCCACAATCTCTGTTCTGTCATCTTTTTACACGTCTTCGACTGATTGTTTTTACCTGTCAATCTTGACTTCACTTCCGCTTTCCTCATTTTGTATCCCTTAAATTTAAACTGTTTCTTTCAGTACATTCAATACAATGCTCCATATTATACAAGATAACAACATAAAATTTGCTAAATCACCCTCTTGGTGAGGTGGATTGTTTGAAGGAAGATTTTAGCTGCCTAGAACTCCAAATTAAAAACTGTAGGGTTTGGAAAAATTGATACTGACAGGAGAGATTGAAAGCAAGATGACAGGAAAAACAATGCATAACCTACAAAGCAAGTAAATTGATGATAGAACAAGGTTTAGGAGGGATAGCAAAAAGTGAACATTAAAAAACATAACAAGTTTTATATAGCAAATTTTAAATAATATTTTATAAATCAATTTTTAAATTAAATTATATGACAATAACGGATACTGAACTGTTATATATTATCAGTCCTCCTATATGGCAGCCATTGCTGGACAACCTCCTCACAGTCGAACAGGACAATTGAGACGATAGAAATCTGGTTCTACAGAAAAATGCTGAGAATACCATGGATTCATGCGAGCAACAACGAAGTTTTAGAGGAAATGGAAACCAAAAGGACACTTATACTTAACATCAGAAAGAGACATTTGAAATTTCTAAGACACATAATGAGGAGAGAGGACTCGGAAAATTTGATACTCACAGGACAGATTGCAAGCAAGAGGGACAGAGGAAGACAATGCACATCCTACCTTGCTAGGTTCAGTAAATTGATATTATAACAGGGTTTTAGAGAGATAACAAAAAGAAAACCTTTACAAAGAGATAGAAAGGAAAGGAAATTGTGGAGAGCCACGATCACTAACAAAGAAGTAGATGAAAAAGTCGAAGTAAAAGCGGAATATACGGACTATCCTCGTAAAAAAAGGAACAGGTAGGAAACTGTTTAAAAAAAGAACGTGTGGAGAGCAATGACCAGCCACATGCAGAAAGAACATTGCAACCATCTTTATGAACAAATTTGTTATTACCCAACCTACTTGCTTTTTGCTGAGGCATTGTTTCCTGTTTTGGGTATAATAAACGGAAAGTCAAAATTAAGACCGACAAGAAACAGAACGAAGAACGCTATTTATTTGGGCATACTAATTCAGATATTTATTGATGCGCGGTTATTTAATGGATAAAGGCGTGTTATGAATAATCGGAGAACAGTGTTCAAATTCCAATCGATTTCATTACTCACCAATACTGTTGGGAAAGGTATATATCCACCCCTCCCCGTCTCTCAGATAAGGGTAAATAGCAGAAACGGTTGCGGCCTATAGTCTTAGCAGCCAAACGGTCTACGAGAAGGAAAATCTGAATTCAAACCAGTCTGAAATAGGTTTAGGCTCCGTCAGGCTAGTCTGTCCAAAGCATACTTCGGTCGTAGCGGCAGCCACGTATATGTGCTACCCATACGACAATGAGGGGTTACGAATTTTGTGAAAGTTATCATGAATCCAGAGAGCTGAAAGTGAGAAACAGAGCTCCCGGAAAATTTAACAGAGCCATATTCACATGCAGTGAAATTTGCTATTAACCCATCTTCATGCTTTTCGCCCAGGTATCGTTTCCTGTTTTGGGAATAAGGGTTTCTCTCGTTCAGCACAAAGAATAAACAAAACTATTTTCCTATACACCGTGCCAGCTTTGTTCCATTGTGGGTATAAAATGGGACACATCCGTAGTTTCACCATGTGGTTTAAATTTGTTTTTGACTTTGGTTATTTTCGCCGCTTAGCTTTTATTTCTACGTCGTAACTGGTACCCGAATAGTTGAGTTTAGTATGATCAAAAATAGCAATACGAGGGCCGATTAAAAATTAATGACTGTTCAAATGACATTTCAAAGAACAGAAAGCAAAAAAAAAAGAAAATAGAAAGCAAGTTATGGAGACCCATGACCAGTTATAACTAAAATATAATTAGATAAGTGAGCACAGTCTTAACTGTAGAACGTCCGGCTTATTCAACCTAAAGATATTTCTCCTCTTACACTTCTTTTTCTCTATATAACTATATTTTCAACTATATTTCATGTCTCTGACTGCCAACATAGGCTCCAGTCACTTACCCATTGTCGTACCGTAGTTTCCCTGTGCCATTTCGATAAATATATTCATGGTAATTTTGCTTTGGTATCTCGACATGACGAATTTAAACGCAATACTAGACCGGCATCTAGGTCTCATTATTTTGCGGTTGAAATTTGCTAGTTATAACCGTAAGTTATATGCTACTATTTTCTTTTTATCTCGCACTTCTCGCTTGTGGAACTTTCTTCCGGCTTCTTCCTTCTCAATGAACTTTGATCGTCTCTTTGAATCCTGCTTTTTTATTGGCCTCTCCCCTAAATATTTGTTCATATTCTTTCACCCTCATAAACTTTGCATCTTCGTGAATTTCTCACCTTGCTTGGGGTAAAATAATTAAAACAAAACAAGGGTCCTCTCTGCAAGTATATTTGCTGCCCTTATTAAAGTTGCACCCCATTTCGCATATTTGGCTGTGCTGCATGTAACTGGTATATCTATATTAGACTGAATGTCATAATTGGATTTATTTTGTGCTAGTCTCTCGGCTGAAAAATAACAATAATAATTTATTTTACTATATAACGTGTTCCTTCAAGACATGGAGTCCTGGCTCTCCACAACACCCTTTTCTTTTTTGCTCGGAGTTTGTCTTTTTACTACCCCAACTCAAATAATTATTTTGCAGTCCATTTACACAACCTCGTTCGGTAGGTTACTCGATGCTTACATGCTCCGTTCATTGTCCTTCTCATTATCCTCCTGTAGAGTTATATATCTGTTAACTCAAGTCCCCTCTTCATATTCACAGGCGGGCTGATATTACATAGATTTTCTGTACATTCTCTTACCGATAATATTTTTTTCTGTTTCTTAAGGCTTTAATTAGCTTTTGGAAGGCCGAGTTTTCTATTCGAATGCAACTTCGGAATTCGATGTCATATTTTCTGACATCTTTTAAAACACTTACCAGATATTTAAACTTCTGCTCCCGTTAAATTGTTTCATCTCTTATCCGATGCTCGCATACTTCTATTACGTGGTGTTGTGGTGTCTTCCCTCTAATGAAGCTATTGTGGACTCTTACACTTACTATAAAGTTAGTAGGGAAAGTAGGCCTCGGGGAAATGTGTCTGTTCGTAGCTCCTGTCGGAAACCCGGACGAGACTGTGCGGAAGGGCTGAGTTTCGTCCGGGGAGGTAGACAGACCCGAATCCGTTTATGCGGCTTTTACGGGGATTTTTGGGGCGAGCCTACGGGCTCGGATGACCCACGTTAAACTCGGCCTTGTGCCATATGTACCCTTGTGGGGGTGCTGCTAAATGTAAGAGTGATATAGACTGAACGCTGCTCAACCGTGTAATCCACTTCTGTTGTATTTACTCTTCAATGCACTATTTATCTGCAAACTCTTGTTTTGTTATTTTCAAATTTTTATGGCCATTTCTTGGTCACAGCACTTGGCAATACGCTGTTTCTGTTTGTCTTGCAAACATACTTCCTGTCTTCAATTGAACAACCGACAGCAAACCATCTAATCGGGAGCTTTTATGGAGCCTGGAACCACCTCTTAATAGCTTTTGTTCCCAGATCCATCCTCACTCTAGTGGGGTAGCGACTGTTAAGGTAGCAGCTATGGGTAAATAGTGAACCTCCGAACAAAAACAAAAATGCATAAAAGTATAAGAAATAATTATTTTATAATAAAATTACCAGCAATACATTCTATAGTAGAATTACCAGCAATATATTCTATAACAAAATAACCAACAATACACTCTGTAACTGAAGGCATACAACGACATTCAAAATATAATCAATTGAAGTCATAAAATTGTGTTCAAAATATTTGAATTTCAGCATTTAATAACCCATAGATGTGTTTATGTGCCGCTAAACAAAATCAACCAATTAACCGTTTCACTACGAAACACCAACTCTCCGGTATTCCTACCATTTTCAACTATCTCCTCATGCTTTTGCTTTTCCTCCCATTTTCTCCTCTGTCCTTATACTTCTGCGTTTTCCCCCATTTTCAACCCTCTCCTCATCCTTCCGTTTTTCCTCCTATTTTCTACTGTCTCCACTTACTCCTCCTTTTCCTCCCGTTTCCTCCCCCATCTCACCCGTCCGCTTTTTCTTCCATTGTCTATTCTCCCCTTATCCTTCACTTTTCCCTCTCATTTTCCACTCTTACTTCGATTTTTCCTCCCATTTTCTACTCTCTCCTCACACTTCTGCTTTTCTTCCTATTTCCTCCTCTCTCTCTTCATCCACCCGCTTTTCCTCCCATTGTTTATTCTCTCCTCATACTTCAGTTTTTCATCCTATTTTCAACCCTCTCCTCATCCTTCCGTTTTTCCTCCTATTTTCTACTGTCTCCACTTACTCCTCCTTTTCCTCCCGTTTCCTCCCCCATCTCACCCGTCCGCTTTTTCTTCCATTGTCTATTCTCCCCTTATCCTTCACTTTTCCCTCTCATTTTCCACTCTTACTTCGATTTTTCCTCCCATTTTCTACTCTCTCCTCACACTTCTGCTTTTCTTCCTATTTCCTCCTCTCTCTCTTCATCCACCCGCTTTTCCTCCCATTGTTTATTCTCTCCTCATACTTCAGTTTTTCATCCTATTTTCAACCCTCTCCTCATCCTTCCGTTTTTCCTCCTATTTTCTACTGTCTCCACTTACTCCTCCTTTTCCTCCCGTTTCCTCCCCCATCTCACCCGTCCGCTTTTTCTTCCATTGTCTATTCTCCCCTTATCCTTCACTTTTCCCTCTCATTTTCCACTCTTACTTCGATTTTTCCTCCCATTTTCTACTCTCTCCTCACACTTCTGCTTTTCTTCCTATTTCCTCCTCTCTCTCTTCATCCACCCGCTTTTCCTCCCATTGTTTATTCTCTCCTCATACTTCAGTTTTTCATCCTATTTTCAACCCTCTCCTCATCCTTCCGTTTTTCCTCCTATTTTCTACTGTCTCCACTTACTCCTCCTTTTCCTCCCGTTTCCTCCCCCATCTCACCCGTCCGCTTTTTCTTCCATTGTCTATTCTCCCCTTATCCTTCACTTTTCCCTCTCATTTTCCACTCTTACTTCGATTTTTCCTCCCATTTTCTACTCTCTCCTCACACTTCTGCTTTTCTTCCTATTTCCTCCTCTCTCTCTTCATCCACCCGCTTTTCCTCCCATTGTTTATTCTCTCCTCATACTTCAGTTTTTCATCCTATTTTCAACCCTCTCCTCATCCTTCCGTTTTTCCTCCTATTTTCTACTGTCTCCACTTACTCCTCCTTTTCCTCCCGTTTCCTCCCCCATCTCACCCGTCCGCTTTTTCTTCCATTGTCTATTCTCCCCTTATCCTTCAGTTTTCCCTCTCATTTTCCACTCTTACTTCGATTTTTCCTCCCATTTTCTACTCTCTCCTCACACTTCTGCTTTTCTTCCTATTTCCTCCTCTCTCTCTTCATCCACCCGCTTTTCCTCCCATTGTTTATTCTCTCCTCATACTTCAGTTTTTCATCCTATTTTCAACCCTCTCCTCATCCTTCCGTTTTTCCTCCTATTTTCTACTGTCTCCACTTACTCCTCCTTTTCCTCCCGTTTCCTCCCCCATCTCACCCGTCCGCTTTTTCTTCCATTGTCTATTCTCCCCTTATCCTTCACTTTTCCCTCTCATTTTCCACTCTTACTTCGATTTTTCCTCCCATTTTCTACTCTCTCCTCACACTTCTGCTTTTCTTCCTATTTCCTCCTCTCTCTCTTCATCCACCCGCTTTTCCTTCCATTGTTTATTCTCTCCTCATACTTCAGTTTTTCATCCTATTTTCAACCCTCTCCTCATCCTTCCGTTTTTCCTCCTATTTTCTACTGTCTCCACTTACTCCTCCTTTTCCTCCCGTTTCCTCCCCCATCTCACCCGTCCGCTTTTTCTTCCATTGTCTATTCTCCCCTTATCCTTCAGTTTTCCCTCTCATTTTCCACTCTTACTTCGATTTTTCCTCCCATTTTCTACTCTCTCCTCACACTTCTGCTTTTCTTCCTATTTCCTCCTCTCTCTCTTCATCCACCCGCTTTTCCTCCCATTGTTTATTCTCTCCTCATACTTCAGTTTTTCATCCTATTTTCAACCCTCTCCTCATCCTTCCGTTTTTCCTCCTATTTTCTACTGTCTCCACTTACTCCTCCTTTTCCTCCCGTTTCACCCCCCATCTCACCCGTCCGCTTTTTCTTCCATTGTCTATTCTCCCCTTATCCTTCACTTTTCCCTCTAATTTTCCACTCTTACTTCGATTTTTCCTCCCATTTTCTACTCTCTCCTCACACTTCTGCTTTTCTTCCTATTTCCTCCTCTCTCTCTTCATCCACCCGCTTTTCCTCCCATTGTTTATTCTCTCCTCATACTTCAGTTTTTCATCCTATTTTCAACCCTCTCCTCATCCTTCCGTTTTTCCTCCTATTTTCTACTGTCTCCACTTACTCCTCCTTTTCCTCCCGTTTCCTCCCCCATCTCACCCGTCCGCTTTTTCTTCCATTGTCTATTCTCCCCTTATCCTTCAGTTTTCCCTCTCATTTTCCACTCTTACTTCGATTTTTCCTCCCATTTTCTACTCTCTCCTCACACTTCTGCTTTTCTTCCTATTTCCTCCTCTCTCTCTTCATCCACCCGCTTTTCCTCCCATTGTTTATTCTCTCCTCATACTTCAGTTTTTCATCCTATTTTCAACCCTCTCCTCATCCTTCCGTTTTTCCTCCTATTTTCTACTGTCTCCACTTACTCCTCCTTTTCCTCCCGTTTCCTCCCCCATCTCACCCGTCCGCTTTTTCTTCCATTGTCTATTCTCCCCTTATCCTTCAGTTTTCCCTCTCATTTTCCACTCTTACTTCGATTTTTCCTCCCATTTTCTACTCTCTCCTCACACTTC
Organism: Acanthosepion lycidas; assembly: GCA_963932145.1. NCBI lineage: Eukaryota > Metazoa > Mollusca > Cephalopoda > Sepiida > Sepiidae > Acanthosepion > Acanthosepion lycidas. The sequence goes on along the minus strand of OZ010605.1, from coordinate 61,455,569 downwards.
TGCTTTTCTTCCTATTTCCTCCTCTCTCTCTTCATCCACCCGCTTTTCCTCCCATTGTTTATTCTCTCCTCATACTTCAGTTTTTCATCCTATTTTCAACCCTCTCCTCATCCTTCCGTTTTTCCTCCTATTTTCTACTGTCTCCACTTACTCCTCCTTTTCCTCCCGTTTCACCCCCCATCTCACCCGTCCGCTTTTTCTTCCATTGTCTATTCTCCCCTTATCCTTCAGTTTTCCCTCTCATTTTCCACTCTTACTTCGATTTTTCCTCCCATTTTCTACTCTCTCCTCACACTTCTGCTTTTCTTCCTATTTCCTCCTCTCTCTCTTCATCCACCCGCTTTTCCTCCCATTGTTTATTCTCTCCTCATACTTCAGTTTTTCATCCTATTTTCAACCCTCTCCTCATCCTTCCGTTTTTCCTCCTATTTTCTACTGTCTCCACTTACTCCTCCTTTTCCTCCCGTTTCCTCCCCCATCTCACCCGTCCGCTTTTTCTTCCATTGTCTATTCTCCCCTTATCCTTCAGTTTTCCCTCTCATTTTCCACTCTTACTTCGATTTTTCCTCCCATTTTCTACTCTCTCCTCACACTTCTGCTTTTCTTCCTATTTCCTCCTCTCTCTCTTCATCCACCCGCTTTTCCTCCCATTGTTTATTCTCTCCTCATACTTCAGTTTTTCATCCTATTTTCAACCCTCTCCTCATCCTTCCGTTTTTCCTCCTATTTTCTACTGTCTCCACTTACTCTTCCTTTTCCTCCCGTTTCCTCCCCCATCTCACCCGTCCGCTTTTTCTTCCATTGTCTATTCTCCCCTTATCCTTCAGTTTTCCCTCTCATTTTCCACTCTTACTTCGATTTTTCCTCCCATTTTCTACTCTCTCCTCACACTTCTGCTTTTCTTCCTATTTCCTCCTCTCTCTCTTCATCCACCCGCTTTTCCTCCCATTGTTTATTCTCTCCTCATACTTCAGTTTTTCCTCCTATTTTCTACTCTCTCCTCAAGACTTCTGCTTTTCCTGCAATTTAAAAATTGTTCAAAATATTTAGAGTTCAGCATTAAATCACCCATACAGGCTGATTTACCGCGAAACGAAATCGTCCAACATGAAAAAACTCTTTCATGACATTAATCCATATAATATCCTGCAATTTCCGAAAAAAATCAAAAAGTATTCCAAAATATAACTTCAACAAAACTACAACATAAAACACATATATCACTGTCCCTAATAATTATGTTCAGGCAAAAGCTGAGCATCGTCTACCATGTATTCAATTGTGAAGGCAGAATAACATGTATCATATTTTATTACTTCAAAGGTCCCAGGAAAATTAAATTTCAGCATTAAATGACCCATGAAGTGTTGATACAAACTTATCAATCAACCAATCTTTCAGCTGAAAGTTAAAACTTTCGTATCGCTTTCCTTGATCTTGGCGTAACTCTGGCTTCCATCATTGTCGACTGTCTTCTTGACGGCTGCGACGAATTTGTCGGTTCTAACGACCGAGTAATGAAGGTTGTGGCCCTTTCGTTTGGCAGAGAAATCGTCCTTGTTCTCACACGTCTTCCACTTCCTCCAAACGTCCATTACCATGGCCCTCTTGAATCCAAACCAGGCCATCACTTCCGCAGGCTTCTTTCCGACGCGCAAAGAAGCTACTACCGCTGCTCTGCGCTCATATTCCATCCTGCAAAAGGGTAGGGAGAATAACGTAAGTTAGTCGTCAAACTGTCGGGTCTCTGCAGATACAAGTTTTGTTTTTAATGCCTATTTCGTTTTCTTTTAGTCAAGTGTCGAATTTTGCCGCAACATCCTGTATATTCTATAATTTTCAGAAAGGATTTTGCATCGGAGGTGCGAATAAAATAGAGAAGATTTACCTGGATCATGTTCTAACTTTTGGGACGGTCAAAAATGTTTTGCATATTTTCGACAGGCTGATTTTTAAACCTAAAAGATCAACCGCGCTTCAGTCGAACTTCCGACGTCGATGAGAACGCTCTGCTTACCGTCTTGGTGAATAAACCAAAATCTTCTGACGGAAGATATCGTTGAGTGTTTGAAAATCAATATTTCAATTGCCTTTAGCCATTTGAAGATACTTGGTTTTAAGAAAAAACGGCCGATGTTGGCAAATCGGAAAGATGTAATTTTCCCGCCACCCTAAGGCAAGAGTGTCAGATACAAGACAGATCTTGCAGAAGCTTACAGACTTGAAATTAGAAACTTTCTGGCACCTAACGTATTCTCCTAACTTGTTTCTTTCGCATTTTCATTACTCCCGGTCTCTACACAGCAATTTAAATGACAAAAAAATTTACTTTCTACAGTCAATGGAAAACTACTCCAACATTCTTGCAAAAAAAAAAAAAAGAAACACGAACTTTACACAAAAATGAAACAATATTCTTGTTGGGAAACATTTCTTTCAAACAAATATGTACTTGACTAATAAATGTTAGTATGTAAAATTGTCTATATATATATATATATATATATATATATATATATCATAAATAAATGAAGCATTGGTCTTCAACCGAACTGAATTGAGCTCCCCGGGATACTGACGTATTTCGCATAGAAAACGTTAAAAATTCTCTTCCTCTCTGCCGCGCGACGACAGCCTAGGCGTAGAAACTCTGACTGATACCAAACCAGTCTAGCCACACTGAAGAGATGTGATACAGCGAAATAGTTCGTCTGCGGATGACGCTATATATATATATATATATATATATATATATATATATACATCGAGTGTAAATTGTCAGATTAAACATTGAACCGTTGTATCTTAGTAAGATATCTTACTGAAATTATCCGAGGTCTTTATAACACTATTGGACTATAGTTTGAACAATAAGAATGTATTTAGCTCCAAGTCGAAATGATGAATCCTCCTGCAGTTGTAACGTCCTGATCCAGTTTTTGTCACTACTGGTCCAAATTCACCATTGCTCAGTTGGGAAGATATAGTGGGTCCGACACAAAACAATTTAACCTGTTCTCTTTCTAGCTGAATAACTCAAAGGGTTTTTCACTGATTCTTAAGACAAATGATGGCTAAATGCCTTATGTGAAGACCTGGGAAAAAGAAACTCAATTAGTTTAGTGGGTTTTTTTTAGGTATTAAACAACTTGTGGGATGGACAATTATGCTGGTACATGATTTGGACAATTATGTTGTTACACTCACCATATATATATATATATATATATATATATATATATATATATAGTGGGGGGAAATGAATATTCGTACACCTGAAAAATTGTATTTTTATAAATGTAAAAGCCTTAACTAAAACAAATTTTGATACATTTTATGTGTAAAGATACATTTTATTAAAAAATAGTAATAAACTTAATTCTTATTCTAACAGAAATTAAAGTATTTTTTTTTTCATTTTAGCTGATGAAAAAAGTATTCGTACAAAACAAAAAAAAACATATTAACTTAATGTAATTCTTTGTGGAATATCCTTTATTGAGTTCAACAGCTACCAGTCTATTCCTGTACGTCTCAACTAAAGATTTCCACACATTGAGTGGTATTTTGTCACATTCTTCTTGGCATATTGTCTTCAAATTCTTGACATTTGTTGGTGCTCTTTTCCCAATTTGAATTTTCAAATATCGCCATAAATTCTCGATTGGATTCAAGTGTGGGGACTGACTTGGTCATTGCAAGACATGAACGTTGCTTACAGCTAACCATTTTTTCTAGATCTAGCGGTATGCTTAGGATCATTATCCAGTTGAAAAACCCAATTAGGAGGTAGCCGATGTCTCTCAATAGAACACATTAAATTGTCTTGCAGGATGTTGTGGTAGCTTTCGGCATTCATCTTGCCATCCATTATTGATATTCTGCCAACATCATTTGCAGAAAAACAGCCCCAGATCATGATACTGCCACTACCAAACTTTACAGTTGTCAACGTGTTCATTGGTAAGTAGGCTTCACTGTCCTTCCACCACACATGATATCGATAATTATGACGAAACAACTCTATTTTAGTTTCATCTGTCCATAGAACTTTTTCCCAAAACGAATATTCTTTATACTTATGCTCTCTAACGAATTTTAGCCTGGCATCTCTGTGTCGTTTCAAGAGGAGTGGAGTCTTCCTTGGGATGCGTGATTTCAGACTGTTTTGTGTAGTTCATTACATATTGTACGCTTGGTTACTTTAATCCCTAATGCACGCAGATGTTCCTGCAGTTCTTCTTGGGTAACCTGTGGATTTTGTTTGATCTCGCGTCCTAATATCCTTACTGATCTTATAGAAATCTTCCTCGGAGAACCTGTTCGTCTTTGGTTTTCGACGCTGTTACGAGTTTTAAACGATGCAATGAACGTGGCAATTGTAGTAAAAGGAATATTCAGGTTGTTAGAAATCGTTCTGTAACTGTTCCCATCTTTCCAAAGAGACAAAATGTGTTGTTTTTGTGAAAGAGTCAATTCTTTACCTTTAGGCATTATTAGAACCTTCTTGTAAGACTAGAAATTGCAGAATACTCTGATAATGGCTATTAGCGTTAACTATAATTACTGATAACATTACTGGAACATTCTAGAATATACTTTTTTCATAATTAATTGATTATTTTATTCTAATAATTGATTTGTACGAATACTTTTTTCACCAGTTAGAATTAATTAAGTTTATATTTACTTTTTAATAGTATGTGTCTTTATACATAAAATGTGCCGAGATTTGTTTTATTTAAGGCTTTTACATTTATAAAAATACAATTTTTCAAGTGTACGAATATTTATTTCCCCCACTGTGTATATATATATATATAGAAAAATAATTTGCTATACCCATCCGTTCAACCAAATGGTTAGTATTAAACTAGGACAGAAATTCTTAGCTTTAATTGATAAACACTTCCCCACCAATAGTAGGCTTAGTAATATATTTAATAAGAACACCTTAAAATTGAGTTATAGCTGCACTGAAAATCTAGAAAGTATAATAAAAAAAACACAATAATAAAATCCTGAACACACCCCCATGCCTGAATAGTATTAATAAAAACCCTACACCTAAATCAGACAATAACAGTGAAAAATTGTGTGATTGTAGAAACCCAGAAGACTGCCCATTAGAAAATAAATGCTGCATCAAATCTGTGGTATACCAATGTAGTATCTCATCCCCTGAGAGTCCTAATACTAATATGATATACAATGGGTCCACGAAGAATGGATTTAAAGCCAGATGGAGGCAGCATAAGTGCTCTTTCAACAATATAAATAAAAGAAATCAGACTTCTCTATCTAAATATTTTTGGCATATGAAGGAAATAAACAGGACACCTAAAGTAAAATGGAAAATTATAAATAAACTAGAACTTGTAAAACTTGGGATGACCCATGCCCTTTGTGCCTCCATGAGAAACTACACATTATTAAGTTTCTAAATAATAAAAATCTATTAAACAATAGACATGAGTTAACGGTTTTTTGTCGACATCATCAAATTTATGCACTGAATAATAAAAACAAGCATACAATAAAACAACTTTTATAATCCATAGCCCCAATAAATAGTTTAAATACCCTACAAAAAAAGATAACCCTTTATGAAGTCGTCAAAAAACAACTGTTACAGCAGTTTTTATATACATAAAACCCTTTCATAAAGAAATAAAAAAATAAATCTCTATAGACACGTAAACCAGACTAGGCGAAAACACCCCCACCTTACCCTGACTTGACATCTATGAAAGTAACTCTATACTGATACAAATTATTAACAACCAACACCCCTCCTATTTTAACAATCCTCCCTGGCTGTTACCATGGAAATTTTGATTTCAATTATGAATATACTATTAAAACACGTAAATTTCAGAAATAAGTTATTCAAAAAAAAATTCGCTTGAAGATGGAACAGAGCTTACTTTAATTCAATTTAATTCAAATAATTATATTGAAGTTTTCGGCTCTTGTTTTGAAAGAGGAGACCCCTTATGTAGCGTGTTGGAATCATATTTTTAAATAAATAATTATATTTATGCTCTACATTTGTATCGAGCACTATTTAAAAAAAATAATAACAAAAATACTAAAGAACTTTGGATTATTTACCTAACCAGTTCTTTCCTATTTTCTATATATTTTCACACACACACACACACACACACACACACATATATATATATATATATATATATATATATATATATATATATATATATATATATATATATATATAAGCTGTGATGTTTTCGTAGACGAGTATAAACCGGTGGTTACTCCTACAAAGAAGGACGCAAGTTAGACTCCTGCCGATTTTCTTTGTTAGTATTTATCAGATGCCCCGGCCGATATGAGTATTCACTTCAGTAACGTTTAAAATAAATAAAAAAATGTCAGATTAAACACAAACACACACACACACACACACACACATATATATATATATATATATATATATATATATATATATATATAGTAAATGCAACAAATCCATTACTATATAATCCTAGTGGATCCAAGTAACATAAAATATTAAAACTCATGCACAAAAAGAGTTCAATATATTTATTATTACAGAGCAAATAATAAACAATAAAATCCAAAATTACCTCATGTCGACTATCAAAAACGTCGGTCGTCTGTCTTATCAACCTCCGTGTAGACTGAGTTCTTGTCCGTAATAGAAAATTAACTGTGAAAGCTAAAAAAAAAAAAACATACAGTTTTTACGCATTTCAAACTTTCAGTCAGACGAAAGACAGGAGACAAGAGTCAGTTGATGGTGGAAGGTATTTGTTTTAAAGGGAAGAAGTTTTATAAAATTAAACCCGGATATTAACCTTATGACATTAATTTGAGGTTATATTAAGAAAGAAATATTAATTTAGAAGAATAAAAAGGAGTTTAAAAATAATATATAGATAAAAGTATGTAATGGATTAATGAAAAGAGTGTTGGTGAGATCTTAGAGTGGGAGTCGGTTTATATATTCTAAATATAGAGGTATAGAGGTGGGGATTATAAATAAGTGAATTATTTGTAATCCGAAATTGCAAAAATAAATATTCTAGAAATATAGTAGCTAATTAATATATATATATATATATATATATATATATATATATATATATATATATATATATCAATTAAAAGGTGCAATTATAATTTATAAATCCATGAATCATTCATAAAAAAACAAATATAGAGGTTAATGCTTTAAATGGCGAGAATACATCATCGCAAACAATATAAATAAGATACATCAACCCTGAACCTGTATATGAATTATATGATCCCTGTTTATAAATTCCAGTTGCATAAGGTCTTTTTAATTTTTTACAAGCTTTCGTCTGTTCCTACAGACATCATACAGAAATAGATTTTGTTCTTGTTTTTACTTCTCGGTAATAAGAGGACAACGAAAATAGAGATGTAATCCGAAAAAAAGCTATGAAAAATGTGTTATTGTTTTGGAACGTGCGGTCGCAACGCTGAGTTTGAATTTAAATTTTAAGGTTGTGCGTTTTTGTACAAATTTAGCAATAAGAGAATTCTTTTTTACTGGTAGATTTTCCGTCAATATGGCATGAACTATATTGTTCAATAATTACAGTAATGTCACACTTATTATCCGAAAGTTGCACGTTGGATCAGTTATTTTCATTTCAATTAAAAGGTGCAATTATAATTTATAAATTCATGAATCATTAAAAAAAAAAGCAAATATAATCATTACCCTCTATATCATTCACCTCTATATTTATTTTTTTGTATGAATGATTCATGAATATATATATATATATATATATATATATATATATATATATATATATATATATATATGTATATGTATCATTGCGGTTGGCAGAGGATAACAAAAACATTTTACTTTTGTTGATTGATACTTTGTTCAATCTTTTAAGGTTACTTGTTTGTTAAAAGAAAACATACAAAAAAAGCGTCCACGTTGTATTTGTCAAGTAATTTTTTCAGTTATGTTCTACCTACATAATTTTGCCAAACATTAAGGTATCCATACATCTGTGAACGTCTCATACGAACGCACAACTCGGTGTTAAAAATGCTTTTCTCTGACCTTCTTTAAATTAAAAGTTATATGTGTTCTTATGCAAACTAATTAAATTTTAAATTAGCTAATCGTCTTCATATATAGTTCCTGAAAAGTATATATTTAGCTATTTCAAAAACAAAAAAGAAACATTACAATCAATTTAAATTTGGTAACATTTCGTCATGAGTTATCGCCTACTGTCTGCTGATTTTCTCATTTTCGTTATTTTTATATTAATTTTAAAAATAATTTATGCGCTTTTTATTGGTGATGTGTTGATCTTTCTTCTTTGTGAGTGTGCGTGTGTACATAAGCGTGCGTATGGATGTGTGTAACTGATTGTATGTACACATGCGTATAATGTCGTCGTTATTTCTTCTTTTCTAATATTTCTTGTGTTGTTAAACTCTCTCACTTCTTTTTTCTTTTTTTTTTCTTTAGTTTGGAAAATATATGTGTATTCCATCTTTTTAGCTATTTGTGGTTTATAAAGGGTGTTTCATTAAAACGGATTTTATATAGGACTGTTTCATTAAGACGGATCAAAGTCAGCAGTAAATAAATCAGTGTTATTGGTGAAAAATTCATTTATTTCTCTATTGGATCATGTTATTTAAGTCATGGCAATTATGTGTGAAAAATAATATGGTCCAAATATCCGACAAATCTGAAAGAAAAAAAAGAAAATCATTAGACGGTTAAACTTAATTCACATTCAAAATCGGTTCAAGTTGTTGGAACACACTTAATATATATATATATATATATATATATATATATATATATATATATAGATAATATTAGTGGTTAATATACACATACTTATGAAATCATATATCTAAACTATATAAATATATATACATGCATAGATACACATAGATATGTATATGTATAAAAAATAATACCAAGCGTATAGAATCCAGGTAGAATATATATATATATATATATATATATATATATATATATATATATATATATATACTCACACACACAAACACACACATATATAAAGAGTGTTTCTTTAAGATGGATTATATATAAGGGTTTTTCATTAAGACGGATCAAAGTCAGCAGTAAATAAATCAGTGTTATTTGTGAAAATTCATTTATTTTTCTATTGCATCATGTTATTTAACTCATGGCAATTATGTGTGAAAAATAATATCGGCCAAAATGTCCGCCAAATCTGAAAGAAAAAAGAAAAAATTCATTAGACGCTTAAACTTTATTCACATTTAAAATCAGTCCAAGTTATTAGAACAGACTTTATAATTCATTTTTTAAATATGAAGAGAGAGAGAGAGAGAGAGAGAGAGAGAGAAAGAGATAGTGTGTGTGTGTGTGTGAAAGAGATAGAATCGACAACAGAATCAACTTCTGCATAGCGGCTTCCAGTTACGCGTTTCACTCAGATTTTCAGACAAACAACCATTACACTCTTAACGGGCTTCACATATAATACGTAAATGATTAGTTGATTAAAAATGACAGGAGAGAAATCGGCTATTTTTTTACGACAAAGGTAATTTATATATATATATATATATTCATTGAATACGACAGACAAGTAGCTTTTATTTAAGTTTTTATACAATTTCTCATGCGATCTAATATTTCTTTTTTCTTTTCGGATGATGAATTTTATAAAAACTGTCCGAATGTTCTTTTTATCTTTTATAGCTTTCTGCTATACGTTTAGCCATTTTCAAGGATTAAATAATTAAACTGATAAATAAGAAATAGTTTGTTCTATGTATGTTTTATAAAATGTTTTCATTTTTTAAAAATCGGTCGAGATATTGTGTCCATGTTCAAAGTTAAAATTATTAGGTTGGTGCAAAAATAATGACGTAATAATGTCGTTTTTGACGTTAAAAAATACGTCAAAAAACGACATTATTACGTCATTATTTTTGCACCAACCTAATATTAAGTGTTGGTTTCTTTGTTTTTATTAATAAGGCATCCATTAATGCTAGCCTTCTTTTTTTTTTTTTGCATTTAGATGATGCTATTATATTATTCTTGTGAACAAGTATGTTACGAATAGTGTCCGGTAGGTCTCCATGAATATTTAAATGAGATCTAGTTGATCTATGGTCATAAATGTGTAAAATGAGTAAATAACTAAATAAAAGTACCTGTCTCTCGCATTCAATGAAATGACCATAAAAAGGATTGCAAATATATATATATATATATATATATATATATATATATATATATATATATATATATATATATATATTCACTACAGTTCAAAAGTTTAATGCCAGTCCTTTCATGAAATGATCTTAGCAGAAGAGTGAAAAAAATGGGAGAGGGCTTAGAGACATTGATAAAAGAATGGATTCAATTATCAAACTTATACTTTGAGAAACTTTTGCAGCGAATGCCAGTAATTGTGCGACAGTAATGAGGTCTAAAAGGTGATATCCTGATAAGTTCAAAATTTAATCATATTTTTTTTTTGTCATAATAAAATTCATAGTAAAAATTATATCACACTTCATTTTTAAAATATGTATAATAATTTTCTCTTATTTAAAGTAAAAAAGCAACTACATTTTGGACAAATTTAAAAAATTACAAGGGATTCTTCAAACTTTTGAGCTGTCATGTGTGTGAGTATATATATATATGAGTAAAAGGCCGCTGGGGATTTAGACAAATCATTATAACAATTCATCGATTTTCGAAGAATACCTAACAGAATGCAGAACGTAACAGACGGACGTTTCGTCCTAATTTGGAAGGAAATTAGTGGTACACATCCTCTACCACGATTCGAACCCAAACCGTTTCGACACGACGAAAGCGTCATTCCAACTGTACGATCAGACTTCGGCGAAGAACTAACTGAATAGTCTCGATATAGCAGAAAGCACTGGACGGCCGTTTCGTCCTATTTTGGGACTCATCTGCAGTGCAGTGCCTAATATTCGATACATTCTTTTCTGATAATATTTCACTGCATTTCACATGATGCCACTGGGCGCAATTTCAAACTCTCAGCTCTCTATAAAATACCAGGATGTAGCCAACGGAATCTTATCTACCACACTGACAGCAGATTGTTTTTTATATTAACCGCAACGGAGGAAAGTACTGGAACAAAAACAACAGTAAATACATGAAGAGTTTATCCAAAATATTGATTCTAATATTAAACATATTAGAAAATTGTTAAAAAATGCTCTAAAAATTCAAACATTCAGATCTTGCTGGATGAATCTAATAAAAGTTGTATGGATGAATATTGGCTTTCAAAATACACCTTGAATTTCGGCTGCGAGGCTGAAATGATATGGCTTTTGAGAAATCTGAACTATAGAAATTTACTTGACCGCGAAGCTCTCCGTAGCCGAACAGTTAAGGCACACCGGTAGTTTCTCTTGCAGATGGGGAAGCAGCCAGGAATTCTTCCGGTGGGCAAACTCTCACTCTCTTTATAAGTTTCATCAAATGCGATGGCCTCTAAACGAAGTGAACACTGTTTTAAAATACGGGTATCCACTAACAATAATGATTCAAGAAATATATATATATATATATATATATATATATATATATATATATATAGATTTGGACAATTTTGCTGTTACACCCGGTATATATATATATATATATATATATATATATATATATATATATATATATATATATATATATATATATATACCGGGTGTAACAGCAAAATTGTCCAAATCTTGTCACAGCATAGAATATTGCGCATCCTAAAAATTTGTTTAATATCTAAAAGAACAACTACACTATTTGAGTTTCCTTTTTTCAAGTTTTTGGATAAGACGTCTTATCATTTTAGCACCATTTTTCGTAAGACTCGCTGAAAAAACCTTTTCAGTTATTCAGGTAGAAAGAGGACAGGTTAGAATCGTTTTGTGTCAGACAAACTATGTTTATCCTACTGAGCAATGATGAGAGGTAAAAGATCATTCAGGCCTTCAGTAATTGTATCAACAATCATACTTTCACTTCCATCTTAAAGATTCCATTCAAGATCTATCGAGAGAAGGTTAAATAAGCTTTAAAAAGAGTCAGCGGTAGAGAGGACACAACAGGAAGATTTTTTTGATCCTTATTTCAACTTAGAGTTAAATACATTCTTAGTGTTCAAAGTAGTGCCCGATAGTGTAAGAAAAGACCTTGGATAATTCCAGTAAGATATCTTTAATCATTTCTAAGATATAATAGTTTAAAGCTTAATCTAACAAATGAACAACTTTGCTTTTACACGATTTGGACCATTTTGTGGTTACACTCGGTATATATGGGAGAAAATGATATATAATTTTTTATATAGCAGAATAATATTTGGAAAATTAGTCACAAAGTGGGAAAAAAATGGTGTGATACGTTTAGCCTTTTAGAATTCCATTGAACTAAAATAATGTTTACATTCTTGTAATTAGACACACGCACAAATTGGAAGCGACTCTGAAGTTTAAAACATTTATTTTTTTATATTTGTTTGGGCGTCTGGTCAAGACAATTTAATTTATATTTTTGGCTTATATTTTTATCATTTTGTTATTTATCTCTTTACCTCACATTGCTCAGAAAGATTTAATGCTGTAAGAACAATGACGTAAATTCATTATGGCTGATCTAAAGATGAAAGATCTTCATATAAATACTTTCTTCATAGTAAATTGCTTTCTCTTTTAATTAAAGATATTTATAGAAATTATTGTCAGTCTAATTACAGTCTGCGACTCATGCAATGAGTATCTTTTTTTCCTTTTTTTTGGGAAAAGATCCTTTCATGTTATTATAATAAATTAGTAAAAATTCTTGAGGTTTCTTCTATGTAGTCTTTCTGGCAATTATTACGGCTGATAAATTGAATTTCTGCTTTAAATTTAAGATGTTATTTTTCATATTAATTTTTTATTGATTTCGAAGTAGTTGTAATAATTTTTCTGTTAAACTTAAATAAATTCTTTTCAGTTGTTTTTGTGATAGTGTTGGTAAGTAGGTGAATATATTTTGATTGGCCGTGATTGTCAGAATGTTTCATTCGTCTATGTTAAAATGTTTTCCATGTCTTTTGTTTCGCGTTGAATCTGAAATAATTAGGATAGTGAAAGAGTTTAAATGTATTCTCAATATATTCTTTTCATGTAAATATTGAGGGCTACAAATTCCGAGTGCTCCTAAATAGAATCTGATAATTATTCTGCATATTATTTTGTCGATATGGTGGGAATAGAAATCTATGAGATCATTTTTATTAGTTGATTTCCGATGAAAACGTAGCTTTAGGTCATTTTCAGTAGGGTGTCACATAATATCTAGTTAAGATAAAATGTTATAACTTTCTTTGTTGCAAGTGCTTTCTTTAGTTCATTTACAAGATCAGGTAATGTAGTTTCTTTTTCTTTTTTCTTTTTTTTTTTCTTTTTTACAATGATGTCCACCTTATGTAAAGCCCAAGAGCCAGTCGAGTTAGAATGTTACAGATTAAGAGGCATCAATCCAAGCAAGGTGATAATGCCGCTAAGATGAAATGATCGACCGGAAGTGAGAGAGGAAGAAAAGAATTTAGAAGGAAACAGAAACCCGATCTTGAACAGGAAAATAAAGGATGGAGCTCTAGGCCTCTAGAGCGGGGAGAATTTTGAACTGGACGATAGAGCGTCATCAATATATCGGAAATATGCTGATTGTTTAGATAAAATTCTGTGGAAAGGGCCAGATTCAAGAAATTCTAAGAAAATACTCTGGAAAGGGACAGATTCATAAAATTCCAAGAAAATACTCTGGTAAGGGTCAGATTCATGAAATTCTGTGAAAATACTCTGAAAAGGGCCAGATTCAAGAAATTCTAAGAAAAATACTCTGGAAAGGGGCAGATTCATAAAATTCTAAGAAAACACTCTAGAAATGGCCAGATTCATGAAATTCTAAGAAAATACTCTGGAAAGGGACAGATTCATAAAATTCCAAGAAAATACTCTGGTAAGGGTCAGATTCATGAAATTCTGTGAAAATACTCTGAAAAGGGCCAGATTCAAGAAATTCTAAGAAAAATACTCTGGAAAGGGGCAGATTCATAAAATTCTAAGAAAACACTCTAGAAATGGCCAGATTCATGAACTTCTAAGGAAATACTCTGAAAAGGATCAGATTCATAAAATTCTCAGAAAATACTCTGGTAAGGGTCAGATTCATGAAATTCTAAGAAAATACTCTGGAAAGGATCAGATTCAAGAAATTATAAGAAAATACTCTGGAAAGGGGCAGATTCATAAAATTCTAAGAAAACACTCTGGAAATGGCCAGATTCATGAAATTCTAAGGAAATGCTCTGAAAAGGACCAGATTCATAAAATTCTAAGAAAATACTCGGGTAAGGGTCAGATTCATGAAATTCTAAGAAAATACTCTGGAAAGGATCAGATTCAAGAAATTCTAAGAAAATACGCTGGGAAGGGCCAGATTCAAGAAATTCTAAGAAAATACTCTGGAAAGGATCAGATTCAAGAAATTCTGAGAAAATACACGCTAAAACTCCACTCTGATATAGTAGTACCTTTAAATTGTCACGTTTTTGTTCTCTAAATTTTCTGAGGAATCATAATTAATGATCTGATAAACTTATTATGTGACCGATGACTGCCAATTACGCGTAGAAATTCAAATATCACATCGTTAAATATTGGAACTTAACAAATAATAACCATAAGGTATGAATGCAGGTCCTTATTTCAAAAATTAAGACGGAACAAATGAAAATCAGCAAGATTTTCTTTTCCATTTCACTGAAGCAGAAGTTAAACATATGAAGGAGCAATCACCTCCTCTATTTTCCTTTTTTCCTTTTTCTCCTCAATGAAATCAAACAGCGTCTCTGGTATGTCTTTTCCGTTTTTCCTTTCTAATCAAAACTGAATAGTCCATTATTTATGAGGTACTGCTAGGGCGTAACTAGCAATTATCTAAGTACCGAAATTAAGCAACGTCTCATCTGTACCGTTTTGGAATACGAGGTGCTCTAAGTTTGAATATGCGGATAGTGTAATGGAATGGCTCGGAATTGTTACTCGGAGAGCCGAAGTCCAGTTCCCGTTGGATTTGTTATATTCAGTTGAGAAAGGTATGATTCCACCTCTTCTCCTCCCTGGTATGGGTTAATTAGTAATTAACCATTATTACCTTTAAAAAATTATAATCTAGAAGAGATTTCTGGCTTTAAATAGCCTGTAAATGGTTGATAAGTCATAAAAAACGAATCAATAATTAACTAAGTAACCAAGGAAAATAATAATAATAATAATAATAATAATAATAATAATAATAATAATAATAATAATAATATTAATTCACTTATAGTGCTTGGAGTGCCAAATATGCCTTACAATTCAAGAAGAGATGGCTTCATACCTTTCCCAAGGTATTTGGGTGAAATACATTTTTTTTATATTTAGAGATTCTTGATAAAATCCAAAGAATAATCTGCAATATTATTGGTCCTGACCAGGCATCTTGGTCCCTTTCAGTCGAAACGTAACTTCCCTGTGCCTTTTCTATAAATACATTCATGGTAAGTGTCCTGAAGAACTTTCCATTATAGTAATTATTAGATTGGTGCAAAAATAATGTCGTTTTCTCGCATATGTGAGAAAACGACATTATTTTTGCACCAACCTGATAGATATTATGAATTGGCGCTCAGTGCTGGATTGGCAGCAAGATCTCATTTTACAATTAAAATGGCGTAGATGTAACCGTAAGTTCTATGATAACAGTTTCTTTTATCGCATTTCTCAACTGTGGAACCTCTTCCGGCTCCTTGCTTTCCATATACTTTAATCTTAAAAAATTTAAATGCAATGCCAAACGTTATCTTCTGTCTTCTTAAATTTTGTTCTTTTATTATCCTCTCTCCTTAATAGTATAATTTTCTCATATTTTATAACACTCGGTAAACCCCTGTGTAATGGACTCGAATGGAATTTATTCCCGTCTCGAGCAAGTCAACAGAATTGCAAACAACTGTAAAAATTAAAAGAAAGCAGGCCATTTAAAGAATTTCAATAGCGACACCATCTACAATGGATGCCACCTGTAACTCGAAGAAAAAATAATGACATAATCAAGATGTTGACGTTCCACTCTACTTCAAACAAACTTTTAGCAAGTATTTATTTATATATATATATATATATATATATATATATATATATATATATATATATATATATATATGAACAGATAGATAGATAGATAGATAGATACAAACAGAACGAGATAGATAATGAACAAAACGAGATATATAAATCGAAATAAATATGCTGTGATAGAAAGACCGATAATTGTGAACTAATGCTTTTAATTGAATTATATAATTAAATTTAAAGTTTTAGCTTCAGTTTTTGAAACATGGTAATTCCTGTGTAGCCAAGGAACCATATTTTAATCAGTTAATTTATAATATTTATTCTCTGTAAATTTACATTGAGCACTGTTTTGTAAAACACAGGATTATATACCTTAGGGTTCTTTCTTTTTACTATAATATATACATATACACACACACACACACATATATATATATATATATATATATATATATATATATATATATATATATATATATATATATATATATATGACCGCTCCGTATTCAAGTTCGATCTCCTCGTTGGCTGATCGTAGAGTTGATCGCTTCAGCCCAAGTCTTGTCTCGCCCCACTTTTTGATTAATTAAGACTGACTTGGTTCGCATGGTCAGCTGCAATGGATGACTTAGTTATTCCGGTCAGAGTAAAGTCATATGAAAGAAGAATAAAAATAAATTGGCTAAAAGAATAAAAAATATATTTATATACAATTCCTCGATACAAAATTGATGGTGCAGTCATTGATGACTTATGCAGGCTATACTCTCCATACAATAACTATCGACATTTGAAACAAGGCTTTAAGTCGGAGGCTTTTACTTCAAGGCGGTAAATCACATGAAATCAGGAGAAGCTGTGGTTGCCTGATCTCTCTGCAGCCTCTCTGTCGTAATCTGTCAGCGTTGTCTTCGTCATCTCTCTCTACATCTACTCGGCGTTCTGTTTTTATGGGCCCATGCGCAAGGGTTAGTGTGGGACATGATCTGGTTTTGTCAGCGCCTCCCAAACAACCAATCAGAGCTATCCCTGCAAATGTCCAAATATCCCGTCTTCCCTTGTTGGAATTCTATCTGAGCCTTCTTCTTCTTGCTTTTTGTGAGTGCTTCTCGCCAACACTGCCCGAGGGTTGTGAAAATTCCTCCCCCTTCCCAGAAATTCCACCTGGGGCCTCTCCTATTTTGTGATCTGACTAAACCCCTCTCACAAGAGCTAGGCCTGGTCTAGCCCAGTGGTCAAATTTTATTTATTTTTTTGTGTGATCGTTTTTGCAGTTCGAATTTAACTTTTTTAATCCCCTCGTCAACCCTTTGGTCAACAAGTGGCGAACAAGAAAGAATCCCTTAATTTTGGTAAGTTGTATCGCGTTTCGGCAGACGAAAAATTTAATTATCATTCTTTTATATATGATCTCCCGGTAACCCGTCTGCTTTTAAAAGTTATATTCTTTTCAACGATCCAACACGCGTCCAGGGGTCCGTTTTTCTCTCCGACGCTCAATAGGGGTAAAAATATTATCTATTTCTTTTCGTGATTTCTTTGACCCTCCAGAAGAGCCTATCACTTAATCTCAGTTCTTAATCGAAACCAGATGCTCTCTAAGTTTTACCTCTCTAGCGGACGAGAAATTTAATTAACTTTAGTTTTATTTTATTCATTCTTTTTTTTTTTTTCCAATAAAGATCAAATATACTTTCCTTTCATTTCTCCTCGTCTGGTCATCGGTATATCTTCAGTATATCAAAATTTAGTGTTTTTTGGTCTTCTAGCCTTTTCTCAATTAAAAACAAATACCCTTTTCTTTCATTTTCCTTCATCTGGTCATCGGTATGTCTTCAGTCTATCGGAATTTAATGTTTTTCATTTTAGTAGCGCCTTTCCAACAGTGCCATTGATATATATATATATATATATATATATATATATATATATATATATATATATATATATATATATATTTCATACAGGACTCTACAGGTACGATGGTCTCGTAATTTTAAGTAACTATTACAATAAAAACAGTAATAAAGACTTTCAAAAATATTGAAATTCGCCATAGACAAAAAAAAACTCACCTAAACGAAGTAGATTTTCTAGATGTCATCTTCAACCAAAGAAAAAAACATACAGAAAAACCAATGATAAACCACTGTATATAGACACATTTTCCAATCACCCGCCATCTAAAATCAACCAAATATCAATATCGATTAACCGTAGGCTCTCCGACAATTCTTCCAATGAAACCATATTCCTCGAAGCTAAGAAAGACTTTGAAACACCCAACAGCACACATACACACCATGGAAGGAAAAAAAGCCAACAGGAAGAGAAACAGCATATGTATCAATCTACTGTACAAGAAAAACGTAAAAACAAACGTAGGGAAAAGATTCATTAATCTCTTACACAAATACATCTCCGAATCAAGCACTCTCCACAAAACAACAACAAAAACAATAAAATCCAGCTACAATTACACCAAGAACAAATAATAAACAAGCACAATTAGGAAACTATCAACAAACCACCGAACAAATTAAACCCACGTGTAACTGCAGAATAAAGAATGGATGCCGCTTAAACAGCAATTGCTTACAAAACAATTTAATATACCAAGCTACAGTAAAATCATCAGATAACGAAGAAAAAATATATATAGGAGTAACTGAAGGAACCTGGAAACAAAGAAACTACGCACACAAAACATTTTTCAGAAATAATAAATACGCGAACAGCACAATGCTTTCCAAGTATATCTGCGAAATTAAAATCAACAGCAAATCACACCACAAATATCAAAGAAAATAAGGAAAAGAACATCAGTGTACAACAATCAATTCAAAAACTGCAATCTCTTCTTGGAGGGAAAATAACTATAATCACCTTTCCAGTCCAAAAGAAACGGCTAAATGAACGATCAGAACTCATCTAAAAATGCAGCCACGAAAATAATTCTCAACTATGTTACTATAAAATCGTAAATTGTAAAGAATAATTAAAAATAAAAAAATAAACAAAAAGAAGTAAAATAAATTCATTCAAATAAATAAAGTAAATAATAAACAAATTGACAAATCACTCCCGCCAAAATAACCGTTAGAATAAACTACACACAATGCAGCACTGACCCGTATATATAAATAAATAGTCGGAAACACAAAGCATGTGGCCCGACGATTGAGTTTAGCATGAAACAATCTGTCGCCTCTGAAAGTTGATTTCAGTGTCCACTCTTATATTTTGTATTTGCATAAGGTCTATCTCTGATATTGATAATTTTGTCCCATAAATTTAGCATACCGTAAAACTATATTTCTTATATATATATATATATATATATATATATATATATATATATATATATATATATATTAAAGAAAAACAGATCAATTTAATGTACCATTATAATAATTTATTTCACCAGAGCCCTTTTAAAAGATGCCGGATCATCAGATAGCACTTCCAAAAATGAAATGAAACAAAAAATGAAATTAAAATTGATGGGGAGTGTAAGTTTTTGTAATTTAACAGAGAGTGTAATTAGTGGTGATTAGAGAGACATAGTAGAGTTAAGGGAGGGTTTAATTTCATATCTTTCTCAATCATATTTAGTATTGGGGGAGGAGGAGTGACCAGACCTTGAACTATATAGACAGTTATATATATATATATATATATATATATATATATATATATATATATATATATATATATATATATACTTCTGGTTAAAATCTTAAGACCAGAACAAAAAGGTTAAAAATATATAAAATACTGTTACTTTAATCGAAATATATTTGCGAAACATTTTCATTTAATTAGAAAAAGGTGTTTATCAAAAAAACGTATTTATTTGGTCGATCATAAAGATACGACAATGTAAATAAAAATAGAAAATACAGGACAAATAAGTCAGAATAACAGTTTAATATTCAATATTTCTGCCATGTTCGCGAATAACTTTGGCATACTCAGTATTACCATCTGCATGAGGGTGCTTGGAGTGCTCGCCCAGGATCCATAAACTGCAGCACGAAGAGCATCCAAAGATTCAAATTGCGATCCATGTTTATAAACATCCTTTGTCATCCATCCTCAAACATTCTCAATTGGGTTTCGAACGGGAGAACACGTTGGATGGCTCAAAAGCTGAAAAAAAACTCCTTTGATCTTTGAGCGTTGTGGATTGCAGTATTGTCCCCGTTGAAAATCCAGTTTACTCCTCCTAGACGACGGTCTTCAGTAATTATCCATGCCTTTCTTAACATGTCAATGTAACTAGCAGCTGTGCGACAACCTTTCACCTCCTGAAATTCAAGAGTTCCATTGTACGAAAATGAATATCAGACCCTAATTGATCCACTGCCATTGTATCGTGTTGAGAAATATTACAGTTGGGATATCTTTTGAATGCCAGTAACGCTGCTGATTGCAATTATAAACTGTCGATGCTCCACGACTTAAATGGGATACCATCGATAAACCGATATATATATATATATTAAATAGAAACAGACCACTTTAAGGTTCCATGTAATAAATTATTTCACCACAGCTCTTTTAAAATGACTGCGGATCATCAGACTTTACTTCCAAACAAAAAATCTAATTATTTGCTCTGGATTTACATTGAGCTCTCTGGATTATATCCTCCTTAGGTTTACCCATACGGATTACCTAGTTTTTCATAAACTAACTATATATATATATATATATATACATGTATGTGTGCGTTGTGTGCGTGTGCGTGTGTGTGTGTGTAATAACACGACTTTCTGTAACACCTAATTGTCCAAATCGTATAACAGCAAAATTGTCCAACTGTTAGATTAAGCCCTGAACTGTTGTATCTTACAAATGTTTAAAGCTATCTTACTGGAATTCTCCGAGGTTTTTGTAACTCTATGGGATTCTACGTGGAGCAGTAAAAATGCATAATTACTCTCTAATCTTAACAGAAGTATCGTGATCAAATGGATCATATACGAAAATGACATGTTTATCCTTTATTAATCTGAGCTAAGAATCGGAAGCTCATGAAGGATTTAAATAAAGTTCAAATATATATATATATATATATATATATATATATATATATATATATATATATATATATGCAATTCCAGGTTTATTATCCAACTAACTGAAAGTTTTATATGATCAGCGTTCCGTTTAAACATGGTCACGTTGTCTTTCTGTTTGGATAAGTCTTGTTCTTATGTCCATCGTCTTTGTCATGTTGAATTGATAATGTTAATTATATTTTATGAATATGTCCTGAAGATGGTTTATTAGACCGAAACGTCCGACGTTGACATTATATTAACATTAAAACAGCATAATTGCATATAAGGATTTTTTTTGTTTTTCCGTATATTTTTCTTCATATATATATATATATATATATATATATATATATATAATACAGGTAAAATTGTTGCAGGCGTTGTTAGATCAAACGTATCGAAAATCACCTCCATCTGCGTTTCTTCCGTGGGACCGCTGTCAACCACGTCTGAAAAACGTCGTCTGATCTGGTTACTGCACGTGAATTTTTCCCCTTTCACCCAAGTACATCATATTGCCTATCCGCTTTTCTATTTTGTGGTACCTCCATAGTGGTACCAGAAACAACCTTCCGCTTTGAGCTTCTTAAGGATGGAGTCACAGTCTCTGTAGATTCTTCTTGTTGTTCTATTTGTTCATCCTCTAGCTTCCCATTTCTTGATCTTGTGCTTTTTAACGTTTTCTGTGGTGACTTCAGTTGACTTAAATCCTTTAATAATACTGCATATCCTTGGCTGCGGGTAACTCGCTCCTCAGTTTTTTTTCCGTGTCGGCTTCATCTTTACTTTCTGGGGCTTTTTTTTCACGTACACCGTCGGTGTTGCCCATTCACTATACTCAACTTTTTTAAGTACACCGGTTTTCTCTAATCTGTCCAATTCTTTATCTATCTGTTCAATTGAGGCAAACGGCACATTCCTTTTCTTTTTGAATACCGGCTAAGCGTTTTCTTTTAGGTGGAATTTTGCCTCCATCTTGGTACACGTTCCCAAACCTGCAGAAAAAACAGTAGGAAATGTTTCCTTAAGTTTCTTTACTAATTTTTGGGCCTCGGTGTTTGCACTTTCTACCTTATAACAGAAGGAATTTATCGGTAGATCCCATAATTGGAATTCTGTTATCCAATCCGTACCAAGTAAGTTCGTAGTATTTTCTATGACAAATAGTTTAGCTTTTCGCGTTTTTTTATTTAACGTGACGTTTGTAACAAATTCCGCAATAAATTGTATTTTTTTCTCGCGTCACTGACCTCGCGATTTTCTTTGTCTTCATTAAAGTTGGTTTCCCCAACTTCTTCCACGTATGCAAATTTATGATAGATAGATCTGAGCCAGTGTCAAGTTGAATTTTTATATTTTTATTACTTATTTTGACAGTAACAAATTTTCTGGTTATTCCATCTTTTACCTCGTTGGACTTTAATTTTCTTATTTTATTGTTTATATTTTTTGACCTGCAATGCGTGCTTTTATGACCCACTCTTTTACAGTTGAAACATCTTTTATTCCTAAAATCGCAATATCTGTACCAGTGTAGTTCACCGCAAGCAAAACATGGCTTCGGGGGGTTTTGTTTATTTTTGCCTTGCATTTCACTTTTTGCTTGATAATCCGTGATTTTAGAATTCTTTTTGGTAGACTGACTTTCTTCTTTGTAGCGTATTTTCCTAACATGCAAAACTCCAGACTGTTCCATCTTTTTTAATCTTTCTTTACGCTAACATATCTTGTGGAGTCTTCTGCCAAATTCTGTATCGTAATACTTTGATCGCTTTCTAATTTTACCAGTACTAATTTTCTCAACTCTACGTCTCTTTCCGATACCAGCCCCTGAAAAACACCAAGCACTTAAAATTGTCTGCGCTTAACTCTGCCAGCTTGAATTCTTCACAATGCTTATTCACATTGGCTGCGTACGTTATACAGGCTTGTTCGTCATCTTTCATGAGATTCAAACATTTCCACCGCTTGTGAAACAAAGATGTATTTTTACTAAATAATTCACTTAATATATTTACCGCCTCGGTAAATGTCAACTCGCTAGTTATTTCGGTAAAATGTAGTTTACCAATTTGTTATGCTCAGCAGTTCCTAATTTGCTTAAAAGAAGTTTAACCTTCTTTCCTTCAGAACAAGAGTGGCAGTCCTCGTTATACACGTCCGTATATTTTTTATAATAATCCTCAAAAGTTATCTCTTCATCCGGACTGTACGTGAATATTTCAATTGAATTCCATATTGTATTCTCTGGGAAAGAATCATTTTGTAGATTTTTATCTTTCCTCTTCTCAGTTATTTCCAGAATTTTGTTTTGAAACTCCCCATGCATCTGTTCCATTTTTGGCTGGAATTGCATTTGTCTATTGAAAGTTTCCTCTTCTAGCTGCATCTGGAATGTTTTTTGTTGCTCTAATATTGCCATCTGTTGTTCCGACTGAAACTAAAAGAATACTCGGAATATATTTTTGCCTTCCTCCATCTTCACAAAAAGTTTACATAATGCCTGAATACTGTAGATGTGTGTGTCCTACGAATATTCTATTCGTGACCTATTTGAGCAAACTGTATTATCAGGAAAAATATTTCTTTTCTCAGTTGAGAATACGACAGATTTTTTCGTCACTAAGTTGACCTCTTGGCTTGCGAAAACTTTGCCAAGTTTTTTTTAATTTTTTTTTTTTTGTGTGTATCCGAGATTTTGTCGCCGAAGTTATTGTGACGAACGAATTTTTTCTTCCACCGTATGAGTGCGAAACCCTCGTCGCCAAAGTTGTTGTGGAGTTATTTCGCAGTGGAAGCTTGTATTTGTACTAAATCGGCCCTAAATAGTTCAACGTACCAATGCAACGTGTGTGTGTGTGTGTGTGTGTGAAAATATATAGAAAATAGAAAAGAACTGGTTAGATAAATAATCCAAAGTTCTTTAGTATTTTTGTTATTATTTTTAAAAAATAGTGCTCGATACAAAAGTAGAGCATAAATATAATTATTTAAAAATACGATTCCTACACGCTACAGGAGCCGAAAACTTCAATAAAACCCTTTCAGAAAAAATAAAATAAATAAATAAATAAATCTCCATAGACACGTAAACCAGACTAGACAAAATAATCTTCCATTTTAAATTTAGACACCCCAACCTTACCCTGACTTGACACCTATGAAAGTAACTCTATACTGATACAAATTATTAACACCATGCGCCCCTCTTTATATGAACAATCGCGCTGGCCGTCAGCATGGAAATTTTGATTTCAATAATGAATCTGCTATTAAAACATGTAAATTTAAGTGAAGTTATTCCAAAAAAAATTTCGCTTGAAGATACTTAATACTTCTCGTTTTCACTCTCGCGTGGTAATGTGTGACGTCACGAGCTGCGGTGCGATTTTTGATTCCACGTCTAGTATACACGAATTTGTCATTGCTTGGAAATTTTTCATGCAACAAAAACAGACTATCATTATTGTTTTGTCCGTGTATTGTTTAATATATTGTAATGTAATTGTCTTTGATAACGGCTTATGTAAGCCAAAAGCTTAGATAGGATTAAAAACATGTATCAATATGGTAATTTTCTTTCATCTTTCAATGATAATGTTATTAAGCTTATCAGATATTATGGAAGGAATTTACTTAAAATAAATAGACAAAACTTATTTAATGAAACATGCATCAATATATATATATATATATATATATATATATATATATATATATATATATATATATATATATAATTGTGTATTTGGTCAGAAGTTCCTATCCTTAGGTTTCATTGGATGTGAATGACAAGGCACTACGATTAAACATTTTATTGTATTTTTTTTATATGTGTACAAAAGATTTCTTTTTTTATCATTTTAGATATAGTGTCTGCAAGAAATGTCTAAATAATGCCTGGCTTCCAGATCTTGGGGCTAATCTGTTAAACAATATGAGTGTTGTTTTTGATCTATCAGATGTAGATTTTTTCTTACACACTCTATGTCTCCAAAAAAGAAATATCTTGTGCAAATGTAAGAAATATATAATAAATGCATAATCAGCGTGTCGACTTAAATCAAACTTGTACAATATATATATATATATATATATATATATATATATATATATATATATATATATATATATATATATATATATCCTATCGGGCGTCAATTGAGCTAGTTCCTGCAGATTGGACCTTCATCACAATAGATACAGAGGAATAGAATTTTGGGTGAATACTTGCTGCATAAAAATCTCGTGTATATATATATATATATATATATATATATATATATATATCCTATTGGGCGTCAATTGAGATAGTTCCTGCAGATTGGATCTTCATCACAACAGATAGAGAGGAATAGAATTTTGGGTGAATACTTGCTGCATAAAAATCTCGTGTGTATATATATATATATATATATATATATCCTATTGGGCGTCAATTGAGATAGTTCCTGCAGATTGGATCTTCATCACAACAGATAGAGAGGAATAGAATTTTGGGTGAATACTTGCTGCATAAAAATCTCGTGTATATATATATATATATATATATATATATATATATATATATATATATATATATATATATATCCTATTGGGCGTCAATTGAGATAGTTCCTGCAGATTGGATCTTCATCACAACAGATAGAGAGGAATAGAATTTTGGGTGAATACTTGCTGCATAAAAATCTCGTGTATATATATATATATATATATATATATATCCGATTGGGTGTCAATTGAGCTAGTTCCTGCAGATTGGACCTTCATCACAATAGATACAGAGGAAAAGATTTTGGGTGAATACTTGCTGCATAAAAATATCGTATATATATATATATATATTATATATATATATATATATATATATATATATATATATATATATATATATATATATCCTATTGGGCGTCAATTGAGCTAGTTCCTGCAGATTGGACCTTCATCACAACAGATAGAGAGGAATAGAATTTTGGGTGAATACTTGCTGCATAAAAATCTCGTGTATATATATATATATATATATATATATATATATATATATATATATATATATATATATATCCTATTGGGCGTCAATTGAGCTAGTTCCTGCAGATTGGACCTTCATCACAACAGATAGAGAGGAAGAGATGCAATAGGCAACAATAAACTACCGAAAAACCTCAAAATTGATCGCTGCATTTAAGTATTGCATTAATATTTAAGTTTACCTTTTAATAGTTCAACCATAATTCTTATGCTGCCATTTAATTTGAAGACTAATTGATGTACGTAGGTCCTTACTTTCTGTACACACGAATATTTTTATTTCCTGGGTGATTTTCGCTGGATATCCCAATTAATTTTAATTATTCCCAAATTTATTTCCAACGTATAAAAATTGTTATCGTACGAAAAATTTAATCGCCAAAAACACGTCAAAAAAAAAAAAGAAAAAAAAGAAAAGAAAATTAACGAACACGATTGCAAAAAAAAAAAAATTTGGGAATTCAATAATTTAGGATTGCGGGTCCGGATCCAAACCGGAATGTTTTTAATTTGTTGACAGGGTTGGCCTGATTCAAAAATGGTATGACATCTGGGCTAAGGCATCTAGGAGTAAAGTTGAAATAGTTTGACACACTGAGTGTCGACTTCAATGAAACTTGTACATATATATATATATATATATATATATATATATATATATATATATATATATATATATATATATTGGTAGTGGGGCTGCTGAGAAATTTTCGCCTCACTCCAATTCCTAACATCAGAATTTATATGTTTGGTCACAGTAATACTGATTACATATTTATATAAATAGGCGTGTGTTTTTATGTTTTATTTCTGTAGGTAAAAGTGTTTGTGCTTTCGTGTGTGTCAGTGTGTGTTCGTGCATGGGATAGATTCGTGTTTGTGTCTGTGTGTATGAGAGTGCGTTTCTATTGGGGATGTGCATGTGCCATTGCATGTTTGTGGAAGTGTGTGTGCGTATGTGTGTGTGAGTATGTATGTAGGTGTGTATACATCTGCGGGTTTGTGCGCGTGGAAGTGTGCGAGTGTGTGCGGCTCTTACTTTGTGCGTACACGTGTGTGAAAGTGTGCGTTGGCCCCTGTGTGTGGAAACGTGTGTGTACCTCTCTGCGTGTGTGCGTTCGCGCGTGTGTGCGCTTCTGGCTGTATGTGTATGCTTCTGTCTGTATGTGTGTGCTTCTGTGTGTTTGTGTGTATGTGTGTTTCCCTGTGTGGGTCTGTCGGGATCTGTTTCATTTTGTACTTATTCAATTGCTCGGGACACTGATATTGAAATAATATTACTTCGAATTTACTTCAGCTTACTCATTTACACAAAACACTCTTTTAAGTACGCTCATTCGTCATGGAACATTGCACAATTCAACCTCAACAGCCGAGCCTTACATACCCCGGGGTACAGGCCTTACATACCCCGGGGTACAGGCAGATATATTCGAGCCAATATCCTTTAATGAACACAAACGCAATCATGAAGGAACTCAGTCTATCGACGTTGCGCGCTTTCTTTTTTTCTTCCTTTACCAAATTGTGATAACTTTTTCGCACACTTATATGAACCCTAACCTCCGTTGGAATGAATCTCAGGTTTCGACTGATGGTGACGCAAACAGGGGCTCAGGAAAAAAAGTCAATGGCGACAAGCTGATCTTAGTATGTCAATCGACACATATATTTTCGTTGATGTGAAAATATCCAGTAGTTCTTTTGGGGAAAAATTAATATATATATATATATATAATTATTTATTTAACAATTATAACATAAATATGTTATAAAATCACTACAAAAATAGCCATTTTGTTTCAATACCTCTGGTGTCTTATCATGGGATGATGTTTAATGTAGATTGTAGAACCTACAATCTACTTTCAATATAATCACTTGATAAGACACCAGAGGTGTTGAAACAAAATGCCTATTTTTGTAGTGATTTTATAACATATTTATGTTATAATTTTTACATAAATAATTATATTCGCTCTACAATGTATTGAGCACTCTTTTAAGAATAGTAATTTTTGGTTATTGGAATTTATTCCGTATACACCAATTATATACTTGTATATATATATATATATATATATATATGTGTGTGTGTGTGTGTGTGTGTGTGTGTGTGTGTACGCTTATATATAAGTAAAGAAAGACTGTGCATCTATGTATTTATTCCATATTAATATGCTTATTGATCAAATAGTAGCATGATGAGAAAGATTCTAAAAATTGGAATTTTCGGACGCGCCTGTGTCCTTTATCAACGAGACGGGAAATAAAACAAAAACGAAAAAGGAAGCGGAACTTTCTTTTACTGGGAATGTTTTTACTCATATATTTTATTACAGATCTGATAGTTTTGGGGTTAGTTAACATCCTGATTTTTTGAGTGTACCTAATATACATGTCCACAAAGTGCGTGTGCATATTAAGTAATTTATAACTCTAAAGTCTACACTAACTTTATGGACCCCTATATATATATATATATATATATATATATATATATATATATATATATATATGTGTGTTAATGTAATGTCAACGTCGGACTATTTTAGACCATCATATATATATATATATATATATATATATATATATATATATATATATATATATATATATGTGTGTGTGTGTGTGTGTGTGTGTGTTTGTGTGTCTGCGTGTGTGTGTGTGTGTGTAAGCAAATATATGGATATAGATCCGACTATATGAAGAAAAATATACGGAAAAAACAAATAAAAATCCTTATATGCAATTATGCTGTTTTAATGTTAATATAATGTCAACGTCGGACGTTTCGGTCTAATAAACCATCTTCAGGACATATTCTGTGACTTAAAATATGTGGGTGAAACATGTAGGTCTGTAAAATCTCGTGTTTTCGAACATAAACGAGATATTCACCTCGGAAATTTAAACAATGCTCTAGTTGTACACACAACTAAAGCAGATCATAATTTCGATTTTGATTCCGTAAAGATTTTAAAATATTTTCATAATGAAAATCTTAGGCGGATTTATGAAGCAGGCATAATATCCATCTCACGCACGGTGAATACTAGACCTGGCTTCTTTAGTATTTCCCCTTTTCTAGCGAGATTAATGCTTGACAAGCGTACATATAAATTTGAGATCAAAATAGAATTCTTTTCATTTTTGATTCAAAATACTCAAATTTTAGGAATACGTTTTCACAGCGTCGCCCACGTGACGACAACGTGACCATGTTTAAACGGAACGCTGATCATATAAAACTTTCAGTTATCTGTTTGGATAAGTCTTGTTCTTATGTCCATCGTCTTTGTCATGTTGAATTGATAATGTTAATTATATTTTATGAATATGCCCTGAAGATGGTTTATTAGACCGAAACGTCCGATGTTGACATTATATTAACATTAAAACAGCATAATTGCATATAAGGATTTTTTTTTTGTTTTTTCTGTATATTTTTATTCATATATATATATATATATATATATATATATATATATGCATGTATGTCTATGTGTAAGCGTGTCCAATTGAAGTTGACAAAGAAAGAAAAAAATTACAACCTATTTATTACAACCTATTAATTTCTTTTATCTAGTGTTCTTTAAATCTTTTTTCAAGAACGTATACAAATTGTCCAGAGTGAGTTTTAACACTTAAAAGAGATTCGTTCTGTCGTGGTGGTCGTCGCAGGCCACCATGGACGAGAACGTAAACAATACACCACCGACGGTGTCTTTAGAAAATTCGGCCTGGTCTGAGAATAGGCCGAAAAAGAAAAAAGATGCCGTATACTACGAAGCTCAGAGAGAGACCTTTGAAGGGTCGTTTAAGGAAAATGAATTCCTTACGATCCCGGAAGCACTGGAAGCAGTGGAAAATAAGATCATTTCCCTGCTGACGTCCGACGTGAAAAGTCGGAAATTAACCGGAGTCAGCAGGGAGACAATGGAAGAGGTCTTAAAGACCTTAAAAATTTATCCAAAGGTGCTGGCTAGGAGGTCAAACGCAATGTGGGACATTCTCTTACCAACAGAACTGGATGCGAAGCAGTTGGCAGGCAGCGTGTTAACAACAAAAAACCTCAAGCTGCAAACGGAATACATGGGCACACGTAGGACTAAAATAACAGTCCACGGAGTGCCTGTGGACATCTCGGAGGACAGAATGGGGGCCTTCTTCGCTCAGTATGGAAAAGTGGAGGAGGTCAAAGCGATACTGAGCAAGTCCGGCATTGCCACGGGTGACGTTGAACTGCAGGTGACCATGAGCCAGGAAGAATTTAGGAGAATTCCCAACACCCTGGTTTGCAGGAAAAGAAAGATGTGGGTAGTGGTGGAAGGCAGGCGACCGAATTGTTGGGTGTGTGGTGTCCGGGGACACATGGCGAAAGATTGCCCAACGAAACAGCCTCAGCCTGTAAGCCAGCCCACGCCACCAGTAGCAGCAGTAGCGGTGAACGAAAAAAATCCAGAAGCAGATAAAAACGCTGACGGCACCTGGAAGGAGGTTGTAAATGGAAGGAAGGGGAAGAATGTACCAGCTCCACCCCAAAAGGATAAGCCTCAACCAGCACCAAAACAGCAGGTGGAAAAGAAAGAAGGGGAAAAAGAAGTGTCGAAAAAACAGTCACCCAAAAAAACCCCACAGAAACAGCAGCAGCAGCAGCAGCAGCAACAACAACAATCACAACAACCACAGCAGCAGCAGCAGCAGCAGCAACCAAAGGAACAAAGAGACAGTCCGATGGAAGTTCAACACATGCCTCCACCTCGAGTGGCGTCTCTGAAGAGGTGCAGAGAAGAGGAGGAGGAGGAGGAGGAAGAAGAAGAAAGAAAAACACAAGAAAGTTGTTCTGGTCGTAGCCGGGCGGAACGCAGTCTGGTAAAAACCAGGAGGCGCTCCTTCCCGGCTTCGCCAATTAGACCGTCCTGCTCTCCCGGCATTAAGAGCTTCCCTTCCTCCCCTTCCCGTGCTACACCCCCCTCTCCCTCCACATCTTCCCCGAGTTCGTTGAACACACCACCACACACGTCCACCTCCTCCCCTCCCCATCCTGCTAGGGAGAAAAAGAAGAAAAAGAAAATGTTTGAGGGTCCCGAGTCAATTTGTAAAATTGACAAAGAAGAGTACATAAGGGGCCTGTCCAAACAAAGGAAGGCCCTGTTGGAGGTGCTGTACAAAACGACGGAGGTGGACGGCAAAAGTGTCGAGAACCCCCGTAATTTTCCAAAGACTCCAGGTGTCATTACCTGTATCAGAGACTCTGGTGGCAAACTGAAGGTGTGGAGCCACATATTCGAGGCCAGGGATGCCTTTCCGAACATTAAAATGTGCGAATTTGACAACCCCGTCTTAAAGAGATTGCGCAACTTTTGCTCTGGGAGGGTCCCGGTTTTAGTTCACCCCTCCTTATATAGGGCTATTAAATTAATGTACCCTATTGACGTCGGCGGTATTGTCCTGGGCGGTCGTATGACGACTGAATTGGGCACTGGCAGTCTGGGACAATCTGTCGGGGTCCTGCTCAACGCAGATTTCCGCCCCGTATGTGTATAAGGTTTTTGCACTTATTCTTTTTTCTTTTTGCAGGCCTAGACGATGGCAGTTAAGTTAGCTATACTGAATGTGAATGGCTTGAGGGATCGGGGTAAGGCTTCCCGCCTGCTCCGGGACCTGTTGTCTTTTGATGTGGATGTCGCCGCGATCGAAGAGACCCACTTTGTTTGCAGTTCCGATGCGTGTGTGCTGGAGGATGACTTTGTCGTTTATTCAGCATACGGGGACCGGTCTGCCAGAGGTGTTTCTTTGCTTGTCAGACGTACTCTCGATGCGAAGGTAGACCTTGTGCATACCGATGCAGAGGGCCGGTTGATCGTGGCCGATATTGCCGTGAAAAGTGGTTCGTTCCGAGTCGTTGCGGTTTATGCGCCCAATGACCAGAGGGAGCGGGTCTCGTTCTTTCGGCGGTTGGGGCCGTTCCTGGTGGATTCAACGCGCCTAGTTTTAATGGGGGACTGGAATGCCATCCTGGACCCCAAGTTAGACAGGGGGCGGGGTGCTAGCGGGAGAGGGGGCGATCGCAGCTTGGTCGATCTGATCGACGATTATGGTCTCGTCGATAGATACCGGGTCGATCATCCCAAGGGAAAAATGTGGACGTGGGCTCTTAATTGGCCTTTTGACAAGGTGGTTAGCTACCTTGACAGAATGTTAGTGAGAAGAGCCGACATAGAACTACTAGATTGCCCTACGTTCCACTGGGTAGGCTATTCGGATCACAAACTCGTTTGTGCCCGGGTGGCGTTAGACAATAGGCCTAGAATGGCTGGCTACTGGAAGTTCAATCTGTCTTTACTGGACAGGCGGGACTTCCAGGAGCAGCTAACTAGACTAGTGCAGCGGGAGCTAGTGGGGGCGGTTATCGGGAATAGGTGGTGGGAACGCCTTAAATGTAGGATTAGGTCCTTCACCACTGATTTCAGCAAACGGCTCGCTCTAGATAGAGCTGAAAAGGTGAAGACGCTTAAAGCTAGTTATTCCCGGGCGGTGGCTGGGGGGGATCCCCTAGAGATAGCCTTAGCTAAGGAGGCCCTGGATCGATCGAATAGCGAGCGGTACATGGGTCAGGTAATTAGACATAAGTTAAGCAAGATGTCTTCCGAAGCCGTGAACTTGGGCGCAGATCTGCGCAGGGAAGAGGTCCGTCGAGGTGGCGATCGTTACATTCGTGAAGTCAAATCCCCGGAGGGGCGTACTCTTCGGGCCACTGACGACATGTGCGGAGCGTTTCGGCGCCATTTCGAGAACCGGTTTACCAAGGAGCCTGGTCTCCGTGAGGAGGAGTTTCGTAGCTATTTGGCTGACTTTCCTCGGCTTTCGCCGACTGAAGCGGCTAGCTGCGAGGGAGAGATTACGGAGGGCGATGTCTACGCGGTTTTGAAGAAGGTCGGCAGAGGCAAGTCGCCCGGTCTGGATGGTTTGCCCTATGAATTGTACTTGAGGCTGTCGCACATCTTTGTTCCAATTTTGACTGCAGTGTTCAACAACTGGTTTCGGTCGGGGTCCATCCCCAACCGGATCACCAGGGGTGTGATCACTCTGTTGAAAAAGGGCAAAGGTGGTGGGGGGAACCTAGATGATTACAGGCCCATAACTCTGCTAAACACAGAGTTAAAGATTATGGCCAAGATCCTGCAGGAGCGTTTGCAGTCAGTTGCCGAGTCTCTGTTGGGACCTGAGCAGACTTGTTCTGTGAGGGGCCGAACAATTCAGAGCAACCTGCATCTGATCCGCACGATCATAGAGGGTGTAAAAGACGACGAAGAAGCCGCGCTGATCAATTTGGATCAGTCCAAGGCATTTGATAGGGTCGACCATCGCTACCTTGCAGCTGTCCTGCAGGCCGCTGGATTCGCACCCAACTTCTGCCGCTGGATTAGCCTCCTGTATCGCTCCCCCAGTGCGGTGGTACAGGTGAACGGAAGGCTGTCGGACGCGTTCGTGCTGTCTAGGTCGGTTCGTCAGGGTTGTCCGCTGTCGCCTCTCCTTTATGCTTTGGCGTTGGAGCCTCTCCTTCGCCGGCTGAAGGACGAGACCGGCAGTCCGGCCCTACGTGGAATTGCCGTTCCTGGAGGGTCTCGAGCCAGGGTTTCCGCGTACGCCGATGACGTATCTGCTTTCGTGTCGTCCCGCAACGACATTGAGGTGGTACAGAAGGCGCTTGATCGGTACGAGAAGGTGACAGGGGCCAAAATAAACCGCGACAAGTCGTCCGGCTTGCGGTTAGGTGCCTGGAAGGGGGTCGCTCTTCCGGGCCGCTTCGGTTGGACAGACGGTCCTGTCCGCATTCTTGGAGTGTGGTTTGGGCCGGACCTCCAGCTGGAGAAGAATTGGTCTGAAGTACGAGCAAAGGTCGATTCCGCCGGTCAGACTTGGAATCGACGGAGGTTGTCCGTGAAGGGCAGGGCGGAGGTGTGTGCTACATACATTTTCCCCCTGATTCTTTATCGATTGTCCGTACTTCCTCTCTGTAAGACTCACAAGAAGGCGCTCGAGCAATCGCTATCCTCCATTTTATGGAGGGGACGCGGGAATCGGGTCGACAGACGAGTCTGCACTAAACGTCCGTGTCATGGGGGGCTGGGAATGCCGCACCTGCCGAGTCACATCCGTGCCTCTAGGTTGGCTTTCCTACGCCGTGCATTGACTGGAGGAGATCCGATTCTGGAGGGGATTGTTAGGGACGCGTTCCCTGGCCTTACCATCAGTCCCCCCATCTCGCGGGTTGAGCGCGATCGTAAACCCCGGGATCAATCGGTTTTCCTTCGCGAGTGTCGGTCGGCCTTGAGGGCCGTTCCCCGGTCCAGTGACCTTTCTCGGCCTAGGAAGGTCTTCTATCGTGAATTAGTGGAGAGGCCCGCGAGGGATCTCCTACGAGATACGCTCGGCTTGTCGGAGGAGGAGTACTGCTCCTACTGGTCTTGGGCGCCAGCGGCGGATTACCTCAGTAACCCTGAGTTTTCGCTTAGCTGGCGATTGGCTCGGAATCGGCTGCCTCTCAACGACAAGGCTTTCATATGGGGCTTGGCGGATTTGCCAGACTGTGAACGGTGTGGCCTTGGCTTAGAGGAAACGGCTGCGCACGCCTTCTACCATTGCCCCCAGGTCCGCCCCTTATGGGACCATGTCGGCGAGCTGACGGCTCGTCTCGCTCCCGAACAGCTTGTGTCCATTGATCGCGCATACGCGTGTGACAATGTGTCGCCCCCGTATTCCGGGATGAAACGGATGGTGTTTCTGACGCTGATGGCCACGGCTCGAATGGTGATTTGGACGACGCGAAAGGAGGAAGTCTTGCGAGGCAATCGTCTTTCTCATTCGGATCTGATTCGATTCTTTGAGCATCAGCTCAAGATGAAGATTAGATCGGATAGAAAACGATTGCATTCGACAGTCTTTAGCGAAAGGTGGGTAAAAGAAGCGAGCTTGCTTCGTGTGAACGGGGCTAGCCTTGATTTTCTCTTCTAGGTCAACCTATTGCACATCGGGGTGGCTTCCTGTGGAACCCTCCCCTTGGTTAGGTTAGACAAGCTTCAGTGTACCTAGTTAATGTGAGTAAGTGTTGTTCCTGGCCTGCATCCCGGCCGTTCTTTGGTTATGATCCAAGTCGAGATTCCCATCCTCCCCAGTTTGTTTTGACCCCCGCCCCATTTTCATCTCGACTGGGTCAGTTTTATATTTTCCCATTCCAGCCTAATATTTTATACTTTTTCCCACTCCCTTAGCGAGAGCGTCTCTTGATTTTGTCCCCTGGGCAGAATACAGCGGCCTCTCTGTTTTATGGGTTGGACGGTCCCTACTAACATCAATTATGTTTAGTTTGTATTTGTGTTTATTTTAAGTTTATTATTGGGTTCATTTCCCTCCCCTCTCATTTTATCATTATTAGAATTGTATATATATATATCATCATTAGAATTTTCATGGTATGGGGCGCGATTTTGGTAGGTCTCCCTTGAGAGCACGTGGTATTATGGTGGTTGAAGGATTGTTTGGTGATGGACGAGTTCTTTTGGTGAATGTGTAAAATGTAATGTACGAATGGGTCGCGAATCTGATTATCTAGGTATAAGATAGTTAGTGTTGACCAGCCTCTACCCCTCCCCTTTATTGGCCTTGTGCCACAATTTGTACTTTTGTTCAAATAAATACCAGTCTTGTTCTTATGTCCATCGTCTTTGTCATGTTGAATTGATAATGTTAATTATATTTTATGAATATGCCCTGAAGATGGTTTATTAGACCGAAACGTCCGATGTTGACATTATATTAACATTAAAACAGCATAATTGCATATAAGGATTTTTTTTTTGTTTTTTCTGTATATTTTTATTCATATATATATATATATATATATATATATATATATATGCATGTATGTCTATGTGTAAGCGTGTCCAATTGAAGTTGACAAAGAAAGAAAAAAATTACAACCTATTTATTACAACCTATTAATTTCTTTTATCTAGTGTTCTTTAAATCTTTTTTCAAGAACGTATACAAATTGTCCAGAGTGATTACTGTCCCAAGCACTTTCGACTAATTTGTTAGCCATCTTATAGAAACATTAAAACATTATTAACATTAAAACAGCATAATTGCATATAAGGATTTTTGTTTGTTTTTTCCGTATATTTTTCTTCATATATATATATATATATATATATATATATATATATATATATATATATATATATATATATATATATTGGGGAAATGTATGACAAAATGGAAAAGATATAATATGAAGAATTTGGCATTTTTCGTCAGACTAATTGGTTATGTTTGAGCACACGATTGAACGATGCTGGGAATATTAATTTCTTTTTAATATGAAATCGGCTAAAAAAAATAATATATCCAGCACACCTCGTTCATGCTCATGTGTAGTCGCACCTACCTAAGAAATTTAGTCCGAGGAAATACTTTTTGAGTAATCGTTTTACAGAAAGAAACAATGCAATAACTAATAAGGCGAGTTGGAATTATCACATGCCAAATTTCTGAACTCGTTCTTAGTTAGACTATGAACTTTTCAACCTACACTCTTATATGAAAAAAAAACAATGCAATTATTATTGAGAAAAACTGAAATTGAAGCATGTAAAATTTCTCAGGACTAGCATCACTTCTTTATAATCAGCCTATGAACTTTTCAGCCCACCCTTGTACCTAGAAAAAACAATACAGTTATTAAGAAGAAGAGTTGAAATTAATGTATTCAAGATTTCGCAGCTCTAGCATCGCTCCTTCAAATATTGATATGGCTTGCCCAACGGACTGTAACCGAGAGATTTGACAAAACTATAGAAGTATAAAGACTTGGAAATCGAAATAGAAACAAAATGTAGACATTGAAAACTTGTTACTTTAATAAATTCATTTCGTTTTTGCCTTGAGAAAGTCCACATTGGAGGAAACGCGTCGGCTACTATTACAGTTTTCCTATTGTCTTTTACATATATATATATATATATATATATATATATATATATATAGATAGATAGATAGATAGATAGATAGATGAAATTATTATTTGAAACAACACTTAAGTTACATGAACTCCTAAGGGACGAAACGAGTCCCACAAAAACATTTTCTACTTTGTTATATAATATATATACACGCACACACAAAACGAGTGAAAACGAGAAGTATTAAGTATGGGAAGCCATTGGTATAAACCAATGGCTTCTGTTATCAATTATAGGCATTTAAGAATATTTGTGGAGATTTCGTAGTTTATTTTGTTCAGGTTAGGTTTCAACTGTTTTATGTATATAGCTTCAAGAATTTTTAGTTTTTGTTTATTGTTTACATGTTTAAGTATAGTTGTGTTTACAACAAGGATTATCCGGAATTGTGTATGGGACAACGCATGTTGTTTTAAATGTCTAAAAATTTATCATTCAAATGTAGAGTCAGGGGTCGTGAAAGCGAGTTTGTGGTGTGACCGACATAAAAATTATTTAATCCATTGGAGATACAAGAATTAAAACTCATGTATCAATATGGTGTTTTTCTTTCATCTTTCAGTGATAATGTTATTAAGCTTATCAGTCAATATGAATAGAATTTACTTAAAATAAATCGACAAAACTTGTCTATATTATTTAATGAAATATATATATGTGTGTGTGTAAATTTGAAAATTTTGGTAATTACCGATATCGCAGATAGAATTGTATTTTAGATGCAAGCAGTGTAATCAGTGAAATCAAAATTGTAGATTTATTGTGAACTTTTATGCCAAAGTAGCTATAAAGGTATATTTAAATATTTCTTCGCATATCTGAACATTTTGTAGAGATACACCTTCACCTTTTCACTCTTTACCCTTCTCTGGTTCGGTTTTGTGTGATCATGTCGCTGTATTTGTCGATTCCTGTGTGCGCGGTGACGCACAAACACAAATCGACCTTTGTTCCTTAAAGACATAATAGACGGATTCGACGAGACAGAATTGAGTGCATCTGTACGGAATATCGTTAAAAGTTCCTTTTTTTTTCTCTCTTTTTTTTTCACTTACTCATAGTTTCTGTATGTTGTCGGGTACGGGGTTATGTCTGTGTACTTTAGAGACATACATTTTAATTCTATGCTCTTTTTACTTGGTTGTGAATGGCGGTTAAAAAAGACGTGGGGACACGTCTGGAAAAAATGGTGGGTATGCGTGATAGAGTCGTGTCTGGCGCCTTAAGATTCGTAAGATTCGATGGAATAAAAAGCGTGCGGTCACCCGGAAGAATGTATTATTACGATACGGTTGTACGAATATATATATATATATATATATATATATATATATATATATATATATATATGCTTGTGTTTCTGTGTTTTTTTTTTGTGTGTGTGTGTGTATGTGTGTACATGGGGCGATACTGGAAAGGCTTTGTCGAGACTAAGATGAGGTTTATTTTAACCAAAACAATTTTGTGTGTGTGTATATATATATATACACACACATATATTAAGACATTTTTATTTTTATACATTCTTTTTATAGATACAAATATTTAAGTAAATGCTCTGTTTATAATAAACAATATCATACATTTACCGGCCTGAATGTCAGAGAAACTTTCACAGAAAATATTCGTCCTCCGACAGGATTCGAACCTGTGTCCTATAAGCCGGACGAATATTTTCTGTGAAAGTTTCTCGGGCATTAAATATTTGTATCTATAAAAAGAATGTATAAACATGAAAATGTCTTAAAATAATTGTCGGACTTTGTCCATTTCATTATATATATATATATATATATATATATATATATATATTGCTTATATTTTGCCAGCATGTTTCATTAAGACATGTCTCATTAAACCATTTAAACAAGATTTGTCTACTTGTTCTTAATGGGATCCTCTCATATTTACGGACGTGTTTCTTATTATCCTTATTAAAGAGTAAAGTAAATCACCATTTGATGTATATCCATTTTATTTCCGAATACTTTCGACATTAGCACAATATCATCTTCATGACCACAAAAATACTAATGAAAATAATGATAAAAATTGTATATATACAACGAGATGGTGTTTTCATGGGTTCAGACCCGGGCCCAACTTTTGATAATTTCTATATGTCTAGTCTCGAATATAACATATTTAATAATTTCAAAACTCCCTCCATCTATCTAAGATATGTCGATCATATCCTAATCTTAAGAATATGGATTAAATATGTCAACTCCAAAAATAATTATGTCCTTAAATTTGCATACGGACTTAATAATAGTAATAAAATTCCGTTTCTCGATATATTGATAAGCACTTTATAATAATAAATTAGCTACCTCCCCACATAAAAACTTGAACTCTAAGACTGAATGTCCAAGTTACTATAAAATAAAAATTTTAGAAGCCTAATAAATCGTGCAAACATTAATTGATCCACAAAACAGATTTTTAAAGAGAACTAAAAAAAATAAAAGAAACACTTATTAATAACTTCCTTAATTATATTGTCGACAAAAAATAAGTCTCACTATTAGAAATTTTAATATAA
This sequence comes from Acanthosepion lycidas, assembly GCA_963932145.1. Taxonomy (NCBI): domain Eukaryota; kingdom Metazoa; phylum Mollusca; class Cephalopoda; order Sepiida; family Sepiidae; genus Acanthosepion; species Acanthosepion lycidas. The sequence continues at coordinate 61,415,676 of OZ010605.1, read as the reverse complement.
AGCAAATAGAATATAATATTTCCTCAAATAATCCTAAACATATTAATCTTTTATATCGCAAATAAATTCTAACTATAAACAGGACGTTAATATTCTACAAAACAAAGGAATATTAATATATCAACCAGAGATCCCAGTAAATATATAAAATTAATTATATACTATACTAAATTCAATATATCCATTTCAATCAATCGTAATGACGCATGCACACCAATAAACATGTTGCAGAAAACTAACATCGTATATAAATTTAAATGTCCCTTCGAAGACTATCTTCAACAGAAAAGAATAATATTTATATTGATCGCACCACAACTACGTTGTCTAGAAAGTTGAGTTTTCATATGAATGATGCATCTAACATTACCCCGCATTTACAACAGCATGCCTGTTCACATTCGCAATTTAGAAAAATTATTGTTCTTAATAAATCTATAATTTTCATGAAAATAATAAACTAAAAATTCTTGAAGCTATATTTTTCAAAAAAATTAGAATCAACCCTAAATAAAATTAATTATGAATACTGTACAAATGTTTCAAAGTGATTTCAGTAGATAGTTTAGAATATCTAGTTTATGACTAATAGCTTTAAATAGTTTTGTAAAAAAATAGCTTTATATCTCAATAACTTAGTTACCTCACTTGGCGTTACTGTAGGTGTATGTTTACGTCATAAATTGTACTAATGTCGAACGTACTCAGAAATTAAATGGATATACATCTACATGGTAATTTTCTTTTTTCATTTAATAAGGATACTAAGAAACTCGTCCTATTAAGAATAAGTAGACAAAATGTGTCTAAATTGTTTCATGAGAAATTTCTTATTTAAATTCTAAATTAGATTATAGTGCAATTAAATATTTAACAAAATATAATAATTCATCCAAACAATACCCCGAACTAGCGGAGCCAGATTTATTAACCAAATTGTAAACAATGA
>OZ010605.1:61292227-61409727 GCA_963932145.1 Acanthosepion lycidas | reverse complement strand
TTTTTTCTTTTTTTTTTTGTACTTAGCTTTCGCCTTTACCTTTACGATTCTTTATGGAAAATATATTCTAAAGAAATTAAAATAAGACTGTTAAGAGTGACATTAAATTTCATATTTCATAAGAAATGTATCTAATTAATTTATATGTACCTTTCTTATGAAATTTTATCAGAAGTGTACATAAAATACTATAATTTTATGTACATTTATTACATTTTACTGTGTTATTTGTATTTCCATTCATTTTATTATTAATTTTGATATTTCATTTATGGAAAAATGTCATAACTGAGATTAATATAAAAATAAGATCATTTAAATTTCATAAGATGATACTGATACTTGTAGGTACCCTTCTCAGTTGAAATTGAAAAATAAAATTAACTTCTCCACACGTGTTGCGCAAAAGTAAAGGCCTTAACAGCGGAGAACAATGCTTAACTCAAATAACGCAACTTAATTGTATTCTGGTTGGTCTTCCGTACTTTATAATTACACCCCGATTATAAACACAAAATCACATTTTTTAATTACTGCGGATCTTCTGATTAGTCTAAATGATACAATTTACAACGCGCTAAAAAAGATCTATCTCATAAGGAGACTTGGGAAACCCGATGCGGCTTTTAACTAATTTTATAATATTTTAACAACTTAAATGTAAAAATCTATTATAATTAAAGAAATAACAAATAATTGTATTAAAAATTCATTTTTCATCGAAAACATTTTTTGCTTTCAGAAAATATTGTCCATAATCATAAAAACAACTAAAAGCAAATAAAAGCATTTGAAATTAAATAATATCTTTGTTTTATTGGGTTTTGTATGTTACAATTCAGAGTTGATTTTCAGGTGGCGGGGGTCCAATTAAAAACAAAAAAAAACATGATTCTCATTCCTCAAAGCCTTGTGCTTTTAACTATTGTAACCACTAAACCCGATGCTATCGAATTTCTAGCGTTTTCAGAAAATTAGTTATGGGGGTGCGTAATAAATATTTAAAAATTGTTTCTGCCATAACTTTAATAAAAAAAACATATTTATAATAATTTAGATCATCTGTGAATAGTTCCTTAAAGTTTCATTAATGACAATTATTTATATTTTTGCAAGATTTTCCAAATTAATGTGTGTCATACAAAAAAAAACATGCTAAAAATTGTCTATGTTATTTACTAGTTCCGCTGATACAAAGAGAAACAAGTTTTTTTTAATCAAAATTTAGAATGTTCTAAAATGAAGTAAAGTTTTTTTAAAAATAATTAAAAAAAAAAAACTGTGGGCTTTCCTCTTATGAGCAACTAGACGATAAAATTTTGTTTTCGGCAAGATCGGCGTCTTTTTCATCAAGCTATGCTCTTTTTTAGCGATAAAATGATATTTAGATATGTATTAAAGACTGGAAACTGAAAGATATGTCTTGTGAAAATTTGGATAATTTCAGTTCCTCTGAGAAAGCTTCATCTTTATTATCTGACTAAATTTTTTATCGTGCTATAATTTTATAATGTTATTACAATCATAAAGTTTTAAAATGAATCTGTAGATTACTTTGGAGTAGCTGTTAGAAAGCTAATCACTCAGATTATTACAATGTGTTTCATTCTGACTATAACATTTCAAGTTTAATTTGGAACTAATTGAAGTCATTTTGGAACTAAGCAAATTCATAATGAAATAACCAAGTTTAAAATGGAATAATCAAATTCAAAATGGGACAAAGCAAATTCCAAATGGGGTAGTCAAATTCAAAATGGTACGTAGCAAATTCAAAATGGAATAGTCAAATTTAAATTGGTACTAAGCAGATTCATTGAAAATGGAATGAGAAAATTTGATTTGGGACTTAGCAAGTTCAAAATGGATTAGTCAAATTCAATTTGGGGCTGAGAAATTATTTTGCTAAAAATATTTTAATAATTAAATATTTTCATGAGAAAATACTACTGTTCAACTAAACTTTACTATTGAAATGCTTTATCTTCTGGGGGCAATCAATAAATCAAGAAAATTTATGAAAGGTGTATTTTTTTGGATGGAAGTTTCAACGATTAAAATCTCTCACTATACCTATCGTTTTCCAAACTCTGTATTGATATATGCATTCAATATTTCCTTGCTGCTTTTTCTTAGGTCTTTCGAGATTTGCCCTGTTGTCCCCCAAATCATTTAATTTTGAATAACTATCTCTTATTATCTCTTTTTTTAACACTATTTACAGTCTATCCATCTTTTTCTTCCTTTCTTCTCTTCTCCCTGATTGTCTTACCAATGAAAGTGCCAGAAACTCTAACTTTGACACAAATTGATCCGTTCAAGAATAGCCTCTTGTAAAGAATTGATAGTAAAAACTACGCAATGTTGTGCTCCAATTTTTAATTACCAGAATTACTGCCTACTTGATTTTTAATCCATATTTGTATATTGAAATTCGCAGATAGGTTCCAAACATTTTTCCTTAATGAATCAGCTTAGTCCCAATTCAAACTTACTTATTTCATTATGAATTTGGGACATTCAAAATCAAACTTGCTTATCCCTTTTTGAACATGGCTATTTCATTTTTAATTTGCTACGTCCCATTCAAAATTTGGTTATTTCATTTTGAATTTGCTACGTCCTATTTTGAACTTGGCTATTTCATTTCGAATTTGCTACGTCCCTATTTGAACTTGGCTATTTCATTTTGAATTTGCTACGTCCCTATTTGAATTTGGATATTTAATTTTGAATTTGCTACGTCCCATTCTAAATTTGCTTAATTCATTTTGAATTTGCTACGTCCCATTTTGAACTTGGCTATTTCATTTTGAATTTGCTACGTCCCATTTTGGACGTGGCTATTGCATTTTGAATTTGAAACGTCCCAATTTGAACTTGGATATTTCATTTTGAATTTGCTACGTCCCATTCTAAATTTGCTTATTTGATTTTGAATTTGCTACGTCCCATTTGAACTTGGCTATTTCATTTTGAATTTGCTACGTTCCTTTTTGAACTTGGATATTTCAATTTTGAATTTGCTACGTCTCATTCTAAATTTGCTTATTTCATTTTGAATTTGCTACGTCCCAATTTGAACTTGGCTATTTTATTTTGAATTTACTACGTCCCTTTTTGAACATGGTTATTCCATTTTGAATTTGCTATGTCCCATTCTAAATTTGCTTATTTCATTTTTAATTTGCTACGTCCCATTTTGAACTTCGCTATTTCATTTTGAATTTGCTACGTCCCATTTTGAACTTGTCTCTTTCATTTTGAATTTACCTAGTCTCAAAATGACTTTAATTAGTCCCAATTTGAATTAGAAATCGTATAGATATCCCTCACTTCTATCTTCCCTCACACTAGACTAAACTTTGACCTATTGGCTATTAGAAAGATTAAGTCGAAAAATTTAAAATTTACCGTATTTTCTCGTCTAAAATTCCATTTAAATATCTGAATCTAAAAAAAACGTAATAATTTCCATCCTTGTGTATAATACGACTCCACCTTTCTGAAGCTAAAACAGGGAATAAATGACATCTTTGAGTATTATACGACCCCGTGATTCTGAGGCTAAAGCAGGAAATAAATTACATCCTTCAATATAATACGACCCAGTGTTTGGGAAGCTAAAAACAGGTAATAAATTATATCATTGAGTTTAATACGCCCCCGTGTTTCGGAAGCTAAAAACGGAATAAGTAGCCTTGGGTATAACACGACCCCGTATTTCTGAAGCTAAAAACACGGAATGAAATAAATCCCTAAGTACAATACGAACCCGCGTTTCTGAAGTTAAGAACGGAAAAAATAGCCTTGGGTATAACACGACCCCGTATTTCTGAAGCTAAAAACACGGAATAAAATAAATCCCTAAGTATAATACGAACCCACGTTTCTGAAGCTAAAACCAGACAAAAATGACATACTTGACTATGACGCAAGTAGCTAATGATACCGAAAGAAAAATCATATTTAGAGCACGAAAAAAGAACAGGATTCAAGAAGACAGAAGATGGCTATTGGCCTTCCATTTAGATGTTTGAAAATCAAAGTTAACTGAAAAGCAAAACGCCAGAAGAGATGCCCACAAGCGAGAAGTGCGAGAGAAGAAACTGTTAGCATAGAACTTACGGTTACATCTAGCTATTTCAAATGAAACATAATGAAACCTAGCTGCTTATGTAATGCTTCGCTTAAATTTGTAAAGTGTTTGTACCAAAGAACAAACTTAATCAGAAATAGCTACCATGAAAATATTTATGTAAGAGACACAGGGAAACTATGTTTGGTTGATTAGAAAGTAACTGAAGCCAGGATGCCAGGTCAGGATAGATAACATTGCAGATTCTTATTTGGATTTTATCAAGAATCTTTGAATATACAGCAGAAGAACCAAACTAGATATTGTAGTAATATTCAATGTATGTATAAATGACTGCCATATAAAAGGGTAAGATAGATTCATCTTTGGATTTTATCAAGAAACTCTTAATATATATGAGGATCACCAGACTAGATATAAGTTGCTGAAAGAAATGAAATAATGTTTAATTAATATTAATTTAAATCGGTTATTTCAACAATAGTCGTAATCTAGCCGGGTTAAGAGCCCAGACTATAGACAGAATAGATTCTAGCTATAAAAATGTTGAGTATAAATGTCTTTTTTTTGTTAACATTGTCTCTAGATCTTCGTTGTAGATCACATATTCTGTCCATTGTATACTCAGCATTCTTCAGTGGAACCACATTTCCGTTGCTTTAAGTCTCTACTTCATCTGTGAGGAGATTGTCTAGCATTCACTGTCATGTTGAAAGACTGATATTCAATGATATTTCAGTACGCGTTTTTTATAAGGATATTTTCTTGTTTCTTAATACATTGCTCAGCTTTTCGAAAACATCCCATTGCGCCTTCGGATTTCAGGGTTGCAATTTCCGTCCACTGACAATATGCTTCACAGATATCTAAATTTGTGCACCTGTTTTGTTTCGGTATCCCCGATCTGTAATTTGCATATTGGACTGTTCATTTTATCGTACCAAAAAAAAAAAAAAAAAAAAAAAAGGGTGAAAGCAGTTTTTTAAAAAAATGATAACAGCGAAATATATCATTACCTAAAGAGAATGATTATTATCTGAAAACATCAGTTGCAGAAGGTTGGAAAATTATCCAATCAAAATGCTTCGACTTTCTTTTATGTTAGAATAACGATTTCCTAATTTTTTAAAAGTTTGATTAAAATTTTATGAAATCACACATTTATAATTGCCAAAAATTAAAATCTTGGATTAAATATATGTTTCTAAAAAAAGGTATTAGAGATTTATAAAAATATATCCAGTATTAATTACAGGTTCTTGAAAAGTCTGGTATTAATAATAATGGCAACGTAAAGAATGAAGGAAAAAAACTTTCAAAAGGAATGATAGAATAATAACATTGAAAAGGAATGAGAAAATGAAAACATTTAAAAGGGATAATAGAAATATATTCGTAAGGAATAAGAGAATAACAACATTTGAAAGAATGATAGAATAATAATATTCAAAAGGAATGAGATAATGACACCATTCAAAAGCAATGTTAGAAATATATTCGTGGAATTAGAGAATAACATCATTTCAAAAATGATAGAATAATAATATTCAAAACGAAATATAGAAAAATATTCGTAAGGTATGAGAGAATAACATTTGAAATGAATGATAGAATAATAATATTCAAAACGAAATATAGAAAAATATTGGTAAGGTGTGAGAGAATAACATTGGAAATGAATGATAGAATAATAATATTCAAAACGAAATATAGAAAAATATTCGTAAGCTATGAGAGAATAACATTGGAAATGAATGATAGAATAATAATATTCAAAACGAAATATAGAAAAATATTCGTAAGATATGAGAGAATAACATTTGAAATGAATGATAGAATAATAATATTCGAAACGAAATATAGAAAAATATTCGTAAGGTATGAGAGAATAACATTTGAAATGAATGATAGAATAATAATATTCAAAACGAAATATAGAAAAATATTCGTAAGGTATGAGAGAATAACATTTGAAATGAATGATAGAATAATAATATTTAAAACGAAATATAGAAAAATATTCGTAAGATATGAGAGAATAACATTTCAAAAATGATAGAATAATAATATTCAAAACGAAATATAGAAAAATATTCGTAAGGTGTGAGAGAATAACATTTGAAATGAATGATAGAATAATAATATTCAAAACGAAATATAGAAAAATATTGGTAAGGTGTGAGAGAATAACATTGGAAATGAGTGATAGAATAATAATATTCAAAACGAAATATAGAAAAATATTCGTAAGCTATGAGAGAATAACATTGGAAATGAATGATAGAATAATAATATTCAAAATGAAATATAGAAAAATATTCGTAAGATATGAGAGAATAACATTTGAAATGAATGATAGAATAATAATATTCGAAACGAAATATAGAAAAATATTCGTAAGGTACGAGAGAATAACATTTGAAATGAATGATAGAATAATAATATTCAAAACGAAATATAGAAAAATATTCGTAAGGTATGAGAGAATAACATTTGAAATGAATGATAGAATAATAATATTTAAAACGAAATATAGAAAAATATTCGTAAGATATGAGAGAATAACATTTGAAATGAATGATAGAATAATAATATTCGAAACGAAATATAGAAAAATATTCGTAAGGTATGAGAGAATAACATTTGAAATGAATGATAGAATAATAATATTCGAAAGGAAATATAGAAAAATATTCGTAAGATATGAGAGAATAACATTTGAAATGAATGATAGAATAATAATATTCAAAACGGAATATAGAAAAATATTCGTAAGGTATGAGAGAATAACATTTGAAATGAATGTTAGAATAATAATATTCAAAACAAAATATAGAAAAATATTCGTAAGGTATGAGAGAATAACATTTGAAATGAATGATAGAATAATAATATTCAAAACGAAATATAGAAAAATATTCGTAAGATATGAGAGAATAACATTTGAAATGAATGATAGAATAATAATATTCGAAACGAAATATAGAAAAATATACGTAAGGTATGAGAGAATAACATTTGAAATGAATGATAGAATAATAATATTCAAAACGAAATATAGAAAAATATTCGTAAGGTATGAGAGAATAACATTTGAAATGAATGATAGAATAATAATATTTAAAACGAAATATAGAAAAATATTCGTAAGATATGAGAGAATAACATTTCAAAAATGATAGAATAATAATATTCAAAACGAAATATAGAAAAATAATCGTAAGGTGTGAGAGAATAACATTTGAAATGAATGATAGAATAATAATATTCAAAACGAAATATAGAAAAATATTGGTAAGGTGTGAGAGAATAACATTGGAAATGAATGATAGAATAATAATATTCAAAACGAAATATAGAAAAATATTCGTAAGCTATGAGAGAATAACATTGGAAATGAATGATAGAATAATAATATTCAAAATGAAATATAGAAAAATATTCGGAAGATATGAGAGAATAACATTTGAAATGAATGATAGAATAATAATATTCGAAACGAAATATAGAAAAATATTCGTAAGGTATGAGAGAATAACATTTGAAATGAATGATAGAATAATAATATTCAAAACGAAATATAGAAAAATATTCGTAAGGTATGAGAGAATAACATTTGAAATGAATGATAGAATAATAATATTTAAAACGAAATATAGAAAAATATTCGTAAGATATGAGAGAATAACATTTGAAATGAATGATAGAATAATAATATTCGAAACGAAATATAGAAAAATATTCGTCAGGTATGAGAGAATAACATTTGAAATGAATGATAGAATAATAATATTCGAAAGGAAATATAGAAAAATATTCGTAAGATATGAGAGAATAACATTTGAAATGAATGATAGAATAATAATATTCAAAACGGAATATAGAAAAATATTCGTAAGGTATGAGAGAATAACATTTGAAATGAATGTTAGAATAATAATATTCAAAACGAAATATAGAAAAATATTCGTAAGGTATGAGAGAATAACATTTGAAATGAATGATAGAATAATAATATTCAAAACGAAATATATAAAAATATTCGTAAGGTATGAGAGAATAACATTTGAAATGAATGATAGAATAATAATATTCAAAACGAAATATAGAAAAATATTCGTAAGATATGAGAGAATAACATTTGAAATGAATGATAGAATAATAATATTCGAAACGAAATATAGAAAAATATTTGTAAGATATGAGAGAATAACATTTGAAATGAATGATAGAATAATAATATTCAAAACGAAATATAGAAAAATATTCGTAAGATATGAGAGAATAACATTTGAAATGAATGATAGAATAATAATATTCGAAACGAAATATAGAAAAATATTCGTAAGATATGAGAGAATAACATTTGAAATGAATGATAGAATAATAATATTCAAAACGAAATATATAAAAATATTCGTAAGGTATGAGAGAATAACATTTGAAATGAATGATAGAATAATAATATTCAAAACGAAATATAGAAAAATATTCGTAAGATATGAGAGAATAACATTTGAAATGAATGATAGAATAATAATATTCGAAACGAAATATAGAAAAATATTCGTAAGGTATGAGAGAATAACATTTGAAATGAATGATAGAATAATAATATTCAAAACGAAATATATAAAAATATTCGTAAGGTATGAGAGAATAACATTTGAAATGAATGATAGAATAATAATATTCAAAACGAAATATAGAAAAATATTCGTAAGATATGAGAGAATAACATTTGAAATGAATGATAGAATAATAATATTCGAAACGAAATATAGAAAAATATTCGTAAGGTATGAGAGAATCACATTTGAAATGAATGATAGAATAATAATATTCAAAACGAAATATAGAAAAATATTCGTAAGATATGAGAGAATAACATTTGAAATGAATGATAGAATAATAATATTCAAAACGAAATATAGAAAAATATTCGTAAGGTATGAGAGAATAACATTTGAAATGAATGATAGAATAATAATATTCAAAACGAAATATAGAAAAATATCCGTAAGGTATGAGAGAATAACATTTGAAATGAATGATAGAATAATAATATTCAAAACGAAATATAGAAAAATATTCGTAAGTTATGAGAGAATAACATTGGAAATGAATGATAGAATAATAATATTCAAAACGAAATATAGAAAAATATTTGTAAGGTACGAGAGAATAACATTTGAAATGAATGATAGAATAATAATATTCAAAATGAAATATAGAAAAATATTCGTAAGGTATGAGAGAATAACATTTGAAATGAATGATAGAATAATAATATTCAAAACGAAATATAGAAAAATATTCGTAAGTTATAAGAGAATAACATTTGAAATGAATGATAGAATAATAATATTCAAAACGAAATATAGAAAAATATTCGTAAGATATGAGAAAATAACATTTGAAATGAATGATAGAATAATAATATTCGAAACGAAATATAGAAAAATATACGTAAGGTATGAGAGAATAACATTTGAAATGAATGATAGAATAATAATATTCAAAACGAAATATAGAAAATATTCGTAAGATATGAGAGAATAACATTTGAAATGAATGATAGAATAATAATATTCAAAACGAAATATAGAAAAATATACGTAAGGTATGAGAGAATCACATTTGAAATGAATGATAGAATAATAATATTCAAAACGAAATATAGAAAAATATTCGTAAGATATGAGAGAATAACATTTGAAATGAATGATAGAATAATAATATTCAAAACGAAATATAGAAAAATATTCGTAAGGTATGAGAGAATAACATTTGAAATGAATGATAGAATAATAATATTCAAAACGAAATATAGAAAAATATCCGTAAGGTATGAGAGAATAACATTTGAAATGAATGATAGAATAATAATATTCAAAACGAAATATAGAAAAATATTCGTAAGGTATGAGAGAATAACATTTGAAATGAATGATAGAATAATAATATTCAAAACGAAATATAGAAAAATATTCGTAAGGTATGAGAGAATAATATTTGAAATGAATGATAGAATAATAATATTCAAAACGAAATATAGAAAATATTCGTAAGGTATGAGAGAATAACATTGGAAATGAATGATAGAGTAATAATATTCAAAACGAAATATAGAAAATATTCGTAAGGTATAAGAGAATAACATTGAAAATGAATGATAGAATAATAATATTCAAAACGAAATATATAAAAATTTTCGTAAGTTATGAGAGAATAACATTGGAAATGAATGATAGAATAATAATATTCAAAACGAAATATAGAAAAATATTTGTAAGGTACGAGAGAATAACATTTGAAATGAATGATAGAATAATAATATTCAAAATGAAATATAGAAAAATATTCGTAAGGTATGAGAGAATAACATTTGAAATGAATGATAGAATAATAATATTCAAAACGAAATATAGAAAAATATTCGTAAGTTATAAGAGAATAACATTTGAAATGAATGATAGAATAATAATATTCAAAACGAAATATAGAAAAATATTCGTAAGATATGAGAAAATAACATTTGAAATGAATGATAGAATAATAATATTCGAAACGAAATATAGAAAAATATACGTAAGGTATGAGAGAATAACATTTGAAATGAATGATAGAATAATAATATTCAAAACGAAATATAGAAAATATTCGTAAGATATGAGAGAATAACATTTGAAATGAATGATAGAATAATAATATTCAAAACGAAATATAGAAAAATATTCGTAAGATATGAGAGAATAACATTTGAAATGAATGATAGAATAATAATATTCAAAACGAAATATAGAAAAATATACGTAAGGTATGAGAGAATAACATTTGAAATGAATGATAGAATAATAATATTCAAAACGAAATATAGAAAAATATTCGTAAGGTATGAGAGAATAACATTTGAAATGAATGATAGAATAATAATATTCAAAACGAAATATAGAAAAATATTCGTAAGGTATGAGAGAATAACATTTGAAATGAATGATAGAATAATAATATTCAAAACGAAATATAGAAAAATATTCGTAAGGTGTGAGAGAATAACATTTGAAATGAATGATAGAATAATAATATTGAAAACGAAATATAGAAAAATATTCGTAAGGTATGAGAGAATGACATTTGAAATGAATGATAGAATAATAATATTCGAAACGAAATATAGAAAAATATTCGTAAGATATGAGAGAATAACATTTGAAATGAATGATAGAATAATAATATTCCAAACGAAATATAGAAAAATATTCGTAAGATATGAGAGAATAACATTTGAAATGAATGATAGAATAATAATATTCAAAACGGAATATAGAAAAATATTCGTAAGGTATGAGAGAATAACATTTGAAATGAATGTTAGAATAATAATATTCAAAACAAAATATAGAAAAATATTCGTAAGGTATGAGAGAATAACATTTGAAATGAATGATAGAATAATAATATTCAAAACGAAATATAGAAAAATATTCGTAAGATATGAGAGAATAACATTTGAAATGAATGATAGAATAATAATATTCCAAACGAAATATAGAAAAATATACGTAAGGTATGAGAGAATAACATTTGAAATGAATGATAGAATAATAATATTCAAAACGAAATATAGAAAAATATTCGTAAGGTATGAGAGAATAACATTTGAAATGAATGATAGAATAATAATATTTAAAACGAAATATAGAAAAATATTCGCAAGATATGAGAGAATAACATTTCAAAAATGATAGAATAATAATATTCAAAACGAAATATAGAAAAATATTCGTAAGTTGTGAGAGAATAACATTTGAAATGAATGATAGAATAATAATATTCAAAACGAAATATAGAAAAATATTGGTAAGGTGTGAGAGAATAACATTGGAAATGAATGATAGAATAATAATATTCAAAACGAAATATAGAAAAATATTCGTAAGCTATGAGAGAATAACATTGGAAATGAATGATAGAATAATAATATTCAAAATGAAATATAGAAAAATATTCGTAAGATATGAGAGAATAACATTTGAAATGAATGATAGAATAATAATATTCGAAACGAAATATAGAAAAATATTCGTAAGGTATGAGAGAATAACATTTGAAATGAATGATAGAATAATAATATTCAAAACGAAATATAGAAAAATATTCGTAAGGTATGAGAGAATAACATTTGAAATGAATGATAGAATAATAATATTTAAAACGAAATATAGAAAAATATTCGTAAGATATGAGAGAATAACATTTGAAATGAATGATAGAATAATAATATTCGAAACGAAATATAGAAAAATATTCGTCAGGTATGAGAGAATAACATTTGAAATGAATGATAGAATAATAATATTCGAAAGGAAATATAGAAAAATATTCGTAAGATATGAGAGAATAACATTTGAAATGAATGATAGAATAATAATATTCAAAACGGAATATAAAAAATATTCGTAAGGTATGAGAGAATAACATTTGAAATGAATGTTAGAATAATAATATTCAAAACGAAATATAGAAAAATATTCGTAAGGTATGAGAGAATAACATTTGAAATGAATGATAGAATAATAATATTCAAAACGAAATATATAAAAATATTCGTAAGGTATGAGAGAATAACATTTGAAATGAATGATAGAATAATAATATTCAAAACGAAATATAGAAAAATATTCGTAAGATATGAGAGAATAACATTTGAAATGAATGATAGAATAATAATATTCGAAACGAAATATAGAAAAATATTTGTAAGATATGAGAGAATAACATTTGAAATGAATGATAGAATAATAATATTCAAAACGAAATATAGAAAAATATTCGTAAGATATGAGAGAATAACATTTGAAATGAATGATAGAATAATAATATTCGAAACGAAATATAGAAAAATATTCGTAAGATATGAGAGAATAACATTTGAAATGAATGATAGAATAATAATATTCAAAACGAAATATATAAAAATATTCGTAAGGTATGAGAGAATAACATTTGAAATGAATGAAAGAATAATAATATTCAAAACGAAATATAGAAAAATATTCGTAAGATATGAGAGAATAACATTTGAAATGAATGATAGAATAATAATATTCGAAACGAAATATAGAAAAATATTCGTAAGGTATGAGAGAATAACATTTGAAATGAATGATAGAATAATAATATTCAAAACGAAATATATAAAAATATTCGTAAGGTATGAGAGAATAACATTTGAAATGAATGATAGAATAATAATATTCAAAACGAAATATAGAAAAATATTCGTAAGATATGAGAGAATAACATTTGAAATGAATGATAGAATAATAATATTCGAAACGAAATATAGAAAAATATTCGTAAGGTATGAGAGAATCACATTTGAAATGAATGATAGAATAATAATATTCAAAACGAAATATAGAAAAATATTCGTAAGGTATGAGAGAATAACATTTGAAATGAATGATAGAATAATAATATTCAAAACGAAATATAGAAAAATATTCGTAAGATATGAGAGAATAACATTTGAAATGAATGATAGAATAATAATATTCGAAACGAAATATAGAAAAATATTCGTAAGGTATGAGAGAATAACATTTGAAATGAATGATAGAATAATAATATTCAAAACGAAATATAGAAAAATATTCGTAAGGTATGAGAGAATAATATTTGAAATGAATGATAGAATAATAATATTCAAAACGAAATATAGAAAATATTCGTAAGGTATGAGAGAATAACATTGGAAATGAATGATAGAGTAATAATATTCAAAACGAAATATAGAAAATATTCGTAAGGTATAAGAGAATAACATTGAAAATGAATGATAGAATAATAATATTCAAAACGAAATATATAAAAATTTTCGTAAGTTATGAGAGAATAACATTGGAAATGAATGATAGAATAATAATATTCAAAACGAAATATAGAAAAATATTTGTAAGGTACGAGAGAATAACATTTGAAATGAATGATAGAATAATAATATTCAAAATGAAATATAGAAAAATATTCGTAAGGTATGAGAGAATAACATTTGAAATGAATGATAGAATAATAATATTCAAAACGAAATATAGAAAAATATTCGTAAGTTATAAGAGAATAACATTTGAAATGAATGATAGAATAATAATATTCAAAACGAAATATAGAAAAATATTCGTAAGATATGAGAAAATAACATTTGAAATGAATGATAGAATAATAATATTCGAAACGAAATATAGAAAAATATACGTAAGGTATGAGAGAATAACATTTGAAATGAATGATAGAATAATAATATTCAAAACGAAATATAGAAAATATTCGTAAGATATGAGAGAATAACATTTGAAATGAATGATAGAATAATAATATTCAAAACGAAATATAGAAAAATATTCGTAAGATATGAGAGAATAACATTTGAAATGAATGATAGAATAATAATATTCAAAACGAAATATAGAAAAATATACGTAAGGTATGAGAGAATAACATTTGAAATGAATGATAGAATAATAATATTCAAAACGAAATATAGAAAAATATTCGTAAGGTATGAGAGAATAACATTTGAAATGAATGATAGAATAATAATATTCAAAACGAAATATAGAAAAATATTCGTAAGGTATGAGAGAATAACATTTGAAATGAATGATAGAATAATAATATTCAAAACGAAATATAGAAAAATATTCGTAAGGTATGAGAGAATAACATTTGAAATGAATGATAGAATAATAATATTGAAAACGAAATATAGAAAAATATTCGTAAGGTATGAGAGAATGACATTTGAAATGAATGATAGAATAATAATATTCGAAACGAAATATAGAAAAATATTCGTAAGATATGAGAGAATAACATTTGAAATGAATGATAGAATAATAATATTCCAAACGAAATATAGAAAAATATTCGTAAGATATGTGAGAATAACATTTGAAATGAATGATAGAATAATAATATTCAAAACGAAATATATAAAAATATCCGTACGTTATGAGAGAATAACATTTGAAATGAATGATAGAATAATAATATTCAAAACGAAATATATAAAAATATTCGTAAGGTATGAGAGAATAACATTGGAAATGAATGATAGAATAATAATATTCAAAACGAAATATATAAAAATTTTCGTAAGGTATGAGAGAATAACATTGGAAATGAATGATAGAATAATAATATTCAAAACGAAATATATAAAAATATTCGTAAGGTATGAGAGAATAACATTTGAAATGAATGATAGAATAATAATATTCAAAATGAAATATAGAAAATATTCGTAAGGTATGAGAGAATAACATTTGAAATGAATGATAGAATAATAATATTCAAAACGAAATATATAAAAATATTCGTAAGGTATGAGAGAATAACATTTGAAATGAATGATACAATAATAATATTCAAAACGAAATATAGAAAATATTCGTAAGGTATGAGAGAATATCATTGGAAATGAATGATAGAATAATAATATTCAAAACGAAATATATAAAAATTTTCGTAAGGTATGAGAGAATAACATTGGAAATGAATGATAGAATAATAATATTCAAAACGAAATATAGAAAAATAATCGTAAGGTATGAGAGAATAACATTTGAAATGAATGATAGAATAATAATATTCGAAACGAAATATAGAAAAATATTCGTAAGTTATGAGAGAATAACATTTGAAATGAATGATAGAATAATAATATTCGAAACGAAATATAGAAAAATATTCGTAAGGTATGAGAGAATAACATTTGAAATGAATGATAGAATAATAATATTCTAAACGAAATATAGAAAAATATTCGTAAGGTATGAGAGAATAACATTTGAAATGAATGATAGAATAATAATATTCAAAACGAAATATATAAAAATATTCGTAAGATATGAGAGAATAACATTGGAAATGAATGATAGAATAATAATATTCAAAACGAAATATAGAAAAATATTCGTAAGGTATGAGAGAATAACATTTGAAATGAATGATAGAATAATAATATTCAAAACGAAATATAGAAAAATTTTCGTAAGGTATGAGAGAATAACATTTGAAATGAATGATAGAATAATAATATTCAAAACGAAATATAGAAAAATATTCGTAAGATATGAAAGAATAACATTTGAAATGAATGATAGAATCATAATATTTTAAACGAAATATAGAAAAATATTCGTAAGTTATGAGAGAATAACATTTGAAATGAATGATAGAATAATAATATTCAAATCGAAATATAGAAAAATATTCGTAAGGTATGAGAGAATAACATTTGAAATGAATGATAGAATAATAATATTCAAAGCGATATATAGAAAAATATTCGTAAGGTATGAGAGAATAACATTTGAAATGAATGATAGAATAATAATATTCAAAACGAAATATAGAAAATATTCGTAAGGTATGAGAGAATAACATTGGAAATGAATGATAGAATAATAATATTCCAAACAAAATATAGAAAAATATTCATAAGGTATGAGAGAATAACATTTGAAATGAATGATAGAATAATAATATTCAACACGAAATATAGAAAAATATTCGTCAGGTATGAGAGAATAACATTTGAAATGAATGATAGAATAATAATATTCAAAACGAAATATATAAAAATATTCGTAAGGTATGAGAGAATAACATTTGAAATGAATGATAGAATAATAATATTCAAAACGAAATATATAAAAATATTCGTATGGTATGAGAGAATAACATTGGAAATGAATGATAGAATAATAATATTCAAAACGAAATATAGAAAAATATTCGTAAGATATGAGAGAATAACATTTGAAATGAATGATAGAATAATAATATTCAAAACGAAATATAGAAAGATTTTCGTAAGGTATGAGAGAATAACATTTGAAATGAATGATAGAATAATAATATTCAAAACGAAATATAGAAAAATATTCGTAAGATATGAGAGAATAACATTGGAAATGAATGATAGAATAATAATATACAAAACGAAATATAGAAAAATATTCGTAAGTTATGAGAGAATATCATTTGAAATGAATGATAGAATAATAATATTCAAAACGAAATATAGAAAACTATTCGTAAGGTATGAGAGAATAACATTTGAAATGAATGATATAATAATAATATTCAAAACGAAATATAGAAAAATATTCGTAAGATATGAGAGAATAACATTTGAAATGAATGATAGAATAATAATATTCCAAACGAAATATAGAAAAATATTCGTAAGTTATGAGAGAATAACATTTGAAATGAATGATAGAATAATAATATTCAAAATGAAATATAGAAAATATTCGTAAGGTATGAGAGAATAACATTGGAATTGAATGATAGAGGAATAATATTCAAAACGAAATATAGAAAATATTCGTAAGGTATGAGAGAATAACATTGAAAATGAATGATAGAATAATAATATTCAAAACGAAATATATAAAAATTTTCGTAAGGTATGAGAGAATAACATTGGAAATAAATGATAGAATAATAATATTCAAAACGAAATATAGAAAAATATTCGTAAGATATGAGAGAATAACATTTGAAATGAATGATAGAATAATAATATTCAAAACGAAATATAGAAAAATATTCGTAAGGTATGAGAGAATAACATTTGAAATGAATGATAGAATAATAATATTCAAAACGAAATATAGAAAAATATTCGTAAGGTATGAGAGAGTAACACTTGAAATGAATGATAGAATAATAATATTCAAAACGAAATATAGAAAAATAATCGTAAGATATGAGAGAATAACATTTGAAATGAATGAGAGAATAATAATATTCAAAACGAAATATAGAAAAATATTCGTAAGGTATGAGAGAATAACATTTGAAATGAATGATAGAATAATAATATTCAAATCGAAATATAGAAAAATATTCGTAAGGTATGAGAGAATAACATTTGAAATGAATGATAGAATAATAATATTCAAAGCGAAATATAGAAAAATATTCGTAAGGTATGAGAGAATAACATTTGAAATGAATGATAGAATAATAATATTCAAAACGAAATATAGAAAATATTCGTAAGGTATGAGAGAATAACATTGGAAATGAATGATAGAATAATAATATTCCAAACAAAATATAGAAAAATATTCATAAGGTATGAGAGAATAACATTTGAAATGAATGATAGAATAATAATATTCAACACGAAATATAGAAAAATATTCGTCAGGTATGAGAGAATAACATTTGAAATGAATGATAGAATAATAATATTCAAAACGAAATATATAAAAATATTCGTAAGGTATGAGAGAATAACATTTGAAATGAATGATAGAATAATAATATTCAAAACGAAATATATAAAAATATTCGTATGGTATGAGAGAATAACATTGGAAATGAATGATAGAATAATAATATTCAAAACGAAATATAGAAAAATATTCGTAAGATATGAGAGAATAACATTTGAAATGAATGATAGAATAATAATATTCAAAACGAAATATAGAAAGATTTTCGTAAGGTATGAGAGAATAACATTTGAAATGAATGATAGAATAATAATATTCAAAACGAAATATAGAAAAATATTCGTAAGATATGAGAGAATAACATTGGAAATGAATGATAGAATAATAATATACAAAACGAAATATAGAAAAATATTCGTAAGTTATGAGAGAATATCATTTGAAATGAATGATAGAATAATAATATTCAAAACGAAATATAGAAAACTATTCGTAAGGTATGAGAGAATAACATTTGAAATGAATGATATAATAATAATATTCAAAACGAAATATAGAAAAATATTCGTAAGATATGAGAGAATAACATTTGAAATGAATGATAGAATAATAATATTCCAAACGAAATATAGAAAAATATTCGTAAGTTATGAGAGAATAACATTTGAAATGAATGATAGAATAATAATATTCAAAATGAAATATAGAAAATATTCGTAAGGTATGAGAGAATAACATTGGAATTGAATGATAGAGGAATAATATTCAAAACGAAATATAGAAAATATTCGTAAGGTATGAGAGAATAACATTGAAAATGAATGATAGAATAATAATATTCAAAACGAAATATATAAAAATTTTCGTAAGGTATGAGAGAATAACATTGGAAATAAATGATAGAATAATAATATTCAAAACGAAATATAGAAAAATATTCGTAAGATATGAGAGAATAACATTTGAAATGAATGATAGAATAATAATATTCAAAACGAAATATAGAAAAATATTCGTAAGGTATGAGAGAATAACATTTGAAATGAATGATAGAATAATAATATTCAAAACGAAATATAGAAAAATATTCGTAAGGTATGAGAGAGTAACACTTGAAATGAATGATAGAATAATAATATTCAAAACGAAATATAGAAAAATAATCGTAAGATATGAGAGAATAACATTTGAAATGAATGAGAGAATAATAATATTCAAAACGAAATATAGAAAAATATTCGTAAGGTATGAGAGAATAACATTTGAAATGAATGATAGAATAATAATATTCAAAATGAAATAGAGAAAAATATTCGTAAGATATGGGAGAATAACATTTGAAATGAATGATAGAATAATAATATTCAAAACGAAATATAGAAAAATATTCGTAAGATATGAGAGAATAACATTTGAAATGAATGATAGAATCATAATATTCTAAACGAAATATAGAAAAATATTCGTAAGTTATGAGAGAATAACATTTGAAATGAATGATAGAATAATAATATTCTAAACGAAATATAGAAAAATATTCGTAAGATATGAGAGAATAACATTTGAAATGAATGATGGAATAATAATATTCAAAACGAAATATAGAAAAATATTCGTAAGGTATGAGAGAATAACATTTGAAATGAATGATAGAGTAATAATATTCAAAACGAAATATAGAAAAATATTCGTAAGTTATGAGAGAATAACATTTGAAATGAATGATAGAGGAATAATATTCAAAACGAAATATAGAAAATATTCGTAAGGTATGAGAGAATAACATTGAAAATGAATGATAGAATAATAATATTCGAAACGAAATATATAAAAATTTTCGTAAGGTATGAGAGAATAACATTGGAAATGAATGATAGAATAATAATATTCAAAACGAAATATAGAAAAATATTCGTAAGGTATGAGAGAATAACATTTGAAATGAATGATAGAATAATAATATTCAAAACGAAATATAGAAAAATATTCGTAAGGTATGAGAGAATAACATTTGAAATGAATGATAGAATAATAATATTCAAAACAAAATATAGAAAAATATTCGTAAGGTATGAGAGAATAACATTTGAAATGAATGATAGAATAATAATATTCAAAACGAAATATAGAAAAATATTCGTAAGGTATGAGAGAATAACATTTGAAATGAATGATAGAATAATAATATTCAAAACGAAATATAGAAAAATATTCGTAAGGTATGAGAGAGTAACACTTGAAATGAATGATAGAATAATAATATTCAAAACGATATATAGAAAAATAATCGTAAGATATGAGAGAATAACATTTGAAATGAATGATAGAATAATAATATTCAAAACGAAATATAGAAAAATATTCGTAAGATATGAGAGAATAACATTTGAAATGAATGATAGAATCATAATATTCTAAACGAAATATAGAAAAATATTCGTAAGTTATGAGAGAATAACATTTGAAATGAATGATAGAATAATAATATTCAAAACGAAATATAGAAAAATTTCCGTAAGGTATGAGAGAATAATATTTGAAATGAATGATAGAATAATAATATTCCACACGAAATATAGAAAAATATTCGTCAGGTATGAGAGAATAACATTTGAAATGAATGATAGAATAATAATATTCAAAACGAAATATATAAAAATATTCGTAAGGTATGAGAGAATAACATTTGAAATGAATGATAGAATAATAATATTCAAAACGAAATATATAAAAATATTCGTATGGTATGAGAGAATAACATTGGAAATGAATGATAGAATAATAATATTCAAAACGAAATATAGAAAAATATTCGTAAGATATGAGAGAATAACATTTGAAATGAATGATAGAATAATAATATTCAAAACGAAATATAGAAAGATTTTCGTAAGGTATGAGAGAATAACATTTGAAATGAATGATAGAATAATAATATTCAAAACGAAATATAGAAAAATATTCGTAAGATATGAGAGAATAACATTGGAAATGAATGATAGAATAATAATATTCAAAACGAAATATAGAAAAATATTCGTAAGTTATGAGAGAATATCATTTGAAATGAATGATAGAATAATAATATTCAAAACGAAATATAGAAAACTATTCGTAAGGTATGAGAGAATAACATTTGAAATGAATGATAGAATAATAATATTCAAAACGAAATATAGAAAAATATTCGTAAGATATGAGAGAATAACATTTGAAATGAATGATAGAATCATAATATTCTAAACGAAATATAGAAAAATATTCGTAAGTTATGAGAGAATAACATTTGAAAAGAATGATAGAATAATAATATTCAAAACGAAATATATAAAAATATTCGTAAGGTATGAGAGAATAACATTTGAAATGAATGATAGAATAATAATATTCAAAACGAAATATAGAAAAATATTCGTAAGATATGAGAGAATAACATTGGAAATGAATGATAGAATAATAATATTCAAAACGAAATATAGAAAAATATTCGTAAGTTATGAGAGAATATCATTTGAAATGAATGATAGAATAATAATATTCAAAACGAAATATAGAAAACTATTCGTAAGGTATGAGAGAATAACATTTGAAATGAATGATAGAATAATAATATTCAAAACGAAATATAGAAAAATATTCGTAAGATATGAGAGAATAACATTTGAAATGAATGATAGAATCATAATATTCTAAACGAAATATAGAAAAATATTCGTAAGTTATGAGAGAATAACATTTGAAAAGAATGATAGAATAATAATATTCTAAACGAAATATAGAAAAATATTCGTAAGATATGAGAGAATATCATTTGAAATGAATGATAGAATAATAATATTCAAAACGAAATATAGAAAAATATTCGTAAGGTATGAGAGAATAACATTTGAAATGAATGATAGAATAATAATATTCAAAACGAAATATAGAAAAATATTCGTCAGGTATGAGAGAATAACATTTGAAATGAATGATAGAATAATAATATTCAAAATGAAATATAGAAAATATTCGTAAGGTATGAGAGAATAACATTGGAATTGAATGATAGAGGAATAATATTCAAAACGAAATATAGAAAATATTCGTAAGGTATGAGAGAATAACATTTGAAATGAATGATAGAATAATAATATTCAAAACGAAATATAGAAAAATATTCGTAAGGTATGAGAGAATAACATTTGAAATGAATGATAGAATAATAATATTCAAAACGAAATATAGAAAAATATTCGTAAGGTATGAGAGAGTAACACTTGAAATGAATGATAGAATAATAATATTCAAAACGAAATATAGAAAAATAATCGTAAGATATGAGAGAATAACATTTGAAATGAATGATAGAATAATAATATTCAAAACGAAATATAGAAAAATATTCGTAAGGTATGAGAGAATAACATTTGAAATGAATGATAGAACAATAATATTCAAAATGAAATAGAGAAAAATATTCGTAAGATATGGGAGAATAAAATTTGAAATGAATGATAGAATAATAATATTCAAAACGAAATATAGAAAAATATTCGTAAGATATGAGAGAATAACATTTGAAATGAATGATAGAATCATAATATTCTAAACGAAATATAGAAAAATATTCGTAAGTTATGAGAGAATAACATTTGAAATGAATGATAGAATAATAATATTCCACACGAAATATAGAAAAATATTCGTCAGGTATGAGAGAATAACATTTGAAATGAATGATAGAATAATAATATTCAAAACGAAATATATAAAAATATTCGTAAGGTATGAGAGAATAACATTTGAAATGAATGATAGAATAATAATATTCAAAACGAAATATATAAAAATATTCGTATGGTATGAGAGAATAACATTGGAAATGAATGATAGAATAATAATATTCAAAACGAAATATAGAAAAATATTCGTAAGATATGAGAGAATAACATTTGAAATGAATGATAGAATAATAATATTCAAAACGAAATATAGAAAGATTTTCGTAAGGTATGAGAGAATAACATTTTAAATGAATGATAGAATAATAATATTCAAAACGAAATATAGAAAAATATTCGTAAGATATGAGAGAATAACATTGGAAATGAATGATAGAATAATAATATTCAAAACGAAATATAGAAAAATATTCGTAAGTTATGAGAGAATATCATTTGAAATGAATGATAGAATAATAATATTCAAAACGAAATATAGAAAACTATTCGTAAGGTATGAGAGAATAACATTTGAAATGAATGATAGAATAATAATATTCAAAACGAAATATAGAAAAATATTCGTAAGATATGAGAGAATAACATTTGAAATGAATGATAGAATCATAATATTCTAAACGAAATATAGAAAAATATTCGTAAGTTATGAGAGAATAACATTTGAAATGAATGATAGAATAATAATATTCAAAACGAAATATAGAAAAATTTCCGTAAGGTATGAGAGAATAATATTTGAAATGAATGATAGAATAATAATATTCCACACGAAATATAGAAAAATATTCGTCAGGTATGAGAGAATAACATTTGAAATGAATGATAGAATAATAATATTCAAAACGAAATATATAAAAATATTCGTAAGGTATGAGAGAATAACATTTGAAATGAATGATAGAATAATAATATTCAAAACGAAATATATAAAAATATTCGTATGGTATGAGAGAATAACATTGGAAATGAATGATAGAATAATAATATTCAAAACGAAATATAGAAAAATATTCGTAAGATATGAGAGAATAACATTTGAAATGAATGATAGAATAATAATATTCAAAACGAAATATAGAAAGATTTTCGTAAGGTATGAGAGAATATCATTTGAAATGAATGATAGAATAATAATATTCAAAACGAAATATAGAAAAATATTCGTAAGATATGAGAGAATAACATTGGAAATGAATGATAGAATAATAATATTCAAAACGAAATATAGAAAAATATTCGTAAGTTATGAGAGAATATCATTTGAAATGAATGATAGAATAATAATATTCAAAACGAAATATAGAAAACTATTCGTAAGGTATGAGAGAATAACATTTGAAATGAATGATAGAATAATAATATTCAAAACGAAATATAGAAAAATATTCGTAAGATATGAGAGAATAACATTTGAAATGAATGATAGAATCATAATATTCTAAACGAAATATAGAAAAATATTCGTAAGTTATGAGAGAATAACATTTGAAAAGAATGATAGAATAATAATATTCAAAACGAAATATATAAAAATATTCGTAAGGTATGAGAGAATAACATTTGAAATGAATGATAGAATAATAATATTCAAAACGAAATATAGAAAAATATTCGTAAGATATGAGAGAATAACATTGGAAATGAATGATAGAATAATAATATTCAAAACGAAATATAGAAAAATATTCGTAAGTTATGAGAGAATATCATTTGAAATGAATGATAGAATAATAATATTCAAAACGAAATATAGAAAACTATTCGTAAGGTATGAGAGAATAACATTTGAAATGAATGATAGAATAATAATATTCAAAACGAAATATAGAAAAATATTCGTAAGATATGAGAGAATAACATTTGAAATGAATGATAGAATCATAATATTCTAAACGAAATATAGAAAAATATTCGTAAGTTATGAGAGAATAACATTTGAAAAGAATGATAGAATAATAATATTCTAAACGAAATATAGAAAAATATTCGTAAGATATGAGAGAATATCATTTGAAATGAATGATAGAATAATAATATTCAAAACGAAATATAGAAAAATATTCGTAAGGTATGAGAGAATAACATTTGAAATGAATGATAGAATAATAATATTCAAAACGAAATATAGAAAAATATTCGTAAGGTATGAGAGAATAACATTTGAAATGAATGATAGAATAATAATATTCAAAATGAAATATAGAAAATATTCGTAAGGTATGAGAGAATAACATTGGAATTGAATGATAGAGGAATAATATTCAAAACGAAATATAGAAAATATTCGTAAGGTATGAGAGAATAACATTGAAAATGAATGATAGAATAATAATATTCAAAACGAAATATATAAAAATTTTCGTAAGGTATGAGAGAATAACATTGGAAATGAATGATAGAATAATAATATTCAAAACGAAATATAGAAAAATATTCGTAAGGTATGAGAGAATAACATTTGAAATGAATGATAGAATAATAATATTCAAAACGAAATATAGAAAAATATTCGTAAGGTATGAGAGAGTAACACTTGAAATGAATGATAGAATAATAATATTCAAAACGAAATATAGAAAAATAATCGTAAGATATGAGAGAATAACATTTGAAATGAATGATAGAATAATAATATTCAAAACGAAATATAGAAAAATATTCGTAAGGTATGAGAGAATAACATTTGAAATGAATGATAGAATAATAATATTCAAAATGAAATAGAGAAAAATATTCGTAAGATATGGGAGAATAAAATTTGAAATGAATGATAGAATAATAATATTCAAAACGAAATATAGAAAAATATTCGTAAGATATGAGAGAATAACATTTGAAATGAATGATAGAATCATAATATTCTAAACGAAATATAGAAAAATATTCGTAAGTTATGAGAGAATAACATTTGAAATGAATGATAGAATAATAATATTCTAAACGAAATATAGAAAAATATTCGTAAGATATGAGAGAATAACATTGGAAATGAATGATAGAGGAATAATATTCAAAACGAAATATAGAAAATATTCGTAAGGTATGAGAGAATAACATTGAAAATGAATGATAGAATAATAATATTCGAAACGAAATATATAAAAATTTTCGTAAGGTATGAGAGAATAACATTGGAAATGAATGATAGAATAATAATATTCAAAACGAAATATAGAAAAATATTCGTAAGGTATGAGAGAATAACATTTGAAATGAATGATAGAATAATAATATTCAAAACGAAATATAGAAAAATATTCGTAAGGTATGAGAGAATAACATTTGAAATGAATGATAGAATAATAATATTCAAAACAAAATATAGAAAAATATTCGTAAGGTATGAGAGAATAACATTTGAAATGAATGATAGAATAATAATATTCAAAACGAAATATAGAAAAATATTCGTAAGGTATGAGAGAATAACATTTGAAATGAATGATAGAATAATAATATTCAAAACGAAATATAGAAAAATATTCGTAAGGTATGAGAGAGTAACACTTGAAATGAATGATAGAATAATAATATTCAAAACGATATATAGAAAAATAATCGTAAGATATGAGAGAATAACATTTGAAATGAATGATAGAATCATAATATTCAAAACGAAATATAGAAAAATATTCGTAAGATATGAGAGAATAACATTTGAAATGAATGATAGAATAATAATATTCAAAACGAAATATAGAAAAATATTCGTAAGATATGAGAGAATAACATTTGAAATGAATGATAGAATAATAATATTCAAAACAAAATATAGAAAAATATTCGTAAGGTATGAGAGAGTAACACTTGAAATGAATGATAGAATAATAATATTCAAAACGAAATATAGAAAAATATTCGTAAGGTATGAGAGAATAACATTTGAAATGAATGATAGAATAATAATATTCAAAACGAAATATAGAAAAATATTCGTAAGGTATGAGAGAATAACATTTGAAATGAATGATAGAATAATAATATTCAAAATGAAATAGAGAAAAATATTCGTAAGATATGAGAGAATAACATTTGAAATGAATGATAGAATAATAATATTCAAAACGAACTATAGAAGAATATTCGTAAGCTATGAGAGAATAACATTTGAAATGAATGATAGAATCATAATATTCTGAACGAAATATAGAAAAATATTCGTAAGTTATGAGAGAATAACATTTGAAATGAATGATAGAATAATAATATTCTAAACGAAATATAGAAAAATATTCGTAAGATATGAGAGAATAACATTGGAAATGAATGATAGAGGAATAATATTCAAAACGAAATACAGAAAATATTCGTAAGGTATGAGAGAATAACATTGAAAATGAATGATAGAATAATAATATTCGAAACGAAATATATAAAAATTTTCGTAAGGTATGAGAGGATAACATTTGAAATGAATGATAGAATAATAATATTCAAAACGAAATATAGAAAAATATTCGTAAGGTATGAGAGAATAACATTTGAAATGAATGATAGAATAATAATATTCAAAACGAAATATATAAAAATATTCGTATGGTATGAGAGAATAACATTGGAAATGAATGATAGAATAATAATATTCAAAACGAAATATAGAAAAATATTCGTAAGATATGAGAGAATAACATTTGAAATGAATGATAGAATAATAATATTCAAAACGAAATATAGAAAAATTTTCGTAAGGTATGAGAGAATAACATTTGAAATGAATGATAGAATAATAATATCCAAACGAAATATAGAAAAATATTCGTAAGATATGAGAGAATAACATTTGAAATGAATGATAGAATAATAATATTCAAAACGAAATATAGAAAAATATTCGTAAGATATGAGAGAATAACATTTGAAATGAATGATAGAATCATAATATTCTAAACGAAATATAGAAAAATATTCGTAAGTTATGAGAGAATAACATTTGAAATGAATGATAGAATAATAATATTCTAAACGAAATATAGAAAAATATTCGTAAGATATGAGAGAATATCATTTGAAATGAATGATAGAATAATAATATTCAAATCGAAATATAGAAAAATATTCGTAAGGTATGAGAGAATAACATTTGAAATGAATGATAGAATAATAATATTCAAAACGAAATATAGAAAAATATTCGTAAGGTATGAGAGAATAACATTTGAAATGAATGATAGAATAATGATATTCAAAACGAAATATAGAAAATATTCGTAAGGTATGAGAGAATAACATTGGAAATGAATGATAGAGGAATAATATTCAAAACGAAATATAGAAAATATTCGTAAGTTATGAGAGAATAACATTGAAAATGAATGATAGAATAATAATATTCGAAACGAAATATATAAAAATTTTCGTAAGGTATAAGAGAATAACATTGGAAATGAATGATAGAATAATAATATTCAAAACGAAATATAGTAAAATATTCGTAAGGTATGAGAGAATAACATTTGAAATGAATGATAGAATAATAATATTCAAAACGAAATATAGAAAAATATTCGTAAGGTATGAGAGAATAACATTTGAAATGAATGATAGAATAATAATATTCCAAACAAAATATAGAAAAATATTCATAAGGTATGAGAGAATAACATTTGAAATGAATGATAGAATAATAATATTCAAAACGAAATATAGAAAAATATTCGTCAGGTATGAGAGAATAACATTTGAAATGAATGATAGAATAATAATATTCAAAACGAAATATATAAAAATATTCGTAAGTATGAGAGAATAACATTTGAAATGAATGATAGAATAATAATATTCAAAACGAAATATATAAAAATATTCGTAAGGTATGAGAGAATAACATTTGAAATGAATGATAGAATAATAATATTCAAAACGAAATATAGAAAAATATTCGTAAGATATGAGAGAATAACATTTGAAATGAATGATAGAATCATAATATTCTAAACGAAATATAGAAAAATATTCGTAAGTTATGAGAGAATAACATTTGAAAAGAATGATAGAATAATAATATTCTAAACGAAATATAGAAAAATATTCGTAAGATATGAGAGAATATCATTTGAAATGAATGATAGAATAATAATATTCAAAACGAAATATAGAAAAATATTCGTAAGGTATGAGAGAATAACATTTGAAATGAATGATAGAATAATAATATTCAAAATGAAATATAGAAAAATATTCGTAAGGTATGAGAGAATAACATTTGAAATGAATGATAGAATAATAATATTCAAAATGAAATATAGAAAATATTCGTAAGGTATGAGAGAATAACATTGGAATTGAATGATAGAGGAATAATATTCAAAACGAAATATAGAAAATATTCGTAAGGTATGAGAGAATAACATTGAAAATGAATGATAGAATAATAATATTCAAAACGAAATATATAAAAATTTTCGTAAGGTATGAGAGAATAACATTGGAAATGAATGATAGAATAATAATATTCAAAACGAAATATAGAAAAATATTCGTAAGGTATGAGAGAATAACATTTGAAATGAATGATAGAATAATAATATTCAAAACGAAATATAGAAAAATATTCGTAAGGTATGAGAGAGTAACACTTGAAATGAATGATAGAATAATAATATTCAAAACGAAATATAGAAAAATAATCGTAAGATATGAGAGAATAACATTTGAAATGTATGATAGAATAATAATATTCAAAACGAAATATAGAAAAATATTCGTAAGGTATGAGAGAATAACATTTGAAATGAATGATAGAATAATAATATTCAAAATGAAATAGAGAAAAATATTCGTAAGATATGGGAGAATAAAATTTGAAATGAATGATAGAATAATAATATTCAAAACGAAATATAGAAAAATATTCGTAAGATATGAGAGAATAACATTTGAAATGAATGATAGAATCATAATATTCTAAACGAAATATAGAAAAATATTCGTAAGTTATGAGAGAATAACATTTGAAATGAATGATAGAATAATAATATTCGAAACGAAATATAGAAAAATATTCGTAAGATATGAGAGAATAACATTGGAAATGAATGATAGAGGAATAATATTCAAAACGAAATATAGAAAATATTCGTAAGGTATGAGAGAATAACATTGAAAATGAATGATAGAATAATAATATTCGAAACGAAATATATAAAAATTTTCGTAAGGTATGAGAGAATAACATTGGAAATGAATGATAGAATAATAATATTCAAAACGAAATATAGAAAAATATTCGTAAGGTATGAGAGAATAACATTTGAAATGAATGATAGAATAATAATATTCAAAACGAAATATAGAAAAATATTCGTAAGGTATGAGAGAATAACATTTGAAATGAATGATAGAATAATAATATTCAAAACAAAATATAGAAAAATATTCGTAAGGTATGAGAGAATAACATTTGAAATGAATGATAGAATAATAATATTCAAAACGAAATATAGAAAAATATTCGTAAGGTATGAGAGAATAACATTTGAAATGAATGATAGAATAATAATATTCAAAACGAAATATAGAAAAATATTCGTAAGGTATGAGAGAGTAACACTTGAAATGAATGATAGAATAATAATATTCAAAACGAAATATAGAAAAATATTCGTAAGGTATGAGAGAATAACATTTGAAATGAATGATAGAATAATAATATTCAAAACGAAATATAGAAAAATATTCGTAAGGTATGAGAGAATAACATTTGAAATGAATGATAGAATAATAATATTCAAAATGAAATAGAGAAAAATATTCGTAAGATATGAGAGAATAACATTTGAAATGAATGATAGAATAATAATATTCAAAACGAACTATAGAAAAATATTCGTAAGATATGAGAGAATAACATTTGAAATGAATGATAGAATCATAATATTCTAAACGAAATATAGAAAAATATTCGTAAGTTATGAGAGAATAACATTTGAAATGAATGATAGAATAATAATATTCTAAACGAAATATAGAAAAATATTCGTAAGATATGAGAGAATAACATTGGAAATGAATGATAGAGGAATAATATTCAAAACGAAATATAGAAAATATTCGTAAGGTATGAGAGAATAACATTGAAAATGAATGATAGAATAATAATATTCGAAACGAAATATATAAAAATTTTCGTAAGGTATGAGAGGATAACATTTGAAATGAATGATAGAATAATAATATTCAAAACGAAATATAGAAAAATATTCGTAAGGTATGAGAGAATAACATTTGAAATGAATGATAGAATAATAATATTCTAAACGAAATATAGAAAAATATTCGTAAGATATGAGAGAATATCATTTGAAATGAATGATAGAATAATAATATTCAAATCGAAATATAGAAAAATATTCGTAAGGTATGAGAGAATAACATTTGAAATGAATGATAGAATAATAATATTCAAAACGAAATATAGAAAAATATTCGTAAGGTATGAGAGAATAACATTTGAAATGAATGATAGAATAATAATATTCAAAACGAAATATAGAAAAATATTCATAAGGTATGAGAGAATAACAATTGAAATGAATGATAGAATAATAATATTCAAAACGAAATATAGAAAAATATTCGTCAGGTATGAGAGAATAACATTTGAAATGAATGATAGAATAATAATATTCAAAACGAAATATATAAAAATATTCGTAAGTATGAGAGAATAACATTTGAAATGAATGATAGAATAATAATATTCAAAACGAAATATATAAAAATATTCGTATGGTATGAGAGAATAACATTGGAAATGAATGATAGAATAATAATATTCAAAACGAAATATAGAAAAATATTCGTAAGATATGAGAGAATAACATTTGAAATGAATGATAGAATAATAATATTCAAAACGAAATATAGAAAGATTTTCGTAAGGTATGAGAGAATAACATTTGAAATGAATGATAGAATAATAATATTCAAAACGAAATATAGAAAAATATTCGTAAGATATGAGAGAATAACATTGGAAATGAATGATAGAATAATAATATTCAAAACGAAATATAGAAAAATATTCGTAAGTTATGAGAGAATATCATTTGAAATGAATGATAGAATAATAATATTCAAAACGAAATATAGAAAACTATTCGTAAGGTATGAGAGAATAACATTTGAAATGAATGATAGAATAATAATATTCGAAACGAAATATAGAAAAATATTCGTAAGATATGAGAGAATAACATTTGAAATGAATGATAGAATCATAATATTCTAAACGAAATATAGAAAAATATTCGTAAGTTATGAGAGAATAACATTTGAAAAGAATGATAGAATAATAATATTCAAAACGAAATATATAAAAATATTCGTAAGGTATGAGAGAATAACATTTGAAATGAATGATAGAATAATAATATTCAAAACGAAATATATAAAAATATTCGTATGGTATGAGAGAATAACATTGGAAATGAATGATAGAATAATAATATTCAAAACGAAATATTGAAAAATATTCGTAAGATATGAGAGAATAACATTTGAAATGAATGATAGAATAATAATATTCAAAACGAAATATAGAAAGATTTTCGTAAGGTATGAGAGAATAACATTTGAAATGAATGATAGAATAATAATATTCAAAACGAAATATAGAAAAATATTCGTAAGATATGAGAGAATAACATTGGAAATGAATGATAGAATAATAATATTCAAAACGAAATATAGAAAAATATTCGTAAGTTATGAGAGAATATCATTTGAAATGAATGATAGAATAATAATATTCAAAACGAAATATAGAAAACTATTCGTAAGGTATGAGAGAATAACATTTGAAATGAATGATAGAATAATAATATTTAAACGAAATATAGAAAAATATTCGTAAGATATGAGAGAATAACATTTGAAATGAATGATAGAGTCATAATATTCTAAACGAAATATAGAAAAATATTCGTAAGGTATGAGAGAATAACATTTGAAAAGAATGATAGAATAATAATATTCTAAACGAAATATAGAAAAATATTCGTAAGATATGAGAGAATATCATTTGAAATGAATGATAGAATAATAATATTCACAACGAAATATAGAAAAATATTCGTAAGGTATGAGAGAATAACATTTGAAATGAATGATAGAATAATAATATTCAAAACGAAATATAGAAAAATATTCGTAAGGTATGAGAGAATAACATTTGAAATGAATGATAGAATAATAATATTCAAAACGAAATATAGAAAATATTCGTAAGGTATGAGAGAATAACATTTGAAATGAATGATAGAATAATAATATTCCAAACGAAATATAGAAAAATATTCGTAAGGTATGAGAGAATAACATTTGAAAGGAATGATAGAATAATAATATTCAAAACGAAATATAGAAAAATATTCGTAAGATATGAGAGAATAACATTTGAAATGAATGATAGAATAATAATATTCAAAACGAAATATAGAAAAATATTCGTAAGGTATGAGAGAATAACATTTGAAATGAATGATAGAATAATAATATTCAAAACGAAATATAGAAAAATATTCGTATGATAAGAGAGAATAACATTTGAAATGAATGATAGAATAATAATATTCAAAACGAAATATAGAAAAATATTCGTAAGATATGAGAGAATAACATTTGAAATGAATGATAGAATAATAATATTCAAAACGAAATATAGAAAAGTATTCGTAAGGTATGAGAGAATAACATTTGAAATGAATGATAGAATAATAATATTCAAAACGAAATATAGAAAAATATTCGTAAGATATGAGAGAATAACATTTGAAATGAATGATAGAATAATAATATTCAAAACGAAATATAGAAAATTATTCGTAAGATATGAGAGAAAAACATTTGAAATGAATGATAGAATAATAATATTCAAAATGAAATATAGAAAAATATTCGTAAGTTATGAGAGAATAACATTTGAAATGAATGATAGAATAATAATATTCAAAACGAAATATAGAAAAATATTCGTAAGATATGAGAGAATAACATTGGAAATGAATGATAGAATAATAATATTCAAAACGAAATATAGAAAAATATTCGTAAGTTATGAGAGAATATCATTTGAAATGAATGATAGAATAATAATATTCAAAACGAAATATAGAAAACTATTCGTAAGGTATGAGAGAATAACATTTGAAATGAATGATAGAATAATAATATTCGAAACGAAATATAGAAAAATATTCAAAAGATATGAGAGAATAACATTTGAAATGAATGATAGAATCATAATATTCTAAACGAAATATAGAAAAATATTCGTAAGTTATGAGAGAATAACATTTGAAAAGAATGATAGAATAATAATATTCAAAACGAAATATATAAAAATATTCGTAAGGTATGAGAGAATAACATTTGAAATGAATGATAGAATAATAATATACAAAACGAAATATATAAAAATATTCGTATGGTATGAGAGAATAACATTGGAAATGAATGATAGAATAATAATATTCAAAACGAAATATTGAAAAATATTCGTAAGATATGAAAGAATAACATTTGAAATGAATGATAGAATAATAATATTCAAAACGAAATATAGAAAGATTTTCCTAAGGTATGAGAGAATAACATTTGAAATGAATGATAGAATAATAATATTCAAAACGAAATATAGAAAAATATTCGTAAGATATGAGAGAATAACATTGGAAATGAATGATAGAATAATAATATTCAAAACGAAATATAGAAAAATATTCGTAAGTTATGAGAGAATATCATTTGAAATGAATGATAGAATAATAATATTCAAAACGAAATATAGAAAACTATTCGTAAGGTATGAGAGAATAACATTTGAAATGAATGATAGAATAATAATATTTAAACGAAATATAGAAAAATATTCGTAAGATATGAGAGAATAACATTTGAAATGAATGATAGAATCATCATATTCTAAACGAAATATAGAAAAATATTCGTAAGGTATGAGAGAATAACATTTGAAAAGAATGATAGAATAATAATATTCTAAACGAAATATAGAAAAATATTCGTAAGATATGAGAGAATATCATTTGAAATGAATGATAGAATAATAATATTCACAACGAAATATAGAAAAATATTCGTAAGGTATGAGAGAATAACATTTGAAATGAATGATAGAATAATAATATTCAAAACGAAATATAGAAAAATATTCGTAAGGTATGAGAGAATAACATTTGAAATGAATGATAGAATAATAATATTCAAAACGAAATATAGAAAATATTCGTAAGGTATGAGAGAATAACATTTGAAATGAATGATAGAATAATAATATTCCAAACGAAATATAGAAAAATATTCGTAAGGTATGAGAGAATAACATTTGAAAGGAATGATAGAATAATAATATTCAAAATGAAATATAGAAAATATTCGTAAGGTATGAGAGAATAACATTGGAATTGAATGATAGAGGAATAATATTCAAAACGAAATATAGAAAATATTCGTAAGGTATGAGAGAATAACATTGAAAATGAATGATAGAATAATAATATTCAAAACGAAATATATAAAAATTTTCGTAAGGTATGAGAGAATAACATTGGAAATGAATGATAGAATAATAATATTCAAAACGAAATATAGAAAAATATTCGTAAGGTATGAGAGAATAACATTTGAAATGAATGATAGAATAATAATATTCAAAACGAAATATAGAAAAATATTCGTAAGGTATGAGAGAGTAACACTTGAAATGAATGATAGAATAATAATATTCAAAACGAAATATAGAAAAATAATCGTAAGATATGAGAGAATAACATTTGAAATGAATGATAGAATAATAATATTCAAAACGAAATATAGAAAAATATTCGTAAGGTATGAGAGAATAACATTTGAAATGAATGATAGAATAATAATATTCAAAATGAAATAGAGAAAAATATTCGTAAGATATGGGAGAATAAAATTTGAAATGAATGATAGAATAATAATATTCAAAACGAAATATAGAAAAATATTCGTAAGATATGAGAGAATAACATTTGAAATGAATGATAGAATCATAATATTCTAAACGAAATATAGAAAAATATTCGTAAGTTATGAGAGAATAACATTTGAAATGAATGATAGAATAATAATATTCTAAACGAAATATAGAAAAATATTCGTAAGATATGAGAGAATAACATTGGAAATGAATGATAGAGGAATAATATTCAAAACGAAATATAGAAAATATTCGTAAGGTATGAGAGAATAACATTGAAAATGAATGATAGAATAATAATATTCGAAACGAAATATATAAAAATTTTCGTAAGGTATGAGAGAATAACATTGGAAATGAATGATAGAATAATAATATTCAAAACGAAATATAGAAAAATATTCGTAAGGTATGAGAGAATAACATTTGAAATGAATGATAGAATAATAATATTCAAAACGAAATATAGAAAAATATTCGTAAGGTATGAGAGAATAACATTTGAAATGAATGATAGAATAATAATATTCAAAACAAAATATAGAAAAATATTCGTAAGGTATGAGAGAATAACATTTGAAATGAATGATAGAATAATAATATTCAAAACGAAATATAGAAAAATATTCGTAAGGTATGAGAGAATAACATTTGAAATGAATGATAGAATAATAATATTCAAAACGAAATATAGAAAAATATTCGTAAGGTATGAGAGAGTAACACTTGAAATGAATGATAGAATAATAATATTCAAAACGATATATAGAAAAATAATCGTAAGATATGAGAGAATAACATTTGAAATGAATGATAGAATCATAATATTCAAAACGAAATATAGAAAAATATTCGTAAGATATGAGAGAATAACATTTGAAATGAATGATAGAATAATAATATTCAAAACGAAATATAGAAAAATATTCGTAAGATATGAGAGAATAACATTTGAAATGAATGATAGAATAATAATATTCAAAACAAAATATAGAAAAATATTCGTAAGGTATGAGAGAGTAACACTTGAAATGAATGATAGAATAATAATATTCAAAACGAAATATAGAAAAATATTCGTAAGATATGAGAGAATAACATTTGAAATGAATGATAGAATAATAATATTCAAAACGAAATATAGAAAAATATTCGTAAGGTATGAGAGAATAACATTTGAAATGAATGATAGAATAATAATATTCAAAATGAAATAGAGAAAAATATTCGTAAGATATGAGAGAATAACATTTGAAATGAATGATAGAATAATAATATTCAAAACGAACTATAGAAGAATATTCGTAAGCTATGAGAGAATAACATTTGAAATGAATGATAGAATCATAATATTCTGAACGAAATATAGAAAAATATTCGTAAGTTATGAGAGAATAACATTTGAAATGAATGATAGAATAATAATATTCTAAACGAAATATAGAAAAATATTCGTAAGATATGAGAGAATAACATTGGAAATGAATGATAGAGGAATAATATTCAAAACGAAATACAGAAAATATTCGTAAGGTATGAGAGAATAACATTGAAAATGAATGATAGAATAATAATATTCGAAACGAAATATATAAAAATTTTCGTAAGGTATGAGAGGATAACATTTGAAATGAATGATAGAATAATAATATTCAAAACGAAATATAGAAAAATATTCGTAAGGTATGAGAGAATAACATTTGAAATGAATGATAGAATAATAATATTCAAAACGAAATATATAAAAATATTCGTATGGTATGAGAGAATAACATTGGAAATGAATGATAGAATAATAATATTCAAAACGAAATATAGAAAAATATTCGTAAGATATGAGAGAATAACATTTGAAATGAATGATAGAATAATAATATTCAAAACGAAATATAGAAAAATTTTCGTAAGGTATGAGAGAATAACATTTGAAATGAATGATAGAATAATAATATCCAAACGAAATATAGAAAAATATTCGTAAGATATGAGAGAATAACATTTGAAATGAATGATAGAATAATAATATTCAAAACGAAATATAG
This sequence comes from Acanthosepion lycidas, assembly GCA_963932145.1. NCBI lineage: Eukaryota > Metazoa > Mollusca > Cephalopoda > Sepiida > Sepiidae > Acanthosepion > Acanthosepion lycidas. The sequence continues at coordinate 61,371,637 of OZ010605.1, read as the reverse complement.
AAAAATATTCGTAAGATATGAGAGAATAACATTTGAAATGAATGATAGAATCATAATATTCTAAACGAAATATAGAAAAATATTCGTAAGTTATGAGAGAATAACATTTGAAATGAATGATAGAATAATAATATTCTAAACGAAATATAGAAAAATATTCGTAAGATATGAGAGAATATCATTTGAAATGAATGATAGAATAATAATATTCAAATCGAAATATAGAAAAATATTCGTAAGGTATGAGAGAATAACATTTGAAATGAATGATAGAATAATAATATTCAAAACGAAATATAGAAAAATATTCGTAAGGTATGAGAGAATAACATTTGAAATGAATGATAGAATAATGATATTCAAAACGAAATATAGAAAATATTCGTAAGGTATGAGAGAATAACATTGGAAATGAATGATAGAGGAATAATATTCAAAACGAAATATAGAAAATATTCGTAAGTTATGAGAGAATAACATTGAAAATGAATGATAGAATAATAATATTCGAAACGAAATATATAAAAATTTTCGTAAGGTATAAGAGAATAACATTGGAAATGAATGATAGAATAATAATATTCAAAACGAAATATAGTAAAATATTCGTAAGGTATGAGAGAATAACATTTGAAATGAATGATAGAATAATAATATTCAAAACGAAATATAGAAAAATATTCGTAAGGTATGAGAGAATAACATTTGAAATGAATGATAGAATAATAATATTCCAAACAAAATATAGAAAAATATTCATAAGGTATGAGAGAATAACATTTGAAATGAATGATAGAATAATAATATTCAAAACGAAATATAGAAAAATATTCGTCAGGTATGAGAGAATAACATTTGAAATGAATGATAGAATAATAATATTCAAAACGAAATATATAAAAATATTCGTAAGTATGAGAGAATAACATTTGAAATGAATGATAGAATAATAATATTCAAAACGAAATATATAAAAATATTCGTAAGGTATGAGAGAATAACATTTGAAATGAATGATAGAATAATAATATTCAAAACGAAATATAGAAAAATATTCGTAAGATATGAGAGAATAACATTTGAAATGAATGATAGAATCATAATATTCTAAACGAAATATAGAAAAATATTCGTAAGTTATGAGAGAATAACATTTGAAAAGAATGATAGAATAATAATATTCTAAACGAAATATAGAAAAATATTCGTAAGATATGAGAGAATATCATTTGAAATGAATGATAGAATAATAATATTCAAAACGAAATATAGAAAAATATTCGTAAGGTATGAGAGGATAACATTTGAAATGAATGATAGAATAATAATATTCAAAATGAAATATAGAAAAATATTCGTAAGGTATGAGAGAATAACATTTGAAATGAATGATAGAATAATAATATTCAAAATGAAATATAGAAAATATTCGTAAGGTATGAGAGAATAACATTGGAATTGAATGATAGAGGAATAATATTCAAAACGAAATATAGAAAATATTCGTAAGGTATGAGAGAATAACATTGAAAATGAATGATAGAATAATAATATTCAAAACGAAATATATAAAAATTTTCGTAAGGTATGAGAGAATAACATTGGAAATGAATGATAGAATAATAATATTCAAAACGAAATATAGAAAAATATTCGTAAGGTATGAGAGAATAACATTTGAAATGAATGATAGAATAATAATATTCAAAACGAAATATAGAAAAATATTCGTAAGGTATGAGAGAGTAACACTTGAAATGAATGATAGAATAATAATATTCAAAACGAAATATAGAAAAATAATCGTAAGATATGAGAGAATAACATTTGAAATGTATGATAGAATAATAATATTCAAAACGAAATATAGAAAAATATTCGTAAGGTATGAGAGAATAACATTTGAAATGAATGATAGAATAATAATATTCAAAATGAAATAGAGAAAAATATTCGTAAGATATGGGAGAATAAAATTTGAAATGAATGATAGAATAATAATATTCAAAACGAAATATAGAAAAATATTCGTAAGATATGAGAGAATAACATTTGAAATGAATGATAGAATCATAATATTCTAAACGAAATATAGAAAAATATTCGTAAGTTATGAGAGAATAACATTTGAAATGAATGATAGAATAATAATATTCGAAACGAAATATAGAAAAATATTCGTAAGATATGAGAGAATAACATTGGAAATGAATGATAGAGGAATAATATTCAAAACGAAATATAGAAAATATTCGTAAGGTATGAGAGAATAACATTGAAAATGAATGATAGAATAATAATATTCGAAACGAAATATATAAAAATTTTCGTAAGGTATGAGAGAATAACATTGGAAATGAATGATAGAATAATAATATTCAAAACGAAATATAGAAAAATATTCGTAAGGTATGAGAGAATAACATTTGAAATGAATGATAGAATAATAATATTCAAAACGAAATATAGAAAAATATTCGTAAGGTATGAGAGAATAACATTTGAAATGAATGATAGAATAATAATATTCAAAACAAAATATAGAAAAATATTCGTAAGGTATGAGAGAATAACATTTGAAATGAATGATAGAATAATAATATTCAAAACGAAATATAGAAAAATATTCGTAAGGTATGAGAGAATAACATTTGAAATGAATGATAGAATAATAATATTCAAAACGAAATATAGAAAAATATTCGTAAGGTATGAGAGAGTAACACTTGAAATGAATGATAGAATAATAATATTCAAAACGAAATATAGAAAAATATTCGTAAGGTATGAGAGAATAACATTTGAAATGAATGATAGAATAATAATATTCAAAACGAAATATAGAAAAATATTCGTAAGGTATGAGAGAATAACATTTGAAATGAATGATAGAATAATAATATTCAAAATGAAATAGAGAAAAATATTCGTAAGATATGAGAGAATAACATTTGAAATGAATGATAGAATAATAATATTCAAAACGAACTATAGAAAAATATTCGTAAGATATGAGAGAATAACATTTGAAATGAATGATAGAATCATAATATTCTAAACGAAATATAGAAAAATATTCGTAAGTTATGAGAGAATAACATTTGAAATGAATGATAGAATAATAATATTCTAAACGAAATATAGAAAAATATTCGTAAGATATGAGAGAATAACATTGGAAATGAATGATAGAGGAATAATATTCAAAACGAAATATAGAAAATATTCGTAAGGTATGAGAGAATAACATTGAAAATGAATGATAGAATAATAATATTCGAAACGAAATATATAAAAATTTTCGTAAGGTATGAGAGGATAACATTTGAAATGAATGATAGAATAATAATATTCAAAACGAAATATAGAAAAATATTCGTAAGGTATGAGAGAATAACATTTGAAATGAATGATAGAATAATAAAATTCTAAACGAAATATAGAAAAATATTCGTAAGATATGAGAGAATATCATTTGAAATGAATGATAGAATAATAATATTCAAATCGAAATATAGAAAAATATTCGTAAGGTATGAGAGAATAACATTTGAAATGAATGATAGAATAATAATATTCAAAACGAAATATAGAAAAATATTCGTAAGGTATGAGAGAATAACATTTGAAATGAATGATAGAATAATAATATTCAAAACGAAATATAGTAAATATTCGTAAGGTATGAGAGAATAACATTGGAAATGAATGATAGAGGAATAATATTCAAAACGAAATATAGAAAATATTCGTAAGTTATGAGAGAATAACATTGAAAATGAATGATAGAATAATAATATTCGAAACGAAATATATAAAAATTTTCGTAAGGTATAAGAGAATAACATTGGAAATGAATGATAGAATAATAATATTCAAAACGAAATATAGTAAAATATTCGTAAGGTATGAGAGAATAACATTTGAAATGAATGATAGAATAATAATATTCAAAACGAAATATAGAAAAATATTCGTAAGGTATGAGAGAATAACATTTGAAATGAATGATAGAATAATAATATTCCAAACAAAATATAGAAAAATATTCATAAGGTATGAGAGAATAACAATTGAAATGAATGATAGAATAATAATATTCAAAACGAAATATAGAAAAATATTCGTCAGGTATGAGAGAATAACATTTGAAATGAATGATAGAATAATAATATTCAAAACGAAATATATAAAAATATTCGTAAGTATGAGAGAATAACATTTGAAATGAATGATAGAATAATAATATTCAAAACGAAATATATAAAAATATTCGTATGGTATGAGAGAATAACATTGGAAATGAATGATAGAATAATAATATTCAAAACGAAATATAGAAAAATATTCGTAAGATATGAGAGAATAACATTTGAAATGAATGATAGAATAATAATATTCAAAACGAAATATAGAAAAATATTCGTAAGGTATGAGAGAATAACATTTGAAATGAATGATAGAATAATAATATTCTAAACGAAATATAGAAAAATATTCGTAAGATATGAGAGAATATCATTTGAAATGAATGATAGAATAATAATATTCAAATCGAAATATAGAAAAATATTCGTAAGGTATGAGAGAATAACATTTGAAATGAATGATAGAATAATAATATTCAAAACGAAATATAGAAAAATATTCGTAAGGTATGAGAGAATAACATTTGAAATGAATGATAGAATAATAATATTCAAAACGAAATATAGTAAATATTCGTAAGGTATGAGAGAATAACATTGGAAATGAATGATAGAGGAATAATATTCAAAACGAAATATAGAAAATATTCGTAAGTTATGAGAGAATAACATTGAAAATGAATGATAGAATAATAATATTCGAAACGAAATATATAAAAATTTTCGTAAGGTATAAGAGAATAACATTGGAAATGAATGATAGAATAATAATATTCAAAACGAAATATAGTAAAATATTCGTAAGGTATGAGAGAATAACATTTGAAATGAATGATAGAATAATAATATTCAAAACGAAATATAGAAAAATATTCGTAAGGTATGAGAGAATAACATTTGAAATGAATGATAGAATAATAATATTCCAAACAAAATATAGAAAAATATTCATAAGGTATGAGAGAATAACAATTGAAATGAATGATAGAATAATAATATTCAAAACGAAATATAGAAAAATATTCGTCAGGTATGAGAGAATAACATTTGAAATGAATGATAGAATAATAATATTCAAAACGAAATATATAAAAATATTCGTAAGTATGAGAGAATAACATTTGAAATGAATGATAGAATAATAATATTCAAAACGAAATATATAAAAATATTCGTATGGTATGAGAGAATAACATTGGAAATGAATGATAGAATAATAATATTCAAAACGAAATATAGAAAAATATTCGTAAGATATGAGAGAATAACATTTGAAATGAATGATAGAATAATAATATTCAAAACGAAATATAGAAAGATTTTCGTAAGGTATGAGAGAATAACATTTGAAATGAATGATAGAATAATAATATTCAAAACGAAATATAGAAAAATATTCGTAAGATATGAGAGAATAACATTGGAAATGAATGATAGAATAATAATATTCAAAACGAAATATAGAAAAATATTCGTAAGTTATGAGAGAATATCATTTGAAATGAATGATAGAATAATAATATTCAAAACGAAATATAGAAAACTATTCGTAAGGTATGAGAGAATAACATTTGAAATGAATGATAGAATAATAATATTCGAAACGAAATATAGAAAAATATTCGTAAGATATGAGAGAATAACATTTGAAATGAATGATAGAATCATAATATTCTAAACGAAATATAGAAAAATATTCGTAAGTTATGAGAGAATAACATTTGAAAAGAATGATAGAATAATAATATTCAAAACGAAATATATAAAAATATTCGTAAGGTATGAGAGAATAACATTTGAAATGAATGATAGAATAATAATATTCAAAACGAAATATATAAAAATATTCGTATGGTATGAGAGAATAACATTGGAAATGAATGATAGAATAATAATATTCAAAACGAAATATTGAAAAATATTCGTAAGATATGAGAGAATAACATTTGAAATGAATGATAGAATAATAATATTCAAAACGAAATATAGAAAGATTTTCGTAAGGTATGAGAGAATAACATTTGAAATGAATGATAGAATAATAATATTCAAAACGAAATATAGAAAAATATTCGTAAGATATGAGAGAATAACATTGGAAATGAATGATAGAATAATAATATTCAAAACGAAATATAGAAAAATATTCGTAAGTTATGAGAGAATATCATTTGAAATGAATGATAGAATAATAATATTCAAAACGAAATATAGAAAACTATTCGTAAGGTATGAGAGAATAACATTTGAAATGAATGATAGAATAATAATATTTAAACGAAATATAGAAAAATATTCGTAAGATATGAGAGAATAACATTTGAAATGAATGATAGAGTCATAATATTCTAAACGAAATATAGAAAAATATTCGTAAGGTATGAGAGAATAACATTTGAAAAGAATGATAGAATAATAATATTCTAAACGAAATATAGAAAAATATTCGTAAGATATGAGAGAATATCATTTGAAATGAATGATAGAATAATAATATTCACAACGAAATATAGAAAAATATTCGTAAGGTATGAGAGAATAACATTTGAAATGAATGATAGAATAATAATATTCAAAACGAAATATAGAAAAATATTCGTAAGGTATGAGAGAATAACATTTGAAATGAATGATAGAATAATAATATTCAAAACGAAATATAGAAAATATTCGTAAGGTATGAGAGAATAACATTTGAAATGAATGATAGAATAATAATATTCCAAACGAAATATAGAAAAATATTCGTAAGGTATGAGAGAATAACATTTGAAAGGAATGATAGAATAATAATATTCAAAACGAAATATAGAAAAATATTCGTAAGATATGAGAGAATAACATTTGAAATGAATGATAGAATAATAATATTCAAAACGAAATATAGAAAAATATTCGTAAGGTATGAGAGAATAACATTTGAAATGAATGATAGAATAATAATATTCAAAACGAAATATAGAAAAATATTCGTATGATAAGAGAGAATAACATTTGAAATGAATGATAGAATAATAATATTCAAAACGAAATATAGAAAAATATTCGTAAGATATGAGAGAATAACATTTGAAATGAATGATAGAATAATAATATTCAAAACGAAATATAGAAAAGTATTCGTAAGGTATGAGAGAATAACATTTGAAATGAATGATAGAATAATAATATTCAAAACGAAATATAGAAAAATATTCGTAAGATATGAGAGAATAACATTTGAAATGAATGATAGAATAATAATATTCAAAACGAAATATAGAAAATTATTCGTAAGATATGAGAGAAAAACATTTGAAATGAATGATAGAATAATAATATTCAAAATGAAATATAGAAAAATATTCGTAAGTTATGAGAGAATAACATTTGAAATGAATGATAGAATAATAATATTCAAAACGAAATATAGAAAAATATTCGTAAGATATGAGAGAATAACATTGGAAATGAATGATAGAATAATAATATTCAAAACGAAATATAGAAAAATATTCGTAAGTTATGAGAGAATATCATTTGAAATGAATGATAGAATAATAATATTCAAAACGAAATATAGAAAACTATTCGTAAGGTATGAGAGAATAACATTTGAAATGAATGATAGAATAATAATATTCGAAACGAAATATAGAAAAATATTCAAAAGATATGAGAGAATAACATTTGAAATGAATGATAGAATCATAATATTCTAAACGAAATATAGAAAAATATTCGTAAGTTATGAGAGAATAACATTTGAAAAGAATGATAGAATAATAATATTCAAAACGAAATATATAAAAATATTCGTAAGGTATGAGAGAATAACATTTGAAATGAATGATAGAATAATAATATACAAAACGAAATATATAAAAATATTCGTATGGTATGAGAGAATAACATTGGAAATGAATGATAGAATAATAATATTCAAAACGAAATATTGAAAAATATTCGTAAGATATGAGAGAATAACATTTGAAATGAATGATAGAATAATAATATTCAAAACGAAATATAGAAAGATTTTCCTAAGGTATGAGAGAATAACATTTGAAATGAATGATAGAATAATAATATTCAAAACGAAATATAGAAAAATATTCGTAAGATATGAGAGAATAACATTGGAAATGAATGATAGAATAATAATATTCAAAACGAAATATAGAAAAATATTCGTAAGTTATGAGAGAATATCATTTGAAATGAATGATAGAATAATAATATTCAAAACGAAATATAGAAAACTATTCGTAAGGTATGAGAGAATAACATTTGAAATGAATGATAGAATAATAATATTTAAACGAAATATAGAAAAATATTCGTAAGATATGAGAGAATAACATTTGAAATGAATGATAGAATCATAATATTCTAAACGAAATATAGAAAAATATTCGTAAGGTATGAGAGAATAACATTTGAAAAGAATGATAGAATAATAATATTCTAAACGAAATATAGAAAAATATTCGTAAGATATGAGAGAATATCATTTGAAATGAATGATAGAATAATAATATTCACAACGAAATATAGAAAAATATTCGTAAGGTATGAGAGAATAACATTTGAAATGAATGATAGAATAATAATATTCAAAACGAAATATAGAAAAATATTCGTAAGGTATGAGAGAATAACATTTGAAATGAATGATAGAATAATAATATTCAAAACGAAATATAGAAAATATTCGTAAGGTATGAGAGAATAACATTTGAAATGAATGATAGAATAATAATATTCCAAACGAAATATAGAAAAATATTCGTAAGGTATGAGAGAATAACATTTGAAAGGAATGATAGAATAATAATATTCAAAACGAAATATAGAAAAATATTCGTAAGATATGAGAGAATAACATTTGAAATGAATGATAGAATAATAATATTCAAAACGAAATATAGAAAAATATTCGTAAGTTATGAGAGAATAACATTTGAAATGAATGATAGAATAATAATATTCAAAACGAAATATAGAAAAATATTCGTATGATAAGAGAGAATAACATTTGAAATGAATGATAGAATAATAATATTCAAAACGAAATATAGAAAAATATTCGTAAGATATGAGAGAATAACATTTGAAATGAATGATAGAATAATAATATTCAAAACGAAATATAGAAAAGTATTCGTAAGGTATGAGAGAATAACATTTGAAATGAATGATAGAATAATAATATTCAAAACGAAATATAGAAAAATATTCGTAAGATATGAGAGAATAACATTTGAAATGAATGATAGAATAATAATATTCAAAACGAAATATAGAAAATTATTCGTAAGATATGAGAGAAAAACATTTGAAATGAATGATAGAATAATAATATTCAAAATGAAATATAGAAAAATATTCGTAAGTTATGAGAGAATAACATTTGAAATGAATGATAGAATAATAATATTCAAAACGAAATATAGAAAAATATTCGTAAGATATGAGAGAATAACATTTGAAATGAATGATAGAATAATAATATACAAAACGAAATATAGAAAAATATTCGTAAGGTATGAGAGAATAACATTTGAAATGAATGATAGAATAATAAATATTCAAAACGAAATATAGAAAAATATTCGTAAGATATGAGAGAATAACATTTGAAATGAATGATAGAATAATAATATTCAAAACGAAATATAGAAAAATATTCGTAAGATATGAGAGAATAACATTTGAAATGAATGATAGAATAATAATATACAAAACGAAATATAGAAAAATATTCGTAAGGTATGAGAGAATAACATTTGAAATGAATGATAGAATAATAAATATTCAAAACGAAATATAGAAAAATATTCGTAAGATATGAGAGAATAACATTTGAAATGAATGATAGAATAATAATATTCAAAACGAAATATAGAAAAATATTCGTAAGATATGAGAGAATAACATTTGAAATGAATGATAGAATAATAATATTCAAAACGAAATATAGAAAAATATTCGTAAGATATGAGAGAATAACATTTGAAATGAATGATAGAATAATAATATTCAAAACGAAATATAGAAAAATATTCGTAAGATATGAGAGAATAACATTTGAAATGAATGATAGAATAATAATATACAAAACGAAATATAGAAAAATATTCGTAAGGTATGAGAGAATAACATTTGAAATGAATGATAGAATAATAAATATTCAAAACGAAATATAGAAAAATATTTGTAAGATATGAGAGAATAACATTTGAAATGAATGATAGAATAATAATATTCAAAACGAAATATAGAAAAATATTCGTAAGATATGAGAGAATAACATTTGAAATGAATGATAGAATAATAATATTCAAAACGAAATATAGAAAAGTATTCGTAAGGTATGAGAGAATAACATTTGAAATGAATGATAGAATAATAATATTCAAAACGAAATATAGAAAAATATTCGTAAGATATGAGAGAATAACATTTGAAATGAATGATAGAATAATAATATTCAAAACGAAATATAGAAAATTATTCGTAAGATATGAGAGAAAAACATTTGAAATGAATGATAGAATAATAATATTCAAAATGAAATATAGAAAAATATTCGTAAGTTATGAGAGAATAACATTTGAAATGAATGATAGAATAATAATATTCAAAACGAAATATAGAAAAATATTCGTAAGATATGAGAGAATAACATTTGAAATGAATGATAGAATAATAATATACAAAACGAAATATAGAAAAATATTCGTAAGGTATGAGAGAATAACATTTGAAATGAATGATAGAATAATAAATATTCAAAACGAAATATAGAAAAATATTCGTAAGATATGAGAGAATAACATTTGAAATGAATGATAGAATAATAATATTCAAAACGAAATATAGAAAAATATTCGTAAGATATGAGAGAATAACATTTGAAATGAATGATAGAATAATAATATTCAAAACGAAATATAGAAAAATATTCGTAAGATATGAGAGAATAACATTTGAAATGAATGATAGAATAATAATATTCAAAACGAAATATAGAAAAATATTCGTAAGGTATGAGAGAATAACATTTGAAATGAATGATAGAATAATAATATTCAAAACGAAATATAGAAAAATATTCGTAAGATATGAGAGAATAACATTTGAAATGAATGATAGAATAATAATATTCAAAACGAAATATAGAAAAATATTCGTAAGTTATGAGAGAATATCATTTGAAATGAATGATAGAATAATAATATTCAAAACGAAATATAGAAAACTATTCGTAAGGTATGAGAGAATAACATTTGAAATGAATGATAGAATAATAATATTTAAACGAAATATAGAAAAATATTCGTAAGATATGAGAGAATAACATTTGAAATGAATGATAGAATCATAATATTCTAAACGAAATATAGAAAAATATTCGTAAGGTATGAGAGAATAACATTTGAAAAGAATGATAGAATAATAATATTCTAAACGAAATATAGAAAAATATTCGTAAGATATGAGAGAATGTCATTTGAAATGAATGATAGAATAATAATATTCACAACGAAATATAGAAAAATATTCGTAAGGTATGAGAGAATAACATTTGAAATGAATGATAGAATAATAATATTCAAAACGAAATATAGAAAAATATTCGTAAGGTATGAGAGAATAACATTTGAAATGAATGATAGAATAATAATATTCAAAACGAAATATAGAAAATATTCGTAAGGTATGAGAGAATAACATTTGAAATGAATGATAGAATAATAATATTCCAAACGAAATATAGAAAAATATTCGTAAGGTATGAGAGAATAACATTTGAAAGGAATGATAGAATAATAATATTCAAAACGAAATATAGAAAAATATTCGTAAGATATGAGAGAATAACATTTGAAATGAATGATAGAATAATAATATTCAAAACGAAATATAGAAAAATATTCGTAAGGTATGAGAGAATAACATTTGAAATGAATGATAGAATAATAATATTCCAAACGAAATATAGAAAAATATTCGTATGATAAGAGAGAATAACATTTGAAATGAATGATAGAATAATAATATTCAAAACGAAATATAGAAAAATATTCGTAAGATATGAGAGAATAACATTTGAAATGAATGATAGAATAATAATATTCAAAACGAAATATAGAAAAGTATTCGTAAGGTATGAGAGAATAACATTTGAAATGAATGATAGAATAATAATATTCAAAACGAAATATAGAAAAATATTCGTAAGATATGAGAGAATAACATTTGAAATGAATGATAGAATAATAATATTCAAAACGAAATATAGAAAATTATTCGTAAGATATGAGAGAAAAACATTTGAAATGAATGATAGAATAATAATATTCAAAATGAAATATAGAAAAATATTCGTAAGTTATGAGAGAATAACATTTGAAATGAATGATAGAATAATAATATTCAAAACGAAATATAGAAAAATATTCGTAAGATATGAGAGAATAACATTTGAAATGAATGATAGAATAATAATATACAAAACGAAATATAGAAAAATATTCGTAAGGTATGAGAGAATAACATTTGAAATGAATGATAGAATAATAAATATTCAAAACGAAATATAGAAAAATATTCGTAAGATATGAGAGAATAACATTTGAAATGAATGATAGAATAATAATATTCAAAACGAAATATAGAAAAATATTCGTAAGATATGAGAGAATAACATTTGAAATGAATGATAGAATAATAATATACAAAACGAAATATAGAAAAATATTCGTAAGGTATGAGAGAATAACATTTGAAATGAATGATAGAATAATAAATATTCAAAACGAAATATAGAAAAATATTCGTAAGATATGAGAGAATAACATTTGAAATGAATGATAGAATAATAATATTCAAAACGAAATATAGAAAAATATTCGTAAGATATGAGAGAATAACATTTGAAATGAATGATAGAATAATAATATTCAAAACGAAATATAGAAAAATATTCGTAAGATATGAGAGAATAACATTTGAAATGAATGATAGAATAATAATATTCAAAACGAAATATAGAAAAATATTCGTAAGATATGAGAGAATAACATTTGAAATGAATGATAGAATAATAATATACAAAACGAAATATAGAAAAATATTCGTAAGGTATGAGAGAATAACATTTGAAATGAATGATAGAATAATAAATATTCAAAACGAAATATAGAAAAATATTTGTAAGATATGAGAGAATAACATTTGAAATGAATGATAGAATAATAATATTCAAAACGAAATATAGAAAAATATTCGTAAGATATGAGAGAATAACATTTGAAATGAATGATAGAATAATAATATTCAAAACGAAATATAGAAAAGTATTCGTAAGGTATGAGAGAATAACATTTGAAATGAATGATAGAATAATAATATTCAAAACGAAATATAGAAAAATATTCGTAAGATATGAGAGAATAACATTTGAAATGAATGATAGAATAATAATATTCAAAACGAAATATAGAAAATTATTCGTAAGATATGAGAGAAAAACATTTGAAATGAATGATAGAATAATAATATTCAAAATGAAATATAGAAAAATATTCGTAAGTTATGAGAGAATAACATTTGAAATGAATGATAGAATAATAATATTCAAAACGAAATATAGAAAAATATTCGTAAGATATGAGAGAATAACATTTGAAATGAATGATAGAATAATAATATACAAAACGAAATATAGAAAAATATTCGTAAGGTATGAGAGAATAACATTTGAAATGAATGATAGAATAATAAATATTCAAAACGAAATATAGAAAAATATTCGTAAGATATGAGAGAATAACATTTGAAATGAATGATAGAATAATAATATTCAAAACGAAATATAGAAAAATATTCGTAAGATATGAGAGAATAACATTTGAAATGAATGATAGAATAATAATATTCAAAACGAAATATAGAAAAATATTCGTAAGATATGAGAGAATAACATTTGAAATGAATGATAGAATAATAATATTCAAAACGAAATATAGAAAAATATTCGTAAGGTATGAGAGAATAACATTTGAAATGAATGATAGAATAATAATATTCAAAACGAAATATAGAAAAATATTCGTAAGATATGAGAGAATAACATTTGAAATGAATGATAGAATAATAATATTCAAAACGAAATATAGAAAAATATTCGTAAGTTATGAGAGAATATCATTTGAAATGAATGATAGAATAATAATATTCAAAACGAAATATAGAAAACTATTCGTAAGGTATGAGAGAATAACATTTGAAATGAATGATAGAATAATAATATTTAAACGAAATATAGAAAAATATTCGTAAGATATGAGAGAATAACATTTGAAATGAATGATAGAATCATAATATTCTAAACGAAATATAGAAAAATATTCGTAAGGTATGAGAGAATAACATTTGAAAAGAATGATAGAATAATAATATTCTAAACGAAATATAGAAAAATATTCGTAAGATATGAGAGAATATCATTTGAAATGAATGATAGAATAATAATATTCACAACGAAATATAGAAAAATATTCGTAAGGTATGAGAGAATAACATTTGAAATGAATGATAGAATAATAATATTCAAAACGAAATATAGAAAAATATTCGTAAGGTATGAGAGAATAACATTTGAAATGAATGATAGAATAATAATATTCAAAACGAAATATAGAAAATATTCGTAAGGTATGAGAGAATAACATTTGAAATGAATGATAGAATAATAATATTCCAAACGAAATATAGAAAAATATTCGTAAGGTATGAGAGAATAACATTTGAAAGGAATGATAGAATAATAATATTCAAAACGAAATATAGAAAAATATTCGTAAGATATGAGAGAATAACATTTGAAATGAATGATAGAATAATAATATTCAAAACGAAATATAGAAAAATATTCGTAAGGTATGAGAGAATAACATTTGAAATGAATGATAGAATAATAATATTCAAAACGAAATATAGAAAAATATTCGTATGATAAGAGAGAATAACATTTGAAATGAATGATAGAATAATAATATTCAAAACGAAATATAGAAAAATATTCGTAAGATATGAGAGAATAACATTTGAAATGAATGATAGAATAATAATATTCAAAACGAAATATAGAAAAGTATTCGTAAGGTATGAGAGAATAACATTGGAAATGAATGATAGAATAATAATATTCAAAACGAAATATAGAAAAATATTCGTAAGATATGAGAGAATAACATTTGAAATGAATGATAGAATAATAATATTCAAAACGAAATATAGAAAATTATTCGTAAGATATGAGAGAAAAACATTTGAAATGAATGATAGAATAATAATATTCAAAATGAAATATAGAAAAATATTCGTAAGTTATGAGAGAATAACATTTGAAATGAATGATAGAATAATAATATTCAAAACGAAATATAGAAAAATATTCGTAAGATATGAGAGAATAACATTTGAAATGAATGATAGAATAATAATATACAAAACGAAATATAGAAAAATATTCGTAAGGTATGAGAGAATAACATTTGAAATGAATGATAGAATAATAAATATTCAAAACGAAATATAGAAAAATATTCGTAAGATATAAGAGAATAACATTTGAAATGAATGATAGAATAATAATATTCAAAACGAAATATAGAAAAATATTCGTAAGATATGAGAGAATAACATTTGAAATGAATGATAGAATAATAATATACAAAACGAAATATAGAAAAATATTCGTAAGGTATGAGAGAATAACATTTGAAATGAATGATAGAATAATAAATATTCAAAACGAAATATAGAAAAATATTCGTAAGATATGAGAGAATAACATTTGAAATGAATGATAGAATAATAATATTCAAAACGAAATATAGAAAAATATTCGTAAGATATGAGAGAATAACATTTGAAATGAATGATAGAATAATAATATTCAAAACGAAATATAGAAAAATATTCGTAAGATATGAGAGAATAACATTTGAAATGAATGATAGAATAATAATATTCAAAACGAAATATAGAAAAATATTCGTAAGATATGAGAGAATAACATTTGAAATGAATGATAGAATAATAATATACAAAACGAAATATAGAAAAATATTCGTAAGGTATGAGAGAATAACATTTGAAATGAATGATAGAATAATAAATATTCAAAACGAAATATAGAAAAATATTCGTAAGATATGAGAGAATAACATTTGAAATGAATGATAGAATAATAATATTCAAAACGAAATATAGAAAAATATTCGTAAGATATGAGAGAATAACATTTGAAATGAATGATAGAATAATAATATTCAAAACGAAATATAGAAAAGTATTCGTAAGGTATGAGAGAATAACATTTGAAATGAATGATAGAATAATAATATTCAAAACGAAATATAGAAAATTATTCGTAAGATATGAGAGAAAAACATTTGAAATGAATGATAGAATAATAATATTCAAAATGAAATATAGAAAAATATTCGTAAGTTATGAGAGAATAACATTTGAAATGAATGATAGAATAATAATATTCAAAACGAAATATAGAAAAATATTCGTAAGATATGAGAGAATAACATTTGAAATGAATGATAGAATAATAATATACAAAACGAAATATAGAAAAATATTCGTAAGGTATGAGAGAATAACATTTGAAATGAATGATAGAATAATAAATATTCAAAACGAAATATAGAAAAATATTCGTAAGATATGAGAGAATAACATTTGAAATGAATGATAGAATAATAATATTCAAAACGAAATATAGAAAAATATTCGTAAGATATGAGAGAATAACATTTGAAATGAATGATAGAATAATAATATTCAAAACGAAATATAGAAAAATATTCGTAAGATATGAGAGAATAACATTTGAAATGAATGATAGAATAATAATATTCAAAACGAAATATAGAAAAATATTCGTAAGATATGAGAGAATATCATTTGAAATGAATGATAGAATAATAATATTCACAACGAAATATAGAAAAATATTCGTAAGGTATGAGAGAATAACATTTGAAATGAATGATAGAATAATAATATTCAAAACGAAATATAGAAAAATATTCGTAAGGTATGAGAGAATAACATTTGAAATGAATGATAGAATAATAATATTCAAAACGAAATATAGAAAATATTCGTAAGGTATGAGAGAATAACATTTGAAATGAATGATAGAATAATAATATTCCAAACGAAATATAGAAAAATATTCGTAAGTTATAAGAGAATAACATTTGAAAGGAATGATAGAATAATAATATTCAAAACGAAATATAGAAAAATATTCGTAAGATATGAGAGAATAACATTTGAAATGAATGATAGAATAATAATATTCAAAACGAAATATAGAAAAATATTCGTAAGGTATGAGAGAATAACATTTGAAATGAATGATAGAATAATAATATTCAAAACGAAATATAGAAAATATTCGTAAGGTATGAGAGAATAACATTTGAAATGAATGATAGAATAATAATATTCCAAACGAAATATAGAAAAATATTCGTAAGTTATAAGAGAATAACATTTGAAAGGAATGATAGAATAATAATATTCAAAACGAAATATAGAAAAATATTCGTAAGATATGAGAGAATAACATTTGAAATGAATGATAGAATAATAATATTCAAAACGAAATATAGAAAAATATTCGTAAGGTATGAGAGAATAACATTTGAAATGAATGATAGAATAATAATATTCAAAACGAAATATAGAAAAATATTCGTATGATAAGAGAGAATAACATTTGAAATGAATGATAGAATAATAATATTCAAAACGAAATATAGAAAAATATTCGTAAGATATGAGAGAATAACATTTGAAATGAATGATAGAATAATAATATTCAAAACGAAATATAGAAAAGTATTCGTAAGGTATGAGAGAATAACATTTGAAATGAATGATAGAATAATAATATTCAAAACGAAATATAGAAAAATATTCGTAAGATATGAGAGAATAACATTTGAAATGAATGATAGAATAATAATATTCAAAACGAAATATAGAAAATTATTCGTAAGATATGAGAGAAAAACATTTGAAATGAATGATAGAATAATAATATTCAAAATGAAATATAGAAAAATATTCGTAAGTTATGAGAGAATAACATTTGAAATGAATGATAGAATAATAATATTCAAAACGAAATATAGAAAAATATTCGTAAGATATGAGAGAATAACATTTGAAATGAATGATAGAATAATAATATACAAAACGAAATATAGAAAAATATTCGTAAGGTATGAGAGAATAACATTTGAAATGAATGATAGAATAATAAATATTCAAAACGAAATATAGAAAAATATTCGTAAGATATGAGAGAATAACATTTGAAATGAATGATAGAATAATAATATTCAAAACGAAATATAGAAAAATATTCGTAAGATATGAGAGAATAACATTTGAAATGAATGATAGAATAATAATATTCAAAACGAAATATAGAAAAATATTCGTAAGATATGAGAGAATAACATTTGAAATGAATGATAGAATAATAATATTCAAAACGAAATATAGAAAATTATTCGTAAGATATGAGAGAAAAACATTTGAAATGAATGATAGAATAATAATATTCAAAATGAAATATAGAAAAATATTCGTAAGTTATGAGAGAATATCATTTGAAATGAATGATAGAATAATAATATTCAAAACGAAATATAGAAAAATATTCGTAAGATATGAGAGAATAACATTTGAAATGAATGATAGAATAATAATATACAAAACGAAATATAGAAAAATATTCGTAAGGTATGAGAGAATAACATTTGAAATGAATGATAGAATAATAAATATTCAAAACGAAATATAGAAAAATATTCGTAAGATATGAGAGAATAACATTTGAAATGAATGATAGAATAATAATATTCAAAACGAAATATAGAAAAATATTCGTAAGATATGAGAGAATAACATTTGAAATGAATGATAGAATAATAATATTCAAAACGAAATATAGAAAAATATTCGTAAGATATGAGAGAATAACATTTGAAATGAATGATAGAATAATAATATTCAAAACGAAATATAGAAAAATATTCGTAAGGTATGAGAGAATAACATTTGAAATGAATGATAGAATAATAATATACAAAACGAAATATAGAAAAATGTTCGTAAGGTATGAGAGAATAACATTTGAAATGAATGATAGAATAATAAATATTCAAAACGAAATATAGAAAAATATTCGTAAGATATGAGAGAATAACATTTGAAATGAATGATAGAATAATAATATTCAAAACGAAATATAGAAAAATATTCGTAAGATATGAGAGAATAACATTTGAAATGAATGATAGAATAATAATATTCAAAACGAAATATAGAAAAGTATTCGTAAGGTATGAGAGAATAACATTTGAAATGAATGATAGAATAATAATATTCAAAACGAAATATAGAAAAATATTCGTAAGATATGAGAGAATAACATTTGAAATGAATGATAGAATAATAATATTCAAAACGAAATATAGAAAATTATTCGTAAGATATGAGAGAAAAACATTTGAAATGAATGATAGAATAATAATATTCAAAATGAAATATAGAAAAATATTCGTAAGTTATGAGAGAATAACATTTGAAATGAATGATAGAATAATAATATTCAAAACGAAATATAGAAAAATATTCGTAAGATATGAGAGAATAACATTTGAAATGAATGATAGAATAATAATATTCAAAACGAAATATAGAAAATTATTCGTAAGATATGAGAGAAAAACATTTGAAATGAATGATAGAATAATAATATTCAAAATGAAATATAGAAAAATATTCGTAAGTTATGAGAGAATAACATTTGTAATGAATGATAGAATAATAATATTCAAAACGAAATATAGAAAAATATTCGTAAGATATGAGAGAATAACATTTGAAATGAATGATAGAATAATAATATACAAAACGAAATATAGAAAAATATTCGTAAGGTATGAGAGAATAACATTTGAAATGAATGATAGAATAATAAATATTCAAAACGAAATATAGAAAAATATTCGTAAGATATGAGAGAATAACATTTGAAATGAATGATAGAATAATAATATTCAAAACGAAATATAGAAAAATATTCGTAAGATATGAGAGAATAACATTTGAAATGAATGATAGAATAATAATATTCTAAACGAAATATAGAAAAATATTCGTAAGATATGAGAGAATAACATTTGAAATGAATGATAGAATAATAATATTCAAAACGAAATATAGAAAAATATTCGTAAGGTATGAGAGAATAACATTTGAAATGAATGATAGAATAATAATATTCAAAACGAAATATAGAAAAATATACGTAAGATATGAGAGAATAACATTTGAAATGAATGATAGAATAATAATATTCAAAACGAAATATAGAAAAATATTCGTAAGATATGAGAGAATAACATTTGAAATGAATGATAGAATAATAATATTCAAAACGAAATATAGAAAAATATTCGTAAGATATGAGAGAATAACATTTGAAATGAATGATAGAATAATAATATTCAAAACGAAATATAGAAAATTATTCGTAAGATATGAGAGAAAAACATTTGAAATGAATGATAGAATAATAATATTCAAAATGAAATATAGAAAAATATTCGTAAGTTATGAGAGAATAACATTTGAAATGAATGATAGAATAATAATATTCAAAACGAAATATAGAAAAATATTCGTAAGATATGAGAGAATAACATTTGAAATGAATGATAGAATAATAATATACAAAACGAAATATAGAAAAATATTCGTAAGGTATGAGAGAATAACATTTGAAATGAATGATAGAATAATAAATATTCAAAACGAAATATAGAAAAATATTCGTAAGATATGAGAGAATAACATTTGAAATGAATGATAGAATAATAATATTCAAAACGAAATATAGAAAAATATTCGTAAGATATGAGAGAATAACATTTGAAATGAATGATAGAATAATAATATTCAAAACGAAATATAGAAAAATATTCGTAAGATATGAGAGAATAACATTTGAAATGAATGATAGAATAATAATATTCAAAACGAAATATAGAAAAATATTCGTAAGATATGAGAGAATAACATTTGAAATGAATGATAGAATAATAATATACAAAACGAAATATAGAAAAATATTCGTAAGTTACGAGAGAATAACATTTGAAATGAATGATAGAATAATAAATATTCAAAACGAAATATAGAAAAATATTCGTAAGATATGAGAGAATAACATTTGAAATGAATGATAGAATAATAATATTCAAAACGAAATATAGAAAAATATTCGTAAGATATGAGAGAATAACATTTGAAATGAATGATAGAATAATAATATTCAAAACGAAATATAGAAAAATATTCGTAAGATATGAGAGAATAACATTTGAAATGAATGATAGAATAATAATATTCAAAACGAAATATAGAATAATATTCGTAAGATATGAGAGAATAACATTTGAAATGAATGATAGAATAATAATATTCAAAACGAAATATAGAAAAATATTCGTAAGGTATGAGAGAATAACATTTGAAATGAATGATAGAATAATAATATTCAAAACGAAATATAGAAAAATATTCGTAAGATATGAGAGAATAACATTTGAAATGAATGATAGAATAATAATATTCAAAACGAAATATAGAAAAATATTCGTAAGATATGAGAGAATAACATTTGAAATGAATGATAGAATAATAATATTCAAAACGAAATATAGAAAATTATTCGTAAGATATGAGAGAAAAACATTTGAAATGAATGATAGAATAATAATATTCAAAATGAAATATAGAAAAATATTCGTAAGTTATGAGAGAATAACATTTGAAATGAATGATAGAATAATAATATTCAAAACGAAATATAGAAAAATATTCGTAAGATATGAGAGAATAACATTTGAAATGAATGATAGAATAATAATATACAAAACGAAATATAGAAAAATATTCGTAAGGTATGAGAGAATAACATTGAAATGAATGATAGAATAATAATATTCAAAACGAAATATAGAAAAATATTCGTATGATAAGAGAGAATAACATTTGAAATGAATGATAGAATAATAATATTCAAAACGAAATATAGAAAAATATTCGTAAGATATGAGAGAATAACATTTGAAATGAATGATAGAATAATAATATTCAAAACGAAATATAGAAAAATATTCGTAAGGTATGAGAGAATAACATTTGAAATGAATGATAGAATAATAATATTCAAAACGAAATATAGAAAAATATTCGTAAGATATGAGAGAATAACATTTGAAATGAATGATAGAATAATAATATTCAAAACGAAATATAGAAAAATATTCGTAAGATATGAGAGAATAACATATGAAATGAATGATAGAATAATAATATTCAAAACGAAATATAGAAAAATATTCGTAAGATATGAGAGAATAACATTTGAAATGAATGATAGAATAATAATATTCAAAACGAAATATAGAAAAATATTCGTAAGATATGAGAGAATAACATTTGAAATGAATGATAGAATAATAATATTCAAAACGAAATATAGAAAAATATTCGTAAAATATGAGAGAATAACATTTGAAATGAATGATAGAATAATAATATTCAAAACGAAATATAGAAAAATATTCGTAAGATATGAGAGAATAACATATGAAATGAATGATAGAATAATAATATTCAAAACGAAATATAGAAAAATATTCGTAAGATATGAGAGAATAACATTTGAAATGAATGATAGAATAATAATATTCAAAACGAAATATAGAAAAATATTCGTAAGGTACGAGAGAATAACATTTGAAATGAATGATAGAATAATAATATTCAAAACGAACTATAGAAAAATATTCGTAAAATATGAGAGAATAACATTTGAAATGAATGATAGAATAATAATATTCAAAACGAAATATAGAAAAATATTTGTAAGGTATGAGAGAATAACATTTAAAATGAATGATAGAATTATAATATTCAAAACGAAATATAGTAAAATATTCGTAAGGTATGAGAGAATAACATTTGAAATGAATGATAGAATAATAATATTCAAAACGAAATATAGAAAAATATTCGTAAGGTATGAGAGAATAACATTTGAAATGAATGATAGAATAATAATATTCAAAACGAAATATAGAAAAATATTCGTAAGATAAGAGAGAATAACATTTGAAATGAATGATAGAATAATAATATTCAAAACGAAATATAGAAAAATATTAATAAGATATGAGATAATAACATTTGAAATGAATGATAGAATAATAATATTCAAAACGAAATATAGAAAAATATTCGTAAGATACGAGAGAATAACATTTGAAATGAATGATAGAATAATAATATTCAAAACGAAATATAGAAAAATATTCGTAAGATATGAGAGAATAACATTTGAAATGAATGATAGAATAATAATATTCAAAATGAAATATAGAAAAATATTCGTAAGTTATGAGAGAATAACATTTGAAATGAATGATAGAATAATAATATTCAAAACGAAATATAGAAAAATATTCGTAAGTTATGAGAGAATAACATTTGAAATGAATGATAGAATAATAATATACAAAACGAAATATAGAAAAATATTCGTAAGGTATGAGAGAATAACATTTGAAATGAATGATAGAATAATAATATTCAAAACGAAATATAGAAAAATATTCGTAAGATAAGAGAGAATAACATTTGAAATGAATGATAGAATAATAATATTCAAAACGAAATATAGAAAAATATTAATAAGATATGAGAGAATAACATTTGAAATGAATGATAGAATAATAATATTCAAAACGAAATATAGAAAAATATTCGTAAGATATGAGATAATAACATTTGAAATGAATGATAGAATAATAATATTCAAAACGAAATATAGAAAAATATTCGTAAGATACGAGAGAATAACATTTGAAATGAATGATAGAATAATAATATTCAAAATGAAATATAGAAAAATATTCGTAAGTTATGAGAGAATAACATTTGAAATGAATGATAGAATAATAATATTCAAAACGAAATATAGAAAAATATTCGTAAGTTATGAGAGAATAACATTTGAAATGAATGATAGAATAATAATATACAAAACGAAATATAGAAAAATATTCGTAAGGTATGAGAGAATAACATTTGAAATGAATGATAGAATAATAAATATTCAAAACGAAATATAGAAAAATATTCGTAAGATATGAGAGAATAACATTTGAAATGAATGATAGAATAATAATATTCAAAACGAAATATAGAAAAATATTCGTAAGATATGAGAGAATAACATTTGAAATGAATGATAGAATAATAATATTCAAAACGAAATATAGAAAAATATTCGTAAGGTATGAGAGAATAACATTTGAAATGAATGATAGAATAATAATATTCAAAACGAAATATAGAAAAATATTCGTAAGGTATGAGAGAATAACATTTGAAATGAATGATAGAATAATAATATTCAAAACGAAATATAGAAAAATATTCGTAAGGTATGAGAGAATAACATTTAAAATGAATGATAGAATTATAATATTCAAAACGAAATATAGTAAAATATTCGTAAGGTAAGAGAGAATAACATTTGAAATGAATGATAGAATAATAATATTCAAAACGAAATATAGAAAAATATTCGTAAGATATGAGAGAATAACATTTGAAATGAATGATAGAATAATAATATTCAAAACGATATATAGAAAAATATTCGTAAGATATGAGAGAATAACATTTGAAATGAATGATAGAATAATAATATTCAAAACGAAATATAGAAAAATATTCGTAAGATATGAGAGAATAACATTTGAAATGAATGATAGAATAATAATATTCAAAACGAAATATAGAAAAATATTCGTAAGATATGAGAGAATAACATTTGAAATGAATGATAGAATAATACTATTTGAAACGAAATATAGAAAAATATTCGTAAGGTATGAGAGAATAACATTTGAAATGAATGATAGAATAATAATATTCAAAACGAAATATAGAAAAATATTCGTAAGGTATGAGAGAATAACATTTGAAATGAATGATAGAATAATAATATTCAAAACGAAATATAGAAAAATATTCGTAAGGTTTGAGAGAATAACATATGAAATGAATGATAGAATAATAATATTCAAAACGAAATATAGAAAAATATTCGTAAGGTATGAGAGAATAACATTTGAAATGAATGATAGAATAATAATATTCAAAACGAAATATAGAAAAATATTCGTAAGTTATGAGAGAATAACATTTGAAATGAATGATAGAATAATAATATTAAAAACGAAATATAGAAAAATATTCGTAAGGTATGAGAGAATAACATTTGAAATGAATGATAGAATAATAATATTCAAAACGAAATATAGAAAAATATTCGTAAGGTATGAGAGAATAACATTTGAAATGAATGATAGAATAATAATATTCAAAACGAAATATAGAAAAATATTCGTAAAGTATGAGACAATAACATTTGAAATGAATGATAGAATAATAATATTCAAAACGAAATATAGAAAAATATTCGTAAGGTATGAGAGAATAACATTTGAAATGAATGATAGAATAATAATATTCAAAACGAAATATAGAAAAATATTCGTAAGTTATGAGAGAATAACATTTGAAATGAATGATAGAATAATAATATTAAAAACGAAATATAGAAAAATATTCGTAACGTATGAGAGAATAACATTTGAAATGAATGATAGAATAATAATATTCAAAACGAAATATAGAAAAATATTCGTAAGGTATGAGAGAATAACATTTGAAATGAATGATAGAATAATAATATTCAAAACGAAATATAGAAAAATATTCGTAAGGTATGAGAGAATAACATTTGAAATGAATGATAGAATAATAATATTCAATACGAAATATAGAAAAATATTCGTAAGATATGAGAGAATAACATTTGAAATGAATGATAGAATAATAATATTCAAAACGAAATATAGAAAAATATTCGTAAGGTATGAGAGAATAACATTTGAAATGAATGATAGAATAATAATTTTCAAAACGAAATATAGAAAAATATTCGTAAGATATGAGAGAATAACATTTGAAATGAATGATAGAATAATAATATTAAAAACGAAATATAGAAAAATATTCGTAAGGTATGAGAGAATAACATTTGATATGAATGATAGAATAATAATATTCAAAACGAAATATAGAAAAATATTCGTAAGGTATGAGAGAATAACATTTGAAATGAATGATAGAATAATAATATTCAAAACGAAATATAGAAAAATATTCGTAAGATATGAGAGAATAACATTTGAAATGAATGATAGAATAATAATATTCAAAACGAAATATAGAAAAATATTCGTAAGGTATGAGAGAATAACATTTGAAATGAATGATAGAATAATAATTTTCAAAACGAAATATAGAAAAATATTCGTAAGATAAGAGAGAATAACATTTGAAATGAATGATAGAATAATAATATTCAAAACGAAATATAGAAAAATATTCGTAAGGTATGAGAGAATAACATTTGAAATGAATGATAGAATAATAATATTCAAAACGAAATATAGAATAATATTCGTAAGATATGAGAGAATAACATTTGAAATGAATGATAGAATAATAATATTCAAAACGAAATATAGAAAAATATTCGTAAGGTATGAGAGAATAACATTTGAAATGATTGATAGAATAATAATATTCAAAACGAAATATAGAATAATATTCGTAAGATATGAGAGAATAACATTTGAAATGAATGATAGAATAATAATATTCAAAACGAAATATAGAAAAATATTCGTAAGGTATGAGAGAATAACATTTGAAATGAATGATAGAATAATAATTTTCAAAACGAAATATAGAAAAATATTCGTAAGATATGAGAGAATAACATTTGAAATGAATGATAGAATAATAATATTCAAAACGAAATATAGAAAAATATTCGTAAGGCATGAGAGAATAACATTTGAAATGAATGATAGAATAATAATATTAGAATGTAATGAGAGAATAACACCATTTAAAATCGAATGAGAGATTAAATTATTTGCATGGAATAAAAGAATAACCACTTGGACAGGAATGAGAGAATAACCGGAATGGAAAGGAATGATAGAATAATAATATTCGAAACGAAATATATAGAAATATTCGTAAGGTATGAGAGAATAACATTTGAAATGAATGATAGAATAATAATATTCAAAACGAAATATAGAATAATATTCGTAAGATATGAGAGAATAACATTTGAAATGAATGATAGAATAATAATGTTCAAAACGAAATATAGAAAAAGATTCGTAAGGTATGAGAGAATAACATTTGAAATGAATGATAGAATAATAATATTCAAAACGAAATATAGAAAAATATTCGTAAGGTATGAGAGAATAACATTTGAAATGAATGATAGAATAATAATATTCAAAACGAAATATAGAAAAATATTCGTAAGTTATGAGAGAATAACATTTGAAATGAATGATAGAATAATAATATTAAAAACGAAATATAGAAAAATATTCGTAAGGTATGAGAGAATAACATTTGAAATGAATGATAGAATAATAATATTCAAAACGAAATATAGAAAAATATTCGTAAGGTATGAGAGAATAACATTTGAAATGAATGATAGAATAATAATTTTCAAAACGAAATATAGAAAAATATTCGTAAGATATGAGAGAATAACATTTGAAATGAATGATAGAATAATAATATTAAAAACGAAATATAGAAAAATATTCGTAAGGTATGAGAGAATAACATTTGAAATGAATGATAGAATAATAATATTCAAAACGAAATATAGAAAAATATTCGTAAGGTATGAGAGAATAACATTTGAAATGAATGATAGAATAATAATATTCAAAACGAAATATAGAAAAATATTCGTAAGATATGAGAGAATAACATTTGAAATGAATGATAGAATAATAATATTCAAAACGAAATATAGAAAAATATTCGTAAGGTATGAGAGAATAACATTTGAAATGAATGATAGAATAATAATTTTCAAAACGAAATATAGAAAAATATTCGTAAGATAAGAGAGAATAACATTTGAAATGAATGATAGAATAATAATATTCAAAACGAAATATAGAAAAATATTCGTAAGGTATGAGAGAATAACATTTGAAATGAATGATAGAATAATAATATTCAAAACGAAATATAGAATAATATTCGTAAGATATGAGTGAATAACATTTGAAATGAATGATAGAAGAATAATATTCAAAACGAAATATAGAAAAATATTCGTAAGTTATGAGAGAATAACATTTGAAATGATTGATAGAATAATAATATTCAAAACGAAATATAGAATAATATTCGTAAGATATGAGAGAATAACATTTGAAATGAATGATAGAATAATAATATTCAAAACGAAATATAGAAAAATATTCGTAAGGTATGAGAGAATAACATTTGAAATGAATGATAGAATAATAATTTTCAAAACGAAATATAGAAAAATATTCGTAAGATATGAGAGAATAACATTTGAAATGAATGATAGAATAATAATATTCAAAACGAAATATAGAAAAATATTCGTAAGGCATGAGAGAATAACATTTGAAATGAATGATAGAATAATAATATTAGAATGTAATGAGAGAATAACACCATTTAAAATCGAATGAGAGATTAAATTATTTGCATGGAATAAAAGAATAACCACTTGGACAGGAATGAGAGAATAACCGGAATGGAAAGGAATGATAGAATAATAATATTCGAAACGAAATATATAGAAATATTCGTAAGGTATGAGAGAATAACATTTGAAATGAATGATAGAATAATAATATTCAAAACGAAATATAGAATAATATTCGTAAGATATGAGAGAATAACATTTGAAATGAATGATAGAATAATAATGTTCAAAACGAAATATAGAAAAAGATTCGTAAGGTATGAGAGAATAACATTTGAAATGAATGATAGAATAATAATATTCAAAACGAAATATAGAAAAATATTCGTAAGGTATGAGAGAATAACATTTGAAATGAATGATAGAATAATAATATTCAAAACGAAATATAGAAAAATATTCGTAAGTTATGAGAGAATAACATTTGAAATGAATGATAGAATAATAATATTAAAAACGAAATATAGAAAAATATTCGTAAGGTATGAGAGAATAACATTTGAAATGAATGATTGAATAATAATATTCAAAACGAAATATAGAAAAATATTCGTAAGGTATGAGAGAATAACATTTGAAATGAATGATAGAATAATAATATTAGAATGTAATGAGAGAATAACACCATTTAAAATCGAATGAGAGATTAAATTATTTACATGGAATAAAAGAATAACCACTTGGACAGGAATGAGAGAATAACCGGAATGGAAAGGAATGATAGAATAATAATATTCGAAACGAAATATATAAAAATATTCGTAAGGTATGACAGAATAACATTTGAAATGAATGATAGAATAATAATATTCGAAACGAAATATAGAAAAATATTCGTAAGGTATGAGAGAATAACATTTGAAATGAATGATAGAATAATAATATTCAAAACGAAATATAGAAAAATATTCGTAAGGTGTGAGAGAATAACATTTGAAATGAATGATAGAATAATAATATTCAAAACGAAATATAGAAAAATATTCGTAAGGTATGAGAGAATAACATTTGAAATGAATGATAGAATAATAATATTCAAAACGAAATATAGAAAAATATTCGTAAGATATGAGAGAATAACATTTGAAATGAATGATTGAATAATAATATTCAAAACGAAATATAGAAAAATATTCGTAAGGTATGAGAGAATAACATTTGAAATGAATGATAGAATAATAATATTCAAAACGAAATATAGAAAAATATTCGTAAGTTATGAGAGAATAACATTTGAAATGAATGATAGAATAATAATATTAGAATGTAATGTGAGAATAACACCATTTAAAATCGAATGAGAGACTAAATTATTTGCATGGAATAAAAGAATAAACACTTGGACAGGAATGAGAGAATAACCGGAATGGAAAGGAATGATAGAATAATAATATTCGAAACGAAATATATAAAAATATTCGTAAGGTATGAGAGAATAACATTTGAAATGAATGATAGAATAATAATATTTGAAACGAAATATAGAAAAATATTCGTAAGGTATGAGAGAATAACATTTGAAATGAATGATAGAATAATAATATTCAAAACGAAATATAGAAAAATATTCGTAAGGTATGAGAGAATAACATTTGAAATGAATGATAGAATAATAATATTCAAAACGAAATATAGAATAATATTCGTAAGATATGAGAGAATAACATTTGAAATGAATGATAGAATAATAATATTCAAAATGAAATATAGAAAAATATTCGTAAGGTATGAGAGAATAACATTTGAAATGAATGATAGAATAATAATATTAGAATGTAATGAGAGAATAACACCATTTAAAATCGAATGAGAGATTAAATTATTTGCATGGAATAAGAGAATAACCACTTGGACAGGAATGAGAGAATAACCGGAATGGAAAGGAATGATAGAATAATAATATTCGAAACGAAATATATAAAAATATTCGTAAGGTATGAGAGAATAACTTTTGAAATGAATGATAGAATAATAATATTCGAAACTAAATATAGAAAAATATTCGTAAGATATGAGAGAATAACATTTGAAATGAATGATAGAATAATAATTTTCAAAACGAAATATAGAAAAATATTCGTAAGGCATGAGAGAATAACATTTGAAATGAATGATAGAATAATAATATTCAAAACGAAATATAGAAAAATATTCGTAAGGTATGAGAGAATAACATTTGAAATGAATGATAGAATAATAATATTCAAAACGAAATATAGAATAATATTCGTAAGATATGAGAGAATAACATTTGAAATGAATGATAGAATAATAATATTCAAAACGAAATATAGAAAAATATTCGTAAGGTATGAGAGAATAACATTTGAAATGATTGATAGAATAATAATATTCAAAACGAAATATAGAAAAATATTCGTAAGATATGAGAGAATAACATTTGAAATGAATGATAGAATAATAATATTCCAAACGAAATATAGAAAAATATTCGTAAGGTATGAGAGAATAACATTTGAAATGAATGATAGAATAATAATTTTCAAAACGAAATATAGAAAAATATTCGTAAGATATGAGAGAATAACATTTGAAATGAATGATAGAATAATAATATTAGAATGTAATGAGAGAATAACACCATTTAAAATCGAATGAGAGACTAAATTATTTGCATGGAATAAAAGAATAAACACTTGGACAGGAATGAGAGAATAACCGGAATGGAAAGGAATGATAGAATAATAATATTCGAAACGAAATATATAAAAATATTCGTAAGGTATGAGAGAATAACATTTGAAATGAATGATAGAATAATAATATTTGAAACGAAATATAGAAAAATATTCGTAAGGTATGAGAGAATAACATTTGAAATGAATGATTGAATAATAATATTCAAAACGAAATATAGAAAAATATTCGTAAGGTATGAGAGAATAACATTTGAAATGAATGATAGAATAATAATATTCGAAACGAAATATAGAAAAATATTCGTAAGGTATGAGAGAATAACATTTGAAATGAATGATTGAATAATAATATTCAAAACGAAATATAGAAAAATATTCGTAAGGTATGAGAGAATTATATTTGAAATGAATGATAGAATAATAATATTCAAAACGAAATATAGAAAAATATTCGTAAGGTATGAGAGAATAACATTTGAAATGAATGATAGAATAATAATATTCGAAACGAAATATAGAAAAATATTCGTAAGGTATGAGAGAATAACATTTGAAATGAATGATTGAATAATAATATTCAAAACGAAATATAGAAAAATATTCGTAAGATATGAGAGAATAACATTTGAAATGAATGATAGAATAATAATATTCAAAACGAAATATAGAAAAATATTCGTAAGGTATGAGAGAATAACATTTGAAATGAATGATAGAATAATAATATTCGAAACGAAATATAGAAAAATATTCGTAAGGTATGAGAGAATAACATTTGAAATGAATGATTGAATAATAATATTCAAAAGGAAATATAGAAAAATATTCGTAAGGTATGAGAGAATAACATTTGAAATGAATGATTGAATAATAATATTCAAAACGAAATATAGAAAAATATTCGTAAGGTATGAGAGAATAACATTTGAAATGAATGATAGAATAATAATATTCAAAACGAAATATAGAAAAATATACGTAAGGTATGAGAGAATAACATTTGAAATGAATGATAGAATAATAATATTTGAAACGAAATATAGAAAAATATTCGTAAGTTATGAGAGAATAACATTTGAAATGAATGATAGAATAATAATATTCAAAACGAAATATAGAAAAATATTCGTAAGGTATGAGAGAATAACATTTGAAATTAATGATAGAATAATAATATTCGAAACGAAATATAGAAAAATATTCGTAAGGTATGAGAAAATAACATTTGAAATGAATGATTGAATAATAATATTCAAAACGAAATATAGAAAAATATTCGTAAGGTATGAGAGAATAACATTTGAAATGAATGATAGAATAATAATATTCAAAACGAAATATAGAAAAATATTCGTAAGATATGAGAGAATAACATTTGAAATGAATGATAGAATAATAATATTCGAAACGAAATATAGAAAAATATTCGTAAGGTATGAGAGAATAACATTTGAAATGAATGATTGAATAATAATATTCAAAACGAAATATAGAAAAATATTCGTAAGATATGAGAGAATAACATTTGAAATGAATGATAGAATAATAATATTCAAAACGAAATATAGAAAAATATTCGTAAGGTATGAGAGAATAACATTTGAAATGAATGATAGAATAATAATATTCGAAACGAAATATAGAAAAATATTCGTGAGGTATGAGAGAATAACATTTGAAATGAATGATTGAATAATAATATTCAAAACGAAATATAGAAAAATATTCGTAAGGTATGAGAGAATAACATTTGAAATGAATGATTGAATAATAATATTCAAAACGAAATATAGAAAAATATTCGTAAGGTATGAGAGAATAACATTTGAAATGAATGATAGAATAATAATATTCAAAACGAAATATAGAAAAATATTCGTAAGGTATGAGAGAATAACATTTGAAATGAATGATAGAATAATAATATTCGAAACGAAATATAGAAAAATATTCGTAAGGTATGAGAGAATAACATTTGAAATGAATGATTGAATAATAATATTCAAAACGAAATATAGAAAAATATTCGTAAGGTATGAGAGAATAACATTTGAAATGAATGATAGAATAATAATATTCAAAACGAAATATAGAAAAATATTCGTAAGGTATGAGAGAATAACATTTGAAATGAATGATAGAATAATAATATTCGAAACGAAATATAGAAAAATATTCGTAAGCTATGAGAGAATAACATTTGAAATGAATGATTGAATAATAATATTCAAAACGAAATATAGCAAAATATTCGTAAGATATGAGAGAATAACATTTGAAATGAATGATAGAATAATAATATTCAAAACGAAATATAGAAAAATATTCGTAAGGTATGAGAGAATAATATTTGAAATGAATGATAGAATAATAATATTCGAAACGAAATATAGAAAAATATTCGTAAGTTATGAGAGAATAACATTTGAAATGAATGATTGAATAATAATATTCAAAACGAAATATAGAAAAATATTCGTAAGGTATGAGAGAATAACATTTGAAATGAATGATTGAATAATAATATTCAAAACGAAATATAGAAAAATATTCGTAAGGTATGAGAGAATAACATTTGAAATGAATGATAGAATAATAATATTAGAATGTAATGAGAGAATAACACCATTTAAAATCGAATGAGAGATTAAATTATTTGCATGGAATAAAAGAATAAACACTTGGACAGGAATGAGAGAATAACCGGAATGGAAAGGAATGATAGAATAATAATATTCGAAACGAAATATATAAAAATATTCGTAAGGTATGAGAGAATAACATTTGAAATGAATGATAGAATAATAATATTCAAAACGAAATATAGAAAAATATTCGTAAGGTGTGAGAGAATAACATTTGAAATGAATGATAGAATAATAATATTCAAAACGAAATATAGAAAAATATTCGTAAGGTATGAGAGAATAACATTTGAAATGAATGATAGAATAATAATATTCAAAACGAAATATAGAAAAATATTCGTAAGATATGAGAGAATAACATTTGAAATGAATGATAGAATAATAATATTCAAAACGAAATATAGAAAAATATTCGTAAGGTATGATAGAATAACATTTGAAATGAATGATAGAATAATAATATTCAAAACGAAATATAGAAAAATATTCGTAAGATATGAGAGAATAACATTTGAAATGAATGATAGAATAATAATATTCAAAACGAAATATAGAAAAATATTCGTAAGTTATGAGAGAATAACATTTGAAATGAATGATAGAATAATAATTTTCAAAACGAAATATAGAAAAATATTCGTAAGATATGAGAGAATAACATTTGAAATGAATGATAGAATAATAATATTCAAAACGAAATATAGAAAAATATTCGTAAGGTATGAGAGAATAACATTTGAAATGAATGATAGAATAATAATATTCAAAACGAAATATAGAAAAATATTCGTAAGGTATGAGAGAATAACATTTGAAATGAATGATAGAATAATAATATTAGAATGTAATGAGAGAATAACACCGTTTAAAATCGAATGAGAGATTAAATTATTTGCATGGAATAAGAGA
The DNA here is from genome assembly GCA_963932145.1 of Acanthosepion lycidas. Classification (NCBI taxonomy): domain Eukaryota; kingdom Metazoa; phylum Mollusca; class Cephalopoda; order Sepiida; family Sepiidae; genus Acanthosepion; species Acanthosepion lycidas. The sequence goes on along the minus strand of OZ010605.1, from coordinate 61,336,449 downwards.
ATAACCACTTCGACAGGAATGAGAGAATAACCGGAATGGAAAGGAATGATAGAATAATAATATTTGAAAGGAAATATAGAAAAATATTCGTAAGATATGAGAGAATAACATTTGAAATGAATGATAGAATAATAATTTTCAAAACGAAATATAGAAAAATATTCGTAAGATATGAGAGAATAACATTTGAAATGAATGATAGAATAATAATATTCAAAACGAAATATAGAAAAATATTCGTAAGTTATGAGAGAATAACATTTGAAATGAATGATAGAATAATAATATTCAAAACGAAATATAGAAAAATATTCGTAAGATATGAGAGGATAACATTTGAAATGAATGATAGAATAATAATATTCAAAACGAAATATAGAAAAATATTCGTAAGGTATGAGAGAATAACATTTGAAATGAATGATAGAATAATAATATTCAAAACGAAATATAGAAAAATATTCGTAAGGTATGAGAGAATAACATTTGAAATGAATGATAGAATAATAATATTAGAATGTAATGAGAGAATAACACCATTTAAAATCGAATGAGAGATTAAATTATTTGCATGGAATAAGAGAATAACCACTTGGACAGGAATGAGAGAATAACCGGAATGGAAAGGAATGATAAAATAATAATATTCGATTGGAATGTTAGAATGGCAACATATCAAAGGGAAAATGTGAGAAGCATAAGATTTGAAATTAATGTGATGAGAACAATATTCTGAGAAGGGAATGCGAGAAGAACAATGTTCGGAACGATTGGGAGATTTTAAAGAAATGGAAAGGTATTAGAAAATAACAATATTTAAAAAAAAATAAAAGAAACATTATGGAATGTCACTGAATTTATAAAGGTCGGATTACACACCTACGCGCAAGATGCACACACACACACACACACACACACACACACACACACACATATATATATATATATATATAATATATATATATATATAATTATTTATTGTAAAAAAAATTTATAACATAAATATGTTATAAAATCACTACAAAAATAGCTATTTTGTTTCAACACCCTCGGTGTCAAGTGATGACGTTGAATGTAAAATAAATGGTTTTAAAAGTTTCAAATTAATTAACAATCCTACGTAAGGTGAAAATGTTGTTACAACGCCTAGATGGACCAATCAAAGCACAACTATAGGAAAATTCAAAAAGCTTGATAACGAAGTCATATTATAATATCTCTTCAGATGTTTAAATATGGGTAGTATTAAAAAAGAATTTATTCCAACGAATAATTACTAAATTATATGATAAAATTTAATATTAAAATTTAAAACTGCTAATTACAAAATCAAAATTTATCATTTATTCGCTATTAAGTTTACAACTATAAAATTACTGAGGAGAAAAGAAGAAATATATATGTTATTCAATTTATTTTTTCATTGAATTTCCTTTAGCTATATTTAATATCCGGTCTTTTTACAATGTATACATTTTAATCCTCATGGTGTGTGAATGGGGTCCTAATTGTATATGTATATATATATAATTATTATTAATTTTTTTATAAGAGATTATAATAGAAACATTTTTCAGTCGCTACACAAAAGCTTTCATGTTTCAATACTATGGTTATACTGCCTCAGGCGATGATAGGTAACTGATAGGTAGTGATTTTTAGGGAAATTTCAAAACAAATTTTTGTTTTTAAATTTCTCTAAAACATCATTAAATTTCGGGGTTAAACGATCCATAAAGAGTTGATATCCCGCTAAATAAACAAACAAAAACAAAATTAAACTTCCATAGGGAAGTCTCGATCTAACGAGGCTTTTTAAGAACGTGACTCGAGGTTCTTAGATTAATGTTTTAGGTCCGTTTCTTTTTTTTGCGGGGTGGGGGGGCGTATCCAAGAACGGTGGGAGCGGGTGCCGGTTTGGCTCGTGCAAATTTTGCCTCTTACCTACGTTCACCTGGGATCCCAAGCAACTTTATACTCGACCTTATGTCGTCTTCCGCTCTAAGATCTGAAGTACTGAAGATACGACATAAATCAACACTACTGAGAAAAGTATTACATGCTCCGTGTATAAGTCGATTACGAAGGTATAAAATTAATATTAGGTTGGTGCAAAAATAATGACGCAATAATGTCGTTTTTTGACGTATTTTTAAGGTCAAAAAACGACATTATTACGTCATTATTTTTGCACCAACCTAATAATACTAAATAATATTGGATCTAATTGGACTCAATATTGCTTAGCTTAGCGTCTACTTTCAGTTTTCGATTTCTTTTCTTTATACGTTTTTTTTTTTTTTGTATCTGCATTTCTGCTTTTATGAAAATACTTTGCAAGACGCTCCCGTCTGTCAATTTTCTAATTATATTAGAGCCATTAGCAATTCGTCGACTATCCCATGATTTTTCAATCGCTAAATGATCGATATCGTGTTGATTCGTTTGTGAACGGTTCAATCGAGTTCAGAGATTGTATGTTGTAGTTAATTATTATTATATAATTAAATGACAAAAGATTTGATTTCAAATGTCGAATTATTTCTAAAAACAGGCACAAACTTGACTATAAGTACAGTGATATATATATATATATATATATATATATATATATATACATACATACATATATATATATATATATATATATATATATATATATATATATATACGAGCCGAGTTCGAATTCGTGTGGAATCTATTACATTCACTTACGTGCTAATACCCTTGGGAAAAGTGTGAATCCTCTTCTTCTCCCTCCAGCTATGGGTAAAAAGCAGGACAGATTGGGTTCTATAGTCTTTGATGGCAACTGGTCTAAAAGAAGGACAACTCTGCGGAGGGTCGTTTGGGGACCTTGTGGCATTCGGTGCACCAGGTCTCTGTATTCATCCCAGCAAAAAGTGTGGATGGTCCTGCACGAGGCCTTCACCACTATAATCAAATCTCATGTGCTGTTGTCCGACTGTCGGTTTCCTGTGAACTGTTCTGCTTGACCCTCATATGTCGAATTCGACGGCAGAGTCGAGTATATATATATATATATATATATATATATATATATATATTGGTAATATTAGTGGTAATATATATATATATATATATATATATATATATATATATATAACAAACGGAAGTGAAAGAGAACTTTATAATTTAGCGTCGAAGCACGACTGAGATCAAGGACAATTTGTGATTACGCGGCTTCACCCTGCGTACTTTAGATCCCGTTACCATAGCAATAGTCCCGATACTTTTTGATCAGACTTCGGATATATGCTAAGCTTTATATATTCACCTTCACACATACGCGCAAGCACAGGCAAAAACTTTATTAACGATAGACATATAGTCCAAAGATACATCCGAATTAATTGATATGACACATACACCTAGACATACAATGTACATATAAAAAGAACGCACACATTCAGATGTTAATGAAAACATACATGCATACACGCAATTATGTATATATTTACTAGTAGGTGATTATAAAAAGCAGACGAATGCGCAGACAGACTAATAAAAAAAAATATGAAAACAAATTAAGGACAGCACAGATATACAACGAGCATTCAATAACTAGCGCTTACGTTGCACACGCGCTCGCAGAACCGTTAATAAAAACACGCATCCGATGAAATTGATAGATAGAAAGAGGAGTTAATGTCGACTGACCCAGAAACGACTACATAATCGCATAAATGTTGGGGGGGGGGTGATGACGTGAATGCGCTTCGTCAGACACAGGCGTGGGAATTGTGGGTGCAATAGCACTGCTTTGCTGCAAGGCGAAAGAGCAAATTTGCCTGAAAATCGGGAAATACGCAGCGGGGTCAATTACAAAAATATCGCCCTCTTACCGCGTCATATATATATATATATATATATATATATATATATATATATATATATAGCGAGAGAGAGAGAGATAGATAGATAGATAGATAGATAGATATGAATAGAAAGAGATAGATAGATAGATAGATAGAATCAGAGCAATCAGAGATAGATAGATAGATAGATAGATAGATAGATAGATAGATAGATAGATAGATAGATATGAACAGAAAGAGATAGATAGATAGATAGATCCTATAGACTAGTGACATTAAAGTTGTCTGAAATATCAAGCTCCCTTCCTTTTTATTTATTTAGACTTAGGCAGGTGTTTTGATATAAAATCTTTTCACCATTCACTAGAGTACACACACATACGCATAAACACATATACATCTATAAATATATTAATTTTAAGGCATGCTATATTCATGGGGAAAAGTGCTCAATATCAGAGATAGAGCGTATGTGAATCTAAAAGTGAACATTGAAGTTAACACTCAGAGAAATAGAGGAGACTCACCAACGATGCTTTTTTTGTGAACTCGTTGTGGATGGTATTATTAATATAAATCCGATCCCTTCTTTATTCATCACCTGCGAAACTATTTTTGAAATCGAGGTGAAGGCATTAGTCTGTTTTGTCTTTATCGCTGTGGAAGGTGGGGGAGTATGATTTTGAACTAGGGGAAGAGGCTTTTAGGATTTGGTACGGCGAAGACGACCCTTGTGAGGTCATTGTTGATGGATTTCACTAGTTGGGTAGAGATTGAGTGAAAGGTTAGGACCGAGATCCCAGCCTAGTAGCTTAATTTCATGCAGTCTGGGTACCAGCGAAAGTAACACGTCCAAACAGTGGTCGTGAAAATACATATAGAAGCGGCAAAGGGAGGCCATAGCACATCTGTAGGATAGCGATTGTAAACTAGATGACAGATCAGGACCTATCATTTTGCATATTCTTCTCTGGATTTTGTCAAGGACATCGGGACGTGCAACGGGACCACCAGACCATATATGACAATATTCCATGCAAGGTTAGGTGGATGTTCGATTTTGTTCATCGGCATATTAACATCACTATGGGTAATTTAACGCCAAATTTACATATTTCAGCATAATTTTAAGGTTTCAAGTAAATATATTTTGAACACAATTGTATGGCTTCAAATACAGATGAAACATATTTTGGTTATTTTAATCTAAAATGTATAGTTAGTAAATTATTTTGTTACGAATATATATTATTCGTAATTTTCTTTATAAAAATATATTTACATGCTTTCATAGAGTTTTTCTTGTTTGATATTAGCTATTAGTCCATAGCTCGGACCTTAACATGCGCTATCACTCGGGTTACAGTGGACCTGGGAACAACACCAATTAAGAGGTCGTTCCACGCTCCTCAAAAGCTCCAATCACGCGATCAGAAAAATTTATGCGGGAAAGGTGGACCTGAGGACAACAGCAATTAAGTGGTCGTTCCACGCTCCTCAAATGCTCCAATCACTCGATCAGAGGAATTTATGCAGGAAGGGGGGAGCTGGGGACAACAGCAATTAAGAGGTCGTTCCACGCTCCTCAAAGGCTCCAATCACCCGATCAGAAGCATTTATCCGGGAAGGGTGGACCGGGGGACAACAACAATTAAGTGGTCGTTACACGGTCCTCAAAGGCACGAATCACCCGATCAGAAGCATTTATGCGGGAAGAGAGGACCTGGGGACAACAGCAATTAAGAGGTCGTTCCAGGCTCATAAAAGGCTCCAATCACCCGATCAGACGCATTTATCCGGAAAGGGTGGATCTGGGGACAACAGCAATTAAGAGGTCGTTCCACGCTCCTCAAAGGCTCCAATCACCCAATCAGAAGCATTTATGCGGGAAAGGTGGACCTGAGGACAACAGCAATTAAGTGGTCGTTCGACGCTCCACAACTGCTCCAATCACCCGATCAGAAGCATTTATGCTGGAAGGGTGGAGCTGGGGACAACAGCAATTAAGTGGTCGTTCCACGCTCCTCAAAGGCTCCAATCTCTCGATCAGAAGCATTTATGCGGGATTGGTGGACTTGAGGACAATAGCAATTAAGTGGTCGTTCGACGCTCCTCAAATGCTCCAATCACTCGATCAGAAGCATTTATGCGGAAAGGGTGGACCTGGGGACAACAGCAATTAAGAGGTCTTTCCACGCTCCTCAAAGGATCCAATAAACCGATCAGAAGCATTTATCCAGGAATGGTGGACCTCGGGACAACAGCAATTAAGAGGTCGTTCCACGATCCTCAGAGGCTCCAATCACTCGATCAGAAGCATTTATCCGGGAAGGGTGGACCTGTGGACAACAGCAATTAAGTGGTTGTTCCACGCGCCTCAAAGGCTCCAATCACCCGATCAGAAGCATTTATGCGGGAAGGGTGGACCTGGGGATAACAGCAATTAAGATGTAGTTCCATGCTCATCAAAGGCTCCAATCATTCGATAAGAGGCATTTATGCGGGAAGGGTAGACCTGGGGACAACAGCACATAAGTGGTCGTTCCACGATCCTCAAAGGCTCCAATCACCCGATCAGAATCATTTATGCGGGAAGGGTGGACGTAGGGACAACAGCAATTAAGTGCACGTTCGATGGTCCTCAAATGCTCCAATCACCCGATCAGAAGCATTTATGCGGGAAGCGGGGACAACAGCAATTTCGAGGTCCTTCCACGATCCTCAAAGCTCCAATCACTCGATCAGAAGCATTCATGCGGGAAGCGGGGACCTAGGGACAACAGCAATTTCGAGGTCCTTCCACGATCCTCAAAGCTCCAATCACTCGATCAAAAGCATTTATGCGGGAAGGGTGGACCTGAGGACAACAGCAATTAAGATGTCGTTCCACGCTCCTCAAAGGCTCCAATCACCCGATCAGCTGAATTTATCCGGGAAGGGTGGACCAGTTGACAACAGCAATTAAGAGGTCGTTCCACGCTCATCAAAGTCTCCACACTCCCGATCAGAAGCATTTATGCGGGAAGGTTGGACCTGGGGACAACAGCAATTAAAAGGTCGTTCCACACTCCTCAAAGGCTCCACACTCCCGATCAGAACTTTTATGCGGGAATGGTGGACTTGAGGACAACAGCAATTAAGAGGTCGTTCCACGGTTCTCAAAGGCTCCAATCACTCGATCAGAAGCATTTATGCGGAAAGGGTGGACCTGGGGACAAGAGCAATTAAGTGGTCGTTCGAGGTCCTCAAATGCTCCAATCACCCGATCAGAAGCATTTATGCGGGAAGCGGGGACCTGGGGACAACAGCAATTTAGAGGTCGTTGCACGATCCTCAAAGCTCCAATCACTCGATCAGAAGCATTTATGCGGGAAGCGGGGACCTGGGCATAACAGTAATTAAGTGGTCGTTCCACGCTCATCAAATGCTCCAATCACTTGATCAGAAGCATTTATGCGGGAAGGGATGACCTGGGGACAACAGCAATTAACAGGTCGTTCTACGATCCTCAAAGGCTCCAATAAACCGATCAGAAGCATTTATCCAAGAAGGTTGGAACTCGGCACAATAGCAATTAAGAGGTGGTTCCACGATCCTCAAAGGCTCCAATCACCCGATCAGAAGCATTTATGCGGGAAGGCTGGACCTGGGGACAACAGCAATAAATTGGTCGTTCAACGCTCCACCAATGCTCCAATCACGCGATCGGAAGCATTTATGGTGGAAGGGTGGACCTGGGGACAACAGCAATTAAGTGGTCGTTCCACGCTCCTCAAAGGCCCCAATCACTCGATCAGAAGCATTTATGCGGAAATGGTGGACCTGGGGACAACAGCAATTAAGAGGTCGGTCCACCCTCCTCAAAGGCTCCAATAAAACGATCAGAAGCATTTATCCAGGAAGGTTGGACCTAGGGACAACAGCAATTAAGAGGTCGTTCCACGCTCCTCAAAGGCTCCAATCACCCGATCAGAAGGGTTTATGCTGGAAGGGTGGACCTGAGGACAACAGCAATTAAGAGGTCTTTCCACGCTCCTCAAAGGCTCCAATCACCCGATCAGAAGCATTTGTGCGGAAAGAGTGGACCTGGGGACAAGAGCAATTAAGTGGTCGTACGATGGTCCTCAAATGCTCCAATCACCCGATCAGAAGCATTTACGCGGGAAGGGTGGACCTGGGGAGAACAGCAATTAAGAGGTCGTTCCACGCTCCTCAAAGGCTCCAATCACCCGATCAGAAGAATTTATCCCGGAAGGGTGGACCAGTTGACAACAGCAATTAAGAGGTCGTTCCACGCTCCTCAAAGTCTCCACACTCCCGATCAGAAGCATTTATGCGGGAAGGATGGACCTGGGGACAACAGCAATTAAAAGGTCGTTCCACGCTCCTAAAAGCCTCCACACACCCGATCAGAACTTTTATGCGGGAATGGTGGACTTTAGGACAACAGCAATTAAGAGGCCGTTCCACGCTCCTCAAATGCTCCAATCACTCGATCAGAAGCATTTATGCGGAAAGGGTGGACCTGGGGACAAAAGCAATTAAGTGGTCGTTCGATGGTCCTCAAATGCTCCAATCACCCGATCAGAAGCATTTATGCGGGAAGCGGGGACCTGGGGACAACAGCAATTTAGAGGTCGTTCCACGATTCTCAAAGCTCCAATCACTCGATCAGAAGCATTTATGCGGGAAGCGGGGACCTGGGGACAACAGCAATTTCGAGGTCCTTCCACGATCCTCAAAGCTCCAATCACTCGATCAGAAGCATTTATGCGGGAAGCGGGGACCTGGGCATAACAGTAATTAAGTGGTCGTTCCACGCTCATCAAATGCTCCAATCACTTGATCAGAAGCATTTATGCGGGAAGGGATGACCTGGGGACAACAGCAATTAACAGGTCGTTCTACGATCCTCAAAGGCTCCAATAAACCGATCAGAAGCATTTATCCAAGAAGGTTGGAACTCGGCACAATAGCAATTAAGAGGTGGTTCCACGATCCTCAAAGGCTCCAATCACCCGATCAGAAGCATTTATGCGGGAAGGCTGGACCTGGGGACAACAGCAATAAATTGGTCGTTCAACGCTCCACCAATGCTCCAATCACGCGATCGGAAGCATTTATGGTGGAAGGGTGGACCTGGGGACAACAGCAATTAAGTGGTCGTTCCACGCTCCTCAAAGGCCCCAATCACTCGATCAGAAGCATTTATGCGGAAATGGTGGACCTGGGGACAACAGCAATTAAGAGGTCGGTCCACCCTCCTCAAAGGCTCCAATAAAACGATCAGAAGCATTTATCCAGGAAGGTTGGACCTAGGGACAACAGCAATTAAGAGGTCGTTCCACGCTCCTCAAAGGCTCCAATCACCCGATCAGAAGGGTTTATGCTGGAAGGGTGGACCTGAGGACAACAGCAATTAAGAGGTCTTTCCACGCTCCTCAAAGGCTCCAATCACCCGATCAGAAGCATTTGTGCGGAAAGAGTGGACCTGGGGACAAGAGCAATTAAGTGGTCGTACGATGGTCCTCAAATGCTCCAATCACCCGATCAGAAGCATTTACGCGGGAAGGGTGGACCTGGGGAGAACAGCAATTAAGAGGTCGTTCCACGCTCCTCAAAGGCTCCAATCACCCGATCAGAAGAATTTATCCCGGAAGGGTGGACCAGTTGACAACAGCAATTAAGAGGTCGTTCCACGCTCCTCAAAGTCTCCACACTCCCGATCAGAAGCATTTATGCGGGAAGGATGGACCTGGGGACAACAGCAATTAAAAGGTCGTTCCACGCTCCTAAAAGCCTCCACACACCCGATCAGAACTTTTATGCGGGAATGGTGGACTTTAGGACAACAGCAATTAAGAGGCCGTTCCACGCTCCTCAAATGCTCCAATCACTCGATCAGAAGCATTTATGCGGAAAGGGTGGACCTGGGGACAAAAGCAATTAAGTGGTCGTTCGATGGTCCTCAAATGCTCCAATCACCCGATCAGAAGCATTTATGCGGGAAGCGGGGACCTGGGGACAACAGCAATTTAGAGGTCGTTCCACGATTCTCAAAGCTCCAATCACTCGATCAGAAGCATTTATGCGGGAAGCGGGGACCTGGGGACAACAGCAATTTCGAGGTCCTTCCACGATCCTCAAAGCTCCAATCACTCGATCAGAAGCATTAATGCGGGAAGGGTGGACCTGGGGACAGCAGCAAAAAAGAGGTCGTTCCACGCTCCTCAAAGGCTCCAATCACTCGATCAGAAGCATTTATGCGGAAAGGGTGGACATGGCGAGAACAGCAATTAAGAGGTCGTTCCACGCTTCTCAAGGGATCCAATCACCCGATCAGAAGCATTTATCCGGGAAGGTTGGCCTGGGGACAACAGTAATTAAGTGGTCGTTCCACGCTCATCAAATGCTCCAATCACCGATCAGAAGCATTTATGCGGAGAGGATGGACCTGAGGACAACAGCAAATAAGAGGTCGTTCCACGTTCCTAAAAGGCTCCAATCACCCGATCAGAAGCATTTATGCGGAAGGGTGGACCTGGAGACAACAGCAATTAAGAGGTCTTTCCACGCTCCTCAAAGGCTCCACACTCCCGATCAGAAGCATTTATGCGGGAAGGGTGGACCTGGGGATAACAGCAATTAAGATGTAGTTCCATGCTCATCAAAGGCTCCAATCATTCGATAAGAGGCATTTATGCGGGAAGGGTGGACTTGGGGACAACAGCACATAAGTGGTCGTTCCACGATCCTCAAAGGCTCCAATCACCCGATCAGAATCATTTATGCGGGAAGGGTGGACGTAGGGACAACAGCAATTAAGTGCACGTTCGATGGTCCTCAAATGCTCCAATCACCCGATCAGAAGCATTTATGCGGGAAGCGGGGACAACAGCAATTTCGAGGTCCTTCCACGATCCTCAAAGCTCCAATCACTCGATCAGAAGCATTCATGCGGGAAGCGGGGACCTAGGGACAACAGCAATTTCGAGGTCCTTCCACGATCCTCAAAGCTCCAATCACTCGATCAGAAGCATTCATGCGGGAAGCGGGGACCTAGGGACAACAGCAATTTCGAGGTCCTTCCACGATCCTCAAAGCTCCAATCACTCGATCAAAAGTATTTATGCGGGAAGGGTGGACCTGAGGACAACAGCAATTAAGATATCGTTCCACGCTCCTCAAAGGCTCCAATCACCCGATCAGCAGAATTTATCCGGGAAGGGTGGACCAGTTGACAACAGCAATTAAGAGGTCGTTCCACGCTCATCAAAGTCTCCACACTCCCGATCAGAAGCATTTATGCGGGAAGGTTGGACCTGGGGACAACAGCAATTAAAAGGTCGTTCCACGCTCCTCAAAGGCTCCACACTCCCGATCAGAACTTTTATGCGGGAATGGTGGACTTGAGGACAACAGCAATTAAGAGGTCGATCCACGGTTCTCAAAGGCTCCAATCACTCGATCAGAAGCATTTATGCGGAAAGGGTGGACCTGGGGACAAGAGCAATTAAGTGGTCGTTCGATGGTCCTCAAATGCTCCAATCACCCGATCAGAAGCATTTATGCGGGAAGCGGGGACCTGGGGACAACAGCAATTTAGAGGTCGTTGCACGATCCTCAAAGCTCCAATCACTCGATCAGAAGCATTTATCCAAGAAGGTTGGACATCGGGACAACAGCAATTAAGAGGTGGTTCCACGATCCTCAAAGGCTCCAATCACCCGATCAGAAGCATTTATGCGGGAAGGCTGGACCTGGGGACAACAGCAATAAATTGGTCGTTCAACGCTCCACCAATGCTCCAATCACGCGATCGGAAGCATTTATGCTGGAAGGGTGGACCTGGGGACAACAGCAATTAAGTGGTCGTTCCACGCTCCTCAAAGGCCCCAATCACTCGATCAGAAGCATTTATGCAGAAATGGTGGACCTGGGGACAACAGCAATTAAGAGGTCGGTCCACCCTCCTCAAAGGCTCCAATAAAACGATCAGAAGCATTTATCCAGGAAGGCTGGACCTGGGGACAACAGCAATAGATTGGTCGTTCAACGCTCCACCAATGCTCCAATCACGCGATCGGAAGCATTTATGCTGGAAGGGTGGACCTGGGGACAACAGCAATTAAGTGGTCGTTCCACGCTCCTCAAAGGCCCCAATCACTCGATCAGAAGCATTTATGCGGAAATGGTGGACCTGGGGACAACAGCAATTAAGAGGTCGGTCCACCCTCCTCAAAGGCTCCAATAAAACGATCAGAAGCATTTATCCAGGAAGGGTGGACCTAGGGACAACAGCAATTAAGAGGTCGTTCCACGCTTCTCAAATGCTCCAATCACCCGATCAGAAGCATTTATGCTGGAAGGGTGGACCTGGGGACAAAAGCAATTAAATGGTCGTTCCACGCTCCTCAAAGGCTCCAATCACCCGATCAGAAGGGTTTATGCTGGAAGGGTGGACCTGAGGACAACAGCAATTAAGAGGTCTTTCCACGCTCCTCAAAGGCTCCAATCACCCGATCAGAAGCATTTATGCGGAAATAGTGGACCTGGGGACAAGAGCAATTAAGTGGACGTTCGATGGTCCTCAAATGCTCCAATCACCCGATCAGAAGCATTTATGCGGGAAGGGTGGACCTGGGGAGAACAGCAATTAAGAGGTCGTTCCACGCTCCTCAAAGGCTCCAATCACCCGATCAGAAGAATTTATCCGGGAAGGGTGGACCAGTTGACAACAGCAATTAAGAGGTCGTTCCACGCTCCTCAAAGTCTCCACACTCCCGATCAGAAGCATTTATGCGGGAAGGTTGGACCTGGGGACAACAGCAATTAAAAGGTCGTTCCAAACTCCTAAAAGCCTCCACACTCCCGATCAGAACTTTTATGCGGGAATGGTGGACTTTAGGACAACAGCAATTAAGAGGCCGTTCCACGCTCCACAAATGCTCCAATCACTCGATCAGAAGCATTTATGCGGAAATAGTGGACCTGGGGACAAGAGCAATTAAGTGGTCGATCGATGTTCCTCAAATGCTCCAATCACCCGATCAGAAGCATTTATGCGGGAAGCGGGGACCTGGGGACAACAGCAATTTAGAGGTCGTTCCACGATTCTCAAAGCTCCAATCACTCGATCAGAAGCATTTATGCGGGAAGCGGGGACCTGGGGACAACAGCAATTTCGAGGTCCTTCCACGATCCTCAAAGCTCCAATCACTCGATCAGAAGCATTAATGCGGGAAGGGTGGACCTGGGGACAGCAGCAAAAAAGAGGTCGTTCCACGCTCCTCAAAGGCTCCAATCACTCGATCAGAAGCATTTATGCGGAAAGGGTGGACCTGGCGAGAACAGCAATTAAGAGGTCGTTCCACGCTTCTCAAGGGATCCAATTACCCGATCAGAAGCATTTATCCGGGAAGGTTGGCCTGGGGACAACAGTAATTAAGTGGTCGTTCCACGCTCATCAAATGCTCCAATCACCGATCAGAAGCATTTATGCGGAAAGGATGGACCTGAGGACAACAGCAAATAAAAGGTCGTTCCACGTTCCTAAAAGGCTCCAATCACCCGATCAGAAGCATTTATGCGGAAGGGTGGACCTGGGGACAACAGCAATTAAGAGGTCTTTCCACGCTCCTCAAAGGCTCCACACTCCCGATCAGAAGCATCTATGCGGGAAGGGTGGACTTGAGGACAACAGCAATTAAGAGGTCGTTCAACGCTTCTCAAATGCTCCAATCACTTGATCAGAAGCATTTATCCGGAAAGGGTGGACCTAGGGACAACAGCAATTAATTGGTCGTTCCACGCTTCTCAAAGGTTCCAATCACCCGATCAGAAGCATTTATGCGGGAAGGGATGACCTGGGGAAAACAGCAATTAACAGGTCGTTCCACGATCCTCAAAGGCTCCAATAAACCGATCAGAAGCATTTATCCAGGAAGGTTGGACCTCGGGACAACAGCAATTATGAGGTCGTTACACGATCCTCAAAGGCTCCAATCACCCGATCAGAAGCATTTATGCGGGAAGGTTGGACCTGGGGACAACAACAATAAATTGGTCGTTCGACGCTCCACCAATGCTCCAATCACCCGATCGGAAGCATTTATGCTGGAAGGGTGGACCTGGGGACAACAGCAATTAAGTGGTCGGTCCACGCTTTTCAAAGGCTCCAATCACTCGATCAGAAGCATTTATGCGGAGATGGTAGACCTGGGGACAACAGCAATTAAGAGGTCGGTCCACCCTCCTCAAAGGCTCCAATAAAACGATCAGAAGCATTTATCCAGGAAGGGTGGACCTAGGGACAACAGCAATTAAGAGGTCGTTCCACGATCCTCAAATGCTCCATTCACCGGATCAGAAGCATTTATGCTGGAAGGGTGGACCTGGGGACAAAAGCAATTAAATGGTTGTTCCACGCTCCTCAAAGGCTCCAATCACCCGATCAGAATCATTTATGCTGGAAGGGTGGACCTGGGGACAAAAGCAATTAAATGGTCGTACCACGCTCCTCAAAGGCGCAAATCACTCGATCAGAAGCGTTTATGCGGGAAGGCTGGACCTGAGGACAACAGCAATTAAGAGGTCTTTCCACGCTCCTCAAAGGCTCCAATCACCCGATCAGAAGCATTTATGCGGGAACCGGGGACCTGGGGACAACAGCAATTTCGAGGTCCTTCGACGATCCTCAAAGCTCCAATCACTCGATCAAAAGCATTTATGCGGGAAGGGTGGACCCGGGGAGAACAGCAATTAAGAGGTCGTTCCACGCTCCTCAAAGGCTCCAATCACTCGATCAGAAGCATTTATGCGGGAAGGTTGGACCTGGGGACAACACCAATTAAAAATCCGTTCCATGCTCCTCAAAGGCTCCACACTCCCGATCAGAACTTTTATGCGGGAATGGTGGACTTGAGGACAACAGCAATTAAGAGGTCGTTCCACGGTCCTCAAATGCTCCAATCACTCGATCAGAAGCATTTATGCGGAAAGAGTGGACCTGGAGCCAAGAGCAATTAAGTGATCGTTCGATGGTCCTCAAAGCCCCAATCACTCGATCAGAAGCATTTATGCGGGAAGCGGGGACCTGGGGACAACTGCAATTTCGAGGTCCTTCCACGATCCTCAAAGCTCCAATCACTCGATCAGAAGCATTAATGCGGGAAGGGTGGACCTGGGGACAGCAGCAAAAACGAGGTCGTTCCACGCTCCTAAAAGGCTCCAATCACTCGATCAGAAGCATTTATGCGGAAAGGGTGTACGTGGGGACAACAGCAATTTAGAGGTCGTTCCACGCTCCTCAAAGGCTCCACAGTCCCGATCAGAAGCATTTATGCGGGAAGGGTGGACCTGGGGACAACAGCAATTAAGAGGTCTTTCCACGCTCCTCAAAGGCTCCACACTCCCGATCAGAAGCATCTATGCGGGAAGGGTGGACTTGAGGACAACAGCAATTAAGAGGTCGTTCCACGCTTCTCAAATGCTCCAATCACTTGATCAGAAGCATTTATCCGGAAAGGGTGGACCTAGGGACAACAGCAATTAATTGGTCGTTCCACGCTTCTCAAAGGTTCCAATCACCCGATCAGAAGCATTTATGCGGGAAGGGATGACCTGGGGAAAACAGCAATTAACAGGTCGTTCCACGATCCTCAAAGGCTCCAATAAACCGATCAGAAGCATTTATCCAGGAAGGTTGGACCTCGGGACAACAGCAATTATGAGGTCGTTCCACGATCCTCAAAGGCTCCAATCACCCGATCAGAAGCATTTATGCGGGAAGGTTGGACCTGGGGACAACAACAATAAATTGGTCGTTCGACGCTCCACCAATGCTCCAATCACCCGATCGGAAGCATTTATGCTGGAAGGGTGGACCTGGGGACAACAGCAATTAAGTGGTCGGTCCACGCTTTTCAAAGGCTCCAATCACTCGATCAGAAGCATTTATGCGGAAATGGTGGACCTGGGGACAACAGCAATTAAGAGGTCGGTCCACCCTCCTCAAAGGCTCCAATAAAACGATCAGAAGCATTTATCCAGGAAGGGTGGACCTAGGGACAACAGCAATTAAGAGGTCGTTCCACGATCCTCAAATGCTCCATTCACCCGATCAGAAGCATTTATGCTGGAAGGGTGGACCTGGTGACAAAAGCAATTAAATGGTTGTTCCACGCTCCTCAAAGGCTCCAATCACCCGATCAGAATCATTTATGCTGGAAGGGTGGACCTGGGGACAAAAGCAATTAAATGGTCGTACCACGCTCCTCAAAGGCGCAAATCACTCGATCAGAAGCGTTTATGCGGGAAGGCTGGACCTGAGGACAACAGCAATTTCGAGGTCCTTCGACGATCCTCAAAGCTCCAATCACTCGATCAAAAGCATGTATGCGGGAAGGGTGGACCCGGGGAGAACAGCAATTAAGAGGTCGTTCCACGCTCCTCAAAGGCTCCAATCACTCGATCAGAACTTTTATGCGGGAATGGTGGACTTGAGGACAACAGCAATTAAGAGGTCGTTCCACGGTCCTCAAATGCTCCAATCACTCGATCAGAAGCATTTATGCGGAAAGAGTGGACCTGGGGCCAAGAGCAATTAAGTGGTCGTTCGATGGTCCTCAAAGCCCCAATCACTCGATCAGAAGCATTTATGCGGGAAGCGGGGACCTGGGGACAACTGCAATTTCGAGGTCCTTCCACGATCCTCAAAGCTCCAATCACTCGATCAGAAGCATTAATGCGGGAAGGGTGGACCTGGGGACAGCAGCAAAAACGAGGTCGTTCCACGCTCCTAAAAGGCTCCAATCACTCGATCAGAAGCATTTATGCGGAAAGGGTGTACGTGGGGACAACAGCAATTAAGAGGTCGTTCCACGCTCCTCAAAGGCTCCACAGTCCCGATCAGAAGCATTTATGCGGGAAGGGTGGGCTTGAGGACAACAGCAATTAAGAGGACGTTCCACGCTCCTCAAATGCTCCAATCACTCGATCAGAAGCATTTATGCGGGAAGGATGGACCTGGGGACAACAGCAGTTAAGGGGTCGTTCCTCGATCCTCAAAGGCTCCAATCACCCGATCAAAAGCATTTATGCGGGAAGGGTGGACCCGGGGAGAACAGCAATTAAGAGGTCGTTCCACGCTCCTCAAAGGCTCCAATCACTCGATCAGAAGCATTTATGCGGGAAGGTTGGACCTGGGGACAACACCAATTAAAAGGTCGTTCCACGCTCCTCAAAGGCTCCACACTCCCGATCAGAACTTTTATGCGGGAATGGTGGACTTGAGGACAACAGCAATTAAGAGGTCGTTCCAGGGTCCTCAAATGCTCCAATCACTCGATCAGAAGCATTTATGCGGAAAGAGTGGACCTGGGGCCAAGAGCAATTAAGTGGTCGTTCGATGGTCCTCAAAGCCCCAATCACTCGATCAGAAGCATTTATGCGGGAAGCGGGGACCTGGGGACAACTGCAATTTCGAGGTCCTTCCACGATCCTCAAAGCTCCAATCACTCGATCAGAAGCATTAATGCGGGAAGGGTGGACCTGGGGACAGCAGCAAAAACGAGGTCGTTCCACGCTCCTAAAAGTCTCCAATCACTCGATCAGAAGCATTTATGCGGAAAGGGTGTACGTGGGGACAACAGCAATTAAGAGGTCGTTCCACGCTCCTCAAAGGCTCCACAGTCCCGATCAGAAGCATTTATGCGGGAAGGGTGGGCTTGAGGACAACAGCAATTAAGAGGACGTTCCACGCTCCTCAAATGCTCCAATCACTCGATCAGAAGCATTTATGCGGGAAGGATGGACCTGGGGACAACAGCAATTAAGGGGTCGTTCCTCGATCCTCAAAGGCTCCAATCACCCGATCAGAAGCATTTATCCGGGAAGCGGGGACCTGGGGACAACTGCAATTTCGAGGTCGTTTCACGATCCTCAAAGCTCCAATCACTCGATCAGAAGCATTTATGCGGGAAGCGGGGACCTGGGGACAACAACAATTTCGAGGTCGTTACACGATCCTCAAAGCTCCTATCACTCGATCAGAAGCATTAATGCGGGAAGGCTGGACCTGGGGACAACAGCAAAAAAGAGGTCGTTCCACGCTCCTCAAAGGCTCCAATCACCCGAACAAAAGCATTTATGCGGGAAGTGTGGACCTGGGGACAACAGCAATTAAGAGATCGTTCCACGCTCTCAAAGGCTCCACACTCCCGAACAGAAGAATTTATGCGGTAAGGGTAGCTTGGGGAGAAGAGCAATTAAGAGGTCGGTCCACGCTTCTCAAAGGCTCCAATCACCCGATCAGAAGCATTTATTCGGGAAGGGTGGACCTCGTGACAACAGCAATTAAGTGGTCGTTCCATGCTCCTCAAATGCTCCAATCACCCGATCAGAAGCATTTATGCGGAAAGGATGGACCTGGGGACAACAGCAATTAAGTGGTCATTCCACGCTCCTCAAATGCTCCAATCACTCGATCAGAAGCATTTATGCGGGAAGGGTGGACCTGGGGCAACAGCAATTAATTGGTCGTTCCACGTTCCTCAAAGGCTCTAATCACTCGATCAGAATCATTTATGCCGGAAGGGTGGACCTGGGGACAACAGCAATTAAGTGGTCTTTCCACGCTCCTGAAAGGCTCCAATCACCCGATCAGAAGCATTTTTTCGGGAAGGGTTGACCTGGGAACAACAGCAATTAAGAGGTCGTTCCACGCTCCTCAAAGGCTCCAATCACTCGATCAGAAGCATTTATGCGGGAAGGTTGGACCTGGGGACAACACCAATTAAAAGGTCGTTCCACGCTCCTCAAAGGCTCCACACTCCCGATCAGAACTTTTATGCGGGAATGGTGGACTTGAGGACAACAGCAATTAACAGGTCGTTCCACGGTCCTCAAATGCTCCAATCACTCGATCAGAAGCATTTATGCGGAAAGAGTGGACCTGGGGCCAAGAGCAATTAAGTGGTCGTTCGATGGTCCTCAAATGCTCCAATCACCCGATCAGAAGCAATTATGCGGTAAGCGGGGACCTGGGGACAACAGCAATTTAGAGGTCGTTCCACGATCCTCAAAGCCCCAATCACTCGATCAGAAGCATTTATGCGGGAAGCGGGGACCTGGGGACAACAGCAATTTCGAGGTCCTTCCACGATCCTCAGAGCTCCAATCACTCGATCAGAAGCATTAATGCGGGAAGGGTGGACCTGGGGACAGCAGGAAAAAAGAGGTCGTTCCACGCTCCTAAAAGGCTCCAATCACTCGATCAGAAGCATTTATGCGGAAAGGGTGTACGTGGGGACAACAGCAATTAAGAGGTCGTTCCACGCTCCTCAAAGGCTCCACAGTCCCGGTCAGAAGCATTTATGCGGGAAGGGTGGGCTTGAGGACAACAGCAATTAAGAGGACGTTCCACGCTCCTCAAATGCTCCAATCCCTCGATCAGAAGTATTTATGCGGGAATGTTGGACCTGGGGACAACAACAATTAAAAGGTCGTTCCACGCTCCTCAAAGGCTCCACACTCCCGATCAGAACTTTTATGCGGGAATGGTGGACTTGAGGACAACAGCAATTAACAGGTCGTTCCACGGTCCTCAAATGCTCCAATCACTCGATCAGAAGCATTTATGCGGAAAGAGTGGACCTGGGGCCAAGAGCAATTAAGTGGTCGTTCGATGGTCCTCAAATGCTCCAATCACCCGATCAGAAGCAATTATGCGGTAAGCGGGGACCTGGGGACAACAGCAATTTAGAGGTCGTTCCACGATCCTCAAAGCCCCAATCACTCGATCAGAAGCATTTATGCGGGAAGCGGGGACCTGGGGACAACAGCAATTTCGAGGTCCTTCCACGATCCTCAGAGCTCCAATCACTCGATCAGAAGCATTAATGCGGGAAGGGTGGACCTGGGGACAGCAGGAAAAAAGAGGTCGTTCCACGCTCCTAAAAGGCTCCAATCACTCGATCAGAAGCATTTATGCGGAAAGGGTGTACGTGGGGACAACAGCAATTAAGAGGTCGTTCCACGCTCCTCAAAGGCTCCACAGTCCCGGTCAGAAGCATTTATGCGGGAAGGGTGGGCTTGAGGACAACAGCAATTAAGAGGACGTTCCACGCTCCTCAAATGCTCCAATCCCTCGATCAGAAGTATTTATGCGGGAATGTTGGACCTGGGGACAACAGCAATTAAGAGGTCGCTCCACGCTCCTCAAAGGCTCCAATCACCCGATCAGAAGCATTTATCCGGGAAGCGGGGACCTGCGGACAACTGCAATTTCGAGGTCGTTCCACGATCCTCAAAGCTCCAATCACTCGATCAGAAGCATTTATGCGGGAAGCGGGGACCTGGGGACAACAACAATTTCGAGGTCGTTACACGATCCTCAAAGCTCCTATCACTCGATCAGAAGCATTAATGCGGGAAGGCTGAACCTGGGGACAACAGCAAAAAAGAGGTCGTTCCACGCTCCTCAAAGGCTCCAATCACCCGAACAAAAGCATTTATGCGGGAAGTGTGGACCTGGGGACAACAGCAATTAAGAGGTCGTTCCACGCTCTCAAAGGCTCCACACTCCCGAACAGAAGAATTTATGCGGTAAGGGTAGCTTGGGGAGAAGAGCAATTAAGAGGTCGGTCCACGCTTCTCAAAGGCTCCAATCACCCGATCAGAAGCATTTATTCGGGAAGGGTGGACCTCGTGACAACAGCAATTAAGTGGTCGTTCCATGCTCCTCAAATGCTCCAATCACCCGATCAGAAGCATTTATGCCGAAAGGATGGACCTGGGGACAACAGCAATTAAGTGGTCATTCCACGCTCCTCAAATGCTCCAATCACTCGATCAGAAGCATTTATGCGGGAAGGGTGGACCTGGGGCAACAGCAATTAATTGGTCGTTCCACGTTCCTCAAAGGCTCTAATCACTCGATCAGAATCATTTATGCCGGAAGGGTGGACCTGGGGACAACAGCAATTAAGTGGTCTTTCCACGCTCCTGAAAGGCTCCAATCACCCGATCAGAAGCATTTTTTCGGGAAGGGTTGACCTGGGAACAACAGCAATTAAGAGGTCGTTCCACGCTCCTCAAAGGCTCCAATCACTCGATCAGAAGCATTTATGCGGGAAGGTTGGACCTGGGGACAACACCAATTAAAAGGTCGTTCCACGCTCCTCAAAGGCTCCACACTCCCGATCAGAACTTTTATGCGGGAATGGTGGACTTGAGGACAACAGCAATTAACAGGTCGTTCCACGGTCCTCAAATGCTCCAATCACTCGATCAGAAGCATTTATGCGGAAAGAGTGGACCTGGGGCCAAGAGCAATTAAGTGGTCGTTCGATGGTCCTCAAATGCTCCAATCACCCGATCAGAAGCAATTATGCGGTAAGCGGGGACCTGGGGACAACAGCAATTTAGAGGTCGTTCCACGATCCTCAAAGCCCCAATCACTCGATCAGAAGCATTTATGCGGGAAGCGGGGACCTGGGGACAACAGCAATTTCGAGGTCCTTCCACGATCCTCAGAGCTCCAATCACTCGATCAGAAGCATTAATGCGGGAAGGGTGGACCTGGGGACAGCAGGAAAAAAGAGGTCGTTCCACGCTCCTAAAAGGCTCCAATCACTCGATCAGAAGCATTTATGCGGAAAGGGTGTACGTGGGGACAACAGCAATTAAGAGGTCGTTCCACGCTCCTCAAAGGCTCCACAGTCCCGGTCAGAAGCATTTATGCGGGAAGGGTGGGCTTGAGGACAACAGCAATTAAGAGGACGTTCCACGCTCCTCAAATGCTCCAATCCCTCGATCAGAAGTATTTATGCGGGAATGTTGGACCTGGGGACAACACCAATTAAAAGGTCGTTCCACGCTCCTCAAAGGCTCCACACTCCCGATCAGAACTTTTATGCGGGAATGGTGGACTTGAGGACAACAGCAATTAACAGGTCGTTCCACGGTCCTCAAATGCTCCAATCACTCGATCAGAAGCATTTATGCGGAAAGAGTGGACCTGGGGCCAAGAGCAATTAAGTGGTCGTTCGATGGTCCTCAAATGCTCCAATCACCCGATCAGAAGCAATTATGCGGTAAGCGGGGACCTGGGGACAACAGCAATTTAGAGGTCGTTCCACGATCCTCAAAGCCCCAATCACTCGATCAGAAGCATTTATGCGGGAAGCGGGGACCTGGGGACAACAGCAATTTCGAGGTCCTTCCACGATCCTCAGAGCTCCAATCACTCGATCAGAAGCATTAATGCGGGAAGGGTGGACCTGGGGACAGCAGGAAAAAAGAGGTCGTTCCACGCTCCTAAAAGGCTCCAATCACTCGATCAGAAGCATTTATGCGGAAAGGGTGTACGTGGGGACAACAGCAATTAAGAGGTCGTTCCACGCTCCTCAAAGGCTCCACAGTCCCGGTCAGAAGCATTTATGCGGGAAGGGTGGGCTTGAGGACAACAGCAATTAAGAGGACGTTCCACGCTCCTCAAATGCTCCAATCCCTCGATCAGAAGTATTTATGCGGGAATGTTGGACCTGGGGACAACAGCAATTAAGAGGTCGCTCCACGCTCCTCAAAGGCTCCAATCACCCGATCAGAAGCATTTATCCGGGAAGCGGGGACCTGCGGACAACTGCAATTTCGAGGTCGTTCCACGATCCTCAAAGCTCCAATCACTCGATCAGAAGCATTTATGCGGGAAGCGGGGACCTGGGGACAACAACAATTTCGAGGTCGTTACACGATCCTCAAAGCTCCTATCACTCGATCAGAAGCATTAATGCGGGAAGGCTGAACCTGGGGACAACAGCAAAAAAGAGGTCGTTCCACGCTCCTCAAAGGCTCCAATCACCCGAACAAAAGCATTTATGCGGGAAGTGTGGACCTGGGGACAACAGCAATTAAGAGGTCGTTCCACGCTCTCAAAGGCTCCACACTCCCGAACAGAAGAATTTATGCGGTAAGGGTAGCTTGGGGAGAAGAGCAATTAAGAGGTCGGTCCACGCTTCTCAAAGGCTCCAATCACCCGATCAGAAGCATTTATTCGGGAAGGGTGGACCTCGTGACAACAGCAATTAAGTGGTCGTTCCATGCTCCTCAAATGCTCCAATCACCCGATCAGAAGCATTTATGCCGAAAGGATGGACCTGGGGACAACAGCAATTAAGTGGTCATTCCACGCTCCTCAAATGCTCCAATCACTCGATCAGAAGCATTTATGCGGGAAGGGTGGACCTGGGGCAACAGCAATTAATTGGTCGTTCCACGTTCCTCAAAGGCTCTAATCACTCGATCAGAATCATTTATGCCGGAAGGGTGGACCTGGGGACAACAGCAATTAAGTGGTCTTTCCACGCTCCTGAAAGGCTCCAATCACCCGATCAGAAGCATTTTTTCGGGAAGGGTTGACCTGGGAACAACAGCAATTAAGAGGTCGTTCCACGCTCCTCAAAGGCTCCAATCACTCGATCAGAAGCATTTATGCGGGAAGGTTGGACCTGGGGACAACACCAATTAAAAGGTCGTTCCACGCTCCTCAAAGGCTCCACACTCCCGATCAGAACTTTTATGCGGGAATGGTGGACTTGAGTACAACAGCAATTAACAGGTCGTTCCACGGTCCTCAAATGCTCCAATCACTCGATCAGAAGCATTTATGCGGAAAGAGTGGACCTGGGGCCAAGAGCAATTAAGTGGTCGTTCGATGGTCCTCAAATGCTCCAATCACCCGATCAGAAGCAATTATGCGGTAAGCGGGGACCTGGGGACAACAGCAATTTAGAGGTCGTTCCACGATCCTCAAAGCCCCAATCACTCGATCAGAAGCATTTATGCGGGAAGCGGGGACCTGGGGACAACAGCAATTTCGAGGTCCTTCCACGATCCTCAGAGCTCCAATCACTCGATCAGAAGCATTAATGCGGGAAGGGTGGACCTGGGGACAGCAGGAAAAAAGAGGTCGTTCCACGCTCCTAAAAGGCTCCAATCACTCGATCAGAAGCATTTATGCGGAAAGGGTGTACGTGGGGACAACAGCAATTAAGAGGTCGTTCCACGCTCCTCAAAGGCTCCACAGTCCCGGTCAGAAGCATTTATGCGGGAAGGGTGGGCTTGAGGACAACAGCAATTAAGAGGACGTTCCACGCTCCTCAAATGCTCCAATCCCTCGATCAGAAGTATTTATGCGGGAATGTTGGACCTGGGGACAACACCAATTAAAAGGTCGTTCCACGCTCCTCAAAGGCTCCACACTCCCGATCAGAACTTTTATGCGGGAATGGTGGACTTGAGGACAACAGCAATTAACAGGTCGTTCCACGGTCCTCAAATGCTCCAATCACTCGATCAGAAGCATTTATGCGGAAAGAGTGGACCTGGGGCCAAGAGCAATTAAGTGGTCGTTCGATGGTCCTCAAATGCTCCAATCACCCGATCAGAAGCAATTATGCGGTAAGCGGGGACCTGGGGACAACAGCAATTTAGAGGTCGTTCCACGATCCTCAAAGCCCCAATCACTCGATCAGAAGCATTTATGCGGGAAGCGGGGACCTGGGGACAACAGCAATTTCGAGGTCCTTCCACGATCCTCAGAGCTCCAATCACTCGATCAGAAGCATTAATGCGGGAAGGGTGGACCTGGGGACAGCAGGAAAAAAGAGGTCGTTCCACGCTCCTAAAAGGCTCCAATCACTCGATCAGAAGCATTTATGCGGAAAGGGTGTACGTGGGGACAACAGCAATTAAGAGGTCGTTCCACGCTCCTCAAAGGCTCCACAGTCCCGGTCAGAAGCATTTATGCGGGAAGGGTGGGCTTGAGGACAACAGCAATTAAGAGGACGTTCCACGCTCCTCAAATGCTCCAATCCCTCGATCAGAAGTATTTATGCGGGAATGTTGGACCTGGGGACAACAGCAATTAAGAGGTCGCTCCACGCTCCTCAAAGGCTCCAATCACCCGATCAGAAGCATTTATCCGGGAAGCGGGGACCTGCGGACAACTGCAATTTCGAGGTCGTTCCACGATCCTCAAAGCTCCAATCACTCGATCAGAAGCATTTATGCGGGAAGCGGGGACCTGGGGACAACAACAATTTCGAGGTCGTTACACGATCCTCAAAGCTCCTATCACTCGATCAGAAGCATTAATGCGGGAAGGCTGAACCTGGGGACAACAGCAAAAAAGAGGTCGTTCCACGCTCCTCAAAGGCTCCAATCACCCGAACAAAAGCATTTATGCGGGAAGTGTGGACCTGGGGACAACAGCAATTAAGAGGTCGTTCCACGCTCTCAAAGGCTCCACACTCCCGAACAGAAGAATTTATGCGGTAAGGGTAGCTTGGGGAGAAGAGCAATTAAGAGGTCGGTCCACGCTTCTCAAAGGCTCCAATCACCCGATCAGAAGCATTTATGCGGGAAGGGTGGACCTGGGGACAACAGCAATTAAGTGGTCGTTCCACGCTCCTCAAATGCTCCAATCACACGATCAGAAGCATTTATGCGGAAAGGATGGACCTGGGGACAACAGCAATTAAGAGGTCGCTCCACGCTCCTCATATGCTCCAATCTCTCGTTCAGAAGGATTTATGCGTGAAGGGTGGACCTGGGAACAACGTCAATTAAAAGGTCGTTCCACGCTCCTCAAATGTTCTAATCACCCGATCAGAAGCATTTATGCGGGAAGTGTGGACCTTGGGACAACAGCAATTATGAGGTCGTTCCACGCTCCTCCATGGCTCCAATCTCTCGACCAGAAGCATGTTTGCGGGAAGGGTGGTCCTGGGGAGAACAGCAATTAAGAGGTCGTTCCACGCTCCTCAAAGGCTCCAATCACACGGTCAGAAGCATTTATGGGGTAAGGGTGGATCTGGGGACAACAGCAATTAAGAGGTCGCTCCACGCTCCTCAAATGCTCCAATCTCCCGATCAGAAGCATTTATGCGGAAAGGGAGGACCTGAGGTCTACAGCAATTAAGTGGTCGTTCCACGCTCCTCAAAGGCTCCAATCACCCGATCAGAAGCATTTATGGGGAAAGGTTGGACCTGCGAACAACAGCAATTATGTGATCGTTCCACGCTCCTCAAATGCTCCTATCAATCGATCAGAAGCATTTATGCGGGAAGGGTGGACCTGGGGACAACAGCAATTAAGTGGTCGTTCCACGCTCCTCAAATGCTCCAATCACACGATCAGAAGCATTTATGCGGAAAGGATGGACCTGGGGACAACAGCAATTAAGAGGTCGCTCCACGCTCCTCATATGCTCCAATCTCTCGTTCAGAAGGATTTATGCGTGAAGGGTGGACCTGGGAACAACGTCAATTAAAAGGTCGTTCCACGCTCCTCAAATGTTCTAATCACCCGATCAGAAGCATTTATGCGGGAAGTGTGGACCTTGGGACAACAGCAATTATGAGGTCGTTCCACGCTCCTCCATGGCTCCAATCTCTCGACCAGAAGCATGTTTGCGGGAAGGGTGGTCCTGGGGAGAACAGCAATTAAGAGGTCGTTCCACGCTCCTCAAAGGCTCCAATCACACGGTCAGAAGCATTTATGGGGTAAGGGTGGATCTGGGGACAACAGCAATTAAGAGGTCGCTCCACGCTCCTCAAATGCTCCAATCTCCCGATCAGAAGCATTTATGCGGAAAGGGAGGACCTGAGGTCTACAGCAATTAAGTGGTCGTTCCACGCTCCTCAAAGGCTCCAATCACCCGATCAGAAGCATTTATGGGGAAAGGTTGGACCTGCGAACAACAGCAATTATGTGATCGTTCCACGCTCCTCAAATGCTCCTATCAATCGATCAGAAGCATTTATGCGGGAATGGTGGTTCTGGGGACAACAGCAATTAAGTGGTCGTTCCACGCTCCTCAAATGCTCCAATTACTCGATCAGAAGCATTTATGAGGCAAGGTTGGACCTGGGGACAACAGCAATTACGAGGTCGTTCCACGCTGCTCAAAGGCTCCAATCTCTCGATCAGAAGCATTTATGCCGGAAGGGTGGACCTGGTGACAACAGCAATTAAGTGATCTTTCCACGCTCCTGAAAGGCTCCAATCACCCGATCAGAAGCATTTTTTCGGGAATGGTTGACCTGGAACAACAGCAATTAAGAGGTCGCTCCAGGCTCCTCAAATGCTCCAATCTCTCGATCAGAAGCATTTATGCGGGAAGTGTGGACCTCGGACAACACCAATTAAGTGGTCGTTCCACGCTCCTCCATGGCTCCAATCTCTCGATCAGAAGCATGTTTGCGGGAAGGGTGGACCTGGGGACAACAGCAATTAAGAGGTCGTTCCACGCTGCTCAAAGGCTCCAATCTCCTGATCTTACTTCAAGGTGTAGTTTATCACCATACGCAGGACTATGATAGATAGACACTTGGTCGTTATCGGCATGGTTTCATTAGCTTTAGTCGGTCATATTTTTCTGTGTGTCGGGTCTCCTCAGGTCAAAGACGATCATGTCTCACCACAATTTCATATTTTGCGTGGTTCTTAGTTAATTTTGCTCACGACCCCTTTTCTGCTATCCACTGACACATGTACGTCAGGTAAGTGGCTAACTACCATCTCTTATCTCTCTTGTCTTCAGTACACCCTGTGACGGCTGATTTTACAATGACGCCCTTCCTCATTATATGTCCAAGGAATTTAAGCTGTCTTTTTCCTGATTCTGTGTTGAAGAGTTCTTTTGTTGTTATTTTTCTTATGACTTCCTTGTGCTTCTGTTGCTTCTAGTTTATTTTCTCTTCCTTGGGGAAATAGTCCAACATTCTTTTTGGTAACCAGGGTACTCAATGGTTGTGACTTTCTGTTATGAAGGTACCGGTTCGCAGTTCGCATGCTGCTGCATAAAAATGGTAGTAAGAAGCCCGAACGTTTTGGCAGCTCTGATTAACACTTGCATAATATTGGGGTATTTGTAGTATCATGCCGTCTATATCCCTGCAAGTATTTTCGGTGGTAACCCTGAGGCTACATTTTGCTCTGGTCTCAGCCATGTCATGGTTTGTCTGCATTGCCTTTGACGACAGATAATGATATTTATATTGGCACCTATGTCATCGCTTATTTTTTTGTATACCCCACTTTTTCTGGCTGATCTCTTATTAGACGTGGTCGATTCTATAATAAGAATATTACTTTCTTCTTTCTCGCTCGTCTTCTCTCGGTCGGGTCATCGCTAGTTGGTTTTTAGTTCGAAGGTAAAATGAAATCTTTAGCAAAAGAGATTTAAAACTTATCTCTTTTATTAAACACATTGTTATCATTGTACATTTTTAACTAGCGATTGGGGTCGCCCTATCACACCAACTGGGGATATAGTTCCCCGAGACATGAACCACATATGCTGTGTATAACGTATAAAAACTTAACGCTCTGAAAACACTATCTCTCTAACATTGCTACGTTCGGGTCAGCCAATCAAAATCTACATCCCTATTTTGTCTACCATCTGACCTTTAGGTCAACCTCAACAAGGCCATATACACTGCCACCAAAAAATAATAGTGTGAAACTATTATTTAACAATTTCTCTTTTACTCATTTTTCCCCGAGAGTATTATATTTTCCAAACCTTCTTTCCTTATTTGTGTCTAAAAAACTACCATGGAACTCTCAGTATTTTTGTGTAGAACCACATTTCTGTTGCCTTTAGTTTTATCTTCATCCCTGGAAGATCCTTTTTTTTTTTCAAGTAGTGAGTTAGTTTGGTTTCTTTATTTGTTTTAGGATAGGTTCGCTTGAATATGTATACTTTTTAAACAACATGTTTGTAGATAAAGTTTTATTGACGTATATTTGTAAAAGATATTTTTGTGTCACAGTCAAATGAATAGCTGGTTTTTTTTTGGTTTTTTTTTTCAAAGATGTTTTGCTGTTAATATATAATTTTTAAAGCTATTGCTGGTATTTTTACGATAAAAATCTATTTTTATATTTTTGTAGTGTTTTGACCCTAGTCATGGGGTTAACTGTGCCATTTTAACTACAGGTCATATTTATATATATATATATATATATATATATATATATATATATATATGTGTGTGTGTGTGTGTGTGTGTGTGTGTGTGTTATTTCAATTACCTTCACTCATCGGCAATATTTATTGTTTTAAAAAGCGACGATGAGAATTTCTATAGCCTTGGATGACAACTGGTCTAGCGCAGATAGAAATGGCAACCTACTACGGAAAAAATATACCTCGTCAGTCATAATTCAAAAGATACATGGTCGCATGGCACATAAGTGATATATATATATATATATATATATATATATATATATATATATATATATATATATATATATATGTATTTCGTCTCCAAGTTTTAATTTTAAAAGGAAAACATATGCTTGAGGATGAATAAAGGATTATTTGAAAGTACTAGGATTTTAAAAAATATATAAACTGGAAACAACCGACATCAGTTTTATAAATGAAGATCACATCATTCGACAGATTAACAGTATTTTAATGCATAAATTATATTCTACTAGCGATGGGATATCGCCAATAATAGCATTAATATTGCTGATTGATTCTATGCGTGATTATTTCTTTGTATATATATATATATATATATATATATATATATATATATATATATATGTTATGGTCCAGGTCCCTGCACCACCGTGATGGTCCGAGGTAGAACCAATACAGAATAACTCGAACACGGATATGGAATAATACAGATATATTACAAACAGGAATATATACAGAGAAGTAGAAAGTGTTAGTAAGAACAATCAGGTTTAGTAGGGAGAACAATGTAGTCTCGACCAGTATCACTATTCCAATGTCTTGTAGTAATTGTCTGAACGCGACTGTGTTTCGGACTGCCTCGGACTCGACTGAATGACTCGCTCGCTCTGACTGACTGATAGACTCCGGACGGACTTCT
This sequence comes from Acanthosepion lycidas, assembly GCA_963932145.1. Lineage (NCBI taxonomy): Eukaryota > Metazoa > Mollusca > Cephalopoda > Sepiida > Sepiidae > Acanthosepion > Acanthosepion lycidas. The sequence goes on along the minus strand of OZ010605.1, from coordinate 61,306,684 downwards.
GACGGACCTCACTCCAGACTTCTGACTGAATTCTCTGCTTCCTCATGAGGCGCAGTATTTATTACGTATGGAATAGTCCATTATGTTATTATGGGAAACGTCCCATAACAATATATATATATAATATCCCATAATACACACACAAAGACACACACACATACGCACGCACGCATATATATATATATATATATATATATATATATATATATATATATATATATATATATATATACCATAAATTAATTGATTTACAATATGTTTTTTTCGCTACACAGTTCTAAAATATATATCTATATCTATAAGAACACCGGATTATATACCTTACTGTTCTTTCTTTCTTTCTTTATATATATATATATATATATATATATATATATATATATATATATATATATATATATATATATATATATATATGTTTTATTACAAATTCTAATCATCGCTTTTTAAAACAGTAAACATTGCTGAGGTGGGAAGGTAATTGAAATAATAGCGGTGTCAAGGAAAAGCCGTCCTTTTCATATTCCATTTGTTTTGTTTTGTTGTGTGGGTGTTTTATTTTTTATTTTTTTTGCCGACATGAAGATCGAAGTTTGACAAAACTATTAGGAACGTTTCTTTTTTCTGTATCGAAAAATGGCTACATGTATGATCATTCTTAGTGAAAATCGACAATGGTTTAAAAATGTTGAAAAGTAACCTTCAACGAACAATTAAACAAACATGCTTAATCATTGTTGTTTATGTGATGATGTGTGAGAATATGTGAGTGAACAAGAGAAAGACAAACAAATTTAAATTAGTTATTTTTCTCATGCCATTCAGAATAACAAACGGGCTCCATGCAGACTGAGGACCGTAGTTTGGGCATTACTGGTTCAGATTAATGGGATTATAGACCTTGAGAATGTGAATGTTTCATGCAACCAAAAAAATGTATATAAATTCACCTATTTAAAACCGTCCACTTTCGCTTACTTGTTTTCCGAAAATGTGTACCGTGATCGTATAATTAATTGGTTACCATAGAGTTCAAAAGAGAAGGAACATAAGTGTCTAAGTTTTTCGGAGGGGCAACTCGAAGGAGCATAACATTAACGTCAGCAAAATAGCAAGAAGTAGTGCCATAGACAATTACTGGGAGGTCAATACAAAACAAAGGGAGTTGAAACATTTTTGCATTTTGCGAAGGCACTTGGCAAACCTCAAAAGCATTTTGCCCTTTTGATGTCGAAGCAGAAATCGCTGAGGCGTTGTTACTTTGTCTTACTTTGTCATTTGTTTCTGAGAATTCTGCGTGAAACAGGGCAAAAGAATGAGAGAGGAAGAGAAGCAAAAGAAAGGCCTTAAAAATTTTTGCACATATGTATATCTATAGACGCTCAATTTTGGATAAATAGTTAAGGGCTGTGATAGATAGATAGATAGATAGATAGATAGATAGGATGACAGAAGGAAGTAAAATGTAGACAGGAATGACGAAAAAAGGAACGAAAGATGGAAAGGAAGGAAGGAAGGAAGGAAGGAAGGAAGGAAATAGATAGATAGATAGATAGATAGATAGATAGATAGATACATAGATAGATATGAACCGACTGAGATAGATAGATAGATAGATAGATAGATAGATAGATAGATAGAAATGAACCGACTGAGATAGATAGATAGATAGATAGATAGATACATAGATAGATATGAACCGACTGAGATAGATAGATAGATAGATAGATAGATACATAGATAGATATGAACCGACTGAGATAGATAGATAGATAGATAGATACAAATGAACCGACTGAGATAGATAGATAGATAGATAGATAGATAGATACATAGATAGATATGAACCGACTGAGATAGATAGATAGATACATAGATAGATATGATCCGACTGAGATAGATAGATAGATAGATAGATAGATACATAGATAGATATGAACCGACTGAGATAGATAGATAGATAGATAGATACATAGATAGATATGAACCGACTGAGATAGATAGATAGATAGATAGATAGATACATAGATAGATATGAACCGACTGAGATAGATAGATAGATAGATAGATAGATAGATAGATAGATACATACATAGATAGATATGAACCGACTGAGATAGATAGATAGATAGATAGATACATAGATAGATATGAACCGACTGAGATAGATAGATAGATAGATAGATAGATAGATAGATAGATAGATACATAGATAGATATGAACCGACTGAGATAGATAGATAGATAGATAGATAGATAGATGAACCGACTGAGATAGATAGATAGATAGATAGATAGATACATAGATAGATATGAACCGACTGAGATAGATAGATAGATAGATAGATAGATAGATACATAGATAGATATGAACCGACTGAGATAGATAGATAGATAGATAGAAATGAACCGACTGAGATAGATAGATACATAGATAGATATGAACCGACTGAGATAGATAGATAGATAGATAGATAGATAGATAGATACATAGATAGATATGAACCGACTGAGATAGATAGATAGATAGATAGATAGATAGATAGATAGATAGATAGATGACAGAATGAAGTAAAAGGTATATATATGAATAAAGTGAGATAGATAGATATATACAAATATAGTGAGATAGATAGATAGATAGATAGATAGATAGATAGATAGATAGATGACGGCGAAAAAAACAGTGGTGTATTACAAATTTAGACATTGGAAAGTATCTGAACTGATATACACATACGCGTACACATAGTGGAACACATTAATAAATATGGCGACACATATTCACACACATATGAACACACAAATACACCACTATATACGCATATTTACATATATAAACAAAACACTTGAACAAACTCGCATATATACACAGTCCCAGGCATATAAGCATCTGTTAGTAAAGGCTGATACATGTCACACATTTTAAATAGCTTACAAAAAATTTAAAATGCTGTCACCTGCGATAAACTAAAGGGTGTTTCAATAACTTGGACCAATTATAAATGTGAGTTAAGTTTAAGCATCTAATGATTTTTTTCTTTTTCTTTCACATTTAACAACTTAAGTCTTTGGCGATTTCAAAGATTAACAATCAAACAACGTTCCTAGGTCGCATCATCTCTCGAAACAGCAAAGTCTTTTGAACAATCACGATCGTGCGACTTGGCGCCTTTAGATTTCTTCCTTTGGCGTCATCTCAAAAGTAAGGTCTATGCCAACAAGCCAACAACAGTTCAACAGCTAACGGATGATGTAATAAGACATATTAATGAAATCAAGGAGAAACTATGCAGAGACGTTATCAAAATTTTTGACCATCGAGTGGAGGTGTGCCGCCGAAGCCTTGGCGGACATTTGAGCGATATTATTTTTCACACATAATTGGTATGAATTACTTAACTTGATCCAATAGAGAATAGTCCGAATAATTTAAATAGTATCAAATACCGTGTTGATAATTTATCGAAGCCTTATTTGATACTATTTACATTACGGAAATAGACGTTCAGACAGAAATGTAATGAGAAGTTCCCAGGTCGCATTCTGTTTTCTTGTAGATTATGCTTAGTCCTTTCTTCTTGCTCTCCTTCGCTACCTTCTATAGGAGTTTTGTCATTTCTATTAGGAGTACAATTACTTCAAACGTCTTATTGCCAAAATATTTTCCACCCTCCAACCTTTCTGCCACAGTTGGGTGGGGATGTGGGAGCCTCTCACTGCTAGAGTGAAAAGTCCTCGGACGAACTACATTCATTGTTTCCGCTAGATCTAAATTTCACGGCTAGGACCCGGCATGTCTCTTACACTGTAGCAAAACACTCAGATTCCGCACGTATATATATATAATATATATATATATATATATATATATATATATATATATATATATATATATATTTCTCCAAGACTTCATCGTTGCTCACACGCTCGTTGCATGATATCCTCTATTTTATTTGTGATGATTAATGCGCGTACGGATTGGCGTGAGGTAATTATTGATGACTGTTAGATTAGATGTATTTTTTAGAGGAAGCAAGGACTGAAGAAAGGAATGTTTTTTTATAAGCACTTCCTCCCAAGCAAGTCGGGAATGCCACTAGTGCGCAGGTGGTTACAGGGTGTGAAAGTAAATGAGAAAACTGAGACTAGGAAGAATTGCAGAAATGCCAAAAGATGAACGGGACTCAAAAATGTAGAATATGTTTTGAAGATTGTAGTTATCAGGGAAACAAGTAGATGAAAGTCATTTCCCCAGGCGTAAACTACGAGAAAAGAAACTATTGGCGTAAAAGTGGCGGTTGCATTTAGCTATTTCAACAGTAAAAGTGTGGGATCTAAATGCCAATCTAGTAGCACGTTTTAATCAATGTAGCCGAGACGCTAATGGAAAAAAAAAGCTCAGCAGAGCAGTTGTCATGAAAATATTTGTAGAAAAGACAGAGGGAATCGACATCGCTACGCTGATAAAATGACTGAAGTCGAGATGTCTGGTCATAATCGATTAAATTACAGATCCTACTTTGGATTTTGTCAAGAACCTCGAAATGAATAGCAAGAGCACCGGATCAGATATGGCAAAATATTCAATGTACAGAAGAATAGCAGATTTGTAAATGTGCATGATAAATTCTGACGAGAAAAAAATCTTTTGGCACGACACAGTGAACCAACTTTTCTTGCAGTAGATGCAGTGAAATATATTTGTAGAAAAGTCTGAAGTAAGCCACGTCACGTTGCTGAGAAAGTGACTGAAGCCGAGATGCCAGGTCAGGATCGACAACCTTACAGATCCTTCTTTGAATTCTGTCAAGAATCTCGAGATATATAGAACCAGACCAGATATGGTAACATTATTCAATACATAGTCGAAGGGTAGATTTATAAATGCGCATGATGGAATTTGACGACAAAAATCTTTTGGCACGACACAGTGAACCAACTTTCCTTGCATAGATGCAGTTATTGGTTCGATGTAGTCGCTCCACTTCAAGCAAGGGGAAAATGTGAGGCCAAGGAGGCCTAGAGGTTTGCTCTCTTGGTTGAAGAGAGAAGTAGTTTTTTTTTATTTGCATGAAGATTATGTCGAGATACCGAAGAGAAAATCTCAACAGAAGAATTACATGAGATCATGAAGCATATTTTGTTGCTCTCCTGATTGTAAGGAGAAATGTTTCTGTATATTCGTTCAATGAAAGCAGTTTATATTTTGGGGTCGTTAAAATTTACAAGCCATTTCTTGCCCCAATTAATCACTGATTGGAGATCCTTTTTTAGAGCAGCTGCCATGATTCACCCCAAGTAAGGCGAAAAGACACAATGTGTTACCTGGAGTGAAAGACAATGAGAAGATGTTAGTGAGTTAAAAGAACAATAAAAGATCTGTCGAATTTGCTATCGCGACAGGAGTAAATGGTAGTGTGAACGGGAGAAACGAGCACTACGGACATTGGTGATATCCTTGATGAAGATCAGAAATAGTGTCAAAAAGAAGAATAAAAAGAAAGGAGACTCATTTAAATGCAACGCTAATCGATACCTTTTGCTTTCTTGGATACCCGTTCTTTTATTGTTCTTTTTCCTCACTAACATCTTCTCATTGTCTTTCACTCTAGGAAACACCCTGCGTCTTATCGCCTTACATAGGATGAAATGTAATACTTGATTAAACAAGTCACATTAAATAGAATATCTTTAACAACATGAGATGGCATTTGAAGTTTGTATAAAATAATAAAAAGCATACTGAAATTAGTTAAAATTATTTACAATCTAACTTCGTTTTTTTTTTATTTGTTGCTCAAACGTTAGTTTTAATGGCTAGCCACATTTGAGTAGATTGTATATCTATCTATCTATCTATCTATCTATCTATCTGCAAGAGACCTGATTCAAGGCCTTGCTATTTTATTATAAGGAACTGCATACTGACTTTATTGTCTTGCCACTCCATGTATATATATATATATATATATATATATATATATATATAGATAGATAGATAGATAGATAGGGATAGATATAGATATATCAGTATTTCTTTCACATTTTCTTTCTTTCTATTTAAATATTTCCATTATCTATCTATCTATCTCCAATATCTATCTATCTATCTGCAAGAAACCTGATTCAGTGCCTTGCTTTTTTATGATAAGGAACTGTATACTGACTTTATTGCCACTCCGTGTATATATATATATATATATATATATATATATATATATATATATAATGAAATATGCATACACCTGTGTTCCCCCTCACTGGAATATGATTGGCTGGTGTCCGTCATAAACACCGACGGACGTGTAGCAGAGTCAGAAGAGCCTTAGTCTGAGAGCTAATTCTATAACGACGTCCATTGGATTACGCCATTGATCTACACTTCTTACCTGTGACTACGACGCGTATCAGTCGATTACTACCGTATTCTACTTGGTTATAGTAGCCAAAACCACTTAGCTTCTTCGCTTTCCGGGACATATCACTTTCTTTCTTTCTATTTAAGTAGTGTCATTATCTATCTATCTATCTATCTATCTATCTATCTATCTATCTATCGATCCATGTGTGCGTTGCGTGTCTATGTGAAGGATCATCTATATTTATGCATGTCGGTTGTCAATAATTATATGAAGAATTGAATCACAATAAATTTCTAGGCTTTATTCATATTCTCCAATAGATTTACGTATACATTCATGTTGTATCTCCTTCCATGTTTGCATGCATGTGTCGGGGACGAAATCAATGTTAACAGGCATGGGTTTCGAGGATTTCAAATCAGAGATGTGCTTCTTCTTAAATAGGAAAGCTGAACGATCAAAATGCACGCCTGGCTTTATCAAATCTGTCGAATGCACATCACGATTGCTGTAAATTTGCACTGATTAGACATCGGGGGTTTTACACAAAAATATATATCCACAAATATAACCTTCAGAGAAATTATAATACTACTATTACTACTACTACTATACGGTATCCTCCGGTTTCGAGAAACAATCGATCTGTATTATGCCCTCTCCAGGGTGCAGCCTTGGGTAAGGTATTCATTATATATGAGAGATCGACAGTGGCCCATGCAGTACATCACTCCTTCCAACCCCACCGATGTTGCCCAAGGGAAAAGCAGAGACTAAGAGGGCTAATCACCGGCGTCATCTCAGGAGTTGCTAGAACGAAATTACACATGATATCGGGCTCTGTCTGACTGCTACATACATACATATATACATATATATATATATATATATATATATATATATATATATATATATATATATTCCTCATGTACGGAATCTCTCATATCCGGACTGCTTCATATCCGGAATCCCGCATATCCGGACATGATTTTGATGTGTATATTTGAACTATTTGGGTGATATGTAACTGATTTGAAATTTCTATTTTTTCAGGAAATTTACTTTGGATAATTTCTTATTTCACCATAATGGCTTGTATTGGTGCAAAATATGATGGGAATAAGAGGAAAAGAACAACTTTGGAGTTAAAAAAAAATGGAAATTTTAAACAGACTAGAACAGTATATATATATATATATATATATATATATATATATATAATTATTTATTTAGAAAATTTATAACATAAACATGTTATAAAATCACTACAAAAATAGGCATTTTGTTTCAACACCCCCGGTGTCTTATCAAGTGATGATGTTGAATGTCTGACATTCAACATCATCACTTGATAAGACACCGGGGGTGCTGAAACAAAATGCCTATTTTTGTAGTGATTTTATAACATGTTTATGTTATAAATTTTCTAAATAAATAATTATATCTGCTCTACTTTGTATTGGGCACTCTTTTAAGAATAGTAATTGTTGGTTATTGGAATTCATTCCGTATGCACCAATTATATACTTGTATATATATATATCCGATGAGAACGAATGTAATATATAAATTCCAACGTTAAAACATTAATTCAAAAGAGGGCTCGATAACGATAGCAAAGTGATAATTATTTATTTATTATAATTTTATCATATAGACAAAACCATTTTACTCACTACAAAGATACAACTTCGTTTCAGTGCATTTCAAGCAGGATTCTCTCTCTCTCTCTCCTTCTCTCTCTCTCTCTCTCTCTCTATATATATATATATATATATATATATATATACATATATATATATATACATATAGATAGATAGATAGATAGATAGATAGATAGATAGATAGATAGATCAACCTATCTATGTTGGTTTGACCAATAGTCAACTTCCTACAAGTCCTAAAAATTTAAACAAGAAGAAATCCCGAACAATCAAAGGAAATTAAATAGAAGAGACAGACAGGCAGACAGAGCGACACATGGTCTAATGTTTGCGTTAAAGCATGAAACAGACACTTACGGCTAGCTTTTGACCGCAGTGTCTACCTTTATATTTACATACGCTCTATCCTTGATATTGAACACATTTACCAATAACTACCGCTTACCATAAAACTATAGTTTGATCACACACACACACACACACACATACACACACAGTTACACCTCCCCCCATAGATAGATAGATAGATAGATAGATAGATAGATAGATAGATAGATAGATAGATAGATAGATGAAATTGAGTTATTACGTTGTTGGAAAATGTGCTCGATGACTGATTACTTTTAAAAAATATATAAAAATAACAGTTTTATGATGTTGTGTATAATTATCTTTTTAATGTTTCCCGTCGTCTGCAAAATGAATAGACTCATAAAAATTGTAATTTCAAATGTACAACTATTTACAAAGAAGTCTTAAAACCAAATCAAGGAACATGTGTTTTCGAGTTAAAAATGGTATTTGCTTTCATGCGTTCCACTTCCTTACTTTTGAAAGTTGAACTACATCTCTGTCACCTTAACGTGTTTTGAGATATTTAGTTCTAATAGATAGATAGATAGATAGATAGATAGATAGATAGATAGATAGATAGATAGATTGATAATGAACAGTCTGAAACAGATAGATAGATAGATAGATAGATAGATAATGAACAGTCTGAAACAGATAGATAGATAGATAGATAGATAGATAGATAGATAGATAGATAATGAACAGTCTGAAACAGATAGATAGATAGATAGATAGATAGATAGATAGATAGATAGATAGATAGATAGATAATGAACAGTCTGAAACAGATAGATAGATAGATATTAGGTTGGTGCAAAAATAATATCGTTTTCTCACATATGTTACTACATAAAACGACATTATTTTTGCGCCAACCTAATAGATAGATAATGAACAGTCTGAAAAAGATAGATAGATAGATAGATAGATAGATAGATAGATAGATAGATAGATATTCACAAAATATATTTGTGTTGCTTCAGTTCTATGGTAAAACAAAACCAAAATTTTTTTGTAATTTAAGAATTTATGTTGCTCTTACCTGTCACAAATTTTGTGGCACTTGTTACATTCGTAACAAGAAATTATTATAAATAACATATGTTCGGACTCTTGTCAAGGTATATTGTTACGATTTTGTTTAAGAAATACAAGCTTCGCGTCAAATACCCGGGTTATGTCTCTTCCTTTACTGGGTAGTCAGTGCGTGCAGGGTAGAGCAAAATATGGAACGAATTAGAAAACAGAGAGAGTACAAGAATGGTTGCTGTATTCACGTCTCGCATATTTTGTTCGTTGGCAGAAAGAGAATTTGGAATTTTTTGTACGTATATCAAAAGACGGTGTTACTTTGCCATTTTGAGATGGTTGGGCTTACGGCTCTTTCCGTCTACTTCAGGAATATTTTTAGCGGATATTTCGTGTGTTTGTATGTGTGTGTGACAACGTGCTAAACTGCGTGCAGCCTGCTTACTATTTGTCTTTCATATATGATCTGCTAGAAGATATTTCGTTGTTGCCCGCATCTTAAATATCTTCTTGATATTCTGCAATACGCTGCAACGGCATTTTTTTTTACATCTCAGAAAACAATGACCAATATCTTCAGTAATCTTCTGTTACTTCCTTTAAGATCCTGACAAAATCTTGGGGTTAAATTTTATATTCACAGCACGGAATTATTGTAAATTACTCTTGTTTGGACTGTCGTCAGTTTAAATCACTAGGACTCTGTTTTTTGTAGTTAAGAAACTATACTGATTGCGAACTAAGGCTATAGGACTAAGTATGCTCTGGTATTTAACCCATAGATGGGGGAGAATATATGGATTCATTTTTTTTTCATTGCGGGTATAAGAACGAAATGAGTACAGTGGTCTGAAAATTAGAGCTTTATATCAATGACCAACCGACAACTGGTGTTTCAACTTGAGATGATAGTAAGTCGACGAAACATGTAAGCAAAGCGAAAGTTCTTTGGATAATGGAATAAAAATTTAGTCGGAAAAAGGAAAAAGACAGCAGAATCATTTTGGACACGTAATGTTGAAAGTGGGATTGAAGAATTTGGCATCCACAGAATATATCGAAAGCCAGAGAGAGATGGAGAGTCAATGGGTCACCAATATAAAATGCCTGTGTGAAGTGATGTCAAAATGAAGGAGAGAGACGAAATAATAAAAAGGTGAAACATTACCACAAGCTATAAATCAGAGGAAGTTGTGGAGAGCCATGATCACCGTGGGGGGCAAACCATTTCTTAGTCAATGAGGAAAGAGTACTTGAAAAAAGTAAACCTCACAAGGCATATCGAGAGGAAGAATGAAAGGGGAAGGTAGCCGGTAGACTGACGATTTATTGAAAATGGATGACAGAACAGGGAGTGAAAGACGTGACCAAAGGAGAAACTGAGGATAGTCACAAGTGATAGGAAGTTGTGGAGGGCCATGAATTCCCCCGGGACATGGCACGTGGCTTACTTCAAAGATTTCATGGCTAAGTGCGATAGACACGTTTTCTTGAATATTCCCTGCAAAAATGGGGAGTTTATAAGCGTAGCTTAGATATGGCACAAGGCCGAAATCGTGAGGCACCCAGTAAGGATCGAACTCCCAGGTCAGTCGCAACTGGTCTAGCGAGTCAAGCTTGTTGACCATGGATGTGGCCAAGTCGATTTTCGAAGCTTAGCTTAGATGTGGCACAAGGCCGAAAGTATGAGGCACCCAGTGAGGACCGAACTCACTACTCAGGCCTAATAGTTCTAGCTAGACAACCTTGCTAACTACTACAGCACGTCTGTGTACCCCAAGAGAATACATATAGTATATAGTATGACTGGCATATTGACTTCCGGATATTCTAAGAATCCTTCTGTAGACCTTTTTTTTTCTTCGAGTTTCTTCTTCGTCTGTGAGGAGATTGTCTGGTTTTCACTGCCATATAGGAGGACTGATATCACGTACTAGTACAGTACTAGTTTGTTACTAACGAGATTTTCCTGTTGCTTTATTCTTTGCTTAGCTTTTGGATGAACATTTCGTTATCCCATGGCGCTTTCTGATTTGTCTGTCACACTTTCCATCCTCTTTTAAAACATTTCTCAGATATTAAAATTGTTGGCTTGTTTTAATTTTGGGATTTTTTTTTTCATCGAGTTCACCCCAAACAAGGCAATAAAGCCACTAAGATACAAGAGGTTATAGGGTAGAAGAGTTAGAAACAGAAATATTACTTAGGAGCGAGAACAAAAAAAGAGTAATGAAGAGGAAAGTACATAGCGATCACATCGCCTTTAAATTTTTGACGTTTACAGTTTGCTGGAAAGCATGGATCCTTAGCATTTTGACGTTTACAGTTGGCTAGAAAGCATAGATCCTTAGCATTTTGACGTTACAGTTGTCTGGAAAGCATGGATCCTTAGCATTTTGACGTTTACAGTTGGCTAGAAAGCATAGATCCTTAGCATTTTGACGTTTACAGTTGGCTGGAAAACATGGATCCTTAGCATTTTGACGTTTGCAGTTGGCTGGAAAGCATGGGTCCTTAGAATTTTGACGTTTACAGTTTGTCTGGAAAGCATGGAACCTTAGCATTTTGAAGTTTAAAGTTGGCTGGAAAGCATGGATCAGAAGCATTTTGACGTTTGCAGTTGGCTGGAAAGCATGGATCCTTAGCATTTTGATGTTTACACTTATCTGGATAGCATGTATCCTTAGAATTTTCACGTTCACAGTTGGCTGGAAAGCATGGAACCGGAAGGGAGTTCCACAAGCGAGAAGTACGAAAAAAGAAGTTGTAAATTGAACATATCTCGACGCTAGTCTAGTACTGCTCTTAAATTCAAAAAATCTAGGAACCATAACGATGAAGTCGTCTGAACAATTACCATGAAAGTATTTCTAGAAAGATCACAGTGAGGTAATATTACGACCGTTGTGAAGTCACTGAAGCCTAACCTCCAGATCAGGGCCAATAATACTGCTGATTCTTCTTTGGATTTTATAAAGGAGATTTAGATATATAGAAGAGGTGCCGGAACATATATATCTTTAGTTTATCATAAAGGCGTGCTACTCTTAAATAATCATGCAAGCCTACTCATTGACCTGACTCCCCAGGAAAAGATTGACACTAAATTTTGGGAGTGTTCCTTCATCCTCTTTACTCTCCTGCCCTTGCCCTATCTGGCTATCATCTTTTCAGATCATCTTTTTTTTCCTTTTAGACGGAAGCAGTTTATTAATTGAGAAAAGTTGTAAATTGCTTCTGAGTGTTTCTTTATATCGAAAGCTGATATCGAAATATTTGGTATTATGGCGAAATATTGATTAAAACTATCAAATGAGACCGAAAAAAGCTTAACTGATTAACAATATATGTCAAAATGGAACAGAACTTACTGAAACCTAATATAATGTTAATAACACTACTTATATTCAGATATACTATTATCCTCATTCTTGTTCTTATTATCAAAACGTTTCGACCGTTGTGCTCCTCCGGCATTCGTCAGGTGGATAACGATTTGGATAACCTACAAGGAATTCTGAACTTAACATAATTTCATCTATTGGGGTAGAGCATTCCATGTGTAGGGATATCGTCTGGTTCTTATTTTTAGTACTGATAAGTTTCCACTGTCCAAGAACACACTACCGGGCACAGTGATTGTACTCACATTTACTCTGACACGAAATTCACTAACCAACGCTTTCACCACTAAGCTATTGTCCCGTAGGACCTAGATTGATATATACCTGATCAAGAATGTAGGGGAAAACGACTGAAACGTCGTGAAAACCAACCAAAAATATGACAATAGCCCGAATATAAATACTTTAAATAATGCTAACATATCCCAGAAATTCAGGGAAAAATTAATGGAATATGTTAGAGGGAGTGCAAGTTCCAGTGGGTGTGCGCCACCTTATACAGTGTGTAACAGCAACATTGTCCAAATGCTGTAACAGCAGAATTGTCCAATCGTTATATTATGCTCTGAACCATTGCATCTTAGAAATGATTAAAGATATCTTACTGGAATTCTCCGATGTTTTTATAATACTATAGGAGTATACTTTGAGCAATAAGAACGTTTAATTACTCAACAAGCTAAACAGAAAAATCGTGATGAAATAAAATAAAATAACATTTTCATCATTGATTAATCACAACTAAGGATCGGAAGCTCATAAATTATTGAAATAAAGTTCAAATATATATATATATATATATATATATATATATATATATATATATATATATTCCAGAATCATTTTTCTACTTGTTCAAGATTATCTTCGCCCTCTCAAACCTTCTAGCTTTCACTCCTGGAGAAACAAGTTGCCTCACATGTTTCATGTAGGATTTCATTTTCAAGTCTTTCTCCACTGCTCTTTGGGGTGTAATAGCTGAAACTCCCCTCTCACGTGCCAAACGTATTATGAACTTAGATGGACTATTTCTTATTGATCACTTTAGCTCTAAGTTGTAACGATGACCTATCTTTATATTATGACCCCCTGATACAGTTTTCCTCTTTTAAAATCTTATTCACTATTCTCTTGGTGGTTTTTGAATGGTCATTGAAGATGGAAGCCTGAGTATGAATGTTGGAGCTATTACTGAAGGCCTGAATGATCTTTTTCCTCCCACCATTGCTCAGTTGCGAAGACACAAAACGATTTTACATTGTGCTCTTTTTAGCTGAATAACTCAAAAGGTTTTTCAGTGATTCGTACGAAAAAAGGTGTCAAGCTGGCTAAACATCTGAACTAAAAATCAGGAAAATAAACTCAGTTTCGTCTTGTTTTTTGTTTAGATATTAAACATTTTGTGAGAGGGATAATTATACTGTTACATGATTTGGATAAATTTGCTGTTACACGCGGTATATATTCCAGTCTATTTTCCTTCTATGTTGCAAGAATTTCCAGAAAAATGAACGACTTGTCTATGATTCTGATTTCGTAAACCCGCCTTTAATATCGTCACAACCAGTACAATTTTCTTGTCCCAGCCAGTAAAGAGACTTCACAAGAGTTAGGTGTGGCGGAGTGTTATGGTTACGTGAT